>CM076576.1:557854425-558600947 GCA_034641835.2 Pinus albicaulis | reverse complement strand
AGAGGCATTATATCTTGAATTTCATTTTTGAGCAAGCATTTGTCATTTATTTTAAAGCACTGGTCTATATTTTGAAAACATCATTGAATATTGCTCATATACTTATATGCTTGTTTACATATTGGAATCAAGTCATCTTTGATAAGTAATTCCTTCTAATCAATTCTCCTAGAAATCTCACATTTTTAACTTAATTTTCCTTTAGGGACCACCCCCCTTAGCTAACCTAGGAGATAGCTTAAACGGAGAGAGTTGGGAATAGGTGACAGCCCCCTCTCTGAATTCCTTGCCACCAACCACACCTGTGGGGTTGAAAGCTTTTCCCACTAACTAGTAGGTAGGTGTAGGCGGCAAGCGATAACAAGGCTGAAGGCAAACTTGTTGAGTGTCAGTCAAATGTGTGATAAAGGTTGTGAAGTTCTTTTTAGAGCACAAGACTGTGAAGTCAGATCAAGCACCACAGGTAAGACTCTGCTCAAAGGTGTTCGAACAGAGAGTAATGTTTACATAGTGAAAGAGGAAGATGAAGCATGCCATCTCAGCAAACTTGAAGAGTCATGATTATGGCATAAGAGATTGGGACATCTCAGCTTCGATCATATCATCAGACTGAGCAAGAAGAAAGCTGTCAGAGACATGCCAGAAATAAAAAGGCCTTCCAATACCATATGCAAATCTTGTCAATTGGGCAAACAGACCCGCACATCATCTAAGGCCAAATATGAGTTATCAACAAGAAGACCACTCCAGCTTGTGCACATGGACCTGTGTGGACCTGCAAGAACTAAAACACCAAGTGGAGAATCCTACTTCATGCTGATAATAGATGATTTCTCTAGAATGACATGGGTTGCATTTCTTAAGAATAAATCGGAAGCTCTAGAGAAATTCAAAATATTCAAAGCTTTAGCAGAAAATCAAACAGGATGCAAGCTAAAATGCATTAGATCAGACAAAGGAGATGAATTCACAGATTATGACTTTGCAGACCTATGCAATGAACATGGGATAAAGCAACAATTTACTATTGCAGGGACACCTCAGCAGAATGGAGTAGCAGAGAGAAAACAGGTCTGTACAACGAATTGCCAGAGCCATGATGCAAGAGAGTAATATTCCTCAAACCTTCTGGGCAGAATCAGTACACACAGCCGTGCATATCCTTAACAAAGCTCATTTAAGGCCAAGCAGACAAGACTCCCTATGAACTATGGCATGGTAAACCAGCTTCAATCAAGCACTTTAGAATCTTTGGAAGCAAGTGTTACATAAAGGAATAATGATGAAAATCTTGGGAAATTTGATGCAAGAGCAGATGAAGGGATATTTCTAGGATATGCATCCAAAAGTAAAGGGTACAGGTGCTACATCAAGACTCTTCAAAAAATTGTAGAAAGCACTGACGTGAGATTTGATGAAGAACTTCCAAACAATACAAGAGGTACAGACTGCAGCAGTCCTTCAGACAACCATGAAGAAGAAAACCAAGATGATGATGAAACAAGCAAGACAACGATGCTGGGCCCGAACTTTCGAAAGCCCCCTCAAGATACACTCGAGGAAAGAACCATCAGAAGGATCGAGATCATTGGAGACAAGAGAGTGGGGGTCCGGACAAGAAGACGATAGCGAACAAGCAGGAAAGGAAATTATGCACACAGCCATGTTATCACAAATAAGGCAAAGAGATTTGAAGAAGCCAACAAGGACAAGTATTGGGTGAATGCTATGAATGAAGAATTAGACCAAATTGAGAAAAGCAATACTTGGGAACTAGTTCCTAGACCCACAGGGAAAAATGTCATAGGCTCAAAATGGGTATTCAAAAATAAAATGAATGAGCAAGGATAGGTAATAAGGAATAAAGCCAGACTAGTTTGCAAAGGATACTCACAAATCGAAGGACTTGATTATGATGAAACATTTTCTCCTGTAGCCAGAATGGAAGCCATCAAAATGTTTCTGGCCTTTGCACATGCTACAAAGACTTCAAGGGTATTTGAAATGGATGTGAAATCTGCATTTTTGAATGGAGATCTAGAAGAAGAAGTCTACATGGAACAACTAGAAGGCTTCTCATTAACAGACAAAGAAGAATATGTATGCAGAATAAAGAAGGCTCTATATGGACTAAAAGAAGCTCCTCGTGCTTGGTACTCAAGGTTGGATAAATACTTGCAAAAACAAGGCTTTAGGAGAGGAGGAGTAGACAACAATCTATACATAAAAGCCCATGAAAATGAACTCCTAATTTTTGTAGTATATGTTGATGACATTATGTTTGGAAGCAACAGAGATGAGCTAGAAAAAGGGTTTACTAAGGAGATGAAATCAAAGTTTGATATGTCTATGATTGGAGAGCTCAGTTTCTATTTAGGACTTCAAATTCAGAAAAATAACACAGGTGCATTTATCTCACAGGAAAAATACTTAAAGGAAATGTTGAAAAAGTTCAAAATGGAAGACTGCAAACCTGTGTCAACTCCCATGATTAGGGGATGCAAGCTATGTGTTGATGATGGATCTGCTGATATAGATCAAAGACTCTACAGATCCATGATAGGAAGTCTGATGTACCTGACAGCATCAGGACCAGACATCATGCTAGCAGTAGGACTTGTGGCTAGATATCAAGTAGCACCAAAGAAAAATCATCTTCTAGCAGTGAAAAGAATATTTAGATATCTACAAGGAACAATACAGTTTGGGCTATGGTATCCAAAAGGGAAAAGCTTCACTTTGACAACATACACAGATGCAGATTGGACCAGCTGTGTGGATGACCAGCTATGTGGATGACGAGAAAAGCACAGAGTGAAATTGCATTCTATCTAGGAGAAGAGTACGGTGGCATGGCTAACAAGAAACAAACATCTGTTCTCTGTCTACGGTAGAGCATAATACATAGCGACGAAGGCTTCATCTTGCTACCTGAAATCATGTGGATGAAGCAAACTCTCCAGAACATGAAGGTAAGCATTGATGAACCTATACTATCCAAATGTGACAATACAAGTGCTATCGCTTGCTCAAAAAAATCTGGTGCTTCATTCAAAAACTAAACATATCCCAATCAAGTATCATTTTCTCCCAGAAAAAGTAGCTCAGAAGGTAGTGAAGCTGGAGTATGTGCCAACAAAAGAACAAATAACAAATATATTTACCAAACCTCTTACAAGAGAACCATTTGAGTATTTCAGAGATAGACTAGGGATACTATATGTAGATGCTACTCTCTGATATGAAGAGAAAGCATCGTTTCAAGGGGAGAACAGAAACAAAAATATCATTCCAGGGGGAGATCAGATAGCAAGGAAAGCCTGAAACAGGTCCTCAAGATCAGTGCAACATGGGCGAGAGTTAAAAGCACACTGAGAAATGAGAAACCCCTTGCTATTAATGTCAAAGAGGGAGGAATAGCAAGCAACAGAAGAAAGGGTCCTAAAAGGCAAGCAGAGGAAGTGTATTTCCATCAATGCCAAAGGGGGAGACTGTTGGAAATGTTGTCATTGATGGAAAAGGAGGTAGCAGAGGCAGAGATAGACAAAGGACATCAGCAAAAGCAAAGGAGACATCATAGAAATGGTCAAGTAGCAGAGGACGCAGAGACAGAGAAAGGAGGTAGAACCAGAGGAGGTAGAGCAGTAGGGGCGGAGACAGAGAATACAACGGCAAAGATGAAACGGTCGAGCAGCAAAGGAAGAGGCAGAGAATACAGAAGCGGAGTTTTTAACAAGTAATGAAATGATCAAGCAGAGGCGGAACCGAGGCTTTGTGTATAAGGGGAATAAACCTTATGGTAGCGTTGGTAGCGTTGTATTAACATAACATTGAAATAGGGTTAATATATTCAAGAGCTGAAGAAATAAGAAATAAAATTTTAAACAGAGATTATAAGTATAAGTATATAATGAAGACGTGAAATTCTTTATTGAAGCGGAACCATGAATTGAAGTGGAACCCCGAACATGAAAAGTAAAACCGGAGGGCCACAAAACCAATGGGCTCGTGCGTTGGTTGAAGTGGTAAGCAATATTTCCAAAATGAACGTGATATATGTCATTGAAGGACACGTGTCCTCAGGCAGTTTTGTAAAACAACTTTTTTCGCGCAAGTTTGAAGTGTTAACCCTCATACCAATAAAAAATGCGATATGGTATGACATCTGTTGGATCATCGGATTCGATGCGATAAACTGTCAGTCGTTGGATGCAAGAGGTGTGTTAATGGAGGTGGGCCCCGAGAACGTATATGTGTTAAAATATGTATCAGGTTTGATATCCATTGCAATATTGGATATATATTAAAGTTGAGTGCACATATAGAAATGGGTTATGTGCGGATTATATATTTGTTGCAAGTTAATACATTATGTTATGCCGAGAGTTAAATCCATGATCGAAGATTGACTTAGGCTTATATATATATATATATATATGTTCAAAGGGTGCTGTCAGTTGGAACGTACTAAAAGTGCAGAGTTTATCAAACACATGTGGGCTCCATGGAATGGTTGTGTATTAAAATGTCGCGTTGGGTTTAGTTATAAGTTGATAGTGCGGTGGTGGCATATATACAAATGCACAAGTAATGCCCTAACCAAAAGTTGTGGTTTGGACTCATAATATATCATACGAAGGGTACACTTGGAGCATATATATATGTATAGTGAGTCGAACTCCGCCAGGGTGAGAACCTTTGGTTTATTGAACTATTAAAGGTTGGCTTCATATATGTATGTTGAAATAAGTTGGTATGCGGATATATAAGCTGGATGACCGAAAACCTTATGTTAATGCTTGCATATAAACCAAAGTTAATACGCAAGTGGGACCCCTACATAAAATTCCGAGAATCATAACCCAAGCTAGAGTATACATAAAGACTGAAGCAACAAAGTATACTTATATATGTAGCGCTTTAAAAACAAGGGGCCAAAGTATATATATACATATATGTGAAGCGCTCTATTGTTCGGGCCTAATACAAACAAAGTCTTATAAGGTGGGACCCGAGTAATGAATCGCATCGGAGAAAAGTTGGCAGCGGAACATGTTAACCAAAAGTTGCGATTGTGATTGAGTTCCAAACCCGATATGTTTAAACGATGACTTTCATATTTTGCTTGAGTTCTAGCCTAATGCATCGGAGCGATTCATTGCATCGGCACATCAAAATGAACAGTGTTAAATCACATCGGAACAACCCATTGCATCGGCGCAGAGAAATGTACAGTAATTGATCGCATCGGAGGTGAAAAAGTATCGTCAAACTGAAAGTTCCGATTGCGACTTAGCGATTGGGTGAGAGCCGTTAGATTCACTGAGGGATGGATGGCGGAGATGATTGGACTGACTATATTGTGGGCCTTTGCTAATCGCATCAGCGGAAATCAAAAGACCAAATCGCAGGAGCATTTTGAATGTTGCGATTGCGATTGAAATAAATGAGCAGAGTATAGCTGGCATGTGGGGTCCATTCAAAAGATAAGACTTGTTGACCGCACTTTGTCAACTACCCCATAGCAGTACACCCCCATTTTTTCAAATGGGATTCGTCATGTTCGACGTGGTTGCACCATTCAGATTCCGTCATCCAGATGTCATCGCCGATCGACAGTTTTTATAATGATGTAAACCCATTCTGCATTTTATGAT
The DNA here is from genome assembly GCA_034641835.2 of Pinus albicaulis. Taxonomy (NCBI): domain Eukaryota; kingdom Viridiplantae; phylum Streptophyta; class Pinopsida; order Pinales; family Pinaceae; genus Pinus; species Pinus albicaulis. The sequence continues at coordinate 558,595,290 of CM076576.1, read as the reverse complement.
GTAAATGATCTAAGTAAGACTGTCAATGTATGTAACAACCTAGGTAAGCCTAGTATGTTGTTGATGATCTCTATCCTAGGAGGTTTTTTGTCTCACTGATTCACGAAAGTGATCGGCAGAGTTTTTCCCTCCAACCTCACCCCAAAGCTAGGGTGGATTTTATCATCAACATACTAAGTGAGTCCTAGTGTTCTATCGAGTCCTTGTAAAGGTAGTTTCAACTACTTGGTCTACTAGATCATGTTTTGAGTTGCAGAATTGGGTATTTATTTGAGGGTCTATACGAATGGGTATTCCCCCTTCATATATGTAAATGTATTATCTCACGTAAAAGAGGGTTGGAAAAATAATTATAATCCCCTCTTAATCAATTAATTAAATTTTTTGGTCAATTAATTAATAAAATCTTAAACCAGAAATTTAATTAATTTAGGGTCCTAAGTTAGGATTAAATCTTTAAAGGCAAAATTTGTGGATCCTTGGAAAATGATTTTGAAAGCCCCAGGCCAAAGGAATATTGAGAATTTTAAGAAATTTTGGACCCTTGGGCCTTGGTGGTTAAGTCAAAGTCAAAATTTTGGGGTAATTAACTCAAAAATAATATTTTTGAGTTAATTAAAATTGAATTAAATGATAAATTCGTTTTTTCCCCAAAATTTTAATTTCAACGTTCCGGATTAAAAGATAATTAAATCTTTTGGACGGTTGAGATTATTTTGACGAAGATCATCCAAACTAGCCGTTAGAGATCTGGTCCTATAAATTTAGAGGTCTTTGTCATTCTTGAGTCATCCGATCTCAGAATCGTGCACTTGCTCTTAGAAGCTCTTGTAAACTTTTTGAGGAATAAAGCTAAAGACTTTGGGGTTACAAATCTGGATGTTCCTTCTCAGATCTATGTGGTGAATTGTCTCTAAACTCTGCTACTTGGTTTCTTGCATTTTATGGTTGATGGCCGTCATGGATTAATCTGCATATAGGTATCTTATGCAGTTTTCTGGGTTTATAAAATAACATTCTGATTTTTCTGCAAAGGTCTCATGTTGTTTTCTTAAACCTCTATCAGTCTAAAGTTCAAATCTAAGTGTGTAGGGAAATTTTTTTTAAGATTGGGCGTCTGGAGAAGTCTTCGGTTGGACCAGCCGACTCCCAATAAACATAAATCTGATAAGCTCTTTATTTGTTAAATTCCGGGTCTATCTTACGATATTTGTGATTTTGCAGGGTTTCGAAGGCTTGTGCCTCTCACTAAAATTTTAAATCTCTGAAAATTGTGCTAAAACGGATTTAAATCTGACCTTGAGGGTTTTAAACTTGTAAACTAGCTTGTATATTTGTAAATTTTTCAAGATTGTTAGGGTTTAAATCATTAAAATTGGCGTGTGTGTCTTCAGATCTGGGTATTTTTTTGCAGGTTTAGGGATTAAAATCGAATTTTTTTTATCTAAGGCAGATCTGGCCTCAAATTGCTATTGTGGGCGAGATCTAGACTTTATTGAGTTCAAGGAGCATGTTAAATCAGAGCATAAATTGAAGAAAATTCTGAGTTTGCTGGGGAATTTGTATGTACTGGGTTTATCAAGATTATTTTGCCTCTGCAAAATCACTGTCAAACTCTCTGCTGCCGCCTTTCCTCCTGCCGTCCATCATTTCTCCACGTTGCCTTCCATTCTGTTGTCCCTTATCCTCTCCATCGATTCTTATACCCTCGAATTACCTTCTCTGCTGCATCCGCCTTCATTTCCTTTGCCAATCGAACCCTATACACTGCCATTTTTCTGCTTAAAAACCCATCGATTTCCATTTGATTTGCCAGCGCCTTGCATCCGTCTCACTCCGAGCCAATCTTCAACGTCCAGCACGCTGTTCGATCAACTCTGCGCTCACCACTTCTTCCACGTCGTCCCTCCCTTCGACCTGCAGCTGCAAGCATACAACAGAGCAAATACATAAAACGACAAACAAATAAAACAAGATACAAATGTATTCCGCATAGCCGGCTCATCCTTGACCCTCCGTCGATCCATTTCCCCACCCGACGGCACGTTGACCTGCAGATAACACAAACTACGAACAGCAAAACATACATTTCAAATTCGTTTTGCCCTTGCGTCCAGGTCTGCCGTCCGTGATCCCCTTCAACCTGCAAAACGACAAATGAAATTCACGCAGACATAACAAATCGAAATTATTCATATGCGTTTTATGTTTTCAGAGTGGTTTCAGATTTCGAATTTTTAAAAGTCGGCTTTAGTTTCAGTTTTCAATAGTTATTTCCTTTAAGCGTTTGGTTAGTTCGATCTAGGTTAGCGTTAGTTGTAATTTAGTTGTAATTTCATTTAAATTTGAGAAGGGTTAGTGTTAGTTTTTTTTTTTAGAGTTAAATTTTAATTTTTTTTATTTCATTTAGCATAGTTTTGGTTGTAGTTTAATTCTAGATTAGTTTCTTTTTATTCTTAGGTTTTAACTTAGTCGAATTTTTTAGTTTAGTGCTTTAGGACTTCAAATTTTAATTTAGTTTTAGTGAGTTTGTTTTAGTTTAAATTTAGTCTAACTTTAGATTTTAAATTTTAAATATTAAATTTTAATTTAACTTTAGTTTAGTCTTTAACTTAGTTTAATTTTGATTTTGGTCTTGTTTGGATTTAGATCTTTAATTCTAGATTTGAAAAATAATAAAATAATAAAAAATTTCCCAAAAATCTTTAAAAAATTAGAAAATACAAAATATAAAAAAATTTCAATGGTGCACTGAGTCTTAAAATTTTTATCTAAGTTTGACTGTGGATATTTTAATTTTCGAGTTGGGTAATACTGGAACATCTTAATTTTGGAACATCTTAAACAGTTGGCATTTTCATTATTCATGGTTGTGGTGTTTTTAATTGGATATCATTTTGATCAATCGTGTTTTGATAAGCAGCAGTTAATCGTCTTTTACTTGTTTATAATTGCATAACGAGATCTTGTTTGACTCCATAAGGCACTGGTCTTAAAAGTGAAATCTAATTTATATCTGTGGAATCTCGTTTATTCTATCAAGTATTTGATGTTTTAGTTGTGTCTCCTGGATTTGTTATCTTCTTTTATAAAAGGGTCTACCTCCCTTAGCTTGCAAGGAGACAGCTTAAAGAGAGAGATTGGGGATAAAGGTGACAGCCCCCAGTCTAAGCCGTTGTCGCGGTGCCCTGAACAATCTGTGCGACAACAAGACTAATAACGGGTTTTCTCCAAGTTAATTAATCCAAAGCTAAAGAGGAAAGGAAAGCACCGCGGCACATATATATATGCAAAAAGATACATACATATTTCCAATATGTGGACAGTAAAGCATCGCATCGGAGAATAGAGCAAGTTCAGTGAGTGGGCCCGTAAGGGCATTTTACGTATTAAAATGTTTTATTCTTTGTATAACGCCGAGAGTTGAATTGCACAGTTACATGTATGTAGCAGTTACACCACGGCAGAGAACAGGAGAGCTAGCAGAGCTGAAAAAGATAGACACAGTCAAAGAAAAGATAAATGTGCAGCGATCCAAAAGGCTGAATGAGTTGAGCTGGAGTTCTCATTGTATTTGAATATAAATGTTTTAATTGATTTATATTGTTGTGATGCAATGGCAAGTCTCCATAGGAAATAAAACTCCACTATAAAACTGCAAGTTGTATATATTGCTGAGATTTTCTTAATGAGCTGGAAAAAGAAGTGAGGAGGTAGAATGCAAAGAGTCAGGGCTATTCACTTTGAATTCCCTGTGGAATACGAATTGTTATGAGGCAAATTGTATAAAGCATATCACTTTGATATGCAAAGAGAGGTTAGAGAGTGGAAAGTATGAAGAAGTGAAGCAAAGAAGATAAGAAAAAGGAGGAGCAGAAAGAGATGCTACAGAACAAAGCTGATATGTAAGGTAAATCAGCAAATATTTTCTTGTAATTAAGTAAGGAAGTTGGAGCTTCCCTATCAAGTTGAAGCTTGATAGTTGTCAGTTGTATCTGACTGAGGTTGGAGCGTCCTGTAGGTTGGTGCCCGCAGAAAATCAATGGTGAGAGGGAGTTGGAGTTTGCCTTTGCATCACAACAAAAATAAGATGTGGTTTTCTCCCTTTATGGGTTTCCACTTATATCTGCTGTCTCTATGTGTGTTGCCTATGTGTTGATATGATCTATTCAATCTACTGAATGTTTGTTGCTCTCACTGTAGAAAATTGAATCACTGATATATTATTCACCGAGATTCTCCTGATCACACACTATTTTAGCTTCATGCATAATATAGAATCTCTTCTACCATTGATCATTAATTGCGGAAATAAAATCAATTGCATGCATACATTAAAACCACGAAAAATCACACATATGAACACGGTATTTAATGGGAAAGCTTAAATCTGAAAACCCCAACTATCTGTATATTATATGTCATGGAGATCATGTGACAATCGTAGTACAAATCTCCTCACAAGCTCTCATGCACACCCTCAATTGCTACACACTATCAAGCTAGATCTAGCAAAACACATGCTCCAATCTTCTTCCACTTGATAGCCAGCCTCTATTGCGTTATCAATGCTATGGGATGGCTTCATTAAATAGATAAACCACCTAGCTTGTACTGCGCAATCCTCATGGGCTTCTCCAATTATATGTGTGTTGCAAATAGCAACAGTATCGTCACAACTGATAGTTAACATGCTCTTTCACCTATTTCTGCACTGGTCTCCACTTAAACTGTCCATGCACTGAAGTTAACTAATGCATTCTTTAGTTGATTTATGAGTTTATAATTAGTGAATTAATTAATAATTAATTCACACCACTCTCACTAATTGTATCAATTAGTTAAACTGGATACAAATAGCTCAGCTATGTTTAGATTAGTTAAACTGAACACAACTCCATTAACTTCCTCAATCAACTCCACCAAACTCTGTCACATGAGTTCTAATTGAAGTATCCATGCAATAGCTCCACTTAACCCTCATGAATAGCGTAATTCCTTCTGTCAGCTCCTGTGCCACATCTGTGCACTTAACTGAAGTGCTCCAAGAGAATAAGATAATGTTTATAGTCCAAATATTATTAAGAGCTAATAATATTCGACATATCTATTTTTAGACTGGAAATCTAAAAATAGATTCTACCCAATATGTCTAAAAATAGAAGTCCATCTATTTTTCTGACTTTACCAACCATCCAAAAATAACATCTTTCAACTCATATAACATGATCCATATGTCTAAAAAGACTTTGCGCCAAAAATAGCCTGCAGTTTACATGGTAGGCGACTACTGCACTGGCTCCATCACCTTGTTTGTGATACCAACGCTCCCTCTCGATAAGATAAAGGATTATGCACCCCATCACCGCCTCTGTGGTATTCGGGTGCAACTATGGTGACAGCAGCACGTCAAGATATCGACACATCCACAGTCACTCATAGAATATGCATAAATAACATGATCATACTGCGCACAATCTCGTATGATGATGCGGGATTGTCAGAGGATAGTATTGTTGAATCTGTCATAAAATAAGGTTCGTGAGAGTTTGATACAACACAGACATCACAATAAATCATGTGTAACCCTTGGTCATAATTCGAACAACCAAACTAGGGATCTTCCTCATCCATAGCTGGCATTAAACTCGACGCCATATGCTAAGCCTGTGGCAGGCGGGTGCCATGGATCTACCCGCTACTGCTAACACAAAAGCTGCCTGGGCCGTCTTTGAAAATCCCTCCCGAATATTATCGCCGCTGTGGCTCCATGCCCAATCTGCATCCGTGAAGCCACACAGCTTCACCTCATCCGACTGTCTGTACCATAATCCATATCCCGATGTGCCTCTGAGATATCTCAATACATGCTTGCCTGCCTTCCAGAAGAGCTTGGTTGGCTTAATCATAGCTTGTCAAAGCTGGTTCACAGCATAGCATATGTCGGGTCGTGTATTGACCAGATACATAAGCGACCCCACCAACTGTCGATAAACAGTGGCATCCACTACCTCCGCCGAAGTAGCATCCCCCTTCCTCCAACCACCAGGAAGAGGAGTATCAACAAGCTTGCAGCCACGCATGTTGAACTTCTCCAGTATCTCCCAGGCATACTTACCCTGAGAAACAAACAGTCCATCACTGTGCTGCCAAATTTCCAATCCCAGGAAATAATGAAAGAGGCCCAAGTCCTTCATCTCAAACTCTTTTGCAAGATCATCCTTGCATGAGAGTATCAACAGCTCATCACCTGTCAAAATCAAATCATCTACATAAAGTACAATGATCAGCAACTTACCCTCCACCACAATATGGTATAGGTTAGGATCCGCCTCACTCTTGGAGAATCCAAGTCTGGTGAAATAACTGTCTATCCGTGTGTACCAAGCACGAGGTGCTTGTTTCAACCCATACATCGCTCTCTTGAGCTTGCACACATGCGACTCGCTGCTGAAGATCTCGAAACCTTCGGGCTACTCTATGTACACCTCCTCCTCAATGACTCCGTTGAGGAACGCAGTCTTCACATCCATCTGATGAATGTGCCACCCCATCTGCGCTGAGAGAGCAAGAATCGTCCGTATGGAAGAATACCTTACGACAGGTGCAAAGGTCTCCTCATAATCGATCCCCTCTATCTGTGAAAAGCCTCGGGCAACAAATCTTGCCTTGTACTTCTCCCGCTCCGTCGGTACTGCTTCCGCTTGGCAGATCCATCTCGAACCTACCTTTGATTTCCCTTGCGGCCTTGGGACAATCTCCCATGCACTGTTTATGAAAATCGAATCATACTCTTCCACCGTGGCATCTACCCATGTAGGGTCCTCCACAGCTTCCTCGAAAGAGGATGGTTCTGTCACGATACACTTGCTCATCAGAGCCATGTATCCAGTATATCAGTTAGGTGACTTTCTCTGTCTGCGCTATAATGTAGGTGCTCCTACAATCTTCTCTGAATCAATATTCAGTCGCTCAGCTTCTGTAGTGCGCTTCTGCCCTCTAATGGTTGGCACTGCATGAGTGGTTTCTTCCACTCCATGAACCTCCTCTTGTGGCTGATCCACATCCTAAGGCTCATCCTTAGGAACTAATAGCTCCTCATCTGCATGCAAGTGTGGCTCCCTCTCAAGCGAACACTTCATGGCTTTCTCCTCATGAAATTTGATATCCCGTCGCACAACGGTCTTGCGACTGTCTGGAAAATACACACGATAGTTGTGGGGTGTATCAGTGTACCCCACAAATATCCCAACCTCTGCAGTCAGCTCCATCTTCTTCCTAGCATCCTTCGTCACATGAATGTAAACAGGTGAACCAAAAAATCCTCAAATGGGAAATATCGGGCCTCTTTGAACGCCTCCTCGGGTGCTCATGCCAAGTATCCTCTGAGGACAACAGTTCTGCACATATACTGTAGTACTTCATGCCTCACCCCACAAGTGTATGGGAAGGCCTTGATCATGCAACATCGCCCGTGTAGCACCCATGATCGTTCTGTTCTTCCACTCAACAACCCCATTCTTCTGTGGGTTATGAGGTGCTATGAGCTCTCTTCGAATTCATTCTACGCTGCAAAAGTCCTTGAATTCGCCGGAGATGAATTCACCACCATTGTCGCTCCTAAGAGCCTTCACCTGCTTCCCCGATTCTTTCTCAACCAGTGCCTTGAACTCACAGAACTTTGAGTATGTCTCGCTCTTCTTCTACATGAAGAAGATCCAGCACTTCCGAGAAAAATCATCAACAAAGATCACATAGTACCTATGCTTTGTTGTCGAAGCTACTGAGAAAGGTCCACACACGTCTGTGTGAATTCTCTCAAGGATCGTCGTGGCGTGACTATCCTTCTCGTGAAAGGTGGCTTTCACAAATTTTCCCAAGGTACATCCCTTGCACTGATCTGACTGCGCAAGAGTACCCTTAGGAAGTCCAGTAGAAATCTTCTGCAGTATCTTCAAAGCTCCATGGTGAAGGTGGCCCAATCTCCGGTGCCACAACTTGCCATCATCCCGGCTCACCACTCCTTCTGCCTTGCCTGCCATTACTGCGCAGCCATCTACCTGCAATTGATAAAGGTTCTTAACTCGAACCCCTATCCTCCGGGTCTCACCAGTTGCCTTACTGCGCAGGAAAGCCTTTCCCTCGCTAAAGACAACATCATATCCCTTATCTTCTAACATCGCCACAGAGATAAGATTCTTCTTCAATCCTGGAACATGCATCACTTCCTTCAATACGAAGGGTTTACCAGACTCCCTCTCAAAGTAAATGGTACCGATACCGGTCGCACTGTATCTACCATCATCGCCCATCTCGATGTGCACTCCAAGATCTTTCTCATCCAGATCAGTAAACAAATCTCGATCTCCTGTCATGTGAAAAGACGCACCACTGTCAAGAAACCACACTGATCCCGTCATACTTGAGACCAAGCATGCGATCAGCGAAAAATCTAGCTCAAACTGCGAGGCTAAGGCCTCTCCAGCTGCAGTCCCAGCAGCCTGCTTATTTTTCTTCTTTTGTCGACAATTAGTGGCGTAATGTCCGTGTTGGTGACAGTGAAAGCACTTCACCTTGGACATGTCCTGCTTCTTGCCTTTCGCACCGGATTGAGAAGCTTTCTTGCTCTTCCCCTTCTTTTCTTTGGCAGCCAAAGCGCAATTCTCTTCATCAGAGTTCTTTGATGAAGATTCGTCCCTTGTACTTCACCTTATCTCCTCTTGCACAAGATCCGACCAAAGTCGCTCCCATCCTAGCAATTTCTCCCGACCATTGACAGAGTCCTGATAGGAATGCCAACTCTTCGGAAGCCCTAGGAGAGCCAAGCTCACCAAGTCCTCATCATCAACAATCACCCCCACACTTCCCAGCTCATCCCTGCATTGGACGAACTTCGTGAGGTACTTGGGCATACTGTCGCCTTTCTCCATTTTTATGTTCCTGAGTTTGTCCTTGAGCACCAACTTCCTCTGGTCACTCTTCCTTTGAAATAAATCTGTCAAAGCTTTCCACATCAAGAATGGAGAAGCCTTACCATGAAGGTTGGATACTATGTGATCCTTCACACCTTCCAACAGAATCCTTCGACACTTTGTTGTCTTCTTTTGCCATGCCTCAAGTGTGGCAACATCACTAGAAGCAGGTTTAGGAATTTCTGCATCTATGAACTCCTTCAACCCATTGTCATCCAGCACCGCCTCCATCCTGTCCTTCCATGCAATATAATTCGAGCTGCCCTCAAGGGCATACTCCAATCGCAATCCGTTGAAAGACATCTCAACTTCGACATCAAGAAAACACTACTACAAATTCGAATTCCGCCAGCACAAAACTCATCCGCTTCAATGTTTTGCAATTGCTCCAATGATCAATATCGCTTCGATACCATGTAGAAATTTGAATAACTGATATATTATTCACCGATATTCTCTTGATCACACATTATTTTAGCTTCATGCATAATACAGAATCTCTTCTACCATTGATCATTAATTGCGGAAATAAAATCAATTGCATGCATACATTAAAACCACGAACAATCACACATATGAACACAGTATTTAATGGGAAAGCTTAAAGCTAAAAACCCCAACTATCTGTATATTATATGTCATGGAGATCATGTAAAAATCATAGTACAAAGCTCCTCACAAGCTCTCAGCACTACCTCAAATTGCTACACACTATCAAGCTAGATCTAGCAAAACACATGCTCCAATATTTTGCCACTTGATAGCCAGCCTCTATTGCGTTATCAATGCTATGGGATGGCTTCATTAAATAGATAAACCACCTGGCTTGAACTGCGCAATCCTCATGGGCTTCTCCACCTATCTGTGTGTTGCAAATAGCAACGGTATAGTCACAACTGATAGTTAACATAATATCTCCCCATTTCTGCTACAGAAACTGTCCATGCACAGTTAACTTTGATACATTCTTTGTTCTGGTTATGAGGTCGTAAATGGCAAACCCAATATCAAGAATTCACTACACACTCCTACACTAGTGTATCAATTAGTTGGCTGAATACTGAAATAGCTAACTATATTTTAGGATTAGTTCAGCGTACCCAACTCCACTAACTTCCTCATTCAACTCCACCAAACTACGTCACATGAGTTCCCATTTGAAGTCTTCATGCGATAGCTCACATAACCCTCGGGGAATAGCGTAATTCATGCAGCCGATACGTGCCACATACGTACACTTAGCGAGTGCTCGAGGGAATAAGATAATGTTTTAGGTCTAAATATTATTAAGAGCTAATAATATTTGACATATCTATTTTAGGGCGCAGTAAATAGATTACGCAGTATGTCTAAAAATATAAGTCCATCTATTTTTTCCGACTTGACCAACCATCCACAAATAGCATCCTGCAACTCATAGAACATGATCCATATGTCTAAAAATAGACATAGTCTAAAAAGAGACTTTGCGCCAAAAATAGCCTGCGGACCCACTTAGTGAAGGCGACTTCTTTCCACTAAACTCATCATCTTGTTGCAATCTCAACACTCACAATAAGTTTGGTGTCACATTAATTTAATACTTGCTGCAACATATTAAGACTGTTCACATATTACGCTGTAAATAAGTTTGATGAAAAATTTAAAATGCTTATGTATGTGGTAAACTGATTCACCCCCCCCTCTCAGTTTAACTAAAGATTCAACATCTTAATGATCGTTTCAAGATAAGCTTTGCTGATTGGCTTAAACATCTTAATGAATGGTTGTGGTGTTTTCTACTGAATATCATTGTGGTTATTTGTATAGCAGCAATTATACATCAACTACCTGACTTTAATTGCATAACGGGATCTTCTTTAACTCCATAAGGCACTGGTGTTAATATAATTGATCTGTGAAATCTCATTGATCTTATCAAGTATTTGGTGTTTTAGCTGTCTCCTAGATTGGTTGATTTACAACCAATTCTTGTCCTTCATTTCTATTAGGGTCTACCTCCCTTAGCTTGCAAGGAGACAGCTTAGATAGAGAGATTGGGGATAAAGGTGACAGCCCCCGATCTGAGTCATTGTCACGGTGCCTAGACAATCTGTGCGACAACATTTTTTTGGCGCCGTTGCCGGGGACAAAGTTTTTCTGTCCTTGGTCTTAGCAACATTTTCTAATCTTCTAATCTTCTTTCGCCATTCATTAGCCTGTCACAAGGGATCACATTTTCTGGCGTCTTTTCATCTCTTCATCTCTTCATCTTTTCATCAACTAGTCATTTCATCATCATATCTTTAGCACCTGGACATTTCGGTTGGCTTCTTGTTTGGGTGGCGACTCCACTTATTCATCTATTTACTCCCAGACAAGAATCCCCCCCTGATATCCATCTGTTATTCTTGATTATTTCTTCTATTTTCAGAATTATTTTCATGTTCAAGTGGCGACTCCAATTCTTTCATTTCTTACAAGAGTTCCTGCTAAGAAGTTCGCTTCTTGAGGACCTTTTGACTATTCGTGAACACGGATCTATTTCTTAAATTTTAAGCAGGTCATCATGGATGACACCTTTCATGACATGCCAGAAGAGGTCATTTCTAAATTGCCTTTTTTCTCAGGAGGTCATCCAGGCATTGCTCTAGAACCTCTATGGACAGTCACTTTTATAATACATAAATATTGTCATCCTTCACAATATAATCATGAAGATGTCAAGATACATGTCTTTGGCTATTCCTTAAAGGTGATGCTATCGATTGGTTTCGAAATTGTCCTGAAGAGTATTGTTTACAAGACATCATCAATGCTTTTAGAGATAAATATATAAAACAAGATGACTCGCCTTGTGCTCCCAGTATTATGCAAAATAATGAAATTGATCTTTTAGAAGATTTCCAGAAAATTCTCGGGATGAATCCACTTGTACCATGACAACACAAACCCATGATAGTGGTGAAACAGAAACAAGTTGTCAAATCAATGTTGACAACAATAAGCATCTTGTTAGCGAATTGATTCAGATGGTTAAGGATATACAGCTAAATCAAGCTCAGGTAATCAAGAATATGGAGGCCAACCAGGCTCAAATCATTAAGAACATGGAACTTAATCAAGAAAAAATAATAGCGGATCACGCCAGGGAAATTGGTTCTATGCAGAGTAGGTTATTGGCCTTAGAAGAAAAACATGAGAGAGATGAACTGTATGCAAAATTTCTTCATGGCCATGAAAACAGGTAATGATAAAATGATTCAAAACATGGAAGTTAACCAAATCAATCTTCAGAATCGGATAAATACCATTGAAGCAAGTCATGCACAGGAAATAAATGTCATGGAAAACAGATTAAAGATGATGGAAGTTAATCATTCTAATCAGATGTCTCTTGAGCACAATTTGTTGACTATTGAAGGGAGTCATGTGAAGGAAATTACTATTGATAATGTTAAGCATCCCACTGATATCCAAAAGAAGTTGGAAAAAATGGAAAGATCACACATGCAGAATTTCCAACCCAAGTCAGATTTGTCAACAGATCATAGGCCTCCCAGTTTGCTGAAGAAATTTCCATCTCATCATACGGAGGTCACTTTTCCCATTAAGGAAGAATTAACTATGGCTACAAAGGACGTTGAGAAAGACCAAGCTTATGTATCACCTTTAACAGAGTATATTCAGAATAAGATTGGTCACACTACAGGTTCATCAGATGATTTGTACAAGCATTTTCAAGATAAGGACAAGAAATCTATAGTGGTCTCATTGCTGACATCACAGCCCCCTCAGACGAAGAGAAAAAAGCAGAAAAGAAGAAGTAAGCAGTTTGATTCGTCTGATGGCCGAGAGCAGCTTGACATTCGGATAAGACAGAGTCCTACATTATGCAAGATTGGACATGGCACCTCTGAAAAGCAGCCTAAAGACTTGCCTGAAAGCAGCCAAATGCTCAGCATGCACTATATTGAGCACATATGATGCCACAGGGCATCCTCTGTATTGTATTTCTAACCCTACTCCTTGTTATTTCAGTGTTTCATTTTGCAGTTAGAGTAGATTTACTTTTCATGTCAAGTAGAATAATAAACAAAAGAAGAGCTTCTATTTTTCATGTGCTTAAAGTTATATGATGATATTTGGATGGACGTTACTTATGTAATCTTGTGGGTTGCTTGGATACAGATTCTGGATTCTCACATTCCTCCGATGAAGCAACGTGTCCCAAAGTAGAGCCAGATGTTGACCACACTTTGTCAACGACCCCATAGCAGTACACTCCCCATATTTTCAAATGGGATTCATCATGTTCGACGTGGTCGTGCCATTCAGATTCCATCATCAGATGACATTTTTATAAATGATGTAAACCCACTTTGCATGTTTATGACGTAAATGATCTAAGTAAGACCGTCAATGTATGTAACAACCTAGGTAAGCCTAGTATGTTGTTGATGATTTCTATCCTAGGAGGTTTTTTGTCTCACTGATTTACTTGTGTTTTTTAACACAAGTTATCGGCAGAATTTTTCCCTCCAGCCTCACCCCAAAGCTAGGGTGGATTTTGTCATCAGCATGCTAAGTGAGTCCTAGTGTTTTCTATCGAGTCCTTGTAAAAGTAGTTTGGAAATAATCCTAGCTATTTGGCTAGATTATTTTATTACAAGCTACTTGGTCTACTAGATCATGTTTTGAGTCGCAAAATTTGGTATTTATTTGAGAGTCTATACGAATGGGTATTCCCCCTTCATGTGTCTAAATGTATTATCTTATGTAAAGAGGGTTGGAAAAAATAATTAAAATCCCCTCTCAGCCGATTAATTAAATTTTCTGGTCAATTAATTAAAAAAAATCAAAAGCCAGAAATTTAATTAATTTTAGGTCCTAAGTTAGGATAAAATTCTTCAAGGGCAAAATTCGTTGGTCCTTAAAAAATGGATTTTTAAAGGCCCCAGGTCAAGGGAATATTGAGAATTTTGAGGAACTTTGGACCCTTGGGCCTAGGTGGTTAATTCAAAGTCAAAAATTTGAGGTAATTAACTCAAAAATAGTATTTTTGAGTTAATTAAAATGGATTTAAATGATAAATTCGTTTTTTCCCCAAATTTATAATTTCGACGGTCCAGATTAAAAGATAATCAAATCTTATCGACGGTCAAGATTATTTTGACATGGATCAACCGAACTAGCCGTTGGATATTTTGTCCTATAAATTAAAGGTCTTTGTCAGTCTTGAGTCATCCGATCTTAGAATCGTGCACTTGTTCGTAGAAGCTCTTGTAAATTTTTGAGGAATAAAGCATAAAGACTTTGGAGTTACAAATTTTGATGTTCCTTCTCGGATCTATGTAGTGATTTGTCTCTAAACTCTGCTACTTAATTTGGCATTTTATGGTTAATGGCCTTCATGGATTAATCTGCATACAAGTATCTTGTGCAGTTTTCTAGATTCATAAGATAGCATTTTTTATTTAACGGAAAAACTAGTTATCTATTTTTCTGAAGGGTCTCATGTTATTTTCTTGAATCTCTATCAATCTAAAGCAATGTTTTGAAAATCGCGATCGGGATTAAATCGGTGAGGGGAAAAAATCGGAAAAAATCGGGAAAAAATAGGCACATACAAAAAATTCATTTTTTTTCAATTTTTTTAATATCTAAAGCACCCACAACATAAAATAAATGCATTGACACATAAATATGAAAAAAAAACTAATATATAAGACGTGTAATATCATGTCTAGTGCTACATCACACATAATAGTGAATCATGTCCTAAATACTAAGTCCTGAGTCTCAACTCAACCTCAAAATATCAACAAAAAATATAATAATGTATCTCATATCATGAGTCATAATGTTATATACAAAGGAATGCACGAAATAACCTATACTACTGATTTCCTCTGTCCCTCTTGCGAGAAAATGTAACATCTTTCCCTCTAGACAAAGAAGCTGGCGGGGCTGGCAATGGACTCTGTTGTGCTCCAGATCCTGAAGCACCAGGAGCTAAAGGAGGCAGACCACGTCCTCTACCAGTAGCAGGGGTAGGTGGTGTCACCTCCTCCTCCTGTTGTTGCTCCTCCTCCTCCTCCTCATGAAACTCATCATTGATTCATCGCTACTAGAAATGGGATCATCAACAAGACATACATAAACATCATCTAGCTCAAAGTCTTCATACTTGGATTGCTCAACCTTATAACATGATAGAAATTGAAAAATTTTAACATGCTTAACCAATGATTTTGGTTTGAGTGAAGGGTTCATCTCCTCAACCTTTAAATGCGGTAGAAAAAGATTAACATGCCTAACCAGTTGTTTTCCTTCGAGTGAAGGGTACATTCTTGTTAAGGCCATGGTAGGGGAGTTCAACAATCAATACCACCAACATCAACAAAGTTCAAAAATCAATGCCACCAACATCAAGGTTCTTAAAGGACTTCATACTCTTGATCAAATGCCAATCTCATACCCTTACACATAATAGAATCAAATGGAAACAATGCAAATCCCCAAACCATGAAACCTTGAAAACCATTAAGTCTGCTGAATTTTGAGTGAAATCTAAAATTCTAGTTTGTCCATATGAAATCCAATGAGGTCGAAACCACTCTTAAACATCCTGAGTCATTTCATGGTAATGTGAAAAATTAAGGTAAAAGGATGAAAATGAAAAATAAAGGAAATATCACTTTTACTTTAAGAATTTAACATTACCATTAACTGCCAACAGGTGTGTCAGCAAAAATGACAAAAAAAAAATTGATTTTTGAACTTATAGGGTTGTTGTTTGATGGGCCCACGATTTTTACCAAAAAAATCGCGATTTTTTCCTGATTAGCCATTTTTTCAAAAAATCGTGCAAAACATCGCCGATTTAATCGTTTTGTCGAAAAAGTCGCAATTTTTTGAAAAAATCGCGATGTTCAAACCCATGATCTAAAGTTCAGATCTAAGTGTGCAGGGAAATATTTTTAAAGGTTTTGAGCGTCTGGAGAAGTCTTCGGTTGGACCAGCCAACTCTCATGTAACATAAATCTGAAAAGCTCATTATTTGTTAAACTCCAAATCTATCTTACGAAATTGGTGGTTTTGCAAGGTTTTCTAGGGCTTGTGCCTCTCTTTTAAAATTTAAATTTCCTAAAAAATTGTGCTGAAGTGGGTTTAAATCAGGCTATGAGAGCCTCCCAAATTGTATATTACCTTTGTAAATTTGTATGCAGTTTTGGTTTTGTTTGATTTTTTGCAGGTTTGTAGGGTGTTTTCTTAACGATTTCTTTGGATCTGGCCTCAAGATAGGGTCTGCTTCCAGATCTGGGCGTAATTTCAAAATCTCTGGTGTTTCTTAAATCTACACTCTGAAATCTGGGCTATACAGGAAAATTTTATTTTCAAATCTGCTGGACGAAAGTTTTGTTCTGGGTTTTCTTTCAAATCTGCATAAACGCTGCCCTTATCTTCCTTACAATCTTCGACCTGCAGCCCATCCCCCCTTATCTCCCTTCTTTCTGTCGTCCAACCTCTGCTTTTACGCAATCTGCATACGCTTCATTACCAGCCTTCATCCATCCAAATTTTTTTTGCTGTCGTGCTCTTTTCGAACCCCTCCTGCCATCGAGCAGCTCTCCCATTCGACCTGCAAATCGATCTTCATCAACCCTCGATTTCCTTGCTGTTGTCGACCTTCCTCTACTCCTACGCTTACCTACTCGAGTTCACTTTCTCCTTGCAACTGCCCTCCGATTCCATATCCCTGACATCCCTTTGCTCTGCCGTCCAGCTCCTCGCTCATACCGTCCAGCAAAACTCATCTCTGCAAGCCGACCTACACCCTTCCATCTGCTCGTCGTCGAGCCCTCGTCCCTCGCGCTCCCTCCTCTGCATCGAAATCCCTCTGTCCTGCATCCAAGCAGCTCTTCCGCCATCGATTCCTTTCTGCACGCCGTCCAAATCCGATGTAATATCCCCAACGGGAAATAAACAGTAATACACAGCAAAACAAACAAGCAGCTATATAGAACAAAATGCCGAAACTAGAATATGGAACAAGTACACATAAAATACCAGAATGCTAAGCCATTTTATTAATCTGAGAATACATATATGGGTACAAGAGATAATCAGAATGAGTGCACCTATCCTTGCTCTAGGCAAGTGAAGACCCTCTCAGAATAAGAAATGGCTACAACAGAGACTGCGTCCTAGCTGCTGGAGAAAACTGCCGTAGAAAGCTGTTGCTGCAATGTACTGGAACTAGGGGCTGATCCCCTCACCGGAATGAGCTGAAAATCGGAAGGCTGTCTGTACTCACCCCTCCGGACAAAACCCAGAAACCGTGAAGCAAATGCTCCACCTCCGAAAATCCACCAATAAAGCCCTCCTCAATGAAAACGTTGTCTCTCCAGGAACAGCGCAGAAGCTCAAGAAATATGCTGGGAAAGGGGCCTAAATCCTCCTGCAAACCCTCCGGCTGAAACAACAATCTCCCCAAGGCTGAAATACGCTGAAGCCACCACAAAATCACCCACAACAGCGCTGCACAAACACTGACTGCGTCCTCCGTGCTGAAACTGCATCCTCTCTCCTAGACTGCGCAGTCACTCTAAGGGGCCAGCTCCTCTGCAAAACGTCCACCAAAATCCACTGCAAATCACCTACTGAAACTGAAGGAAATACCTTGCCCGAGCAAGCACTCGAAGTCCCCCGGGGCCAAGGGCGAGATCTCCGACTGGAGACACTCAGTTCGCACTAAACAGTGCTGCAAACCGATTAAACAACCGGCGTGCTGAAGTAGACAGAAGTCTAGCTCTCAATATCATCAACATATCAATAATGCCCAAATGAGATAGCTCTCCCTCCTTTTATAACGCTGGCCCTCCTCAAAACCCTACGTGGTCCCTCTCTCTCCCAACGTGGTGGCATAGGCTGCCCCTCCCTTGCTGGCAACGCTGCATCCAAAAACTTTATTTTATTTAAGTGAGTTAGACCCCTTTTCTCACTTTTATTTATTAATAAACTATAGGCGGCAAAACTATACAAAAATCAAATATTCCAATTAGCGGTGCTAATTAGGAATATTACAGTCTCCCCTGGCAAAAAGTTGCTTGTCCTCAAGCAACTGAAGTGATGGATGCTGTAAAATCTGCTCGCTCTCCCAAGTGGCATCCTCATTCGGCAAAAATTGCTTGTCCTCAAGCAACGCTTGAACAAGCCTGCTCTCTAGCTGATGCTCCCCACCGATACTGCAAAATGTGCCTGGGTCCCACTGAAACCTCTCTTCCTCCTGCATCACCCTGATACGAAGGGATATCTCAATGCCAGGATCCCAAACTGGCCTCTCACAGTACCAGTCGACCAATAATTCCCCCGGATCCCATCGCCACATGGCCAATAATCGCCCAAGTCCCATGGCTCAGACTGTGCACTGCCTCTGGCTATGACTAATGCTCTAAGAGGTGGAGACCACCAATAAGCATCAATGCTCCTGGGCTCCTGCTGCGCTGTACCTATAGCTGCATATGCTACCCCTCCAACTGCATACCAACTCATCACCTCTCTCCAATCCAAGTTGTGACTCAACCCCATGCTGATCCCGCTCTCCTGAAATCGGGATGGGGTGCTGAAGAAATGATGACCTGTGTCCCCCTGCCAGCTGGAATCTAGAACATGTGCTATGTCCATGGGCCCTTGCTCCGCTGTGCTCCCTCCGAAGAATACAATAACATCAAGAGGGTACCAGCTCATGATCTCCCGCCAGTCCGTCATGGAAGAAGAATCTGATGTAGCGATAACAACTGCATATGGAACATGCTGGGAGTGTTGTCGCCAAATCGTAATCAATTCCCACTGCTCTGCCCTGTCTGCCAGTGAAGGCTGCCTGTAGAAGGAAGCCCCTCTCTCTATAATGGGCCAAAGTGGGCAAGATACGCTGCAAGCTCCATCGATGTACTACTAGAGAGTGCTACACACTAAAAACACTACACCTCTGCTGACTGTGTGTGCACCTATCTGCGTCTCATCCCTGTGTCGATCCACAGATGGATGCTCCACCATATCCAACAACTCCCACTCCTGATCAGGAATGTCATGCTCCCGCTGTCTACTGGTCCCCTGTAGAACAATCCCATCGACCTCCAAAACCTCTAGAGAATATGGATCTGCAGCTGCTATCACCGTACTCGATGTCAATGCATATGACTATCCCACCTCGATGGTTGACCCCAATGTTAGCCGCATATCCCTCATCGACTCAATGTGGGCACCCATCTGGCTCTCTCTCAAAGGAATATCATGCCTGATGTAAGTGGTGTCCTCCTCTGTCAACTCAGGCTCCATCACCTGCTGCTCTAGCTGAATTGTCACAAGTGACTCTTCACCCAGAGTATCTCCCGCAGAGTCCCGTGACTGCTCACCCTGGACACTAGAATGTAGCTCCAGCCTACTGTCACCATCTATGCATGACTGCTCTCGCTCCCCAGAAGCGTCCTCAACTGATCCTATGGACTCATATGAAAAAGAGTCCTCACCCTGGTATACAGAAGGAATGCCCTCCTGTTCTACCTCCGCCATCTCATCTACATCGAACATGCCACCCATCCTCTCGATAAAGTGTCGATACAGTGTCTGGAGCCCAAACGCATACTGGGATGTTACCTCTGCCGTACCTAGTATCCTCTGCCCATGCATGTTCTCGACATGCCGTGAGGGAAAAGTGATGCATGTCTCCCTCATGACCTGCTCCCCAAGCGTAGGCTCAGTGATGACTGATGCACCACCTCTGCAAAGGATCGTCTCATCCCCCAACCTGTGGCTGTCAACTAGCACACCAACCCAGTGCCACTGCTGAGAAGTCTCTCGCCTAGTGTACTGAGTGTCATCCAAATATCTAGGGTGAACCTCGCGTACCCTGCTGCTCACACCCGAAGTGCCAAAGGTCAAAAACATAATCAGCTGTACCTGTGAGTGATGTCGAAGCGAGTCAGGTGTGTGAGTCCCCACAGATACCGCCAAGTATCGCTCCTTTGTCTCTCCATCGATCCTGGGTGAACTACTACCAAAGGTAAGCGCGATGTCCCTGTCCATGAGTCTCTCTGGAAGCAGTGCTCTAAGACCCTGCTCTGCAGCACCGTATGCCCTCGCATACCACTGATCATCCATATACCCCTCAACATGCCACTGCACACTGAGGCATACCTCGCTATGCTGCTGGATACCATGTGCTACTGCTGTAGCACCCTGTACCGTCTCGTGCCCTGACTGTGTCCAGGCATCGGTCACTCTCCGCATGCTCTCAATGTGATGTAGGATACTCCTACTCCACAATGCAGTCCCACACACTATGGTACACCACCATGCTACTCCATGTCCACCGGCAATCCACCGCTCAATGCTAGAGACTCCCACACATCCCTGGATGTGATGACCTAGAGCTGTGCCCCTACATGTCGGACTACCACCAATCGGTAACATCGTCTGCACCGTCGTATCACTATACCTGCCGACGAAAGGATCATCACTCCAAATCCTCCTCAAGGGGTCCGAGAAGTGAATCTCCCTGTGTGTCAGTAGTGTTACCACCACTGCTCGGCTCCGCTGCATCCTCTGTGCCCCACACAAAGGTGAAGAATCCTTGGCCCCATACAAGGTGCCATCTAGTGGCCTGCCAACGCCACCTCCTCCGACAAGCTCCTGCCAAGGTGTGCTGACCACCCCGTGATCCCATGTATGAATGTCATGCCAAGACAACCTAGGGAGTCTGCCCATAAACTGGTTGGCCACTGGAGCTGACCGAAACTGCACATGCTCTACTACTAGGCCAACTGTACTCTCCAAGACATAGTCAGCCGACCTGCCTGGGAAACGATAGGTGATCCCACCTGGATCCCAATGCCAATCTGGGGTTCCCGTATTCCCCATGCATAGAAAATCCTGCTGAGCTACACTCGGATCCTTCACTATCTCCATAGCCCGCTCCACCGAGTACCAACTCAGAATCTCTCGCCATCCAACCTCAACATGTGGATGTTGTACCCTGTGCAACTCTGATCGTCTCATACCACTATCCAAGTCAACATATGAGATCTGACTAGGTGGCTCTGCCTCTCTCTCTCCAACGGGAAGAGATGACCCAACAACACTGCTAGTCCCATCCATGCATGCTTGAAGGGGAATGATCTGACGCTCCAACGTGCCCTCTGATTGTACCATCAGGGAATCTAGTCGTTCCCCAATGCGGACCAACTTGGCCGCCGACTTGGCACAAGTCACTCTCATACCCTCCAGCTCCTGGTCCTGCAACAAAATGGCCTCCCGTACTGACGTGGCCTTCTCTCTCAAAACTCGAAGGTCTGTCCGAAGCCGATGATACCGCTCTCTGCGACCATCATCCAATACCTCTGTACCTGCTAGTGCCTCATCGAAGGTGGATACATCTCCTGACACTGCACCCATCTGTGTGCTGCTACCACCCGAAGACTCGGACGCGACTCCGGTCATCACCTCAATGGATGGCTCTACTGGGGTAGGCTCTACCTTCTCCACTACCACATCAATCGACACGGCCGAGGAGGTCTCCAATGAGGGTGAATCCTGTGTCACACTAGGTGTAACCTCGGACTCCCTGCAACCCTGTGTTCCCTCATCCTCCAAGTGCAAGGTAACCGTTTTAATGGTTTCCCTCTCCGATACTCGGTCAAGCTGGAAAGAGGTATCCAACTTGTCCACCCAAGCTTTTCCTGAGCGCCTGGATGACCCGTCAAATGTCGGTAGATGGAATCTGTCCACTGTGCGCTGTAAGCCCCCATCATGTGAGCGCCTATTCCCTCTGTGAAAGTTGTGAGGTCTACTATCACGCTGGAGCTGAACAAAGTCTCTGAACGAGAGAGCCTCCATGAACTCCTGCCCGTATGCCTGGTACTCTGCAAAATAGTCACCCATGTGGCCCGGCTCCGGCTCTCGCTGTGCTCCTGCCCCTATGTCTTCATCCAGAAAAGTGGGCATGGTAGGACGTGTGGGTGTATGTGATGCCATATGCTGAGTGGCATCATGCTCTGGCAAACGGTGGGATGTGCCCGATCCCTCACCAATCTGAAAACCCCTTGGGGTTTCCCACTGCCTAACCTCCAGCGCAGTGAGTCTCTGTGACAAATCCTGCATGTGTTGGAGCGCCTCTCTAAATCTCCTCTCATCATCATCACCTGCCATCGGCTCTTTCTGCTATGTGTCTACAGGCTCCTCAGAAACTGCACGGCTGCTGCAAAACCATACTGCTACTTAATTTCGACCTCCGATTTACCCACTGGAAACTACTCAGAAAATCCTAGGAATTTGGGAAGGTGATCCTTGCCCAAAACCCAGAAAAACCCAGAAAACGTTTCTTCTAATTCCAACCTTCCAAATTTGACCCTTTATATTTTGGCCTTCTTTCCAATTTCGTTTTTGGTACTGCAACTGCTATTGCTCTCCAAAATTCCAGCAAACCTCTGTATGATCTCTTTCCCAATGTCATAGAGCACAGGCTGAGCCAGATCTATGCTCTGATACCACTGTAATATCCCCAACGGGAAATAAACAGTAATACACAGCAAAACAAACAAGCAGCTATATAGAACAAAATGCCGGAACTAGAATATGGAACAAGTACACATAAAATACTAGAACGCTAACCCATTTTATTAATCTGAGAATACCTATATGGGTACAAGAGATAATCAGAATGAGTGCACCTATCCTTGCTCTAGGCAAGTGAAGACCCTCTCAGAATAAGAAATGGCTACAACAGAGACTGCGTCCTAGCTGCTGGAGAAAACTGCCGTAGAAAGCTGCTGCTGCAATGTACTGGAACTAGGGGCTGATCCCTCACCGGAATGAGTTGAAAATCGGAAGGCTGTCTATACTCACCCCTCCGGACAAAACCCAGAAACCGTGAAGCAAATGCTCCACCTCCGAAAATCCACCAGTAAAGCCCTCCTCAATGAAAACGTTGTCTCTCCCAGGAACAGCGCAGAAGCTCAAGAAATATGCTGGGAAAGGGGCCTAAATCCTCCTGCAAACCCTCCGGCTGAAACAACAAACTCCCCAAGGCTGAAATACGCTGAAGCCACCACAAAATCTCCCACTACAGCGCTGCACAAACACTGACTGCGTCCTCCCTGCTGAAACTGCGTCCTCTCTCCTGGACTGCGCAGTCACTCTAAGGGGCCAGCTCCTCTGCAAAACGTCCACCAAAATCCACTGCAAATCACCTACTGAAACTGAAGGAAATACCTTGCCCGAGCAGGCACTCGAAGTCCCCTGGGGCCAAGGGCGAGATCTCCGACTGGAGACACTCGGTTCGCACTAAACAGTGCTGCAGACCGACTAAACAACCGGCGTGCTGAAGTAGACAGAAGTCTAGCTCTCAATATCATCAACATATCAATAATGCCCCAAATGAGGAGGCTCCTCCCCCTTTTATAGCATTGGTTTCCCTCCAAAACCAACGTCCTCTCTCTGTGTGGCCCCCCCTTGGCTCCCCCCTTAAGTTACAACGTTGCATCTATTAGGGAAAAACTTTATTTTATTTAAGTGAGTTAGACCCCTTTTCTCACTTTTATTTATTAATAAACTATAGGCGGCAAAACTATACAAAAATCAAATATTCCAATTAGCGGTGCTAATTAGGAATATTACATTCTCCTTTGTCGCATCTTCTGGGCAGATGGGATTCGTTCTCCAAAAATAACTGTGTTGATGTGATTGGTTCTTGTGCTTGTATTCTATTGTTCTTTTCTTTATATGTATAGATGTGATAGCTGCAGTAGAATTTATTTCAAAATTTACTGAAGGTTTTTTTTCATAAATAGCTTATTGTGAAAATAAGTAGGAGAAATAAATCAGTAACTGCAGTAGAATTTCAGAGTTGAAATTTTCACACTCACAATCTTATGACACAGATTAGCTAAGATAAAATGAGTTTACAATACTATCCATTGGGACATTTTAGGCTAATATCCTATATTAAGAGTTATGCGATTTCTAATTCTTTGCCTAGAAAATAAGAAAACTACATGGACTTGGTTTTGTTAGATTGTTTTATTGTTATTTGATCAACGTGTCTGTATATATTTTAAGTGAATTTATTGCTTTATCACAGTTATATGGTGGTACTTAAGTTGGACGTTGGATTTGTTAAATGGACAGGATGTTGCACAAGTTGTGCAGTGCGTGTGAAATCTGGAGTTCTACGCCAGCCTGAGGCTCTTGGCATTTCTCCTGAACTTAAGTCTAAGGTTAGTTTACATTCTGCAATGTTGGCTTGTGAGATATAAAATCTTATATTAGAGATAGGTTTCTTTAACTTTATACACAATGCAATAAAGGAACAAGGGTGTGGTGTTAGCATGCAATGCATTTTCGAGTTGATGCGTCCCTACAGCTGAAGCACGGCATGATAAAAGAACGGTGGCTATGGTGTTGTATGAAACACATGCCTTAACCATCCAAGGGGTATGCAAATATGAAGTCCATGCAATTTCTGCACGTTAAATGGTCTTGATTCCTTCGGTAAAGCTATAATGGAGACCTTACTCCAAGGTCAATGCGATGTCTTCATTACTACACCGTCAAATAGGTAAGTAGCTTAACACGACTCCACACTCCATGTAGCCATGAGCAGCGGGTGATTATCATTAGTGCCCCATGGCACATTTCCATAGTAGGTGACAAATATAATTGCTCCTATTGGGACGACTAATTCCTTCAATCTAGCAAGATTTTAAATACCCCCTCCATGGCAAATCTTTGTAATGAAATGATATATCATAAGCTATAGGCTGACCATTGGTTTAATAAGATTTTATAATAGCGTATGCACATAAAAATAAACACGACATATGCTGGAGAGAACAATAATGGCATATATTATTAATAGTGCTGGAACAATATACCATAGGCTTACCCTGAGGTGGGTTACCCATGTACTGTATACATGTATCACTCTCTCACATATCTTATCATAGACTAAATCAGTTACTATTGCGGTACCGTAATCTTATCATACAGTAAATCAGTTACAATTGCAGTACCCTAAGATGGTTAAGGTGTTCTAACCACAACACACCCGGGTTTACTTTGAGGTAGACTGCTCCTATATTGAAAACGTACTATTCTCTCACATATCTTATCATACTCTACAATGGAGTTGTCTACCCAGGCAGTGAAATAGCCCGGACGGCAGAAAACTGCCGGAATCCAGTAAACTAAAATTCAAAAAATCAGGTAATTGGAGTGTTTGGAATCCATTTTTGATCATGGAAATGGATTCAGCACTATCAAAAACCCTTAGGGCACTCAAAATAATAAATTTTAACAACTTTAAACAAGATTCTGGGCAAATCTTTGCTGGATTTTTTGAAAATCATTGCCAGATTCTGGGCCATTTCGCTGCCTCTTTAGACTACACGCTCTACAATACTCTAAAAGGGTTAAGCCTTAAGGTGGTCTAGCAACCTAACCAACCTTACCACTAATTTTATCATTTTTTTACATCACATTATATTAAAATCATTGGTCATCTTGAACCCATCAGTGCAGATTTCTAACAAGATTACCCCAAACCAACTAGGATGGATTTTGAACAGGTTCTCACTGAAACCTGCAATTGCTGGTTTTTGATTCTTGAAATGGAGTACCTCAAACCACATGGGAGACTTACTTCCCTCCCTTCCTTAAATCTGCACAAGTTGATGTGGAATGGGGCTTGAACTACCTACAAGTCAGAAACATTGGACTAACCATACTCTTCTCTTGTGTCAGGGGTACATTCACTGCCTAGTTCTTAGATCTCTAATCTCAACATTGAAAGCCTTGAGTTGTCATCAGAACCCACAACAAATGCTGCACAATCCTTTCCGCCAAAATCAATACATTCATAGGGAATTCTAAAATTTATGTGCACCTAAACTTCAAATTTTACCTCTTCTTCCACCTGGTAAATATCTCGACAGCATATATTCTTCTGCAACATCAACTTAATGCAAAAACACCTTTTATTCCCTGATGTTCTGTTCCATGTGTCTCATTTGTGCCTGCTCTGGCTACAATTCTTGTGTGCCTACCTTGGCCATGAACCACAGTGACCTTGATAAGACAGTTCTGCCTGTTATAAACAGTTCCTCCCAGAGTTGTTTGCTTCCCAGAAATATCTTTTAAATTTTCCTTATTCTGCCATGTTTTTTGATGGCCTCTTCCACGAGACTCTCGTGTCCTTACTTTGACCAAAATTCTTCTCGTTATTAGTCTGTTACTATGGAGCATGGAATAACAACACTCAAACTGGCTTGTTTGGGTAAAGTTGACTCTAAATCTGGTTGGAACAATATTAAAAGTTACAAGTTTTATTTATGTGAAGGAATCTTGTCTGGGAAACTTTACCTTTAGAAATTTTGATCAATTTTAAGATCATCTAAATCATTGATTTAAAGAAAAAACAATAAAAATTTGTAAAAGTTTAACTTAGCTAAAAGAACAAAACTCACTTATAAAAGAAAACTATTTCCCTCTATAAATTTTGATCAATTTTAAGATCATCGAAATCATTGATTTAAAAAAAAAAACAATAAAAAATTGTATAAGTTTAACTTAGCAAAAAGAACAAAACTCACTTATAAAACAAAACTATCTAAAATGAAACAGTATAAATACTGAATATCAAACACCACTATAATGATGATATGATAATAAACAAGAATTAAGTTATAATTAAGTTAAATCTAAAGTAAAACGACTTTAGTTAGGAATTACATATCATAAATAAGAATTAAGCTACAATTAAGTTAAATCGTTTCTGAATTAAAAAAGTGATTTTACAGACACTTGGGTCTTTCATGACATCATTTGTATCCTCTTTGGCCGTACTGATAAACAAGAAACTATAAGCGCTCGCATTTTCTTCTCCTGTCTCGATTCTCTACAAGTATTTTAGATTTGTGTCTGTATATAATCTAGTATAGTATCAGAGCCAATTGTGCATCTATATCTAGTAGAGTATTAGAGCGAAGGTAAGGATTGGCGTTTGGGACACAATGATGGTGGGAAAAGCGAAAAGGCACCATGCAGGCATGTCAATGCATGAAGGGTCCAAGTTATTTGACTTGCAGTAGGACATGCCTGTTGAGTCCAAGTTATTGGAGACACAATAGGGTAATTGTTGATTTTTGTAGCATTCGGAAGTGTTCCAAGTCTCAAACTTTGCAGGGAGGCTTGGACAGTAGCATTCCAAAGAATCCAGCAACAGTTTGTGGAAATTCCACTCGGTTCATGACTTATTAAAATAATTAATTATTTTAATGAAGACAAAGGGTATTAATGAGTTAGAGTGAATATTCTAGAAAACATGGATCAAGTCAAGTTTTAATCTTAGCCATTGATTAATCTTCTAATTGTGGAAATCCTAAATCTGGATTCCTACTGCGACAAATCTGAATTACTTATCCTATTATTTTTCATAATTATTTAATTACAGTGAACTACCGAAGTAATTACTGAAGCAGTCTACACAAATAATGTTGCGGAATAAATCTAAGTGTTGAAACAAACTGAACAAAATACAATGAAAAACATCCACATTTGACACAGTTATTTTTGGACTAAGTCCCCAGAAAACCCAACTCGGGAAAACTGGTGCAGCAGATCTGAGGGTTTTATATTATTAAGCAGCAGAATCTTGAGTACAACTAGGGTGCCAATATCCGGCTCACTGTTCAGAGAAATCTAGACAACTGATGATTGTGGGATATACCTCACTCTATAAATCCCCGGCTGATCTGAACAGCGCTGGTGAAACCCCTCTCTGCCTCTGCGTGATGCCTATGCTGGGATTGCATAAGCCTGCGTTGGAACTCTCTGGAACTGCGTCACCTCTACTCAATAACTGATCTAGGTTGACCAAGAACTGGATTTTGGCCCTCTTGGCTCAGAAACCCCAGCTCCCAGCTATCTCCGAACTAGATCAAAGAGACACTGCGTCACTTCTGCGTGACTTCCTTTAGGAACTGCGTCACCCCTCCAGGTGACTGTGCTGTCTCTCTGTGTGTCACTGTTGCCTCTCTCTGAAATGCACTCCTGGTCCTCCTGACCAGTTTCTGCTTCTGCCCTCTTTGGATTTGATCATTGAATAGAAATCACTTAGCAAACCCTGCCCTAGTGATACGATTCTGATCAAAAGTTGTGTCTCCTCACACAAACTCGAAATTGGCAAATGCTCAATGTGTTTTCCATAGGCCCCTCACCCTCCTTATATTCTTTTGTTGACCCTCCAACGTCCAAGATTAAAACATAATCAAGGGCTAAGATTAACTTGGAGGTGATCCATGACTTTATCTAGAAGATTCACACTTAGTTTAATTAATACCCTTTAATTAATCAGTTTCCCTAAGTTTAGACTTAGGAAAACATTAAAAAACGATTTATTAATTTAATTAAACCATCTCTAAGTGGAATTTTCCAAAACCATTTCTGGGTTTTATGGAACACATGTGTCCTAGTCTATATACAAAGTTACAAGGCTAGAGCACATCCGATGCGACCATAAATCAACACTCCTTCTTAGCGAGGAAAGTGCTCTAGCAAGACAATTTAATGTGCTGCTCCGACTTCTAGAACATTTGCTGTTGTGCTGTTGATGCTGCTCACCAACACTGCACAGAAATGCTGCATTTGTACTACTGTTGACTCTGCATATTGCTTCCCACTGCCACTGCAGTGCAACTCCCTCTAAATTCTGCAACCATGTTGCTGCATTGCATGAGCACTTCTTTGCATTGCGTGAGCACTACTCTGCACTGCGCTGCACCTCTTGTGCACTGTGCTGCTGCTGCTCATCTGCTACTGTTGCTTAACTACTGCTGTTGCTGCACTGCTGCACTGTTGCTAATTGCAACAGAAAAACATCTGAAATTGGACAAGTACATCTGCAACTGTAAAATAAGACTGACTGCTGCCAACTTTTGCACTAGCTTTCTGAAAAAAATTGCGTTGTTGCTACTCTGCATTGCGCTGCACCAATGTGCACTATGCTGCTGCTGCTCAACTGCTGATGCTGTTGCTCCTTCTCTGCGCTGATCAGGCTCTAGTATTGCTAGCCAATGCAACTGTCCATTCTGCTACTGTCTTTAGGCTACTGCACATGTGATCCAAGAGTTCGAAAATACTCAAGGATCCTGCCACTTGTAGATTCTGGATCTACAACTCCAAGTCAGCTCATTTCTCTCCTTTCGGAATATGAGCTAACATAGCACAATCTCCTTTTGCCTCAAACTTGGCAGCTCCGGCTTGAGGATCTTGCTCCTCCTCTTTATCCTTTTTCTTAAGAGGACATTGTGTGGCATAATGTCCCATTTCTCCACACCTGAAGCACTTGATATTAGACAGATCTTTCTTCTTCTGCCTTTGTTTCCCCTTTGATGCAAGGGCTGTGTTTTCTTCCTCTTCCTTCTTGAACTTCGCACTGTTGCTGCCATCCTCAATATGGATTTTGAGGAGGTCTCTCCTTAGCTCTTCTTGCTGCAAGGCTGCCCACATCGCCTCCCATCTTGGGAGTCTTTCTCTGCCCAAAATGCTTTGGAAAAAGATTTGATAATCTTTTGAAACAAAGTTCAGAGTGAGCCTTACCATCTTTGAGTCTCTAGGAGCTGACCCCACTGCCAACAGCTGATCTCAGTTTTCCTGAATTCGAGACAAGAAGGAGTCAAAGTATTCTCCCTTCTTCATTCTAGTATTACGCATATTCTCTTCCAGGTACATCTTCCGCTGCTCGGAAGATCCTTGGTATAGCTTTTCCTGCCCTACCCACATTTCTCTAGCAGTGCCTTTTGCTGCCATGTGAGGTACTATGTGATCCTTCACACCATCCAAGATCAATCGCTTGCCTCTTGCCATATTCTTCTTGAATGCTCTCAGATGTGTTGCATCCAAAGGTTCTGCAACTGCACTTTCAATGAGGGCCTTTAGATCATGTTCATCAAGGAGAAACTCAATCCTTGATTTCCAAATAACATAGTTGGAGGCACCCTCCAATCTATCTTGGTCACGCAGTCCATTGCTGGCCATCTCCTCAACTGTCGATTTCTTCCTCTAACTCTCTGCTCAGCTAGACTTACGCACTCCTTGTGGAGTAAGTCACTGCTTCTGCTGCTGCACGGGAGAAACTGAGTTTCTTTGAGTAAGAAACTCTCTGAGGACAAGAAATCCCCTATCTGTGTTTTTCAGAAATTTTTTTGATGCTTATGCACCAGCTCTTATTGATGTGCAGTAATTGCGTCCTTCAACTACGCTGCCTCTTATGTAAATGAAAATTCTTACCCCTCTGTAAACTCTCTCAGAGGGAGCCTTTTCTGCGCTAGATTGCCCTCCTGGCTTGGACAACGTAATCTCTGGGAGGGTCTGCTGCTGCTTACGCAGATCCTAGTCTCTCCTGCGCTGATCTGCTGGTTCACCCTTGTTTCTCCTGCACTTCAGCTTGAATAAGCTCTGATACCATGTGGAAATCCTAAATCTCGATTCCTACTGCAACAAATCTGAATTACTTATATTATTTTTCATAATTATTTCATTACAGTGAAATACCGAAGTAATTACTGAAGCAGTCTACACAAATAATTTTGCGGAATAAATCTAAGTGCTAAAACAAACTAAACAAAATACAATGAAAAACATCCACATTTGACACTGTTATTTTTGGACTAAGTCCCCGGTAAAACCCAACTCGGGAAAACCGCTGCAGCAGATTTGAAGGTTTTATATTATTAAGCAGCAGAATCTTGAGTACAACTAGGGTGCCAATATCTGGCTCGCCCTTCAGAGAAATCTAGACAACTGATGATTGTGAGATATACCTCACTCTGCAAATCCCCGGTTGATCTGAACAGCGCTGGTGAAGCCTCTCTCTGCCTCTGTGTGATGCCTACGGTGGAACTGCGTAAGCCTGTGTGGGCACTCTTTGGAATTGCGTCACCTCTGCTCAATAACTGATTTAGGCTGATCCAGAATTGGATTTTGGCCCTCCTGGCTTAGAAATCCCAACTCCCAAATATCTCCGGACTGGATCAAAGAGACACTGTGTCACTTCTGCGTGAGTTCCTTCAGGAATTGCGTCACCCCTCCAGGTGACTGTGCTGTCTCTCTCTACGTCACTGTTGCCTTTCTCTGAAATGCACTCCTAGTCCTCCTGACCAGTTTCTGCTTCTGCCCCTCTCTGGATCTGATCACTGAATAAAAATCACTTAGCAAACCCTGCCCTAGTGATTCGATTCTGATCAAAAGTTGTGTCTCCTCACACAAACTCGAAAATGGCAAATGCTCAATGTGCTCAATGTGTTTTCCATTGGCCCCTCACCCTCCTTATATTCTTCTGTTGACCCTTCAACAAGCAAGATTAAAACATAATCAAGGGCTAAGATTAACTTGGAGGTGATCCATGACTTTATCTAGAAGATTCACACTTAGTTTAATTAATACCCTTTAATTAATTAGTTTCCCTAAGTTTAGACTTGGGAAAACATTAAAAAACGATTAATTAATTTAATTAAACCATCTCTAAGTGGAATTTTCCAAAACCATTTCTGGGTTTTATGGAATACATGTGTCCTAGCCTATATACAAAGTTACAAGGCTAGAGCACATCCGATGCTACCATAAATCAACACTAATCTGGGCCGTTGGTTCTCCAACGAGAAGATTATAAGAGAAGGCTTGAGGGTCATTTGGAAAACAAGCCAGGCATACAGTCAGTATCCGAAGGAGATCGATTATGAAGTAATAGAATATGATTTCAGTGGGAGAGTTGTAGGGCGAAGAGTTTGCAGAAGCAGAAGGCAGAGGGAGTCAGCAGTGATCTATTTCAGGGATAGAGGGCAGCAGTGGGCCACTGGAGGCAGCTTGAGGCTGCAGCACAGAGAACCCACACAGTCCCTACGCAGACTTGCGCTGTCCAGTGCTGGGACCGTGCAATGAAACACACAGACAAGCACAGGAGCCAACAGGGGCTGATCAGGGTGTCAGAGAATTGTCCGAGGGAGCCGAAAATTCAGTCTCCGGTGTTTCAGATTTTCTCTGTCTTTATATTTCCCTGTAAAGATATCATTTGCTGAAGAATTAATAAAACCCTCATCTGCTGCACCAGTTTTCCCACATTGGGTTTTTCTGGGGACAATTGTCCACAAGTAACTGTGTACATGTGATTGATTCTTGTGCTTATGTCCTTTACTATTTATTTCTCTGCATATGTATTTGTGAATATTGCAGTAGTATTTATTTCGATATTTGTTAGAATATTTCTGAAAAATAACTTATTGAAATAATAAGGAGGAATAAATCTATCACTGCAACTGTATATTTTTCAGATTGAAAATTTCACATGGTATCAGAGCTTGAGATGAGTAACAAGAAGGGAGAATCGACTAGTGAACGAAAGTCTACTACTGTAGCAGCAGCACAGAAGGGTTCACGCAGTTCCCAAGGAATGGAAAGAAGCATGATAGAACAGATGGATCATGATGTTTCTGTATTGGCATCCAGACTTGAGGAAGATTTTGCTTGCATATCAAGCACTGCTTCTTCTGATGTCCGGTATATTGACAGTGGAGCCTCTGCTCACATGATTGGAGTACGGGACTATTTTTCTGATTACCAAGAAGAGCAGATGAATTTCAAAATAACCATGGGTGATAAAGCAAAATGCACCCCTGTTGGGAGAGTTACCATAGTTTTTCAGACCGAGGCTGGAAATAGAATCCAGGCCACTAATGTTCTGCATGTGCCGGGTTTGGGGATGAACTTGCTCTTAGTGTCTTAGCTTCAAAGTCGAGGCTATGATGTTTACTTTATTGGCAATAGAGTCTACGTCAAACACCCCAGTTGGAAGAAGAAGGCATAGATAGGGGTGAGAAGCAACAAATTGTACAAGTTACAACTTGAGTCTCCAATGGCACTGGTCGGCAACCTAGATGAAACATACCTAAATGAGCTATGGCACAGAAGAATGGGGCATTTGCATCATGGGGCGTTGAGAACTCTCCAGAAAACTGTCACAAGTGTTCCAGAGCTGAGCACTAAACGAGATGATGTCTGCAAGGGATGCGTATTGGGAAAATATGCCAAGGCAGCATATCAGAGAAGCAACAATAGGGCCAAGGGTATATTGGACCTGATACACTCAGATATCTGTGGACCAATTTCCACTAGAGCTCTTAGTGGTGCCGAGTACTTCGTCACCTTCATTGATGACCATTCCAGGAAAACCTAGATCTACTTCTTGAAGACCAAGGATGAAGTCTTCAGTCGGTTCAAAGAGTTTAAAGCTTTGGTAGAAAATCTGATAGGGAAGCAGATCAAGGTGTTGCGATTAGTTAATGGTGGTGAATACATAGATAAAGAATTCACTAGATTTTGTGCAAGGGAAGGCATCAAAAGGGAGTGGACAACTCCATATAATCCGGAGCAGAATGGTGTGGCAGAAAGGAAAACCAGACTCTTGTTGAAGCAACGAGAGCCATGCTGTAAGACCAAGACATGCCCAAATTCCTATGGGTTGAAGCGTGTAATACAACTGTCTACATTTAGAACAAGACTCCTCACGTTGCACTGGGAAATATCACGCCAGAAAATGTCTTCACTCGCAGTAAGCCTGAAATGAGTCACTTTAGGATCTTCGGCAGTACAACTTACTATCATGTGTCCAGTTGGAAGAGGAAGAAGTTGGAGATGACTGCCGAAAAAGGGTATCTGGTAGGATACAACGAGAATGCAAAGGCATATCACATCTACATTCCTGAGAATAGGAAAGTCGTGGTGCGAAGGGATGTGAAGTTCATGGAGGAGAAGGCCTTCAGAAGATCCCGTGCGTTGCCTTCTGCTATGCAGTCTGAGGAAGAGCCTCTGGTATAGCCCCAACAACCACCAACAGAAAATTCAGTTGCCTCTCCAAGGCATAAGGATCCAAGGGATATGTCTCCCGAGGATTTGCAAAAAGGAGAGATGGTAATTCCACTCACTACCAGTAGGAGAACAAGCAGGGAACTTCGACAAATTCTGAAGGATGCAGAGGACTTTTTCGGAATTCCCCGAAATGAGAAGAGACAACGTAAGCAACCTGAGAGGTATCAAGCCTTGGTTGCTCAAGTCGGAGAACCTTCCAGCTTTTGGGAAGCAGCTCAACATCAGGCGTGGGTTGATGTAATGGTGGAAGAGTACAGTTCCATCATGACGAATGATGTTTGGGAAGTAGTCCCCAGACCTCAGAAGAGATCAATTGTAGGATCTAGGTGGATCTATAAGATCAAGTATGCTGCAGACAACAACATCGAGAAATTTAAGGCCAGGTTTGTGGCTAAGGGGTATGCTCAGAAAAAGGGAATTGACTATGAAGAAACCTTCGCCCCAGTAGCCAGGTACACCTCTACCAGGTTTGTGATATCCTTTGCTGTGCAGATGGGATGGGAAATTCACCAGATGGACATTAAGACAACATTCTTGAACGGGGTGATAGAGGAAGAGGTGTATATAGAACAACCAGAGGGCTTTGAGACACATGATCAAAAGACTCATGTGTGCAGATTGAAGAAGGCATTATATGGACTGAAGCAAGCTCTTAGAGCCTGGTATGGTCGAATTGACAGCAACCTGCAGAAGATGGGATTCGTCAAGAGTGACATAGATCCCAACCTCTACTATCTGAGAGTAGGGAGTGAGCCATTGATACTGGTTTTGTATGTGGATGATCTATTCTTGATAGGATCATCAAGGCTCATCATAGTCTGCAAGAAGGATTTGGCTGAAGAATTTGACATGAAGGATCTAGGACGGATGCACTATTTTCTGGGGTTGGAAGTTTGGTAGCAGAATGGGGAGATCTTTCTTGGTCAAGGAAGATACACTACAGAGATTCTGAAGAGATTTCAGATGGAGATTGTAGACCCATGACAATTCCAATGATCACCAACTGGAAGAAAATCGACACTTCAGAAGATGATGAGACTGATCCTATGCTATATAGGCAGCTCATAGGGTCATTGATGTATCTGGTAAATACAAGGCCAGACATCTGTTATGCTGTAAATACCCTTAGTCAGTTCATGGTGGAATCAAGAGGGCACATTGGGCAGTAACCAAGCATGTTCTCAGGTCACCTTCAAGGAACAATCAAGCTTGGATCAAAGTACACCCGTAGCAATGATGTCAGGTTGAGTGGTTTCACCGACGCAGATTGGGTTGGAAGTTTAGTAGATCGGAAGAGTACCAGTGGGTTCCGTTTCAGTCTAGGATCAGGAATGATTTCCTGGTGCAACAAGAAACAAAAGTCCGTAGCACTGAGTTTAGTAGAAGCAGAGTATATGGCAGCCAACACAGCTTCGTGCGAGGCCATATGGCTTCGAAAACTGTTAGTGAACCTACTCAAGGAGAAAATGGAAGCAATCGACATCTTATGTGATAATCACAGTTGCATCAAGCTCTCAGAAAATCTTGTGTTTCATGATTGGTCAAAAGTTGAAACATATTGACATCAGTTGTCATTTCATCAGGGATTGTGTACAACGTGGAGTTGTTCAATTGCAGTACACTCCAACAGGAGAACAGGTGGCAAACATCCTCACGAAGGCTCTAGGGAAGACAAAGTTTGTCTACTTCAGAGAGAAGATGGGGATGATGAAGAATCCCTTCCAGTAGCAGGAATGGATAGAATCAATATTCAAAGGGAGTTGTGGTACGGATGCAGCAGTGACAGTGGTAGTGTCAAAGGCAATAGTACAAAGGACAACAATGCATCAGATGAGGGGCAACGTCCAGAGATCAACAACGCAGAGGGTGCTTCAAAAGCAGAGCAACATGCAACAGGCATATTGTTGGAACACCTTCCTCGCTAAGAGGGAGTGTTGATTTTTGTAGCATCCAGAAGTGTTCCAAATCTCAAACTTCGCAGGGAGGCTTGGACAACAGCATTCTAAAGAACCCAAAAACAGTTTGTGGAAATTCCACTCGGTTCATGACTTAATAAAATAATTAATTATTTTAATGAAGACCCTAAGTCTAAACTTAGGGAAATGAAATAATTAAAGGGTATTAATGAGTCAGAGTGTGAATCTTCTAGAAAACATGGATCAAGTCAAGTTTTTGATCTTAGCCATTGATTAGTCTTCTAATCTGGGCCGTTGGTTCTCCAACGAGAAAATTATAAGAGAAGGCTTGAGGGTCATTTGGAAAACAAGCCAGGCATATAGCCAGTACCCGAAGGAGA
The DNA here is from genome assembly GCA_034641835.2 of Pinus albicaulis. NCBI lineage: Eukaryota > Viridiplantae > Streptophyta > Pinopsida > Pinales > Pinaceae > Pinus > Pinus albicaulis. Next base: position 558,559,062 of record CM076576.1, on the reverse strand, counting down.
TCGATTCTGAAGTAATATAATACGATTTCAGTGGGAGAGTTGCAGGGCGAAGAGTTTGCAGAAACAAAAGGCAGAGGGAGTCAACAGTGATCGAGTTCAGGGATAGAGGGCAGCAGTGGACCACTGGAGGCAGCTTGAGGCTGCAACGCAGAGAACCCACGTAGTCCCTATGTAGACTTATGCTATCCAGCGTTGGGACTGCGCAATGAAACACACAGACAAGCATAGGAACTAGCAGGGGCTGATCACGGTGTCAGAGAATTGTCCGAGGGAGCCGAAAATTTAGTCTCAGGTGTTTCCGATTTTATCTGCCATTATATTTCTTTCTAAAGATATCATTTGCTGAAGAATTAATAAAACCCTCATCTGCTGCACCGATTTTCCCACATTAGGTTTTTTCTGGGGATAATTATCCAAAAATAACTGTGTACATGTGATTGATTCTTCTGCTTATGTCCTTTACTGTTTATTTCTCTGCATATGTATTTGTGAATGTTGCAGTAGTATTTATTTCGATATTTGTCAGAAGATTTATGAAAATAAACTTATCGAAATAATAAGTAGGAGGAATAAATCTATCACTGCAACTGTATAGTTTTCAGATTGAAAATTTCACAGTAATGAGATGTTTTTTTTGGTGATTTTGTAATTTTTTTAGTTAATTTTGTTGGAGAAATTAGAGTAAAAGTTGGAAAAATTTAAGTTCTAAATTGTTGACGTTATATAATTTTAGTGTTTTATGAGTTTTTCAAGGCATTAAATCTATATTTATATTTAAAATATAATCTTTAAAAAACAATATAATCTCACTAAGAGTCATGTGACCAAATTTTGAACCAAAAAGGAAAAAAAAATCATTTTATTAAATAATCCCATTTGAAAAAAGTAAAAACAAAAAGAAGAAGAAGAAGAAGTTATTTTAACGTCCATGAGGCTAAAGGTAGCCTATGGGACAAATTGCTTCTCTATCTGGCTCTTGTATTCTGCCCTTTTCTTGTGAAGTTTCAAAATAAACTCTCTTGCTTCTCGACAAAGTGTTTGCTGAAAAGAATATCCCACGAGCTAGCTGCCAAAATATTTGCATAACTTTCCTCTTGTCTTTGAAGGCCTCACTTTCTAAAATGAAATGTTTTTCTGTTTCCACTTTTCCAGTAAAGCAAAAAATGCATACTCTTTCCTCCCACACTTCTTTTGGCCTTTTCCATCGCCCTGTTTCACAATGGAATTGATGTGAATTAGTCCTTAATTGAGCAATGAGAATTTTGGCTCTCCAAGAAATATTGGCCCCTATGTACGCTTTTTGTTGATGATTATGAGTGGGATTAAATTCTTCAATATAATACTTTTTCTTTCTCCCTAGCTCCTTCTCCCAGGTACATTTGTGGAACTTATCCATAATAAAAGCTTTTATCTCTTTACTGTTTGTGGGACACGTGCTCAAGCAAATGCCTCATTTGTTAAACCATTTGTTATTTTGCTGCATCCAAGTCTTCTTTCTTGTGCACAATATGTAATTAAACAAAATCTTAGGCCATCTGCCCTCTTCCATTTGCTCAATTTTTAAAATACCTTATGACCCACACCATAGCAATTGCTTCAATAGGAGCAACCCCTGTTTCATTTAACAAGATAGCATAAGGAACTGCACTTTTAATTTTGAATTTGTTTGTTATCAAACGCTTCTGATTTTTCTCAATTTGTTTCCACTGCATGTCAGATGTATTGCTGGCCCACAGTTCATAGTCGTAGAGAATCACCAGAATCACTAAAAGCCCAAAAAGAGTTAGAGTGGTTTTCCAGTCCCATAACTCTGCCTCTCTGCACCTATTCTGAAAAGCATAAAATGCTTTCCAACCCCCCAAAGTTCTTTTCCTTCTACATCCATCCCAGCTTACATTTCTGTTGAAGTCAATTCCGAGGTATTTGTAATCCGCAACTTCCTCCAGAATGCTGCCTTCAAAGTAGAAATTACGTTGGTTATGTTTTCTTTTGTTAGAGAAAATCACTACTTTCGTTTTGCTGATATTGACTTGCATCCCCACACTTCTACAAAAATGATCAAGGGAAAGTAAGTGCTCTTGCAAACCAAGAGCAGATTTAGCGATTAGAATGAGGTCATCTGCATACAAAACAAGCCTTATAACAAATTTTCCCAAATGAATTCCGTCACCCCCTTGCGAATTTAGCCACTCTTCAAGCTTCTCGATATATAAACCAAAGAGGGTAGGAGACAATGGGCAACCTTGTTTAACCCCGATATCACTTCTAAAACTTTCAGAAATGCTTGCTGAAGCTCTAATTTTGACTTTCACGTCTTCATACAACCTATGCACGACTGCTCTCAAATGCTTGGGAACCCCAAGTTCCTCCATTCTGTGCCAAAATTATCCCTAGGAACTGTGTCAAAGGCTTTTCTGAAATCAACAAAGCAACAAAAGACTTCTTCCTTTTTCTCCCATACTTTCTCAATGATATGCCTTAAAGTTATACCATGATCAACTGTGGAATGTTTGGGTCTAAAACCTGCTTGTCCTTTAGCACGTTTATCTCTTTCTTTTGCCCACTTGCTGATTCTATTTTCTAACATGCTTCCAAGTAACTTTGCAAACAAGGGGTTTATCATTATGGTCCTATAGTTGGAGGGATTATTGACGTCACCACTCTTGAAAAGAGGTATTGCCAGACTAGTTGTCCAATTTGTGGGGAACCACTGTTGTATAATATTGTTGAATTTTTTTGTAATGTGAGGTGCAAAAAATTTTAAGCCCCACTTTAGATAATCTGCTTGGAGTTCAACTAAGTCTTTTGCTTTTCCAACACCCAACTTCTTGATACCCATCTCTACCTCTTGCACCGTGAAGAGTTTTGTATCAGTGTTGACCAAGGGAGGAGGGTCAATCTTGGGATCTTGCTCATAAAGTTGTCTTGCATACTCAAACCACTTAGAAGCTGCAATATTATTATTAGTTTGCATCTTTCTCGGTTGGAGCTCCTTCTAAAATAATTTGGGGTTATTTTTCCCAAGGAAGATTAGTTCTTCTTTCCTTGAAACCATGAAATCAACCTTTTTCTTTCTTAATATCTGCTTGTAAGCTTTGAGCTTTATGTTATCCTTGTTTGACTCTTTCCACATTCTTCTTTCCTTTTTGCATTCCTCGTCAAACCAAGCATTAACCAGAAAACAATTTTTTTTAGACTTCTTATTTTTTGCTCTTTTGCACTCTGCAAGTGCGCTTTGAATTAAATGTGTTAATTCGTGACTATGCAGGTCGTGAAATGAGAATTTCTCCTTCTCGAAGAGCCTATCTAGCGCAATTTTGAATTTATTATGTTCAATAATTCCATTTGACATAGGTTGGTGCAACTTTTAAAGGCGTAGGTACGTAAACAATATGACACCGGGCCAAAAAAGCACCCCAACTGAAGATGGAGTTATTTATTTTTATTTTAGTTCAGTTTGAGAGACTAAAAATAGTCTATGGGAGTAAACTTTTGAATCCAAACTTAGGGAGTTAGGCAAAGTTATTGAAAAAAATTGGCAGAGGTGGGTGCAGATTCAAAAGGTAGAGGTACATAAATCACAGGATGCTGAGAAAAAAAAGCACGCGAATAGAAGATGGAGTTATTTATTTTTATTTGATTGAATAAAAAACGAAAAGATATTTAATTTTTTTTGCGTACAAGGTTAAAGAGTTAGGAAAAGTGATTGAAAAAAGTACAAAAGCTTAAAAATTGAATCGATTGTTAGGCCAGACTCGCACTACTGTTGAGGATAGAGAAATCTCGACGAGAAGGCAAGCAAGTAAGATGGAAATTGTAGACATAAATTCAGGTAGACTCCTTTCAATATGCATAGAGTGTGCATGGCGCAGAGACTTGACAGTTAGGATGTGTAAATTTCCTTATGAGAAAATGCATGACAAAATTTGTGTGTCTCATCATTTCTTTAGACGTGCAAGAGGGAGTAGAAATATCCCAACATAGGAGAAATAAAAGTTGTGTGGCGCTTGGATGAGTGCAAATATCCTCAGAATGCACTGGTAGAAGTCATCCTTTATCAATTACGTGACGATACCTTTTTCCTTTTTGGGCAACTAAAGATACCTGAGTCCACATAGGTGTGTGTGCACAATGGACAAAGAATTAGAAGATGGTATAGGTGGGCAAGAAAAAGCCCAACAAACAGAATAGAGGACCTGATGGCAGCACCGCTTAGGTGAGAATGAGAGTCACAATTTGGTGACTAGAAATGTTAAACTAACAACAAAAACGACATGCTTAGTGGGTTCGGGGATTGATGGCAAAGTAGGGTGTAGAACTATGCAGAAGTGGAAGATCAGGGCCCTTCCCAAGTGTGTAGATAAGAACACCTAGCAATGGATACGTAGGCCACCAATGGGTGAGTTTGAAGTGAATTTTTTCCCAAAGATACAGAGGATGTAAGATCCCATACATTAAAATTTTTAACAGATCTGATACACTTGAGTGATCTGATTAAAAATTAACTTTCAACAAGAACAAGAACACAAAGTTATCATAAAGACAACCAATTTATTTAGTTAATCACTGCAAGTAACACATGCCAGAATGATCAACATATTAACCCTTTCCAATGGCATGCAAGGTTGCTCATCGACAAACTCAATCAACTGAACACTGAAGCACACTCGTGGACCCTGAATGGATCCACCAGAGAAATTTACCACAAGGTTTTTGTCCCGGGATCAAGTGGAACTGACCACGCCAAGTTCTCAACAAAATAAAATAAGACAGACAACTTAGGATGATCCAAATGCCTAGCTCCTATCCCCTTTAATAGGTTTGAGGGACTATCTAGAAACCTTATTTTATTATTTTCCCTCAAAAAACGAAGGCAAAAACTATGGGAAGATCCCATGGGAAATTACTATGGTAAATGCCATGGGTAGATTCTGTCCATTTTGAACCCATTAAGAAACGGGATCCCATACAAACTAGTCTGTTATTCCATGCCTCCATGCTAAATCATCCTGAATGGATCCTTCGATACTTGAATCCCAAACAATGCTCCGGCCAATCCTGCCCTCAATAGATTCACCTGGATCCCAATGCCACCTAAGTCTTGGGACTTGAGGGTTATGATACCATCTCAGCCCTCCATCACTTTTCGTGCCTAAGGGCCCAAGCTGCAATATGCCCTTGGCTAAGGGTATCCTCCTAGGAATCATCCCATCGATAGAGTTCCAACTCATAGTCTCTTGCCAATCCATCCTGTGGGAAGAATCTAATGCAGGAATGCCTGCACATGAAATAAGTCTACTGCGCTGATGTTGCCTGATACTCAACTCATGCTGCTCCTCTCGGTCACCCAACATGATCCATTTGGAGGAATCTGCCCTGCTCTCCCCAATGTATAAAGGCGGGTTGGTAGTATTGCAAGCCTTATCTATGTACCCCTGTAGAGGACTGCTTTGGAACTCCTAACTGTACTCCTCTTGCTGCCTTGTGAGGTATTTGAGTTGTTCTCAACACTAGACAACTTGGCCATTGATTCGACACTTACCCCTATGAGCTCCTCCATTTTCCTATTCTCCTGTAAGATAGTGTCTCGGACTCTCAAAAACTCTCTGCTTCAACATCATAAGATCTGTCTTGAAATGCATGATATTTTCCTGAAAGTCCTCTACTAGAAATTCTGGTACCCTGCTGAATGCCTCTGTATTTGTCTATACTGGATGCTCAACTATCATAGCTCCATCCTGAACCTTTGACCGACTCTCCAGAATTGGCTCATCCTGCATTATTTGTCACGCTGCCCCTCATGATCATGCTCATCATGCCGGTTTATTACTATTGGCTCCTCACTTGAGTCCCCTTGAATGTCTTCTTCCTGACCTTCTCCACGTGTGGGGACAATTTGTTGTTCACCCTCTCTGGTTGTTAAACATGGATGTATTGGTGGATTGTTATCTACACCTCTTTGCCCATACTCTTTATGGACGCCCTCCTAGATATTTATGGACTCAATTGTACAAGGGTCTACCACATTGTTAGGAAGAATTACATCCTTCCTTTGCCCATGTACTTTGTCAAGCTGGCTGATTATCATCGGCTTGTTCTGCAAGTCTCTCTGAAAAACATTGTGTTGCTGCTCACCATTTGTACTTGACTGCTTGGATCCTTTGTGGGTGGTCTCCTGAAATCCGATGAACCCAACTATAGATGAATCCCCATGATCTGAAGGAGTCTCCACCTATTTTGCACTTGTTGCCTCCTTATCAGCTGAACATGAATGGTAAAGTGACCAAGGTCCCTTGCAGATAAACAATAGTCCTCTCCTTCTTAGTTCATTCTTGCTGCAGGTTTTACTACCTTTGTTCTTGCTTCCTCCATCAATCATTTTAAGCTCCTTAGTCAAAACCCTTCTAAGCAATTTAATGTTTTGCATGACCAACTTCTCCACTAGATCATAGGTAGCTAGTGATACCATTAGTTCCTTCCTGCAAATGGTCAAAAGTTTGGCTCTCAGTATCTTTCAGATGTCGACATTTCATTCTAGGAACAAGGACATAATCTTTTGCATGCTTGTTTTGACACGGTCTAGATGAGCTGATGTAATGCTGGTGTAAAAGTTATGGAATACCTGAAAGATTAAGTCGTCACATTCCAGATTCAACATGAATGTGCGAAAGCTAAAATCTACCATGAGTTCTAAGATTCTACACTGCTTCTGAAAGGTAGGAAGCATGATGTTGTTCAACACTTGAAGGGATTCTACTATCAACTGCAATATTTCCCTCTTGATATCATTATTGTAAGGCAGTAGTGGTGATGTCAAAGCTATGATCCTGCTGAGACAAGAAGCAACTGTGAGCCTGACCTCTTCACAAGGATGTTCCCAAAGTTTGGGTTTTATCAACGCAACCATGGATGTCCTGAGAGCCCAACTGAGTTTCTTCCATTCTCGCTGCCCCACCTCGGAGAGACATGTGTCTAATTCCTCCAATTTATGAAGGTCTATGACTGACTTTGTTCATTGCAATTCAGATCCAAGTGCGAAGAGCTTAGTTCCTCTTCCCTGTCCTTCCTTCACTTTCCATGGGTGCTTTGATTGCAGAATGACATGGACTCTTTTCAAGAATGGTCTGCTGCTTTGACCATCGTTTTTGTCTAAGGAGGTATTGCTGCGTAAAGGACCATATATTCTCACTAGTTCATCAAGAAGTTTCTGGGTGTTTTCCAAGGTCTCTTCAAGACAACCCATCTTCATATGACATGGACTCTTTTCAAGAATGGTCTGCTGCTTTGACCATCGTTTTTGTCTAAGGAGGTATTGCTGCGTAAAGGACCATATATTCTCACTAGTTCATCAAGAAGTTTCTGGGTGTTTTCCAAGGTCTCTTCAAGACAACCCATCTTCATATAGCAAGGCAAGGAAATGAAGATACTTTGTCTCCTCAAATTTTGGCCCTCTTGAAGCTTCACTAGAAAAATGTTTTTTTTTTTTAATATTTATTTATTTATATACAAAGGAAATATAAGTAAATTAAATCCCATATACTTCTAAAACCATTTTGTTTGCCGAAGAATCCTTTTGGCCAGAAATTGCTACTCGAACTAGAGTACCTCGAGTTGGATCATCACAGTTGGAAAAGCTCAACCCAGTGGCTCCTAGCTTTCAAAACCTTATGCATCCATGAGCAAGTATTGGATCACCAAACATTTTTACAGGACCATCTATAATAATACCTTTAATCGCTCAAAAAAAGAACATACAAGAATTTGAACTCCTATATGTTTAGTTTATTATTGTAGATATTGAATTCCTAGTCAACCGATATTGATTTAACGAAATTAATTTGTATTACAGATCCATTTGTAAGGACAGGAAAGGTCCCAACCCATTGTGACGAACTAAATCTTCGGTCATTATGCAACTCCCATGTTATTTCTTCGCACCAGGTTGCAGAACCAAAGAACACCCGTGTTTGACGCTCCTCAAGGATCTCCGAATGCTGGGGACTCACTGTTAACTCACTATCTTCTCAAAGATCCAATTTAAGCTTGAAAACATCTCCTCTTGTGATTGCAACACAATACAAATTTGTATGTGCCACTGTAATTTGCATCAGGTCCACGTATATGTTGTATCTGAAAATGTGTTTGATGTTGCAATGTTGTCCTCCCTTATAAGATCTCGTCAAATTAAATTCGGCCCTGCTCCTGTAATGCGGCTCTTCCCTGAATCATATCCGCGTCAGATTTGTGGCTTGAAGCCATGGTGCCTGTGTTCTTAGTTGCCGGTATGACTTCTCGATCTTGGACACCGTCCAATTCTTCTCCAACGACCGTCACCTCTCATTACAACTTGTGGCTTAACAGATTAAATTTTTTATGCTATATACACCCAAACAGTCATTATCAATAAAACTACTCATTTTACATAGTTTCACCCTGGGGCTGTATGGAATGGTGTGATGGATGATGACCTCTCCAATTTGTCTGCACCTGTATGCGCTTAGATTCTTTAAAAGTCTTTGCAACACTCTAGAGTGCATTAGAAGACATCGTGCCATAACTGCAACTCAAAGATTGTTGTTGGTTGCACCATCAAGGTTGGCACCGCTATCTTATTATCGAGATCATTTGACAGAGGACCTTCAAAAGCAGAGCATGTAGAACCATCTTTAGTCAGCAATAAACTCTTTGAGTGCATACCATTGAAACCAAATGCTTTTGACTGGAGGAATTAGTAAAAAAATGTCAGAATGTAAGATCCCTCTCCTTTGGTGCGAGTCGGCGGTCCCTCCATCAACTTTAATAACAACCGACGATCTAATAGATGTGACTTTGCAGCAGGAACCAAACCATGACAGTGATGCTTGCAACAAAGAGACTTTGAAATTCTAGCCTCTCGGTCCTCTTGCGACCTTTGAGCACCTACGCGATCGATCTCTCAACCTTCTTCTTTCATAACAAATGCCTTAGAAGCCGCTTGTTTCCTTATTCCTTAGCTTCCTTTACCATTCTCGAGCTTAGCTTCGCCTCGCAGCTCGATCGTTCTAAACTTTCATTACAAGAATTTCACCCTCTGTTAAGCAATGTTCCATCGAGTTTCCGGGATGGGAAAACGTGGTAGCGGGGATACACACAAGGGGGACGTATATAAGCAACCCCAAAATTTAGGGAAATTTCGGGGAAATGGGGGGATGTCAGAGCCATAAAAATTATAAAATTATTAAAAATTTAATATATAAAAATAAAAAAATAAAATCCCAACAATATGTTAATAACTAAATTAGTAGATAGTAAATCTTATTAATTATGAAATGCACATCTAAATATGATCATCATTACGTATTAGACTATTGTGAAGTAAAATCATCATTTGACATTTCTGCAATCATTAATGTAAATCTAAAAATAAATTACTAAATTGAATCTATCATTTGACATTATGCAATGTTCCATCTAAATTCATCATTTGACAATGGGCATTAATATTATGCAAGGTACATCTAAATTAAATTCATCATTTGACAATTGAAACTATGCAATGCACATCAAAAATAAAATTCATCATATGACAATGACATTTGAAGTCTAAAGAAACAATAGAAATCTGAACTAAAAATAAACATAGAAAGCAGTGAAATACACAAATTGTTTTTTTTAATTGTTATTAGCGAAAAAATTCGGGGGACGCATCCCTCTTGCATCCCCTCGTCCCCCCCACAAGAGAGATGCATTTCGTCACCAGAAAAACACCTCCCTAGAGTTTCCCCAAGTTTTCCAAAAAAGCAGATGTGGGGAAAGTTTCCCCAGGAGTTTCCCCATCTCGGGAGCGTGGGGGAGCGGGGAAGCATGTCCCCCACCCTGGGGGATGCGTCCCCGTGGAACACTGCTGTTAAGTACGCGTTGCAGACTTTTCCACAATGCGTTCTGATTCGTTGATTGTAGCAACGAATCTCAGCCCTCAGATTGTTGACTATGCCAATATCGACCTTCCAACAGTGTTTTCCAGCTTTAGCGTATCCAAATTTTTCGATCTGGCCTTCCAACAACGCGGCTCCAGCTTCCGCTCATCAAGATCAACCTATTCACATGTCCTGCTGATACTACATTGTAATGGCTTGCAAAGAGAAGTGATGGAGATCGATCCGCCAACTCGATTTTCAATGTTGAATCCCCCAACCTCAGCGCGTCCTAGTGACACATTCTGTGGCCCTATGATTCCCTTCAATAATTATCAGTGTACAACTTGCTTGGAACAGAGCTTGGCTATCAATCCATTCCCCACAGTCTTGCGCTGACAGAGTTGGTATGTTGGCTCGATCCCTGCAGGGAACCAAAGAAACCAATGCCCAAAGACACCCCAGAAACTGATCAATGCATTTTTTATTTATTTTATTTTTTATAAGTAAAACCAAAATTCTTCTTCAAGTACAGATCCAATGATATAGAATCTAGGTTTGGTTTGCCAACTGAAAATTGAGAGACCAACTAGGGTGATATCAAATACCACCGAAGCTGGAAATGCTGGTTAGGGTGAGAATAAATCCCACCAAAGTCCCTGCATAAAACCCTCAGGCTAACAGGATGCACAACTCTGATTCCATTGTAAGATCCCAAATGTTAAAAGTTCTAACAAATTTGGTACACTTGAGTCTTCTAATTAAAAATTAACTTTCAACAAGAACAAGAACACAAAGGGATTAGAAATGCAACCACTTTATTTAATTAATTACTGCAAATAACACATAACAGAATGATTATCATAAAAACTCTTTCCAATAGCATGCAAGGCTGCTCATCAACATACTCGATCAACTGAAGCACACTTGTGGACCCTAAATGGATCCACCAGACAAATTCACCATGGGGTTTTCGTCCTGGGATCAAGTGGAATTGACCACGCCAAGTTCTCAACAAAACACAATAAGACAAACAATTCAGGATGATCCAAATGCCTAGCTCCTATCCCCTTTAATATGCTTGAGGGACTATCTAGAAACCTTTTTATTATTTTCCCTTGAAAAACGAAGGCAAATACTATGGGTAGATCCCATGGGAAAATACCATAGGTAGATTCCGTCCATTTTGACCCCATTAAGAAAAGAAAATATTGCAGAGGAACAGGTGCATGCATGCAAATAGAGGCGCATAGTAATACACCATGCAATTGGCAGTAGGTGGTTGACGCTACATGTCATATAGGCAGTGGGTGGTTGACGCTAAATTCTAGGGTTTTATCCACATACCCTAGAGCTTTCATATCAATAATTCCAATTTTCTAGGGACAATTAAATGGTTTTAAGAAGGGTTCTAAATAACTTCTAATTTAATGTGAGGGACCCCTTCAATTCCCTCTTTCTCCTAGACTACTTGTAGTAATCCTAGTAACATAAGCCTTTAACATCAGATTCTAAAGCCTTTGAAGAATCATTCTTGGATTTTTTCTCATGAGGATGCTCATCATCATCATTGCCCTTCCTCTTCTTATTGTTCGATGCTTCAGGACAATTATTTTTATAATGTCCAAATTTTCGACATCCATAACATTGGTTTTTGGACAAGTCTTTCTTTCCTCGGAGATTGGATCTTCCACTTGCATTCTTATTTTGGGAACCAAACTTCTTCTTACCATTATTCCTTCTATATTTTGCAACAAAATCTTGAGATTCTCCTTCATCATGGCTTTGGATCTTCCCTTTAACAATAATTCTAGATTCCTCTTGAGAGAAATTGGTCCATAATTCTTCAAAGCTTGGAGTATCCTTTCTAGCACAAATGCCAACTGCAAATGAATCCCATAAATCTAGTAGGCCATTGGGAGCAGTAGTGATTAATTTAGATTCATAATGAATTCACCCATACTTTGCAACTGTAATATCCTTTCTGTTAAAATTGGCAACTAGGGCCAAATTCCACCTTGGGACAACTCATTTGATGGAGATGATGATTGCGTTAAATTCCTCTTTTTGAGAGGACCAAAATTGATCCAAAGATCATCTCATTCAGACAAGCAGAAGTGTGATTTTGAATTTATGTCCCCACATGTGCAAATTGTTCCGGTCGGCCTCAACTAAATGTAGGCTTAAGAAGCCCAATGGACATGTCTCTTCACCAATGAATTGTATAAATACAAGTGACCTCACACCTCATTTGGCATTATCATCACTCACACATTCTTCTCTCTCTTCATCAGATTCGTTCATACAACTATTGGGCAGCCTCTTTCTCTCACACGTGTGGCAAGTGTTGGAAAGTGTAACTAGGTTTGGTCTTCATAATGACTATGTAATTATGAATTTATGTAATGAAGAAGACAAAGATAATAAAATATATTTTTGTTAAGCTTGCTTCATGGGTTTCATGAGCAAAGATTTTTATTATAGGTCAAAGACTACTTCTTGATGTCTTTTAGGGATTTGTCATCTTGTCATAAATGTATAAATTAGAGTCATGTATATGAAGCAATGCTACACTTTTAAAGAGTGAAAGAAACGATGTAAACACCCTTGTCACCTTGCTGGAAGAATAGTCCTTGGAGAAGTCGGCCTCATAACAGTTGGACAAGTCAGCCAAAGATCAGTCACAACTATTCATACAGAGGTTGACTTATTACAGATGGAAACAACTATTTATACCCTACTATACTGTGCGGAACAATGGTAAGAACAGTTCGGATTGTGTGAGATTTTTGGACATATATTACAGTGAAAAGTGCAGTTTGGTTTGGAATAGACCACAAAGAGAAGAGGTATATACAACGAAGGAGAAGGGTTAATATCATAGTGAAGGATGCCGAGACCTATTCAAGGGATAAATTTGTAGTATTCTCGGATTGGGTCCGAGTAAGGAGTGCGAAAAAGGGAGTATCTTTGTAATACTCTAATAGTAAGAAAAGATAACGAACAGAAGAATGATCTATCTCATAGTAACCGAGTGTAATCACATGTTGACTGAAGGTGATCTGAGGAAGTAACAAGATGTGCAGTAAGTGCGAAGAAGAAGGAGGACTGTCCAGCAAAGGAAATAGATTGCAAGGAGTTCAAGAAGAGGTCTCCCTATAGTGCGAAGAAGGTGGACTGTCCAACGAAGAAAAGGAGTTCACAGTTTAGAAATAAGAAACAAGTATCCTAGTATTTGTGCAGTGCAGAAATAAGGATCAACAATAAAGAGTCAAGAAGAGCAGGTGACAAGGGTGTTGAAGATATACTAAGGTCAAGGGTCTGTGTCATGGTCATGGTACTTTTCAACGAAAAGTCTATAAGAAGAATTACTTGCGAGTTTTCCTCTCCAAGAAGGAGAGGTTTTGGCCTTGGCTTGAATAGCCTAAATTTGTGTCTCTTGTGTTTTGATAATTGGCTTGATGAAAGACATAATAAGCTAATGAAGAGAAGACTTAAGTAAGAGAAGTAAGCTCACAAGTAATTATCAAGTAGAGAATTGAATTAAACTATGCTCTACCAAATTCTCAACGGTAAGGAGGACGAAATTTTCTGAGTAGAAATTATTGTACTCAGAATTGCTGCTGAAGAATAATAATAAAACCCTCATCTGCTGCGCTGATGTTCCCAAGTTGGGTTTTTTGTGGGGACATTTGTCCAAAAATAATTGTGTTAAAATTGTTATGTGTGCTAGAATTTGTCAGTTTCCAGTGTTTTATTTTCCATAATATTTTTATTGTGAAAATTGCAGTTGTGATTTTATTTATTATTTGGTGTAGAAAATAAGAAACAAGTATCCTAGTATTTGTGTAGTGCAGAAAGAAGGATCAACAATAAAGAGTCAAGAAGAGGAGGTGACAAGGGTGTTGAAGATATACTAAGGTCAAGGGTCTGTGTCATGGTCATGGTACTTTTCAACGAAAAGTCTATAAGAAGAATTAATTGCGAGTTTTCCTCTCCAAGAAGGAGGGAGAGGTTTTCAACAATTACTTCCTCAATTAGCAATCTTTTCAACAATAATTAATTCTTCCAATAAACAATAGTAACTGAAGATAGAACAATAAATGCAATGACAATAGGAGACAATCAACACATCAACAAGAGACACCAATTTGGTCAAAGACCACGGAAAAACCCCACAAGGGGGGAAACCCTTTGAATTTCTTCTTCTATTAGATTATCTTCAAATATTCTACAGAGAGTACAATGAGCCCAAATCCGTAAATAAGAGTCAAAGTCAAATTTTGGTTTATCAGCAAAACAACCAACCAACAATCCAAAATATGTGCCAATAGTCAAATTTGGTCAATTGTTATAATGCAACTCTGTCCAAGTCAATAGCAGTCAAAGTGTTCCCTAACTAGTCAAAGCAAATGGTCAATTTAGCCTTCCAAGAGCTTTGTCAACAATCCTCCAATTCAGCCTCAAACGCTGGTCAAAGTCAACCCAAAACAGTCCAAGAATATTAGTCAAACTCGGTTAAAGGAGAGAGAAATTTTTGTGGTCGAGTGTGCAATTTCTCTGACAGTCAAAGTGCTCCAAATGCCTCGGTTTTTGTTCCAAAAAATGTGGCCTAGAGAGAGAAATTCTCCTGAAAAATCGAACCAAAAATCCGTCCAGAAAGTCAAAGTCAATGTCGGTCAAAGTTGCAGAACAACTTTAGATTTCAGCCACCTGTCATTTCGTCTTTCTTGCCCACACATGTGAAGAGAATAGTTGCCTCAAACCTGTACGAACCAATCAGATTGAGAGAGAAGAAGAGAAGTTGTTGTGTGATGATGTCCAAATGAGCTCGAGGTCACTTGTATTTATAGGCATTGGAGGAGGGGCAATTTGTCACTAGGCCGACCTGATCAAATGTGTCATTGTTGGCTTCATTTCAAAAATACACTTCCCTTATCCAAATCTAGTGCTTCAAAGGTCAATTTTGGTCCTCTCATAGAGAAGAATCTAGTCCAATGATTGGAATTTGTCACTAAGCTGCCAATTAATTGTCCTTCTCAGCGAGGGAGAATTTTCAACTCCATCATGTGATCATCGCAAGTATTCTGTCATCAAATCATGTCCCATCTCTGCTCAAATCTATCTACTAAATCATTCTTGAAGCTAAAGAAGAACCATAGGGGAGCTTCAACTACCACCCTCTATACCGAGCAATAGGCGAGATACAACTTACTAAGCAAGGATCACAAGCATCCCATTGTGTAATTAATGGGAGAGATACCACTTGCTATATAAGAGGTAAGGATCATATCCATCCTATTGCCTACCGATCATCCCGGCAATGACCCTCAAGAGTCACGTGGTAGAACACCTGCATCATAATCTGAGCTTGGGTAAGATAATCGACTTACCATAGGTAAGGATCACATGCCCCAAGCCTCCTCAACCCGTTGGCCAGACGAGGAGGGACAATCCCAACAAGCCCGACTTGTGGGTATGTTGCCAACTGGGCTATACTATGCTAGACCAAGATAGGGGGAGATACCTGACTTGTCAAAACGGACAAGGATCACACACACCCTCTGGGTGACAATAGGGGAGATACCCGACCTACTACAAGAGTAGGGATCATGCCCACCTATTGTCCAGAGATCCCTCAACCCCAGGAGTCCTCAATGCTCCATTCTCACCTTGGGATCTCAACCAAGGGGGAAGAGCTATGCTCAATATTCTCGATCAACGAATCCCCTTACCCGGATGGGTCACATCCATCAGTCCAAGATGCTCTCTGAAGACCAAGAACTTCCCTTTCGACAAAGCGTTGGTGAGAATATCATCTAACTACTCATCTGTCGATATGCGATGGGGTCTACTTGCTCCTCTCTGCACCATGTCTCGAATGTAATGATATCTAAATTCTATGTGCCTGGACTTGTCATGAAATACGAGATCCTCAGCCAATCGAATCCCACTCTTGTTGTCGCAATATATCACAATAGTGTCTAGGACCTACTCAAATAGTGCTCCAAAGAGCTTCCTCAACCAAACTGCTTCACAACTAGCCATGCTAGCGGCAATATATATTCTGCTTCGGAGGTAATCAAAGCTACAGACTTTTGTTTCCTGCTCATCCAAGATGTCATGGCAGATCCAAAGCTGAAACAACATCCTGAAGTGCTCCTCCTGTCAACAGTGTTTCCCTTCTAGTCAACATCGATATATTCTTGAAGTCTCACGTCGTCGACAATGTATCTCAAACCAAGGGTAATCGACCCATGCAAATATCTCTAAATGTGTTTGGCAGCAATCCATTGTGCATGGAGAGGCTCGGTCATGAATTGACGTAGGGTGTTCATTGCATAGCATATGTCTAGACAGGTGTTCACTAAGAACATCAGATTCCCAATCAACTGTTTATACTTGGATGGATTCGCCAAATCAGGTCTTGCAGCTTCTCCACATAGCTTGTTGAAATTCATTTCCATCGGTGTGGGCAGGGACTTGCATTCTGTCATTCCAAATCTCTCCAACAATTTCACGACATATTTTCCATGTGAAACAAAAATCTTACTATCTCTTTGCCACACCTTAAGGTCTAGGAAGTAGTGCATGAGTCCAAGGTCCTTCATCTCGAACTCAGAGGCCAAATCCCTCCTACACTCGAACATCAGGCACTCATTGCCTATTAGAAATAGATTGTCAACTTATCAAACTAAAATCAAAGGCATACCTTGGACCACCTTGAAGTAGAGGTTGGGATTGATGCTGCTTCTTGTGAATCCAAGCTTCACCAGGTAACGATGTATGCAGGCGTGCCATACTCTGGGAGATTGCTTCAAGCCATACAATGCCTTATTCAACCTATAAATATATGTTTTTCGGTCCTCCTCTTCAAATCCCTGTGAATGTTCTGTGAAAATTTCTGAATGTAAGTTACAAAAATCCTATTGTAGAAATATGATTTACATTATCTATTTGTTTTCATTAATTTAACAAGTTATTTTCTGAATACATCAAGAAAATATTAATGTAAATACACTGCAACCTACACAACTATACATATCAAGTACTGAAAAATAAATGAAGCATTTAGACAAAGGACACACTTATTTTCGGACAAATGTCCCCGAAAAACGCAATGCGGTGAAACTAGTGCAGCAGTTCCGAGGGTTTATATTATTATGCAGATTTCTGAATACAATCTAGGGTGCCAAATCTGGTTCACCCAACAGAGAAAATCCTCGACAAAAGTACCTCTATCTGGAGATAGATATTTCGGCTGATCCAACAGCAGAATGAAGAAACCCCAAGGTGAATGCGCTGTCCCTAGTGCTGCTCATCGATGGCTACAGCAAGCTCTGCGTTGAGACTGCGTCACCTCCTCTAGTGGCTGCGTCACCCTCCTCGTGAGCTTTCCTGGCTCAGAAATCAATCTGCTGAATGGCTACCCGATCTGCCTCACAGAAACACCAACACAGCTGCTCAAGTGACTGTGTCACCCCCTTTGGCTCTGCATCACCCTGCTAGCTCTGCGTCACCCTCTCAAGGGCGGCGATGTCTCTCCTGGTGCTGATCTGCCTCTCTGCACTTGTATTCTCGGCCTTGGACTGAAGTCCCGCTGCCAAATTGCCCCTCACTACACTGAATTACTCAGATCTGATCTTCGTCTGAGCACTGCTTTGTCAGAAGAATTCGATCTCTAAATTCAGTCTCTGTGTGTGTTCTCCAACTGACCCTCAAGTCTTCCTTTATAATTTTCCTGTTGATGAATCAACGACCGTGATCTAATCTCTAATCGACGGCTAAGATTAAATTAGACTTGATCCTCGTCATTTAGAAGCTTCTCACCCATATGTTAAATTAATTCATTTTAATTATTTAAATTCCCTAAGTTTTAACTTAGGCTCCATTTAAAATAATTAATTATTTGAATAACTTAAGCTCCGAGTAGAATTTCTCCAAACGATTTCTGGGTCTTGGAGATCTCATGTGTTCTAGCCCCTCCACAATGTTTCGGAGCTAGAGCACATCCGATGCTACCCCAAAAATCAACATGTTCAACGTAAATTTCATCCTGTAACATGCCATGAAGGATGTCTTCACATCCATTTGATGAAGGGGCCATCCTTGAATTGCAACAAGGGAAACTATCGAATGAATGGTGGTATATCGAGCCACAGTATCAAATATATCATCATAATCTTCTACCTCTTTTTAGGAGAATCCTCTTGCCACGAACCTTGCCTTATATTTCTCAATGCTTCTATCAGCTCCATGTTTGATCTTGAATAGCCATTTTGAAGTCATCACTAATTTCCCTTTTGGTCTCAGAATGACATCCCATACATCATTCTTCATAATTGATTTGTATTCTTTGGCCATGACATCCTTCTAGTCTTGTTCTTTAACGATTTCTTCAAAGGTGTGAGGCTCAACTTGAATCATATTGCTCATTGGTACAACAAATCCTCGGTACCTACACAACTTCTTAATTTCTCTAAAACTCCCTCTGGCAAGAATGTGTCAGGAAGCCAAAGTGGCCTCTTCCTGGCAAGGGGATCATTGTAGAAATTTTTGAATCTTAATTCTTATGCAGAAATTCTTACTCTTAATCCGGTTAAGCTTCTCCTACTTATACAAGTTATCAATTGAATAAATTCAAGTTAACAACAAAGCAAAACACATAACAGATATCTACCAATTCAGATCTAAAATAAGCACATGCACACATAGACAAAGTGACATAGATATTTCTGGACAAACTGTCCCCGGAAAAACACAAGGTGGGAAAACCGGTCTCTGGCTACTGGAGGGCTCTATTATTAAGAATATTTCTGAATACACAACAACTCTGGGTTCCAAATCCGGAAAACCCTACAGAGAAAACTCTAGATCTGCAGCACCTGGCTGATCTAAGGCCACAAATACTGACTGATCCACACCCTCAAATGGGATTTACAGAACTCAGCCAGATCTAGACCTAGAAACCCCAACGCTGACCCCGAAAGACACTGCTGTTGCTGCCGTCTGATGCTGCTGCTGCTGCCTTCCTCTGCATTGTCCTTGCTGATCTCTTCTCTGCTTCTTGTGTATTCTAGACCCCGGGATCAGATCATCCCCTTGGTCTAAATTCCCCTCTCTGCAACTGAAACACTTGAGAATTCTTAGCAAACCCCGCCCTAGAATCTCAGCTTAGCTTTAGTGCTCTGCCTCTGTGTGTCTTACAAATGACCCCAAGCCTTTCCTTTATACTTTTCTCGTTGACAAATCAACGACCAAGATTAAATCTTTAATCAATGGCTAAGATTAAAAGAACGCTTGATCCGTGTGACTTAAGACAATTTCATCACATGTTTAATTAAATCCACTTTAATTATTTTATTTTCCTAAGTTTTAACTTAGGAAATACATTAAATTAATTAATTAATTTAATATCTCCTAAACCAGATGAAATTTCCCAAATCCATTTCTGGGTCTTGTAGATCAGGTGAACTCTAGTCCTTCCTCAAAATTTGGGACCTAGAGCACAACTGATGCTACCCCAAATACACAAAATATCAACACTCCCTCTTAGCATCAAGGGTGTGCTCTAGCAATACATCACACTTATGCATTACATGATTTTGGGCACTGGTTCTGTGCTGCTGAAGCTTGGCCTCCTGCCACTCAACTCTGCATTGCTGCTGCCATTCTGTATTGTTGCCCATGACTCTGCCACTGCCACTACAACCACTGTACTGTAGCTCCTTCTCAATATGCTGCATCTGTGCTACTCATAGCACTGCCACTGCTGATCTGCTGCATTGCAACTTCAGTTGTTGACAGTAACAACTGAATCACCTGCCCAATCTTTGACAGACAAGTCAGATGGGCTGCATCCTCATCACTGAAGCTCCATAGGCTACAGATCTGTGCTGGCATCTAAAGAACGATGCACAGCTTCAGCTCTGCTAGCGTAATTAGACTCCCTCTGCACTACTGAAGTCACATCAGCTCCTTGTGTTGAAATCTATCACGCTGCTGCTGCACAGTACATCAGCCTCTGCGCTGCTACTGCTTCTACGCTGCTGCTGATATGCTCTGCGCTACTCCTCCTAGTCTTCAGATCTGCCTCTGCCTCTGCTTCATCTGTGATCTATGCACCCAATGCTCCACTTGTCCCGCTACTGTCTTAAGGCTACCGTAGCTCGCATGTGATCCAAGAGATGAGCTGCTCAAGGACCCCGCCTTACACTCTGTAGCTCCTCTACAGATCCATGTCACCCCACCTCCGTGGTTCATGAGCACTCATGACCACATCATCTCCAGGCCCATCATCTGCCATCGCTGCTTTGGAAGAAGATGCTTCCTTGTCCTTCTTCTTTTCTGGACAATGGCTGGCAAACTGTCCCATTTCGCCACACTGGAAGCACTTGATCTTTGAAAGATCCTTCTTCTTCTTCGGCTGATGCCAAGGCTGCATCTTCCTCCTCTTCCTTCTTAACCTTGCTCAATGCAGGGCTGTGCTGCTTCTTGGTGAACCTTCGCAGTTCTTCTTGTCACATGATCGACCATAAACTGTCCCAATCTGGGAGGTCCGCTCTGCCCAAGATATTTTGGACAAAGGTTTCCCACTAATCCATGACTGCATTGAGGGCAATCCTGACTATCACTGCATCATCTACGATTGCACCCATTGCAGTTAGTTGATCCCTGATTGACTGCAATCTGAAGAGGAAATGCTCGATGTCTTCTCCCTTGGTCATCATGAATGACCTCATTTGGGTCTCCAACAACATCTTTCTTTGGACTGATTTTCCCTCATATAGGGAAGTCAGGGCCTTCCACATCTCATTAGCTGTCTTCTTCTCAGCTATGTGTGGTACAATATGGTCCTTGATACTGTCCATTATCAGCTGCTTGGCATGCCCAACAACTTCTCTATGCTTCCATAGGAGATCCGCATTTGTTGGTGTGGCCAGGGTCTGATTTGCATGGTCTCTTAGACCATATGCCTCTAGGACAATCAGGATCCTAGCTTTCCATACCGAAAAGTTTGAGAGACCCTCTAGCCTATTCTGATCACGCAGTCCATGAGGAGCCATCTGCTCAAAATGTGTCGGAGCTCCTCTTCTCTATGCTAGAGATCTTGGATCTAGGGTTCTTTTCGAATTGGGAACTCTCTACTCCGTCTGACACTTGATTTCCTTTCTTGGAAATCTACCAAATCAACTATGATTCAGCTTCTTCTTTGATCCTCTGACCAAACTGCAAGTTTCCTTTGGCAAGAAACTCTCTGAGAAGTTGATCTCTTCCCAAACTTTGTCACTTGTGCTAAGGTTAAAAATATGAAAACTAAAGAAGTTTAACCCCACCAGCTCTTTTGAATTTCTGCAACTTTTCTGCAGACCTTTTCTAGATCTGACAGATTCAGATCTGAATCACACTGGCTGGATTTAGACCCAACCATCGCTATTTCTGAGTTGGACTTGCTAGGACACAGCGCTGGACAACGTCACCCTTCTCTTTGCGTGATTCTTCTCCTGAAAACTGCGATGTCCCTTCAGATCTGCTTTTCTACTGCCTTTCCAGTTGCTTCCTACAGCTAGATCCTTCAGATTCTTCAGCTGGTGACCCTTCTAGATCTACAATTGCTCCGATACCATGTAGAAATTTCTGAATCTTAATTCTTATGCAGAAATTCTTACTGTTAATCCAGTTAAGCTTCTCCTACTTATACAAGTTATCAACTGAATAAATTCAAGTTAACATCAAAGCAAAACACATAACAGATCTAGAATAAGCACATGCACACATAGACAAAGTGACAGATATTTCTGGACAAACTGTCCTCGGAAAAACCCAAGGTGGGAAAACCGGTCTCTGGCTGCTGGAGGGCTCTATTATTAAGAATATTTCTGAATACACAACTCTGGGTTCCAGATCTGGAAAACCCTACAGAGAAAACTCTAGATCTGCAGCACCTGGCTGATCTAAGACCACAAATACTGACTGATCCACACCCTCAAACGGGATTTACAGAACTCAACTCGATCTAGGCCTAGAAACGCCAACGCTGCCCCTGAAAGACATTGCTGCTGCTGCCGTTGTTGCCTTCGTCTGCGCTGTCCTTGCTGATCTCTTCTGTGCTTCTTGTGTATTCTGGACCTCGGGATTAGATCATCCCCTTGGTCTAAATTCCCCTCTCTGCAACTGAAACACTTGAGAATTCTTAGCAAACCTCGCCCTAGAATCTCAACTTAGCTTTAGTGCTCTGCCTCTGTGTGTCTTACAAATGACCCCAAGCCTTTCCTTTATACTTTTCTCGTTGACAAATCAACGACCAAGATTAAATCTTTAATCAATGGCTAAGATTAAAATAAAGCTTGATTCGTGTGACTTAAGACAATTTCATCACATGTTTAATTAAATTCACTTTAATTATTTTATTTAATAATTAATTAATTTAATATCTCCTAAACCAGATGAAATTTCCCAAATCTATTTCTGGGTCTTGTAGATCAGGTGAACTCTAGTCCTTCCTCAAAATTTGGGACCTAGAGCATAACTGATGCTACCTCAAATACACAAAATCTCAACAATCATATGGAGGAGGATCCAAGGGGTCCATGGTCTCCATGGGTTCATCAACAATATCTCTCTCGGATTTTGGCACGGAAGGTTCTTTTAGAATATCCATATGATTACTTTCCTTCTTAGGAGGAGGAGGCAGGGGAAGGTCCCTTGCTTTTCAAAGGGCAACATCTTCATTGGATCTTACAACCATGCTAATTTCAACCTTCCTTTGACCAAAAATATATGTTCTAAATGCTTTGGAATCTTCACAATACCTAACAAAGTTACCTTTTCTTCCAGTGGCTTCTAGCTTGTTTCTTTTGTCTTTCGACACATGGAAATATACGGGGCAACCAAATATCCCAAGATGACCAATGTCGGGCTTGACACTTGTGAATACCTCTTTGGGAGTCTTGTTGTCCAATGCTTGATGAGGAACCTTGTTTTGAACATATATCGTTGTATTTGTTGCTTCAACCCAAAGGAACTTCGACAACTTTTGATCATGGAGCATGACTCTGGAAGCTTCTACAATAGACCTATTCTTTCTCTCAGCCACTCCATTTTGTTTAGGATTATGGGGCACAGTAGTCTCCTTCTTGATGCCTTCCTTCTTGCAAAAGTCTATGAACTCATTTGAAATGTATTCCCCACCGTTGTTGGACCTAAAGATCTTAATTTTATTCCCTATTTGATTTTCGACCAAAGCCTTGAAGTCCTTGAACATATTGAAGGCCTCATCCTTATGCTTCAAGTAATATATCCATGTCTTCCTTGAGAAATCATCGATGAAGGTTATGTAGTAGAGATGGCCACCAAGAGAATATACAGGCATCGATCCACATATATGTCAGAATGAATGAGTTGGAGGATGTCATTAGTCTTATTCTTGCTAGAGGGGAATGGTCCCGTTGTCTTCTTTTCACTGGCAAATCCTAGACATACTCCATCATGTTGAGCTTGAACATCAAGGATCCTAGAGACCAACTTCTTCAATTCGGAAGAGCTTCATAATGTAGGTGTGCCAATCTTCAGTGCCACAACTCGCTTTGATGATTAGTATCATGGACCATTGTTAAAAGAGGTCTTCCAGTGACTCTATAGAGTCTTTCAAATCTAGATCCCAATGTGAAAGCATCTCTCATAGGGGATCCCACAAGCCAAGTAAGTACCTTCCCTTTGATGAAGGCGAGTTTCATTTCTTTGTCCTCCAAAGCAGATATAGATACCAAATTCTTCTTCAATCTCGACACATTCATCACATCATGAAGCAAAACAAATTCCCCTGAGTCCAAATGAAATTTAACAGAACCAAAACCTTTAATGGGATGAGTGGAGTTGTCTCCAAGAATAATCCTCAATTTGGACTCCCTCTCTAATAAGTTAGAGAGAACCTCCTTATACCCAGAGAAATGATGAGAGGCCCCACTATCAACTAACCAACTATCCCAAGTATTCGTGGGAGAGGAACTAGAAAGTGCATAAATAAGGATATATTCAGATTGACTAGTAGCAACATTACTTCCATACCTGGAATTTCTTGACTTCTTTTGAGGTCGGTGGCCTTCATTGCGATCATTCGGAGCATCTCTTCTTCTTCTTCCATCTCTTCCATTGTGATCATTCCTTCGATCATCTCTCCCTCTTTGATTATTGAACCTGCTATTGTTGCTTCTAGTGTTGTATCTTGGAGCATTGTTCTTCTTAGGACAATCTTGAGCATAGTGACCCTTCTTTTGACAATTGTAGCATTCAGTGTGCAACGATTCCTTGTCTCTTCTGTTCCTCCTATTAAAATTTCTAGGTGCAGGCTTTATTGAACTCGATGAACCTCCTTTTCCCTTTTTCTTGTAATGAGTGACGAAAGCAATGGGCTCACCTTCTTCATGCTTTTGTATCCTACCTCTTGAGATCATCTTGGATTCTTCTTGAGTGAGTTTTCCAACAAGCTCATCAAATGACGAGAAACTATTGTTATTGCTTATGGTGGTAATGAAGGTTGTTAGAAAATCGGAAAGGCATAAATATTTTGTTATATTGATAATTGCTTGTGATATTCTTATGTTTTTTATTATGTTCTTCTTTTATTTTTTCATCAAGCAATCATCAAAGTAAAAACATAAAGATAAGGGACACCAGAAGTAGGCACTCAGTCAGGGCTAAAACCCTTTAATAGGCGAAAACCCAGTTAGAACTCTTCCTTCAGTAGATTCAAATCAAGATGAGATAGACCAATATCCTAGACCAACAAACCTTTCTCCTCCACCAAGTTAGCCTTCCAACACGATTCAACAAACTTCAATAGTTTCTTCTTGTCCAACAACTTCAGCGTAACAACAATCCAGAAATTCAACTTCCTAGCTATGGAACTTTGATCGCTAGCTACAAAATTTCGACCTAGCAATAGAACTGTAGTTTCGGCCCTCCAACAACTTAATTTCCTTTGCACGTGTGAGATAAGAGAGAAAATTTCGACTTGCTTAGGTAGATAATTTCGACTTCCTTAGGTAGATAATGCCCTTCTTTTTTGCTAGTCCTTGCCTTCTTCCTTCTTGAATTTCGCACCTTTTCTGGCGCCATAAGATTTAGATCAAACTTAATGAGTGAGTGTGTCAAATGAGGTCGAGTTGCTACCTTTATATAGGAGTTTCCATCCCTCAGTTAGGCCGACTTATCCAGTTAGAGGCCGACTTGTTGGAGGAGGCCTAATTGACCTATTTTACATTAAAATAAATTTATTTCTTGACAAATGGAGCCCAAGAAGGTCCTGATACAATATGACATGGACAAGGACACTTGACATAAACCCTAGAAGCCTACAATGGAGGCTTTGACCTATAAATAATTGGCCCAAGCATGAAACCCATGCTTTTATAAGTCAATTTCTTTAACAATCATTTTTTTTTTCTTTCGTTACATCATGACTCAAATATAATTATGAAGACTGAAACCAGTTACATTTTTCAACAAAGGTGTCCCAAATAGGAGGGAGAGCTCTAAGAGTTACCAACACCAACTCCCTGTCAGGCACAATTTTGCCAACTCTTTGTAATTGATCTTTAAGAATATATCCTCATGATATAGGATTGCATAATTTCTCCTTTATTCATCTTCATATCTTTGAGTTGATCTTTCAATGAGATGATTTCATTCAAATTGTTGACTTCATACATGCCGACCATCTTATCATACATATCCTTAGACTTCTTCAAATTCCCAACATAGGCAAGTAAATGATCTTGTAAACTATGAGCTATAATTCTCTTTGCTTTTAACTCACCTTTCTTGTACTTTTTCTTGGCAGCAACAGGAGAATTTTTAGGGGGCTCAGGAACTTTTCCTTGTATGTACTCCAGGACATCATTGTCATCTGATATGATTTCCAGCCTGATCTTCCAAGCAACAAAGTTAGATGAGTCACCCATCTTCTCATTTTCCTTGAAGTAAGAGGTAGACATCTTGACTTGATTAGATAGGCTCCTTCAACTTTTCCAAAGATGATTGCTTTAGCTCTTGACTCCTTTGGGTTTGTCCTTCACCTTAGCTTTCATACCATGTTAATTTTTCATTGCTCTATGCTTTTTCAATTACTTTAACCCAATTCACTTTTTCAATTAGCAATCTTTTCAACAATAATTAATTCTTCAAATAAAGAATAGTAACTGAATGTGGAACAATAAATGCAATGGCAATAGGACACACTGATTTGGTCAAAGAGCAGGGAAAAACCCCACAAGAGGGAAAACCCTTTGAAATTCTTCTTCTATTAGTCTATTGTCTTCAAATGTTCAACACATAGTAGAATGAGCCCAAATCCATAAATAAGAGTCAAATTCAAATTTGGACTTATCAACAAAACAACCAACCAAAAATTGAAAACATGTGCCGATAGTCAAGTCTGGTCAACTGTCATATTGCAACATTGTCCAAGTCAACAACATTCAAAGTGTGCTCTAACCAGTCAAAGTCAATGGTCAATTTATCCTTCCAAGAGTTCGGTCACCAGTCCTCCAATTCGGCCTCAAATGCTGGTCAAAGTTAGCCCAAAACAGTGTAAGAATACTTAGTCAAACTCGGTCAAAGGAGAGAAAATTATGTGGTAAAGTCTGCAATTTATCTTGCTTTCAAAGTGCTCCAAATGCCTCGGTTTTTGTGCCAAAAAATGCAGCCTAGAGAGACAAAAATTCTCCCAAAAATTCAAACCAAAAATCAGCCCAAAAAGTCAAAGTCAATGCTAGTCAATGTTGTAGAACAACTTTAGATTTCGGCCACCTGTAATTTTGTTCCTCTTTGCCACACTTGTGAAGAGAATAGTTGCCTCAGACCTGGACGAACCATTCAAATTGAGAGAGAAGAAGAGAAGTTGTTGTGTGATGATGTCCAAATGAGCTTGAGGTCACTTGTATTTATAGGCGTTGGAGGGGCAATTTGTCATTAGGCCGACTTGATCAAATGTGTCATTGTGGGCTTCATTTCAAAAATACACTTTCCCTTATTCAAATCATTGCTTCAAAGGTCAATTTTGGTTCTCTCGAAAAGAGGAATCTAGTCCAATGTTTGGAATTTGTCATTGAGATGCCAAATTATCATGTCTTGCTGCCTTAAATCTCGAGCAAACTAGAAGTCAAATTGGAAAAACTTCTTCCCTTCCACGATCCACTATTGATTGTACATCTTGTTTAATTTTTTGTGTTGAAGATGAAGATGAGGAAGATGGCTATTAAGCTTTAGTAGCATTTAGCTCATTTTTTATTCAATATTCCACCAAATCTTTTTTGGATGTGGCAATGTGGGAGTGGGGAATTGTATTGGGGGAAGGGTGTAAGCACTCTCAAAATTTTATGGAACATCATAGGGGATGTTTGGGTATTTGACACTGGGTACGCCTCTCTCTTTTTTATTTTTTATTTTTGGTCAAAGTCTAATTTATATTATCATTTCAAAATTTACATCATAAGACAGCATTGCTGTGATACATCTGAGCAACCCGAGTTGCAAAAAAGGCCATACTTGTCTCGGGTGCATGCCAAGGCAAACAGTGGCACTAGTTATTTTCGGCACAAAACTAACAAACAACAAGCAAATACAAAGCTTCATGGAGGAGGATTTGGAGGGGCCGCTGGTGGCCCTGCAAAGAAACCTGCACGGTTGTTCACATGGTAGTCGATGTGCTTGATCTGTATTTCCAGTGCTCAGAGGCAGTCATGGGAGCGCCGCAGGCCCGTAGCTGACGACGCAGACTCTCCAGAGCATCTAGAGTTTCATTTTGCATATGCTGAATATCATTAATTTAAGCGATGAGCTCGTTGCGTTCTTCATACCTCTGTTCCCTCATGTTGTCCAGATTGAGCTAGATTTGTTGCAATTGATTTGAAATCACGTCAAGGGTGACCAGAGCGTCAACTTGACCGGGCTGGAGAGATCACCATGGCAGCCACGAACTGCTGATTCTCGGTGGATTTTGAAACCGAGCTCGGGTCCCCGTTTGGTCTATGCTCCTCCATCCCATGACCCAGTCCTCCTCTGCGTGCACGTCCATGTTGTTGTGGCATGAACTGCCCCTTCCCACACCCTGCTACTTCCCAGCTATAAGTCCAATTGCCCACGCGAAGTGTAGCTCGTTGAAACGAAGTGCAATCGCACAAACCACTTCCTGCCATCTAGCCACTAGCACCTGCAAACTCACAAGACACTACTGCCGTCCTAAGTATCCAATCTCCGGGTTTTCCACTGGCGGAGCGAAGCCTCCACCTGCGTATAGATCAGACTGCTGTTGGGTCAGAGTGGCCTCTGAGCCCGCACCAACACCGCTTCTTGGACATCTCCACTACCATCACAAACCTCGTCCCCTCAGCGGTTCGAGAATTCCTTAATAGACATACCTAGTTGGGCACCTTCCTCGCCACCAGCCCAACCGCTATCACCACCTCTGCAATCCTCTGCTCCTTGGACCCAGGCTACCAAGATCCCATGGGCATCTACTGTTGAGAATTTGGAGGGCTGTAGGTTAATACAAATTATCTTCTTGATAATTATTTGTGAACTTACTTGAGGTACTTATGTCTTCTCTTCATTTAGTTAAGTTGATCTTTCATCAAGTCAATTATCAAAAACACAAGACACAAAGGTTAGGCTCCTAGAGCCAAGGCAAAACCTCTCCCTCTTGGAGAGGAAAACCCTCAAAGAATTCTTCTTATGGATTTTCAAATGATAAGTACCATGACCTAGACTTAGACCCTAGACCTAGATTTTCTTCCAGAACCTTGATCCAATGTTGCGAACATCGACATCGGGATAAAATTGGCAAGGGTCTAGAAAACCAAAAAATCGTAAAAATCGGGAAAATATTGGTAAAAATCAGCAAACATCGGCAAAATTAAGATACCATCAAAATATCAGTACAAATCGGCAAACATCGGCTAGCCCAAAAAATCGCGATTTCGAGATTAAATTGGGATGTTATCGAGATGTTTGCAACACTGCCTTGATCTTCACCTTGTTTATTCTTCTATTTGATTTGCTTGGACTGTGAGAAGGTAAATCAAGGATATACCTTCCTCACTATTACTCCTGCTTCTTCTTATGATCACTGTCTCTTGATTTATCCGTAGTGGAGTCTTTCCCTTTATCCGCACTGTATCTTAGTACATGTCCGCACTGAAGTCTACTGTAAGTTCAACACTATCTTGGTTTATATTCACGCTGTCTCGGTTGTGGTATCCACACTATCTTAGTATATATATATACGCTCTCTGTTGTGGTATCCGCACTATCTTAGTATATATATACACTGTCTCTGCTGTGGTATCCACACTATCTTATTATATATATACGCTGTCTCTGCTGTGGTATTTTGCAAGTCCTTTTTATATTAGATACGTAAATGCTTCCTGTAATAGATCCACGAAATCTTCCTGTAATTTTTGGCTCAGACTTATCCGCAATCCACAGAGGAATCTGCATTAAGTTGTGTGTCTATTATCCGCATGCAGAGAGGTATATATATTGGTGATGACTCAACTTTTTAGGCCGACCTGTATGTAGTCTTGTAGGCCGACTTCAACAACTTATAATAGTTTCTTCTTCCATCATTTGAGAGAGGTCGGTTTGAGAACATTTTCTTCCATGAACGCTTGGATGTAATACAAGGTTTTGACAAGATCTGGAGCATATGCTGAAGACAGATTCCTTCATATATATACATGACACATAATTATATTCTATGCCTAGAAGACCCAAACCTAGTAGACATCAAGAAGAAGTCTATCTACATAAAATCTTGCTCATGAAACCCATGAAGCAAGTACACCAAATATATATTTTATTATCTTTGACTTCTTCTTTACATATATACATAATTACATAGTCAACATGAAGACCAACCTAGTTGCACTTTTCAACACTCTCTCTTAACTAGGGAGGTATTCATACAGGTACATGGTTACTTTCGAACTGAAGAATCTCATAAGAAGAATCAGATTGGTAACCGCATCTGTATAGCATCATATCAACCAGTATTGTCCTAGTGCAAGGCCTTGACTAACAACCCCATCTCTCAACGAGACAATGGGCTACAATGCTGGCGAGACACATGAATTATAGACACCATCGTCATTGTCTTTCCAAGGTACATACTCCACCCGAGTGTTCCCAAAGTATGACCTTCTTGGACTATTCTTCTCTTGGGTAGCTAGCCCTCAAAGAATATCGATCCCCGCACTACTCTTATCTTGAATGCCCTAATACATTCTCAAAGAGTATCGAATGCCAGATGATTACCCAATCCTCCATTTCATCCTCCCAAGACCAGAATGATGTGTCTATCTCTCCCTCTCAACCAGGGAGGGTCTATTCCACAAGGGAATATACTCATTCCTATACAAGGAATGTACCTAAGCTCATTCTTAGGAATTACCAAGTTTCTTCCAAGTAAGAAACTTATCATCATGCTCCCTCTTAACCACGGACTTCCAGCAGCAATGGTGAGACACCCAGCTGCATCATGAAGAATTCCTGTCCTTGATGTCATGGTTTTCGATATTGAGGAATCTTCAGTTTTAGCTTCATAGGGCACAAATCATCCATCACTTTCATCTTGAGTCATGACAGTTGTCAGAAAGTGATTCATCAGACTTCATTATCTGGTCCACTATTGTGCCATGCTGCTTTCTTTTGAATCATCTCCCGGGATCATACATCCTTTCTCATGATTAGCATCCCTGCACAAATTCATCCAGATAAACATATACATGTGAACTTTTAAAACAAAAGTTACCTCAGTGATGATCTTTCACCATGACATCTTCCTGTAGGCATCGACATCCTTCATAGAGATTGACACATCTCCTAACGATATGTTTTTCCAAGAGTCTTCTTCTTTACCGGTCTTCCGTCAGAGTCTACATATCTTTCCAGGAGATCTCCTAGTCACATCTTCTTGGCCTCCGGATGGTAGCTACCTCTTGACATGGTTGCATTTCATGATCTCTTCCTTTCTGCACATTCTTCATTCACAGGAACTTACAACTTTTCCTGTTTCTTGTTTATGTACAACCACCTCATATTCTATGAGGTCATATTATGTTGATTTTGTCTGTTAGTGCACTGAAAGATCCTTCTTCATAGATCATACTCCTAAATACGAAGGTATATTACCTGCAACCATGACTTCACTGCATCCAATATCAGCATATATGTCTGCATACCTCATACCTATTTTCATTGAGTCATCCTGTAACAGTTTCTCTTGAATGAAGAGCTTCATTCCTTTGACCTACTTCAACAATATGTCATCACATCCCAAAATTCCGTCTCCATGATGACCCTTGATTTGATGACTGCTTTACTTTTAGTAGAGAGGTTTTCCAGAAGCTTTTTCACCGAGAGCTCCTTCTATGCTTTTATCGAGATGCTTCTTAATGTACATTGCTATCATACAATTTTACAACTAATCAGAGATCACTTATAGAGGAAGATGATCTCAATCATATTAGAGATCTCTTGCTTCCTCCTTCTTAGATCTTTTAGCGTCAGGTTCTTCTCTTTCATAAGTGACATGGGCTTCTTCCTTTTTCCTATTGTCCTTTCCAGATTTAGGACAATCTCTTTTATAATGTCCAAGTTCATCACATCCAAAGCATCACACGTTGTCCATATTTCTTCTTTTATTCTGAGGGCCAAATTTTTTGAATCTTCCTTTCTTCCTGTATGAGGCTGTAAAGGCATGATTCTCTTCACTTGTTCCTGTATCAGCTTTGGCCTTTAGTCTTGTTTCCTCTATTTTACATAGAGACCATAAATCATGGAATGGAGTGGCTTATTTCTTCCCATATAGACTAGAAGTGAAGCTTCCCCATTCCTCTAGTAGTGCATTCAACACCACTGTTGTCATCTCAGTGTCAGACATCACTTCTCCTAGTTCCTGCAGTTGATCTCTTCTTTCAAAAATCCTCATAAAGTATGGAGCGATTCCTGCTTCCCTTGATAATTTCATTTTGTATAGTTCTTGTCTCAGAGAGATTGTTTCTCCAGCAGTGCTCACAGAGAATAGCTCCACCAATTTCTCATATATTTGTTTTGCAGTTTTTAGTTTTGATACATAGGGAATGAGAGAGTCTTTGATGGATTCTATGAGAATCCTT
Source organism: Pinus albicaulis (assembly GCA_034641835.2). Taxonomy (NCBI): domain Eukaryota; kingdom Viridiplantae; phylum Streptophyta; class Pinopsida; order Pinales; family Pinaceae; genus Pinus; species Pinus albicaulis. The sequence continues at coordinate 558,526,991 of CM076576.1, read as the reverse complement.
TGGGCTCTAATTTCTCCCTTCATGTACTTGGCAAGGGCTGAAGTGTCTTCTTTTGGAGGTTGGATAGTAGATCCTTCGATATAGTCCATTACTTCATCTTCAATTAAATTAAAGTCTGTTCTCTTCTTCCATGCACTGAAGTTTGATGAGCTAACCAGCTTGTTGCTTTCTTTACAAAAAGGCATCTTGATAGACAGGGTCATGAAAACTTACTTGAGTGGATTTGCTTGCAGCTTCCTTGATGATGATTGAGAATGAAGTCAAGGGTTTCCTTTCTTCAATGTTGTGTACTTGAACCCTTGATTATAATGAATATCTTCAGAAGTTGAGATTTCCTTCAAACAATGTCTTGAGTTCTAATCTTTTGATGCCAAAGATTACTTTCCTGAATGAGTTGATCTTCTCACATGAAGTAGTTGGATAGTCTTCCTTGCAAACTGGTTTGTCTTTCCAACCCAAACTTTGGTCTTTGCTTCTTTGAGTGTCTTTGACTCAGCTTTTTAGGCCGACCTGTATGTAATCTTGTAGGCCGACTTCAACAACTTATAACAGTTTCTTCTTCCATCATTTGAGAGAGGTCGGTTTGAAAACATTTTCTTCCATGAACGCTTGGATGTAATACAAGGTTTTGACAAGATCTGGAGCATATGCTGAAGACATATTCCTTCATATATATATACATGACACATAATTATATTCTATGCCTAGAAGACCCAAACCTAGTAGGCATCAAGAAGAAGTCTATCTACATAAAAATCTTGCTCATGAAACCCATGAAGCAAGTACACCAAATATATATTTTATTATCTTTGACTTCTTTACATATATACATAATTACATAGTCAACATGAAAACCGACCTAGTTACACTTTTCAACATCTACACTACCGTCCCCAGGTCGCCGTCTCCCTCTTCTTCCGACACACTCCCAGCGGTCGAAGCTCAAGCCGTAGCTTGAGTGCCAACGCCATTGCACAGGGTTAGACCTCCTCGCAAATTTTCACCATCACCCAGACTCGCATAAGATCGTTTGCCTTGTCCGAAGGCTTGATAAGCTTGCGCCTCTGCTCATCCCAAGGTGCCATAACTACTTTCGTGCGAGGGTGGTTTAATGCTACTTGGTGGCGCGTGGCGTCAGGCTTGTCCGGCTCACACATATCGCCCCCACTTGGCCATCTAATGCGACACCCCCATCAGGGAACACTGGGTATGCCTCTTGAAATACTAAGAAATATACATTAAAATACATGAAAAGTAAAACATAACTTATGGAAGTCTTATACATAACATTGTGCTAGTAACATTCATTACATGTAACTAGAGTTATCAAAATTGGAATTTGTAAAGGTTGGACTAGTATGGAACTAAAACCAGTTGGTGAATTGGTCTACTAATGGTGTCTACACGAACATACATCAATGTAAATCCAAACTATTAGACACCAAATATGGAAAAATTGCTCATGTATATTGCATATAAGTACTAAGTATGAATATATCAAACTGGCACCATGTGTGAATCATGATAGATATCTATAATAAAATTTATAGATATGGAGGATCTAAAATGTCCTCGAGAGTCCAAAAAACATCACGATAGAACAAATAGCTACATATCATCAAAACCATAGCATATATTGGGATCCTCATAATTAATATCACCCTCTACCTCCTTGTCTAGCTTTTTCCTCTACATCTATCATATAGGGACACTAGTCAACACCTTCTGGATTTGATGAAATTGCCTAAATCGAGCCTTAAAATATGGTATAAAAAGTTTAATATGCTAATCAATGATTTTAGCTTGAGTAAATGGTACTTTTTTGCTAAAATCATGATAGGGGATTTCAATAATCAACACCACCAACATTGGGGTACATAGAAGGCTTGGTGCTCTTGATTAAATGCCAATCTCTTGCCCTCATGGATGATAGAATCCAATAGAAACTTTGCAAGCTTTCCAACCAAGAAATCCTGAAAACTGTTAAGTTTGTTGAAATCTAAATGAGATATGGAATTCTACTTTCTCTATATAAAGTTTAATGAGGTTGGAACTGTTAAATTTCTAATACCAACTAGAGTTATTTTCTCATGACAATTTGATTTATCCCCAGCTTGTTATTTATTTGTCCAAATAAAAACTGAATCACCGAAAAATAAAATCACTGGTATCTTTAACTTCTAGAATTAAAATATGCAGTGGAAATAAACTAGAGTGATCAATCACACATTGCAAAAGTGATTACCCCACAAACAATTCTCTATCATTTCATTATCTGGGAAATCTAGGTTTTTCGACCCTTAGAGACACAACGAAAAATACAATCTGGAACTTGCAACTCGACTCCCTCAGAATGAATTTGGCCTAGGTAAATCGACCCTCAAAGAAATCTACCTCCAGATGAAATTGCTTTGAAGAAATCAGCCTCTAGCAATCAAATTTACGCCCTCCAACAACTCGATTTGTGCCTTGCCACTAATGCGCACTAGAAAATCCTAGCTCTTCAGCAACTCAGACTCCTCTAGACAAATACGATCTCCTTCTGGCAACTTAGCCTTGTAATCTCCTCTAACTTGACCCTCCTGGATTCGCTCAAACCCACTTGCACTTCTTCCTTCTCTGTGCATTGGTCACTGAGCCACTTGCATTGTAGAGAAAATCACCTTCTCTCGTGATGACTCACTCACACACTTGTGGTTTTCATTGTGTCTTCCCTTCCACTGCTAGCCTCCATTTATAATCTTCATTGAGTCCAAATCTCTAACCCCAATATTCCCTCTAGAAACGTCTTGAATCTTCCTTCTAGAAACACCTTGAATCTTCCTTTTAGAAACATCTTGAAGATTCCTTCTAGAAACATCTTGAAGATCAATGGTTGAGATTATTTCTAAGTCACTTAAATAATTAAATTATTATCCTTAGAAAATAACCCAATAGTCTGCAATAATTAATTGACTTCAATTATTGTACTTTTCCTAAGTTAAAATTAGGAAAGAAGACAAAAATCACTATAATAGGCAAATAATGTCTTCCACATGCTAAGACACCAAGCAATTGTAGAAGGCCTTCCGATGCTACTCACACCAACAAGAACCACTCTCAAACATCTTGGAACAATTAATGGGGATGTCAAAATTTACGTAAAAGGATATAAAGGGAAGGATAAAGGAGAATATAAAAAAAGGAAAGATATAAGAGAATATTAGGAAAGATAAAGGAACATATCAACTTTTACTTTTAAGAATTTAATATTATCAGGAAGTAAGGGTTCAAAACAGTTGAATTTGGTAAAAAAGGAGCATGGAAACGTCACATGTTTTAGGGAAATGTCCCCCTTGGAGTACATATGTCCTGAGAGTGTGGGGAGTGCATCCCCTATCTTTGGGAATGTGTCCCTATGAAGCATTAGTTTTATTTCTACGTTTGATGCATGTAAGATTGTAGACTCATCTATAAAGGCTGATTTTTGATATATATCCTTGTTTTAAAAGGTTGTTTTTGAATACGGAAGCTTGCATAATGTAATCATCTATGAGGAATAATATAGAGTTGAGTTTGCTAGAAAATTGTGACTTGTCACTTGTCATTTTTATTTTCCATTTAAATGTTTTTGCTCATTTATTCATAATGTTTTCTTTATAAGTTTCGAAGTAATGTGCTATTTTTAAAATAACACACACACACACACATATTTCGGAAATGTGTACATGTTTTCCCATATTGTGCAGCTTGGGTCCCAGTGGACATCAAATATTCATTATAAGTGATTTCAATTAAAACCTTCATTGAGAGCCGTATTAAATACTTGATTCTGTGCCTTCCTACTTGTTTCATAGAAATTTGGCAGTTGTTCCAACACTATGATAGTATTATATTTAACTAACCTACATTTATCAATTCAACCTATGGTATAATTTGATAATATTCAAATATTTCATCACTTGGCATCCATTAAGGGATTAATTTTGTATAAAGACATTTGCCAATGAGGCTTTGAGTGTAATTCCTAATGTTAGTATTTTTTGGTTTTGGCACACGAGGTGGTTCAATTTTGTTTGTTTTTGTAAAGCTTCCTGACTGATGGTTTAGAGTACTTCGTGAGGTTGTCCGCTTGTTTCCACTACTGTGTGCATATCCCTCTTGGCCCCTTAGGGTCTAGGGGAAAGGAATAAGTTTGTAAGATGACAGATTTTCCAATTAACAGAAGCATATTTTTCAAGGAAAAAACTTTTTCCTCACTTGATATGGATAACAATGTGTGGTGAATTTTTTTTAACAATTATAGTTTTTTTAATGTTAGATTGGTTGAGAGGCTTTTGCACTGTTTCTGTTGAGTGAAATTCAATTTAACTTCATAATGATTCCAGATTTTTATTTATTTATTTATTTTTTCCTTTTTGGTGATTATGTCTATTTGATAACTGTATTCCTTGAATTTTTGATTGTAGGGATATGCTCTCCTCTGTGTGGGTTTCCCTTCTTCGGATCTTGAGGTTGAAACTCAAGATGAGGATGAGGTAAATATTATACCCTCTTGTTTGATTGTTCTCCTTATGAGGTCATAGTGATATGGGAGTCAACGATATAATGCTCTGTTTGTCTCTTTAAAAAAATATTTTCTTTTTCATTTGCACATGTTTGTACAGTATATTGTAAATTTAATTTTTCAGCAGGACACATTATCAATATTATTGTGCTTACAAAAGGACCCTCTTTCTTATTTGAACAACTAGTGGTCCTCGAAAGACAAAGCGCAACTCTAAAGCTATTTTCTTGCATTGATATACTGATACGATGTTGGCAGAATTCAAGGATAACAACAAAACAGCATTCCACAATATCGTAACCGTGAGACATAAAGAGTGATAATTTTATTACAAGGATGACAGTGACAACAATGACGATGACAACAACACAGTGAACATAGACAACTTTTACAAAAATTAGACTTGATCCATCATCTTATGTGCCGCCTTATCATTTCCACTTCGTACATATATTCACAGAAACATAACATAGACTTGTCCACATCTTATTTGGTCATCTCGTGGACTTAATTAAACATACTAATGTACATGCGTTGCAAAATGTTTGTGACACTGTAACCATTGAGCACACAAAAACCTAACTTCTAGCATGTAACAACTATTCCTTAAGACTAAACTTAACTTCTTCTAGCACCTCCTCTTGATATTCACAGATCATAGATAGGGAATCTATGTGAACTCCCATAAATCCTAATCCAGTATAGCAGAAAAATATAACAGCACTTCAATAATGATCACAACAGAGATGAATCCATACCATGAGGCTTGAAAGAGAAATCCAACACCAAAGAAAGAAGATCACTGTCCAAACAGAAGTACTCAAGAGAGGAGTTCTACAAGTAAGATTTCCCTTAAGCATTTTAGCACATGACAACTTGAGTGATAGATTTACAAATGAGGAGGACGGTGTACTTATACACATAAACCTTCATTAGTGTTTAAGGTACTAGTCCCAAGAGGGTGACTAGGCCTACCTTGTCAAACATAGATAAGTACAATAAGTTGGATTAATTACCCATATGTATTATTTAGGCTTAATATGGCTCAAATGGAGGGCTGACATGTGGTGTCAAGTGAAGATTAGTGATAATTGTAGAAATTTCTGAATCCTTACACTTTATGCAAAAATTATCACTGTTAATCTGGTTATACTCCTCCTACTTATACAAGTTATTAACTTGAATAAATTCAAGTTAAAATTGATGCAAAACACATAACAAATCTCTACCAATCCAGATCTAGAACAGGTTCATGCACACATAGACAAAGTGACACAGTTATTTCTGGGCAAATAGTCCCCGGAAAAACCCAATGCGGGAAAACCGGTCTTTGGTTGCTGGAAGGTTTTATTATTAAGAATTTTTTTGAATTCACAAATCTAGGTTCCAGATCTGGAAAACCCGACAGAGAATATACTAGATCTACAGCGCGCTGGCTGATCTAGGGCCAAAATAATGACTGATCCACACCCTCAAATGGGATTTACAGAACTCGGCCAAGATTAGGGCCTAGAAACCCCAACGCTACCCTTGAAAGCCTCTGTGTCAGCCTTTGAAGCCCCTCAAACTCTCAACGCTGCTCCGGAAGAGACTGTGTTACCCCAGACTGGGTGACGCAGTCACTATGCTGCCCCTTAGGGTCTCTGCGTAACCCTTTGAAGGTTTCCTGCTGAAAATCACACTGTCCTTGCTGCTGCTGCTGCTCTCCTCTTTTGCGCTGTCCTTGAGTTGATCTCTGCCTCTTGTGTATTCTAGACCCCAGGATCAAATCATCCCCTTGGCCTAAATTCCCCTCTCTGCAGCTGAAACACTTCTGAGTATTCGTAGGAAACTCTGCACTAGAATCCCATCTTAGCTTCAGTGCTCTGCCTCTGTGTGTTTTTACAAATGACCCCAAGCCTTTCCTTTATACTTTTCTCGTTGACAAATCAATGACCATGATCAGATCTTGAATTAGAAAGCTTTATCCGTGTGACTTAAGATAATTTCATCACATGTTTAATTAAATTCACTTTAATTATTAAAGTTTTAACTTAGGAAATACATTAAAATAATTAATTAATTTAATATCTCCTAAACCAGATGAAATTTCCCAAATCAATTTTTGGGTATTGTAGATCAAGTGTACTCTAGTCCCTTCACAAAGTTTGGGAGCTAGAGCACAACTGATGCTACCCCAAATACACAAAATCTCAACACTCCCTCTTAGCATCAAGGGCGTGCTCTAGCAATACATCACACTTATGCATTACATGACTTTGAATATTGGTTCTATGCTGCTAATGCTTGGCTTGCTGCCACTCAACTCTGCACTGCTGCTGCCATTCTGTACTGCTGCCCATGACTCTGCCACTGCCACTGCAACCTTTGTATTGCAGCTCCCTCTCAATATGTTGCATCTGTGCTGCTCATAGCACTGCCACTTCTGATTTGCTGCACTGCAACTTCAGTTGTTGAGAGAAACAACTGAATCTCCTGCTCAATCTTTGACAAACAAGTCAGATGGGCTGCATCCTCATCACTGAAGCTCTATAGGCTACAGATTTGTGCTGGCATCTAAAGAACGATGCACAACTACAACTCTTCTTGCGTAATTAGACTCCCTTTGCACTGCTGAAGTCACATCAGCCCCTTGTGCTGAAATCTATCACGCTGCTGCTGCACTACGCTGTCCCTCTGAAGTCTTCTGCGCTGCTGCAGCTCTGCACTGTGTAAGAAGCTCTGCTCTGCGGTACTGAAGTCACATTAGCCTCTGTGCTGCTACTGTTTCTACGCTACTGCTGCCTTGCTCTACACTGCTCCTTCCAGTCTTCAGATCTGCCTCTGTTTGCTTCATCTGTGATCTATGCACCCACTGCTCCACTTGTCCCGCTACTATCTTAAGGCTGCCGTAGCTCGCTTGTGATCCAAGAGATGAGATGCTCAAGGATCCTGCCTTACTTCCATGTAGCTTCTATACATGTCCATGTCACGCCACCTCTGTGGTTCATGAGCACTCATGGCTGCATCATCTCCTGACCCATCATCTGCCACAACTGCTTTGGAAGAAGATGCTTCCTTGTCCCTTTTCTTCTCCGGACAATGGCTAGAAAAATGTCCCATTTCACCACACTGGAAGCACTTGATATTTGAAAGATCCTTCTTCTTCTTTGGCTGCTTCTTTGATGCCAAGGCTGCATCTTTCTCATCTTCCTTATTCACTTTGCTCAATCCTGGGCTGTGCTGCCTCTTGGTGAATCTGCGGAGTTCTTCTTGACGCAAAATTGGCCACATGCTATCCCAATCTGGGAGGTCCCCTCTGCCCAAGATACTTTGGACAAAGGTTTCCCAATCATCTGTGACTGCATTGAGGGCAGTCTTGACTATCACAACATCATCCACTGTTGCACCCATTGCAGTCATCTGATCTCTGATTGACTGCAATCTGAAGAGAAAGTGCTCCATGTCTTCTCCCTTGGCCATCATGAATGACCTCATATGAGTCTCCAACAACATTTTTCTTTGGACAGAATTTCCCTCATACAGGGAAGTCAAGGCCTTCCACATCTCATTAGCTGTCTTCTTCTCAGCTATGTGTGGTACAATATGGTCCTTGATACCATCCATAATCAGCCGCTTGGCATGCCCATTAGCCTCCTTATGCTTCTGAAGGAGATCCAGATCTGTCGGTGTGGCCAGAGTTTGCTCTGCATGGTCTCTTAGATTGTATGCCTCAAGGACTATTAGGATCCTTGCCTTCCAGACTGAAAAGTTTGAGAGGCCATCTAGCCTATCCTGATCACGCAGTCCATGAGGAGCCGTCTGCTCAGAATGTGTCAGAACTTCCTTTTCTCTTTGCTAGAGAAATGGATCTAAGGCCCTTGGTGAAACAGGCACCTTTTGCTCCCTCTGACAACTGATTTCCCTCCTTGGAAATCTACCAAATCAAGTATGATTTAGCTTCTTCTTTGATCCTCTGATCAAACTGCAAGTTTCCTTTGGCTAGAAAACTCTCTAAGAAGCTGATCTCCTCCCGCTCTTTGTCACTTGTGCTAAGGCTAAAAATCTGAAAACTTTAGAATTTTAACCCCACCAGCGCTTCTGAATTTCTGCAGTCTTTTTTTGATCTGACAGATTCAGATCTGAATCACATTGGCTGGCTTCAAACCAATCCAGTGCTGTTTCTAAGCTGCCTCTGTGCAGTAATTGCGTGGGCTTGCTAGGAGACAGTGCTAGACAGCGTCACCCTTCCCTCTGCGTGGATTTGCCTCTAAAAACTGTGTTGTCCCTTCAGATTTGCATTTCTGCTGCTTTTCCAGCTGCTTTCTACAACTAGAACCTTCAGTCCCTCCTGCTGGTGATCCTCCTAGATTTGCAATTGCTTTGATACCATGTAGAAATTTTTGAATCCTTACACTTTATGCAGAAATTATTACTGTTAATCTGGTTATGCTCCTCCTACTTAGACAAGTTATTAACTGAATAAATTCAAGTTAAAATCAAAGCAAAACACATAACAAATCTCTACCAATCCAGATCTAGAACAAGTTCATGCACACATAAACAAAGTGACACAGTTATTTCTGGACAAATAGTCCCCGGAAAAACCCAATGCGGGAAAACCGTTCTCTGGCTGCTGGAGGATTTTATTATTAAGAATTTTTCTGAATATACAAATCTGGGTTCCAGATTTGGAAAACCCGACAAAGAATATAGTAGATCTACAACTCACTGGCTGATCTAGGGCCAAAATAATGACTGATCCACACCCTCAAACGAGATTTACAGAGCTCAGCCAAGATTAGGGCCTAGAAACCCTAGCGCTACCCCTGAAAGCCTCTACAGCCCCTCAAACTCTCAGTGCTGCTCCAGAAGAGACTGTGTTACCCCAGACTGGGTGACGCAGTCACTACGCTGCCCCTTAGGGTCTCTGCGTAACTCTATGAGGGTTTCCTGCTGAAAATCACGCTGTCCTTGGAGGGATTGCGCTGTCCTTGCTGCTGCTGCTCTCCTCTTCTGCGCTGTCTTTGAGCTGATCTCTGCCTCTTGTGTATTCTAGACCCCGGGATTAGATCATCCCCTTGGCCTAAATTCCCCTCTCTGCAGCTGACACACTTTTGAGTATTCTTAGCAAACCTTGCCCTGGAATCTCAGCTTAGCTTCAGTGCTCTGCCTCTGTGTGTCTTTACAAATGACCCCAAGCCTTTCCTTTATACTTTTTTGGTTGACAAATCAATGGCCATGATCAGATCTTGAATCAATGGCTAAGATTAAAAGAAAGCTTGATTCGTGTGACTTAAGACAATTTCATCACATGTTTAATTAAATTCACTTTAATTATTTAAGTTCCTTAAGTTTTAACTTAGGAAATACATTAAAATAAGTAATTAATTTAATATCTCCTAAACCAAATGAAATTTCCCGAATCAATTTCTGGGTCTTATAGATCAAGTGTACTCTAGTCCCTTCACAAATTTTTGGAGCTAGAGCACAACTGATGCTACCCCAAATACACAAAATCTCAACACTCCCTTTCAAGCTAAATGTGAGGCAAAAAGGTATTACATCCCTTAATGATCACAGTGTATCATCGCAATATCCCTCCTTATTGCTATCTAGGTTTCATCAAAAGTCATGCTGCTCATAGAAAAAACCTTCTTGATCTACATTGGGATTGATTGTGCTAAACAAATGCTTTGCTAGATAAGATAATTTTTTTAATATCCAACAAATGACCATATAAGTAGGTCAATTGGATTGAAGAGTACAACCAATATGTACTATGAATACAATGTGGGAGTGCTAATGCAACTCCTACAAAATGCCAAAATAATACAAAGAAAGAAACGCACATAAGTATAACATTAGAACATATGTATAAACTATGTTGGAAAAACTGAGAGGGGGGTTGAATCAATATTTCTTTTCAATTGTTATTTTTACCAGTTAGATCACTTATAATTAGAACACAAAATGAACAATAAGACTAAATGCTTTTATTAATTTCTTCTTTACAATAAATCAAGTACAATATATATAGGGCTCCAACCGTAGATGAAGACACCGATCTTCAATCTACCAGGCTCCAACCTATATTTTCCAAGCACCGACTTGGACTTCCAAGGCTCCAACCTTGTCAATTTTGAGGCACCACCCTCAAGGGTTCCAACCCTATACTTGGTTCAGGCACTGACTTGGTTTCTTGAGGACTCCGATCCTCTAGGGCTCCAACCCTATCCTCTTAGGCACCAATCTTGTCTTTACGAGGCTCCAACCTAAAGCTTCAATTCATCAAGATGTGTTTGATTATTCTTCACGGCTCCCATTGTCTTCTTCAACGAGCCCTGTCAATCTTTAGCTATGCCTTCACATAGACTTTGCATCATCAATGACAACCTTATCTACTTAGAAGGTTTCATCACCATCTTTCAACGTTCCCAATCAATATTTCCAAGGTCACCTCATGATGACATCTCCGATACATCATGATCACCAATAATATCTCCAAGCTTAGTTTCAAAGCGCCTTCAAAGTGTTATCAATGTGTTCCAAAGAGATCTTCAATGTTAGCTTTAAGAGTGATGAACTTACTTGAGCACCTTCAACAAAATTCTTGATGTTGCCACCAATGTTGCTTCAAATGTGACTTCAAGGGGTCTTTGTCAAGTCTTCGAAGGCTGCCTCAAGGTTGTCTACTCCAAAAACATTAAATGCTATTTCTCTAAACTTTGCAGGCTGCCTCAAGGTTCTTTTTCAAATCTTCGTCAAGATGTTTTGAATTTAAAGTACTTCAAAGAAGCTTCAAGGAATGCTTTTTAAGTTGAGCCCAAAACTGTGTCTCCAAGGATACTGGTCACATGTCCTTCCCACAAAAGATTGTTTTTGCACTAGTCATAGATTAGAATTGTAAATTCAAGGTCTGTCTAGGTGACTGTACACAAGTTTGTCCACAGGTTTGAGGGTAGCTGCTGTGAACTTCAGATTGTTGTAGATTACTTTGACTGTAGCTGATCTCAACTCATGCCATCCATTGTATCTCACCACCTTAGCAAAATTCAATTTTTGCGATATTGGTTCTGTAGAAGATCCGAGTATGAAGTATGCCACAACCCTTCCACAAGTCCACAACATATCTGAAATAGATGTCACAAGTCTGAAAATATTGTCGCAGGTGCGAGGATACTGTGCCACTGGTGCAGAGGTTGAACAGGTCCAAAGTTGCAGTGCTACAGGTCATAGATCCGAAATTTCAGTCCTGAATCACAATCCGAAATTTACAGGTCTGCAACAGGTTCAAAATGTGTAATCATAGAGGCAGTCACAGGTGTGAGCTCCAGAGCAGTTGCAAGTCTTTTTAGGCCGAGGTCAATTATTACATGTTGTAACTATTTCAAACCCAACCTTAATTCATTATAATCCTTTCTCCCTTGTGCTCACGAACTGTGAACAATGCTCTTCTATTCCTGTGATGATAGCCGAGTTGGAGGATGAGAAAATGAATTTCAAACTGTATATAAATAGGCTTTTTTGTAATGACAAACGAAGGGACACGTCTAAACATGGAGGCTGACTTGTGTGCCAAAGGGTAGGTCGGCTCACTATTAGAAATACTTTTTTTTTCTAACTTGAAAATTTGATATCTCACAAACTACTAGGAGTTTCGGGACAAATAAGGGCTCATTGGAAAGTCGAAAAAAAACCTCTTTAAGATGGTCTAGGTCCCATGTTGAAAGGTTGCGTCTAAGGTGACGAAGAACATTTTTCTTTGTGACTGTCCTTAAATTTTTGTGCATAAATTATTTGGGACAGTATGGCTTCTCCAATGATTGGCTCCTCTATTGTTTGGCTTCTTCATCATCATAGGGTCATGTATGACATCCATGTCATAATAGTATCCAACAATGAATGTATCATCTCATGTCATCATATACTGGTGCAGTGATAAGTCATAGTGCAACATCATTAGGAGAACTTCAATTCCAACCATCAAATGATATCTTCCACGTTATCATCTAGTCTTTCAACCTTCATCAAGTGCCATCATCAATTGTGGTCATTCATTTAGTGTATGACATCATCAAGTGTAGGACTCCATATGTCATCAAGGGTTAAGGTCTAGATCATCAAGGCACATGGAACATTATAGCTAGTTCAAGGACTTATTAGGACTTTTTCATTAGTGGTTTCACATCTTCATGGGTTGACCTCTTCATTGATGGCATCCTTGTCAAACAAGAGTCATGACATCATCATTTGGAACTAGGCATCTCAACAATATTGACATCTCGGTCAATGCCATATTGACATCAATGACAACCTTGATTAACAATCTCCCCCTTTGTCATTGATGGCAATATTTTTTCCCTTCCAACATTTTCTCCCCCTTTGACATTAATGGAAAACAGGGTGCTCAAGTACTCCTCCTGTCAAGCTTCTTCTTTTCTTCATGAATAGTAATTCTTCCTAGGAATGTTACTCCCCCTGTCATGGTGCTCTTCCTTTTGGCAATGTGGTCCATGATAGATTTCATTTCTTCATGTGATGAACCAACTCCCCTCGCCTGCATAAACACCTCTAGCTCAAGAAAGATTGCTTGCTTTGTGATCTAATGGAAGACATCTTCAACAATGGTCCATCGAAAGAGAAGGGATTATGTTCATCAATGGAGTTTCTTCCAAGAGATGATCTATCAAAAGATGATTGTCCATGTATGACTCATCAAGGATTTCATAGGGCCCTTTCACAGATAGCTTCTGCAAGAAAGCTCAAGAATCACAGACTCCCCCTAAATGTATGCATGGTCTCATTTTGGCAGAGTTTCATTATCAATCACTTGCAATATCAAGGATGAATTCATCAAATCAACAACATGTGTTGTTGGCTAGAGTGTTCAAAAGATTTCCAGAGGCAATTTGCTTCCTTCTCCATACTTGTGTAACTTTCTTCTCTGGCATGGTTCTAGCTTGTGTAGGGGCCCAGGTCAAGTTACAATCAAGTGCCATATGTCCAATGTTATGGCAATTGAAGCACTCTATCTTGTTCATGAATAAGAAATCATGACTTATTCTTGCAAAATTGCTTCTAGGAGATTGACGGGGATCATTATATTTGTCTTTGTGATATGCCCTACAATCTTTTGCCATGTGCCTAAAGTTTGTACAATAATAGCAATATCCAAGAAATATACTTTGGTACCTGGAAGATGAAGAGTTCCTTGAAGTACTTCTGAAGTCTTTTTGCCTTGGGATTCTTTGATGATATTCATTGCCTTTAGTATTCTTGACATCATCAGTAAGTCTCCTTGGAATAGGATTCTTCCATTGTTATATTGAGCTTTCTGCTTGCCTTTGCTTGAGCTGAGAGCATCAACATCTCTTTTTGGCTTCCTTACCTCCTTGTTGTTTGAAGCATTAACATTCTTGCTTGAGGGTTCACTTGCATAGCCAAGACTTGATTTATCAAGGGGAGACCTTTGATGACTTAGGATGTCATCTAGGGATTGAGAGCTTTTCAAGTTCTTATTCAATGAGACAACTTCTTTTTTAAGAGTGACAATTTCTCCTTTTAACTTTTCACAATCTTCATCTTTCATAACTAGTTGCTTCTTCATTTCTTCCATCTTCCTTTTTGCTTCGTGTGCTTCGATTTTAAGGGAGATGATATTTGATTTCATTATGAAGATTTCTTCATTCACCTTTGCTAGAATGCTCTCCATTTCTTCTTTTATTCTTGTAGCTTCACATGTTTTGGCCTTGAGAAGATTGATGTCTGATTTTAGTTTGAAGATTTCTTCATCCTTTTCTTCTAGTTGAGATTTAAGAGAGGAGACCTCTTCCTTGTATTGACCAATCTCTGCTTCAAGATTGTTCAAGCTCTTAAGTCTTTGTTCAAGGTGGCTTGACAAAGTTTCTTCCCTTTTCTTTGCCTTACCAATTGATTTTTCATAGATATGACTTCTTCATGATGCTTTCTTTTGTTTTGATGAAATTCCTCTTTATGTTTGGCGAGCTCCTCATATCTTTCTTGTACTTGAAGCTTGACAAAGTCAACTTCCTTCCTTTTCTTGTCTTGGTTACCATCATGCGCTTTCTTCTTAAGTTCCTCATTTTCCTTTTTCAAACTGTTAACCTCTTCCATGGAAGCCATAAGTTTATTCAGGAGATCTTCTTCAAAGTCTTCTTTTTTCACTTCATCTTCTAGGTCTTCTTTAGCCTTGTTGTCATCTCTCTTATTTTCATCTTCCTTGATGGATTCTGGACTTCTTTCTTGTTTTCCATCATCTTCTTGACTATAGATCATTGTCAACGCTCCTTTTGAGCGAAGATCATAAAGTTTGTCCCATATGACTTTTGCTGACGAACATTTTTCAAAATTGGCCTTCACAGAATTTGGTAACCCATTCAAAATTGCCTTCATTGCTCTTGTGTTGTACTCCTTGGATTCTTCGTCCATCGTGTCATTAGTAATCACTGATTTCCAAACTTCAATTCCTTGAGTCTTCAAGAAATTCCTCATTCTTTCCTCCCATATATCAAAATTTCCATTGAACAATGGAGCCTTCGTGTAAATTTTTGTAGATGTTCTATGCTTGATGCAACTTTACTTTTATTCCCAATATAAAACAACAATCACATAAACAAGAAAGTAAAATGCTGATAGAACATACCAATAGATTGACAGAAGACAAGCCAAAAAATACACTTAACTTGATCAGCAAAATATGTGTGTTGTGGTGCGTTATGACGTTCAACAGGATGCTTCAACCAGCAAAGTCTATACATGGTCAGCCGACCAGAATGTGTCACACAACCCTCTTGGATAGCTCTACAATGGTCAACCCAAAGTCAACAAAAGTCAATGTTGTCTAGTCAATGGTCAACACAAAACAACAGTAGCAAAAGTCAACGCATCCAGGTCAAAGTCAACGTCCATCCTCGTTTTCTGTGCCAAAAAATGCGGATTGCAAAAATCGTAATTTTGGGAGAGATTGGGGTCAGTTTGACCATGCGTTGACCAAAGTCAACGCTGGTCAAATCCTGCGCTAAAAACCTTAGGTCAAAACCAAAAAACCTTTTGCTGCAATTTCCCATGTGTGAGAGAAGAAGAGCCTCCACGATGATGATCGAACTAATCAGATGATGAGAGAGAATGTGTGTTAGGATATTTCGATACATAGGAAATAGTTAAGAATAACTTAGTCTAGTGTAGAGTTTGGTAAAGTGTGTTTCTTTACTATGTACATTTGTAACTTATAATCCGACGGTCACGATTTATAGTGATTCGACGGTTCACTCTCTCCTCTGTATTTGTTTCCAACTTCCATTCCACTAGAGAAGCCATAATTTCTTCAGGAACCGCCTACAAGAACCCCTCTTTTGATGCCTTTTACGTTTCTTTGATAAGAGAACAAGAAAAACTCTTACACCTTGGTCTTATCACTTCCGAAAAGCTCAAGAAAGCCTTAGTAGCTCAACAACAATCATATCAAAAGAATCCCAAAAATCAGTATCCTAAAAAGTATGGTCCGAAACCAAATAAGGGTCCTAAGCAATTTCAGTCGCAAACTGAAAAAGCAACTCACCAAAATGATAAGGCAAATAAAAACAAAGGGAAGAAGACAGATAGACAATGCACCTTTTGTAATCGGGATGGCCATATAGAGTTCAAATGTTTTAAGAAGAAGGAAGCCTTAGAAGCATCAATGAAGAAGCACAACATGAATTTGGAGCATTCTTCACCTTCATCTTCAGGAATGGAACTTTCCGCTTGTGGTTGTCAAGCATCAATATCTAGTTATGCATTAAATGTATCTTCTTCTTCTCATTCTCATGAGTGGCTCATTGATTCTAGAGCTTCTTACCACATGGCTAAAAATAAAGCCATGTTTTGTTCTTTAAATGATTGTAACACCAAACATATTTATTTTGGTGATGATAGATCTCTTAGCATTGTAGGATCCGGAACCATTCATCTAGATAATGGTCAGTTTAATGATGTACTATGTGTTCCTACCTTGTCATGCAACCTTCTCTCTGTTTATCAGATAACTCATTCAGGTGAAGGGAAAATAGTAGAATTCTCACCTCATGATGTTGTAATCAAGGACCTCAAAGATCTTAGACATATTTTAGCTGCTGGCATTGCTGATGATTCCACAAGGTTGTATAAGTTTGACAACTTTGGGTCATCATGTCTTCCTCCGTTTTGTTGCCTATAATGATGAAGTGAGCAAACTTGCATGAGCGATTTGGTCACTCTTAAATTATCACTCCTTCCCTAAACCTCTATGTAAAGAAAATGTGGTGACAAAGTCTTCCTATGGTATCTTGCCGAGATGGTGTTGTTCCGGATGTGTACCTGAACATCATCGTATTAGTTTGACAACGTGCTCTGCACACTTGCTTCAGCTTGTGCACAATGATTTATGTGGTCCACTTCTTGTTGTTTCTTTCTCTGGTTGCAAGTACCTCTTAATTTTCATTGATGATTTTTCCAGACGCACTTGGGTATATTTCTTTAAACTCAAGAGTGAATTTTAAATGTTCTTGGCCTTTAAGGCCTTTGTTGAGAAACAACTGTAAGATCACCTCAAGTTAAGACTGGGATAATGATAGAGAATATGTTAACAACAAATTTATCAACTTCCGCATTGAGTATGACATTCAATTGTACCAACCGTTCCATATACTCCACAACAAAATGGTGTAGTTGACAGGAAGAATCGCACCTTAAAAGAAATGGTTAATTGTATGCTTCAATCTAAAGGAATTAGTCTCAATTTTTGGGCAGAAGAAATTAACTGTGCAAATTACATAGTAAATTGCACTCCTACTAAGGTTTTAAAGAATATAGCTCTAGAAGAATCTTGGAACTCAATCAAACCATATGTAAGTCACTTGCGTGTTTTTGGAAGTGATGCTTAGGCCCATATTCCAAATGCGAAACATAAATCCTTAGAACCTAAGAGTGAAAAATGCATTTTTGTTGGATATTCTGAAGATTTCAAAGGTTATAGACTTCTTCAACCAAAATCCAAAAATGTAATCATTAGAAGAGATGTAAAATTTGATGAAAATATGTCACTTATTTGAGCCTAGTTCCATGGGTGTGCCACCTTTGGCTTGCGGGCCTGATTCGACATATGTGCCACCTTTCTCTATCTCTTCTATTTTTTATAGCATTCCTTCCAGCTCAAATGATGACAGTGGGGATGAAAATCCTCCTCCACCTCTTGAAGATATTCCTTCCACTCCTCAGCTTCCAATATGGGCCCGCTCTCCTCAGGATGCAACAGGTTCTCTTGCAGGTGACCCTGCAAATTGATGACGTACACATTCTCAGTTCGAAAGAGCCTCTTCCTTATTTTCTCAAGTTCCAGAAAATCTTGATCCAGACACCTTTAAAGAAGCTTCCTATCATCCATATTGGGATGAACCTATGAATGAAGGATATCATTCCTTATTGGAAAACGATACTTGGGATCTTGTTCCTCTTCCAAAAGGAAGAAAACTTGTCAGATGTAGATGGGTTTAAAAAACAAATTTTTAACTAGATAGAATAGTGGATAGACATACATCTTGTCTTGTTGCTAAAGGATTTTCACAAGTTGAAGGAATTGACTATACTGAAACCTTCTCCCCTGTTGCCAAAATGAATTCCATCCACCTTGTTCTTTCCCTTGCTTCCTCCTTTAAATGGGAAGTCCATCAAATGGATGTTAAATATGCCTTATTACATGGAGATTTGTGTGAAGAAATCTACATGGAACAACCCCCTTGTTTTATCCAAAATGACTCTAACCTTTTTTGTTGCCTTAGGAAGTCTCTCTATGGTCTCAAACAAGCTCCTCGGGCTTGGTATGCCGAAATGGATAGATTTCTATTAGATAATGGCTTTTCTAGGTGTCATTTCGACAACACTGTCTACACCAAGAAAGTGGGTAAGTCTTTCACCATCCTTGTTCTTTATGTTGATGATCTTATCCTTACTGGTAGTGATCCCAACCATATAAATCATGTGAAGTCTAGCCTCAAAAAGAAGTTTGAAATGACAGACTTAGGACACTTGCATTATTTCCTTGGTCTTCAAGTCTTGGAATCCAAAGAAGGTATTACCCTTTCTCAGTCCAAGTATGCATGTGATCTTCTACGCCACTTTCACATGGAAGATTGTAAGACAG
Source organism: Pinus albicaulis (assembly GCA_034641835.2). Lineage (NCBI taxonomy): Eukaryota > Viridiplantae > Streptophyta > Pinopsida > Pinales > Pinaceae > Pinus > Pinus albicaulis. The sequence continues at coordinate 558,508,287 of CM076576.1, read as the reverse complement.
TGTTGAGATTTTGTGTATTTGGGGTAGCATCAGTTGTGCTCTAGGTCCCAAATTTTGAGGAAGGACTAGAGTTTACCTGATCTACAAGACCCAGAAATGGATTTGGGAAATTCCATCTGGTTTAGGAGATATTAAATTAATTAATTATTTTAATGTATTTCCTAAGTTAAAACGTAGGAAAATAAAATAATTAAAGTGAATTTAATTAAACATGTGATGAAATTGTCTTAAGTCACACAGATCAAGCTTTCTTTTAATCTTAGCCATTGATTAAAGATTTAATCTTGGCCGTTGATTTGTCAATGAGAAAAGTATAAAGGAAAGGCTTTGGGTCATTTGTAACACACACAGAGTGCGCAGCACCTAGTTTCCGATTCTCAAGGCTGGTTGCTAAGAATTCTCAAGTAGTTTCAAATGGCAGAGGAATTTAGACCACAAGGGGAGGATCTCGATCCCGGTCTAGAATACACAAGAATCGGGAGTAGAGATCGCCAAGGACAATCTAGGATAAAGGCAGTTGAAGAAGAAGAGATTTCACAACAGCTGAAGAAGAAGAGATATCGTAGGTAAAAGAAGAAGCAGACGGGCTAGTGCTGGGTCATACAAATGCTGTCTTTCAGGCGGGGCCAATGGGGTTTCTAGGCCTAGATCTGGCTGAGTTTTGTAAACCCCATTTGAGGGTGTGGATCAGTCAATATTTTTGGTCTTAGATCAACCAAAAGCTGTAGATCTAGAGTTTTCTCTGCAGGGTTTTCCAGATCTGGAACCCAGAGTTGTGTATTCAGAAATATTCTTAATAATAGAGCCCTCCAGCAGCCAGAGACAGGTTTTCCCACCTTGGGTTTTTCCGGGGACAGTTTATCCAAAAATATCTGTGTCACTTTGTCAATGTGTGCATGTGTTGATTCTAGATCTGAATTGGTAGAGATCTGTTATGTGTTTTGCTTTGATGTTAACTTGAATTTATTCAGTTGATAACTTGTATAAGTAGGAGAAGCATAATTGGATTGACAGTAATAATTTCTACATAAGAATTAAGATTCAGAAATTTCTACATGGTATCAGAGGAATTGCAGATTTAGAAGGGTCACCAGCTGAAGATTGAAGGATCTAGCTGCAGAAAGCAGCTGGAAAGGCAACAGAAAAACAGATCTGAAGGGACAACGCAGTTTTCAGGAGCAGAATCACGCAGAGGGAAGGGTGATGCTGTCCAGCACTGTGTCCTAGCAAGCCCACGCAATTACTGCGCAGAGGCAGCTCAGAAACAACGCTGGTTGGGTAGAAGCCTTGATGTGATTCGGATGCAGATACGGTAGATCCCGAAAGATGCAGAAAAGTTGTAGAAATTCAGAAGAGCTGATGGGGTTAAACTTCTAAAGTTTTCAGATTTTTAACCTTATCACAAGTAACAAAGTTTGGGAAGAGATCAACTTCTTAGAGAGTTTCTTGCCAAAGGAAACTAGCAGTTTGGTTAGAGGATCAAAGAAGACGTTGAATCATAGTTGATTTGGTAGATTTCCAAGGAGGGAAATCAAGTGTCAGAGGGAGCAGACGGTTCCTAGTTCAAAAAGGACCCTAGATCCAATATCTCTAGCATAGAGAAGAGGAGCTCTGACACATTCTGAGCAGATGGCTCCTCATGGACTGCGTGATCAGGATAGGCCAGAGGGCCTCTCAAACTTTTTGGTATGGAAAGCTAGGATCCTGATTGTCCTAGAGGCATATGGTCTAAGAGATCATGTAGAGCAGACCTTGGCCACGCCGACAGATGCGGATCTCCTACGGAAGCATAGAGAAGTTCTTGGGCATGTAGCGGGCGGCTGTGGACGATATCGAGGACCATGTTCTGCCTAGCTGAGAAGAGGACAGCTAATGAGATGTGGAAGGCCTTGACTTCCCTATATGAGGGAAAATCAGTCCAAAGAAAGATGCTATTGGAGGCCCAAATGAGGTCATTCATGATGACCAAGGGAGAAGACATCAAACATTTCCTCTTCAGACTGCAGTCAATCAGGGATCAGTTGACTGCAATTGGTGTAGCCGTAGATGATGCAGTGATAGTCAAGACTTCCCTTAATGCAGTCACGGATGAGTGGGAAACCTTTGTCCAAAGTATCTTGGGCAGAGCGAACCACCTAGATTGGGACAGCTTGTGGTCGATCCTACGGCAAGAAGAACTACGAAGGTCCACCAAGAAGCAGCACAGCCCTGCGTTGAGCAAGGTTAAGAAGGAAGAGGAGGAAGATGCAGCCTTGGCATCAAAGAAGCAACCGAAGAAGAAGAAGGATATTTCAAAGATCAAGTGTTTCCAGTGTGGCGAAATGGGACATTTTGCCAACCATTGTCCAGAAAAGAAGAAGGACAAGGAAGCATCTTCTTCCAAAGTAGCAGTGGCAGATGATGGGTCAGGAGATGATGTAGCCATGAGTGCTCATGAACCATGGAGGGGGGTGACATGGACATGTAGAGGAGCAACATGGAAGTAAGGCAGAATCCTTGAGCAGCTCATCTCTTTGATCACAAGCGAGCTACGACAACCTTAAGACAATAGCGGGACAAGTGGAGCAGTGGGTGCATAGATCACAGATGGGGCATAAGCAGAGGCAAATCTGGAGGCTGGGAGGAGTAGCGCAGAGCATAGTAGCAACAGCGTAGAAGCAGTAGCAACGCAAAAGTTGATGTGACCCGGCCGACGATCTTGATGCGCTTATGCGGTCTCGAGAGAGCTTCAGAGAGATAGCGCAGTGCAGCAGCAGCGTGATAGATTTCAGCACAAGGAGCTTATGTGACTTCGGTAGTGCAGAGGGAGTCTGATTACACAGGCAGAGTTGTAGCTGTGCATCATTCTTCAAATGCCAGCACAGATATGTAGCCTATGGAGCTTCAGTGATGAGGATGCAGCCCATCAAACTTGTTTGTCAAAGATTGGGCAGGAGATTCAATTGTTTCTCTCAACAACTGAAGTTGCAGTGCAGCAGATCAGCAGTGGCAGTGCTATGAGCAGCACAGATGCAACATAGCGGCACAAATGCAACGTATTGAGAGGGAGTTGCGATGCCGGTGGTTGGTGGCAGTGGCAAAGTCATGGGCAACAGTACAAAATGACAACAGTAGTGCAGAGTTGAGTGGTAGGAGGCCAAGCTTCAACAGCACAGAACCAGTGCCCAAAATCATGTAATGCACAAGTGTGATGTATTGCTAGAGCACACCCTTGATGCTAAGAGGGAGTGTTGAGATTTTGTGTATTTGGGGTAGCATCAGTTGTGCTCTAGGTCCCAAATTTTGAGGAAGGACTAGAGTTCACCTGATCTACAAGACCCATAAATGGATTTGGGAAATTCCATCTGGTTTAGGAGATATTAAATTATTTAATTATTTTAATGTATTTCCTAAGTTAAAGCTTAGAAAAATAAAATAATTGAAGTGGATTTAATTAAACATGTGATGAAATTGTCTTAAGTCACACAGATCAAGCTTTCTTTTAATCTTAGCCTTTGATTAAAGATTTAATCTTGGCCATTGATTTGTCAACGAGAAAAGTATAAAGGAAAGGCTTGGGGTCATTTGTAACACACACAGAGGCAGAGCACTGAAGCTAAGCTGAGATTCTAAGGCAGGGTTGCTAAGAATTCTCATAATTGTTTCAGTTGCAAAGAGGGGAATTTAGACCACAAGAAGCAGAGAAGAGATCAGCAAGGGCAACGCAGAGTAAGGCAGCAGCAGCAGCAGCAAAAACAGTGTCTTTTAGGGGCAACGTTGGGGTTTCTAGGCCTAGATCTGGTTGAGTTCTGTAAATCCCGTTTGAGGGTGTGGATCAGTGAGTGTTTTTGGTCTTAGATCAGCCATAAGCTATAGATCTAGAGTTTTCTCTACGGGGTTTTCCAGATCTGGAACCCAGAGTTGTGTATTCAAAATTTTTCTTAATAATAGAGCCCTCCAGCAGCCAGAGACCGGTTTTCCCACCCTGGGTTTTTCTGGGGACAGTTTGTCCAAAAATATTTGTGTCACTTTGTCAATGTGTGCATGTGCTAATTCTAGATCTGAATTGGTAGAGATCTGTTATGTGTTTTTCTTTGATGTTAACTTGAATTTATTCAGTTGATAACTTGTATAAGTAGGAGAAGCTTAACCGGATTAACAATAATAATTTCTGCATAAGAATTAAGACTCATAAATTTCTATAGCCAACCCCTTCTCGCTTTCAGTCTGGAGTAAAGCTTTTAGTCACTTGTACTACCCTTGAAGTTGATGCTACCTTATACTGTCAACTTGTTGGTTAACTTCTGTATCAAACCCATACCTGTCGTGACCTTTCCTTTGTCGTTGGTCTTGTTTCTCGGTTTATGCACCAACCTCATGAAAGTCACTGGAAATCAGCTAAAAGAATACTTCGATATATTCGAGGTACAATTCAGTTCAAGATTCATTACAGTGTAGGGGCATCTCCATTGTTGATTGGTTTCACTGATTCTGATGGGGCTGGTGACCTTAATGATCGAAAGTCTACTGTAGGATATGTATTCACTCTTGGTTCAGGACCTATTACTTGGTCTTGTAAGAAAAAAAGTGCCATCTCTCTTTCTTCGGCCGAAGCAGAGTATTGTGGTGCAATTGAAGCCAATAAGGAAGCCATGTGGCTTTGTCAAATCCTGTGTGAATTTGGTCTTCATCAGCAACATCCAACTACACTTTGGTGTGATAATCAGAGTGCCATGCAGTTATGTAAAGATCCAGTTCAGCATCAGCATATGAAACACATTGGGCTCCACATACACTTCATCAGAAAGCTCATTCATGATCATGTTCTTGAAGTGCAGTACTATCCAACCAATGATCAAGTAGCTGATACCTTTACAAAGGCTCTCACAGAAGTGAAGTTTACCAAATTTCGATCCATGCTTGGAGTTCAGGAAAGTTATCATTAAGGAGGGATAGGCTCTAATGCCTCCTTCCTTCTCCTATTGTGTCACCTTTGTAAATCCTTCAATCCTATCCCAATTTGTTCTTAAGGGGGGATGTTAGCATATTTCGACACATAGGAAATAGACTCCTTTTGTGTCACTCTTGTAAATCCTTCAATCCTATCCCAAGTTGTTCTTAAGAGGGGATGTTAGGATATTCCAACACATGGGAAATAGTTAAGAATAACTTAGTGTAGTGTAGAGTTAGGTAAAGTGTGTTTCTTTACTATGTACGTTTGTAACTTATAATCCGACGGTCACGATTTATAGTGATCCGACGGTTCACTCTCTCCTCGGTATTAACGACACTTGATCCGTGGCTTAACACCCGATTGGTCCATGATCTCTATTTAAAGAGCATGGAGGGTCATTTGTCCGGTAACCGTTTATGAGAGAAACATATGTAACTTTTCTTTTTATATTAATAAATTGGCTGAAGTGGCCGCATTGGATCAGGCTGTGGTCCTGTGGACTGTTTCCCTCTTCGAGGGTTTTAACCACGTGATAATACTGGTGTACTGATTTGTGAGCGGTGACCTTTGGCTTTTGATCTACGGAACTTACCCTGTAAATTATCACTCTCCAACATTGCACACTGACACAGGGGATTTGGATATCATCTCTTGATGTTCTCATCACGAGCAACAGGACCTAGGAGATTCATTTGAGACAGTTGGATAAAACACCATGCATCGGGAGAGAGGTCTTCCAGCTATGGCATATGGTCAGGGCGCTTGTTGGTGGATGCAGGCTTGGGGGTAGTTCGATCTTCTGCAGAGGTAACACTTGCACCACCCTTGAGCCCACACTCAGGGAGATGCATGACCCCCTTTTGGCGAGACATTTTGAGGGGTCTCAAGAGCATCTACAGTGGTTGGTGGACCTTACTTTCTGGTGGGTGTTTAGATTCTAAGAAGTATTGGGGGGTACTTTCAGGAGGCTGGACGATAGATTCCACTGTATGGTATGACTGACGCAGGGCAATTTCGCATGTGCTAAATTTGTTCATGATGTATGGAGCCCATATATTAATTGCACACAGGGACCTGAGACTTGGTATAGGTTGGTGCTAGCAGCTGTTAGGACTGTGTCACAGTCATTTTGGCTATGGGATCCAGGGATTTGGTTGGTTGATTGGACACTCTGTTTTGTGATGAGCGGGATCATGACAGAGGATGACCCACTCACACTTGGGTTGACATGCGGGGGAGTGTTGAAGCTTCTGTCGCATGGCAAGACTAGTTTTCCTTGTTGCTGCTATGGATCAGGGTGATTGTTGGATGGGTAGGCCATGACGTCATGGAGATTCCTGGGCCAAATGCATTGGGGCTCTATAGATATTTTTCCATCAGGTACCAGGGGAGGGGGATACAACTAGCGCATGATGGGCAGACCGTCATGGTCAAAGTTGTGGAGCGAAAACATGGTGGTACCCTTTTTAGACTGGCATGGGATTTGGGCATCACAAGACTTGGAGGTACAACTACCCTTGGCGATGAGCTGATTTATATAGCGGAAGATCACTTAGATTTTCCATCGAGCTTTTGTGATTCACTGATGTCATGGGGGACTTCATCAGCATGGCAGGTTGGCCAACACGAGGATATCAGGGGAAGTTTATGCAGGAGAGACTTAATCCCCACAGGGATTGGGTTGTATGTTCAAGAGTTTACTCCTGAAGTGCATGAGAAGGACTATTCAGTAGAGAAATTTCATGAGGAGATGGCCAAGATTTTATACTACCATGACGCTCTACATAGTGGCAGTCTGCAAAGGGTGTCTGGTGCCTATGCTGAGATGGACAACCAGTGGAGCAAGGGATGCCTCACGCTGATCAGGCTGACTTGGGATCCTGGCAAGATAGGGCAGAGATCAAGGATGGCTGGGTGGTACATTTGAGACCTTGGTATTTTGTGCAGAGGCTGTTGGGGTCAGCTGATCGAGAGGGTGCTTGTTCAGTCAGGCATTGCTTGAGGGCAAGCATTTTTTGGTGGGGAGGACTATAATGTCCCCAATTAAATTAATTTTGCAATTCTGATTAATAATAGCCTAAGGCAATTTTGGTGAAGGGAACATAAGAGAAATGAAATTTTTTGCATGTTAGTGGAATGTGGGGGCCACTCACCCACATGAAATACACACTTAGGGAAAAAGGGAATTCAAATTCCCTAAGGAAAATCAAATTCTAGATGGGGCCCAGAAGGAACTCATGGCCAACAACTATAAATAGAAGGAATGAAGGAGCATTGAGGGTCTTTTGTTCATTTCAAAAATTGATTTTCCTTAGCTGTTTAGCTGAGCCAACATTGTGTTGTTCAGCATAAGAGCTTCCCAAGGAGAGAATCTCAACCTCTCTTCGTTGGACTTTGAGTGCCACCCAGGGAAGGCTTTTCTTAGCTTGTGATCGGAGGAGACAGTAGTTGCAGGTCCCACGCATTTTGGGAGAGATTGGGACGCAATTTGGAGCTAGCACTGCGTAGTAGAGGGAGACAACTTGTGTTTGTGGAGGAATTGTCCAGAGCAACTACAGGAGGGATCCTTGGCCATCTTCAGGAGTGTTGGAGCAGTTGCAGACTCTGAGAAGCGATCTACATGTAGTTCCAATCAGCCATTCATCAGTGACTGTGTCATCCTCTCTGTGATTGCGTAGTCATAAAAGTACAACATTTTGGGTAGCACTTGCTGGAGGAATTTGTGGCTGAGGTATTGGGGAAATAATTGGAGGGCCATTGGAGGGAGTTTTCTGGAGTTTGGAGGGAAGTGACTGGCAGTAGTAGCCACAGTGACAAAATTCGAATTTGGAGAAGGGCCAATTTTTGAAGGTTGGAACCAAGGGAAACCCTTTCTGGGTTTTTCTGGGTTTTGGGCAAGGATCACATTCCCAAATTCCTAGAATTTTCTAGGAAGTCTAGGGGGAGTAAATCAGAGGGAAAAATCGGGCAGCAGAGTAGTAACACAATTTTTGGGAGTATCTAGCCTTTGTGGCTGTTGGGATTTCTTGTTTACATCACTTAGTGCTTGTAGCTTGCCTTATGAAATCCCAGGTATGTTATGTATATTTTATTAGTTATTAATTAGATTTATTTATCTTAGGTTTATTAATGTAGAAGGGCGTGACTCTTCGCCAAGGGACACCATAAGGCTATATTTAAAGCCTTGGTGATTCCCCATTGTAATAATATCTCATCTTTTTTCTTTTTTCTTTTGGAACTATTTCTTTTAAATATTTTTTTTCCTTTTAATTTATTCCCCCCTTTATGTTAACTTTCCTTCTCCCTTTTTAAAAATTTCTTCCTTTTTTTTTTTTTTTTTAAAACAAATGTTGTTGCCCACAAGCACTTGGTTTTAAAAAAATCTGCAATTCTGGAATTTTTTTGTAATTCCTTAATTCTGGGTGATCACACAGATCCCGAAGAGCGATCGCTCCGATACCAATGGAGTGTAAAAACTCTGGTAAACTTTATAAGTATATATTATTATTGATAAAAGATGAGATATTATTACAATGGGGAATCACCAAGGCTTTAAATATAGCCTTATGGTGTCCCTTGGCGAAGAGTCACGCCCTTCTACATTAATAAACCTAAGATAACTAAATCTAATTAATAACTAATAAAATATACATAACAGCTTCAAACCACTATATGTAGCAATGAATTCGACCGAGTTTGGTTAGGTCAAGTGGAATTCAATCTGCAACTTCTTAGTGAAAAAGTGAATGCAAAGAGCCTTAAAAGAGAAGGAAAGCTATAGTGAAAGAAAGGAGATACTTGTCTAATAAAAAGAAGCCAAAAATATCTATCTTTTTGCCACACGTGCGAGAAACTTGAAGTTATGTAGAATCGAGGATGCAGGAGTGAATAGACTGAAATTGCAGAGGTGGAAGAAAGGGCTGAGACCTTAGTTGACTTGATTCAAGATGCTTTTCTTGACTTGATTTTGGAAGTTTGACTTGCCTTCATGAGAGGCTGGCTTGGTGGATGGAGGAAAGTCTTTGTCTTGGTCTAAAGGTATTGGTTGTCTCATTTGATTTGGTTTTCGACAAAGAGAAGAGATTTTTGGGTTTTCCCCTAGAAGAGGAGTTTTTCCTTGCCTGAGAGCTTACATCCTCTGTCCTTGATCTTCATGTTTATGTTTTGGTAATTGCTTGGTGATAAGAAGATAAAAGAAAACATAAAGAAATTAAAGAAGAGCTAAAAGAAGATAACGAAATATCATAGGTAACTATCAAGATAAGAGAACTTTCTGCCTTGATTTTCCAACAATAGGCCCTCTTGGCCCTCCATAGGTCGGAGGCCTACTCGGCCTTCTCCTCCACAAGATGCTCTCTTGTTGGCCACCTTCCACAAACCCTCTCGACCCTCAAGGGATCCGAGGCCTACTCAACCTTGTCCTCCGCAAGTTGCTCTCTTGCCAACCATAAGAATGAATCACTCACCCTTATACTTTTCCAAAGTCCAATAAGGTTGGAACCATTCTCAAGCAACTTGAAACAATCAATGATAATGCTAAAAGTTTAAGGATAAAAAGGAAAGGTAAAGGAAGATAAAGGAAGTGTCAAGGAAAGATAAAGGAAGATAAAAGAAATATCAAGGAAACATAAAGGAAGCTAAAGGGAGAAAAGGAAACATAAAAATAAAAAAAAGAAGATAAAGGAAGATAAAGGAAATTTGAAGGAAATATAAAGTAAGATAAAGGAAATGTCAAGGAAACATTAAGGAAGATAAAGGAAATGTCGTATTTTTCTTTTAAGAATTTAATATTACCATTGATTGACAGGCTACAGCATTGGTAGAGTTAACTTTGGCCTTTCTTTTAGGTCTAGGGTTTAGGAGCTAGGTTTTTATTGCATGGCTGGTCGGTTTGGTACCAAACTGGTACAAATTGGTCCACCGGTCCAGTTTGGTGGCCGGTTTGACCCATGGACCTATCCAACAGGCCGGTTTGACTGGTTCTTGTTCATACCGGCATGGTTTAGTGTCTATGATAGTCATAAATCGCTGGTGTGCATTGACGGGAACTTCATATTTTGTCACATATTTAACTAGAATTCCCTTATCAGAGCATGAAAACTAGTTGGTATTTTTGTTTATAATTTGTAGGAGTGGCCTCAAAGTGTTGAAGAATGAGGAGAAGCTGCATTCGCGTAGATATTGAACTTTGCAATAGTACCGTGAGTCGAGACTAGGCTTCCATCCTGATGTAGAACCAGAAAGGAGGTGCATAGAGCTGCTGTGATACCATATGTAGATGAGAAGCTCTATAATTGAATGTATTTGGTTGCAAGGTACACTTTTATGTTCCCCAATATGTGGAGCATTCTTGGGAAAGGCCCTCAACTATGGATTGCTGACTAGTCTTGGATTAAAGTTGCTTCATGAAGGGAAAGATGAACTGGTGTTTATGCCTTGGACAATTGTTGATGTCCAATAAATTCAAAAAATTCAAAAACAAGCATGTCTCTCCCAATGCAAAGAATGGTATCATAATAGCTATTAGTGAAGTTCTCCCCACATGCTGTTCCATGCATTTATTGCTTTCTTCCTGGATTCAGGGAAACCGTCTTGGTACACAGTGCATGAAGCATGCCTTAGGAAAGTCACAGCTCTCGTACTGAATGGAATGTTTCTGCTTTGGTCAACATTGCATCCTTTCCTATCTGTCCTTCATACTGGATAATAGGATTCATATGAGTGATAAAACTGAGAATGTGTAAAACGTGGTAAGGAAGGATTTATCTGGCCTATAAGAAGATGAATACCATGTTCATTAAGTGATGCTAGGCATAATTAATAATTTTTAAGAGGTAAAATTGACGTCTAAGTGTTATGAATCCTCAATTATGATCAAAAGAACTATTGGTGTTTATGTCAATGTTGAAGAACTTGACTTGGTGAATGCTTGTTGAGGCCAGAGTTAAGAGTTTGACTAGGACTTGACAAAAACTTACCAACTCAAATCATTCAAAATAAGGGTTTATTGTGATCATAAAAAACTCGTTAGAGAAAACCATAATGGGCTTAGGAAAGGATAAGTGGGGTTCAAGATTATTATGATCATAAAAACCTTATTAAACTTCAAATTTTAGTGAGTGGATTTTGGCTTGCTTCCTTGTACTCAATGCTTTGACTTGAAATAATAATACGCTGTATTAATTGATCTGTATATTTATGATATCTGCTAACCATGTGCTATAGTTTTTCCATCATAATCTCAATTTCTTTAGTTTTTTATTTTTTATTTTTAATAAAGCTGATAAGTAAAAGATGCATTGCCTTCTTTATGACTGCGACAGCAACTTAATCATGATTTTAGGTATTTTAGCTTTAGTGAACTGTGAACTTCTATTTGTATGCACTAGTAGATTTGAAAGCTTTATTCCACAATTATCAGTGACTCAGTGACTGTTTTTATCTCGTACTGCAGGTCTATTGGCTTCAATTTGGACGGTATTTTGCAAGGGGACCCATTGTGAGTTTCCTTAATACACATCTTTCTGCACAAGTTAAATGTGTTCAAACTTGTGGAATTTTCTTTTCGTCAACTTTGCAGTTGTGTTATCTTTGTTTTGTGAGACGTTTGAAATCAAAGATCTTAGATGTGGAACGGTTTACATCGTTGTTCATGGCAAGCATATTGTTTGCAGATACAGCATATGCTATGTGTCTTACTATTTCTTTTTGGAAAATACTTTTTGTATTAACAAAGAAATAGTTACGGAAGTGAAAATTAAGGAAGAATGGTACATACAAAAATCTATCATACCCTTTTCCTCCACTGTACTAGGGCAGAAATAAATGAGAATGGGCAAGTGCATCTAATTATTTAGCATCTTTAATCAACGGATATCCTTCAGCTAGAAATTGCATACACACCTCCTGTAACCAAATATGACAAAAAAGGTTGAAACCAAATGATCTCATTGGAAAAAACATACTTTGCATCATAACTGCAAAATAATGAACAATGTAGTGATTTGAGGGCAATGTCAAATCCCGGAGAACACAGAAAGCACTACGTAGCATGAGTTGTTAGAAAAAACATACTGGTATCCTAACTGCCAGATAGTGAACAATGTAGTTATTTGAAGGCAACACCAAATCCTCGAGAAAGAAGAAAACAAGGTTGCTCAGTAATCAATTTGCTTTTGAAATGATGCTGAATGTTGATCTTGGACATGTGCAAGGTCGGCCAAATTTGTAATGTAGGCTCACATGCCTAAGAGATGTGTCACACACGCTCACTGATGGATATAAATTGGAGAGACTTGGAGGTCATTTTCTCATCAACTCATCACACATCTCTCATTGTGATCTGATTGGTTTGATTGCCTTTGGAGGCCTCTTCCCTTCACATGTGCGGAGCTGAAGGAGTTGTTTTTTCTGTGGATTTGTTTAGGGCTGAATTGTAGAAGCGCTGACCAGCATTGATCGTGGTCAACCCTTTGTTGTTTGATCTCAAAACTCTGCCACAATTCCGATTTTGAGAGGTCGTATTGCTGGGCACTAAAAGCGAGGAAAATAGAGTTGTTTGACCAAAGCCCTAATTTGCAGCGTTGACTTTCTGTTGTTGTTTTGCGTTGACTTTTTGGTTGACCAACTTTGACTTGTGATGCGCTGTCTTTGAGGGCTATGGGTGTGACACTTGGAAGGGTGGCTGATCTAGAGAGGCTTTGCTGGCTGAAGCATCCTATTGACTGCCGACGCACAATATCTCATATCTTTGCTGGACAAGAGGACTTATAAATCTGATCTATATTATTGGCTTGTCTTCTGTTGATCTATAGTTGTGTTCTACCAACATTTTACTTTCATGTTTATGTGATTTCTAATTTGTATCGGGCCTAAGAAAGATTGAATTAATCTTGCATTAAGCATAGACCACACCATGGTTATCCAAATTTGACATGGTATCAGAGCTGAGGTGAAGACAAATTCCAAGCTAGTGTTAGAAGCAATCACTGAAGGAGGAAATCCTATCAAGGACAGATGGTCTCCTCAACTTACAAGGGTTTCAACGCTGATGATAAATTGACTGATAAGTTTGATTATCATGCATGGAAGATGTCCTTGGATTTGGTACTAGAAGATCAAGATGTCATGGACTATGTGTAGGGGAATATTCGAGAGCCTCCATCAAATGCAACTGCTGCCACAAAGATGAAGTATAGAAAAGGGGAAATCAAAGCAAAGATGATTATTTGGGAAATCCTTTTCTTCAAGAATCAATTGAAGAATATCAAGAAGGGCAAGGATGAATCTATTCAATCCTATCTGATGAGGCTCACTGAGATCAGGAATAACTTCCTAGCTATTGGGGAACCAATATCTGATCAAGAGATGGTTCTTATTGCACTTGGAGATCTCCCCCGTGATTGGTATGTATTCAATACCACTATTCTTAATAATAATGTGATTCCTAATTTTGATGAAATATTGACAAGATGCACTAAAGAGGAAAGAAGAATGATGGAGAGAGATTATCCCTCTAATGTTAATGGAAGTGACCTACTTCCTTTGCCGCTCATGCAAAGAAGAAAAACAATAGTGGCCCGAGAAATCAAAACCATGGAAGAGCGAGGCCCAAAGGAAGGAAGGGAAGATGTTACTCTTGTAACAAGACTGGTCACTATGCAAGAGAGTGCCCTAATAGAAGGGACTCTCCTAGGGATGATGATAACAACAACTCGAGAGGGAATGGCAATCAAAGGAACAACAGGTTCGAAGGGAAAAGGAAGGCTCCCTCTGATTGTAGTGGAAATGGGGAACCTTTCAAGAGGTCAAGAAATTCCAGGTATGATGAGTCTAATGTTGTTGATAATAAGAGAAATGAATTTATTCTTGTATCTGCCCTCTCTGCTGCATCTCCTCCCGACACCCTGGATGTTTGGTTGATTGATAGTGGTGCTTCAAGGCACTTCACTAGTTATAAAGAAGCCCTCTCTGATTTGATTGAGAAGGATATCAATCTGGAAATTATCCTTGGAGATAATGCCACCTATCCTATGAAAGGGACATGGATTGTGACCCTTCATCTATCTCAAGGTCAAGCCCTCTGATTACAAGATGTGTTGTACATACCTGCTTTGAAGAAGAACCTTGTTTCCATCTTAGCAATGGAAGACAAAGGGTTCAAGGTGGCATTCGTTGATGGAAAGGTACATATTTGGAAGAAGAACTTCAAGGAAGCTCTTACTATTAGCTTTAGAGTTGATATAGTCTACCAGGTTGGAGGAAGTCCATTAGGGGCTATGTCATGTGATACAACTCTTCAAACAAATTTATGGCACTGGAGGTTTGCACACCTTCATTACAAAGCCCTTCCTGAAGCAAGGAAGGTGGTGACAGGGATGCCCGAACTTAGAGATGATCATGAAGGTATATGTCAGGGTTGTGCAGAAGGGAAGCATACAAGGGGACCATTACCCTCAAGTGTCACGAAGACAACTAATATCTTGCAGTTGATACATTATCATTTATCTGGTATGATTCCTGTGACATCCTTGAGAGGATGTTCCTATTACATGACTTTTACAGATGACTTCTCCCGTAAGACCTAGATATATTTCTTGAAGAAGAAGGACGAAGCATTCAAATGGTTTCGTACCTTCAAGGCCTTGGTGGAAAATCAAACCGAGAAGAAAATCAAAGTTTTGAGGACCGACAATAGAACCGAGTATGAGTCAAATGAGTTTAATGACTTTTGTAGAGAAGTTGGCATTAAGAGGGAGACCACAATTGCGTACACTCTTGAGCAAAACCGTGTTGCTGAAAGAAAGAACAGGACTATTGTGGAAGCTTCTTGCTCCATGCTATGTGACCAAGGTCTTCTGAAGTTTCTATGGGGAGAAGCTGTGAACACTGTTGTGTACATTCAAAATAGATACCCGCATTCCACTCTGGACTCCAAAACTCCCGAAGAAGTCTTCTCTGGTAAGAAACCTGATGTTTCTCATTTTAGAGTTTTTGGTTGTCCTGTTTTCTTTCATGTGCTGAAAGAAAAGAGAAGCAAGTTGGATGCTTCTGGAAAGAAGGGAATGCTTGTGGACTACAGTGAAACTTCGAAGGCATATAGAATCTATGTGCCTGGTTAAAGAAAAGTGGAGATATGCCACGATGTCGATGAATATGCTGCCCTCAAGAAAGTGAGAAATCTTCCTAGCTCCAAGGAAGACAAAGAAGATGAAGAAGAAGGGAAGCTGGAAGAGACGAAGGGTGAACTGATGCCTGATGTTGAAGGACCTATGGATCCTATTGATCCACCTCCTTCAAATAAGAGAAGACCCTCATGGCTCAGGGATACTATCGCAGATGCTGAGAGACATATTGCCCCAAGGGGGACATTCCGTGAAAGCAAGAAGCCAAAGAGATACTAAGGGTATCTAGCAGCCATGAGTACGATAGTACAATCTAAGCCTGGATCATTTGAAGAAGCCGTAATGCATCAAGTTTGGAAGGATGCTATGCACAAAGAATATGAGTCCATTATGAAAAATGATGTCTGGGAAGTGGTCCCGAGAACAGAGGACAAATCTGTTATCACCATGAAATGGCTCAATAAGATCAAGCATGGATCTGATGGTAGTGTTGAAAAGTACAAGGCAAGATTTGTTGGCCGAGGATTCTCTCAAAAAGAAGGCATAGATTATGATGATATATTTGCACGTGTGGCCCGCTATACCACCATCCGATTTATCATTTCCCTTGTTGCAACACAGGGATGGAGTCTACATTAGATGGATGTGAAGACTGCTTTTCTGCATGGTTTCTATAAAGGAAGAGGTGTATGTGGAGCAACCTCTGGGGTTCAAAGTCTGAGATAGAGACACCCATGTATGCAGGTTGAAGAAAGCCCTCTATGGGTTGAAGCAAGCCCCCGGGCTTGGTACGAGACGATATATAGCTACTTGATGAAGCTAGGCTTCACTCGAAGTAATGCTGATCCAAACCTTTATTTTAAGGTTGATAGAGAAATGCCTCTCATTCTGGTTCTCTATGTGGATGATCTCTTCTTAACAGGTGCTGACCCTCTCATTCATTAGTGTAAGAGGGAGCTAGCTTCCGAGTTTGAGATGAAAGACCTAGGATTGATGCATTACTTCCTAGACTTGGAGGTCTGGCAGAGGTCAGACGAGATTTTCCTTAAGGAAAATATGTCGTGAAGTTGCTGGAGAGATTTGGTATGGTGGGCTGTAAGTCTGTGTCGATACCGATGGAACTCAACTTTAAGAAGTTGTGTGGAAACGCTGGGCCCATGCTAGCAAATCCTACCTAGTATCGACAATTCGTGGGGGCCCTGATATTCCTAGTGAACTCTCGTTTGGACGTATGTTTTGCCGTGAACACTTTGAGTCAACACATGGTTGATCCTTATCACATTCACTGGATTGGTGCCAAGAATCTACTGAGATATCTTCGGGGCACAATCAACCATGGGCGAGATAAACTGCCGGGAGTTTGAGACCCCATGGATATACTGATGTCGTTTGGGATGGCAGTGTGGTGGATCGCAAGAGCACATCTGGATGTTGCTTCACCTTGGGTTCTGCTTCGATATCTTGGATGAGCAGGAAGCAGAAGTCGGTGGCTTTGAGCACCGTTGAGGCCGAATACATTGCAACGAGTATGGCCTGTTGTGAAGCTGTTTGGTTGCGAAAGCTCTTCATTGAGCTGTTTGGGCATGTGCTAGATACCACCATTATCCTTTGTGATAACTAGAGTGTTCCACGATCGATCCAAGCATATTGATATTAGGTACCACTTTATCTAGGATATGGTATAGCGAGGCACCATAAGGCTTGATCATATAGGAACTGATGAGCAAGTTGTGAATATTCTCACAAAGCCCCTGGGGAAGGTCAAGTTCCTAACCTTCGGTGAGAAGCTTGGAATCGTGGAAAGACCCTATTTTGAGGGTCCTGCTTGAGTTGGACTATGAGCTCTGGGAGCTCCAGGGGGCTTGGGGATAGCTTCTTGGAGCTATAAGTGTTGAGTTTTTGTGTAATGGGGGTAACATTGGATGTGCTCTAGCTCCCAAAAGTTGTGGAGGGACTAGAGAACACATGATCTACAAGGAAAGGGATTTGGGAAATTTCATCCGGTTTGGGAGATATTTAATTAATTAATTATTTTAATGTATTTCCTAAGTCTAAACTTAGGAAAATTAAATAATTAAAGTTAATTAAATTAAACATGTGCTGAAATGATCTTAAGTCACACGGATCAAGAGTTCTTTTAATCTTAGCCATTGATTCAAGATTTGATCATGGCCGTTGGTTTTCCAACGAGAAAAGTATAAAGGAAAGACTTGGGGTCATTTGTAAAAACTCACAGAGGCAGAGCACTGAAGCTAAGCTGAGATTCTAGGGCGTGGTTTGCTAAGAATTCTCAGAAGTGTTTCAGCGGCAGAGAAGGGAGTTTAGACAAGGGATGGTGGAGTCGGTGTCTAGAATAAATAAGAGCGGAAAGCTGATTCTGATGCGGTAAGACAACAACGACAACCGCACAATGCGGACGTGTTCCCCACAGTCTCTCCCGGGGCAGCGTTGGGCAGCAGGAGACCCTCAGGGGTTACGCAGAGACCCTTAGGGGCAGCGTAGGGTCTACATCACCCAGTCTGGGGTTGTGCAGCTCTCTCCAGGCCAACAAAGAGGGACGCAGATGTTATAGAAATTGACGTAGGGGCTTCAGGGGTAGCGTTGGGGATTCTAGGGCCAATATCTGGCTGAGTCCTGTAAATCTCGTTTGAGGGTATGGATTAGTTAATATTTTCGCTTCAGAACAACATGTTAGCTGCAAATCTATATTTTCTCTATCGGGTTTCCCAGATTTGGAACCTCGATTTGCTGTATTCAGAAAAATCTTAATAATAAAACCCTCCAACATCCAACATACCGATTTTCCTGCATTGGGTTTTTTTGAGGACTATTGTCTAGAAAATCCTTGTGTCACTTTATCTATGTGTGCATGTAATTTTTCTAGATCTGAATTGGTGAAAGTCTGTTATGCGTTTTGCTTCGATATTAATCTAAATTTTCAGCATAATAACTTAATTAAGTAGGAGGAGCATAACTAGATCTAACAATAGATTTCTGCATAAGCAACATTCAAAAATTTTCACATGGTATCAGAGGAATTCTAGATCTAGGAGGGTCACCAGCAGAAGACTGAAGGATCTTGCTGCAGGAAGTTGCAGGAAGTGCAACAGAAGCAGCAGAAGGGCAGATCTGAAGGGACAACGTAGTTTCAGAGAGAGCAGAGTTACGCAG
This sequence comes from Pinus albicaulis, assembly GCA_034641835.2. Taxonomy (NCBI): domain Eukaryota; kingdom Viridiplantae; phylum Streptophyta; class Pinopsida; order Pinales; family Pinaceae; genus Pinus; species Pinus albicaulis. Next base: position 558,490,059 of record CM076576.1, on the reverse strand, counting down.
AGGGCATGGTGACGCAGTCTCCCAGCAGGCCCACACACTTGTTGCGTAGAGGTAGCACTGGGATTGTGTGAAGCCAACCAGAGTGATGCAGATCTGAAGCTGTCAGATCCAGAAGTGCATGAAGAAGAGCTGCAAAAATTCAGAAGGTGCTTATGGGGCTAAATTTTTGAAGTTTTTAGAATTTTAGCCTAAGCACTAGTGACAAAGAGCGGGAGGAGATCAACTTCTCAGAGATTTTCTAGCCAAAGAAACTTGCAGATCGATTTGAGGATCGAAGAGAGTTGGATCATTGTTTGATTTGACAGATTTCCAAGAAGGGGAATCAGATGTCAGAGGGAGCAGAAGGTGCCTGTTTTGCCAAGGACCTTAGATCCAGATCTCTTGCACAGAGAAAAAGGAGCTTCGACAGATTTCTGAGTAGATGAATCCTCATGGACTGCGTGATCATGACAAATTGGATGGCATATCCAACTTTTTAGTTTGGAAGGTTAGAATTCTGATATTCCTAGAGGCATATCATCTAAGAGACCATGCAGAACAAGTCCTGGCCACGCTGACCGATGCAAATCTCTTGAGGAAGCATAATGAAGCTGCATGGCATGCCAAGCGACTGATAATGCATGGAATTAAGGACCATACTATTCCACATATAGCTGAGAAGAAAACAACTAATGAGATGTGGAAGGCCCTAACATCCCTATATGAGGGAAAGTCCGTCCAGAGGAAGATGCTCTTGGAGACTTAGATGCGGTCATTCATGATGACCAAAGGGGAAGACATGGAACATTTTCTCTTCAGATTCCAGTCGATCAGAGACCAGTTGGCTGCCATGGGTGCAAAGGTGGAGAATGATGTGATGGTGAGGACTACTCTCAATGCAGTCACAGATGAGTGGGAAATCTTTGTCCAAAGTATCTTGGGCAGAGAAGACTTTCCCGACTGGGACATCTTGTGGGCAATCATGCGTCAAGAAGAACTCCGCAGAATCACCAAGAAGCAGTACAACATGGGATCGAGTAAGGTGAAGCAGGAAGATGAAGAAGATGCAACCTTGGCATCAAAGAGGCAACAGGGAAAGAAGAAGAAGGATCTATCAAAGATCAAGTGCTTCCAGTGTGGCGAACTAGGACATTTCGCCAATAATTGTCCTCAGAAGAAAAATGATAAGGAAGCTTCTCCTTCAAGGCTGCTGTGGCAGATGATGGGTAAGAAGATGATGCAACCATGAGCTGTCATGAACCACGAAGTGGGGCGACATGGATCTGTAGAGAAGCTACAGAGTGGTGGTGGGATCCTTGAGAAGCTCATCTCTTGGATCAAATCCGAGCTACGGGAGCTTTAAGACAGTAGCGGGACAAGTGGAGCAGTGGGTGCATAGATCATGGATGAAGTAGAGGCAGATCTGAAGGCTGGAAGGAGCAGCACAGTGCAAATGCAACAACATCATAGAGGCAGAAGTAGCGTAGGGGTTGATGTGACTTCAACAACGCACATCAGGGTTGATTACGCAGAGCAGAGCTGCAGTAGTGTGGAGGCTTTAGGAGGACAGCGCAATGCAACAACAACGTGAGAGATTTCAGCACAAGGGGTTGATGTGACTTCAACAGTGCAGAGGGAGTCTGCTTACATAGTGCAGAGCTGTGGCTATGCATCATCCTCCAGATGACAACACAGGTCAGCAGCCGATGGAGCTTCAGTGATAAGTTTGTAACCCAACTGACTTGTTTGTCAAAGATTGGGCAGGAGATTCAGTTGTTTCTCTCAACAACTGGAGGTGCAGTGCAGCAGGTGGCAACACAAATGCAATAGTTTGAGAGGGAGCTGCAGTACAAATGTGGCAGTGGTGGTGACAACGTCACAGGCATCAGTACGGAATGGAAACAATGGTGCAGTGTTGAAGGGTAGCAATCCCAACATCAACAACATAGAAACCAGTGCCCAGAATCTTGTGATACATGGTGTGATGTATTGCTAGAGCACACTCCGTGCTAAGAGGGAGTGTTGAGATTTTGTGTAATGGGGGTAGCATCGGATGTGCTCTAGCTCCCAAAATTTGTGGAGGGACTAGAGAACACATGATCTACAAGGAAAGGGATTTGGGAAATTTCATCCGGTTTGGGAGATAATTAATTAATTAATTAATTATTTTAATGTATTTCCTAAGTCTAAACTTAGGGAAATTAAATAATTAAGCTTAATTAAATTAAACCGGTGATGAAATTGTCTTAAGTCACACAAGTCAAGCTTTCTTTCAATCTTAGCCATTGATTCAAGATCTGATCATGGCCGTTGGTTTCCCAACAAGAAAGTATAAAGGAAAGGCTTGGGGTCACTTGTAAAGACACACAGAGGCAGAGCATTGAAGTAAGCTGAGATTCTAGGGTGTGGTTTGCTAAGAATTCTCAGAAGTGTTTCAACTGCAGAGAGGGGAGTTTAGACAAAGGGGATGGTCTGATCCTAGTGTCTAGAATCAACAAGAGGCAGAGAGCAACTTCTAGAGGCAGTGCAGAGAAGCAGGAGCAACAACAACAGAGAGGGCAGCAGCTGTGCAGCGCAGAGGCAGCTTCAGCTACGCAGGTGCCGCACAGTCTCTCCCGGGGTAGCGTTGGGTAGCAGGAGACCCTTAGGGGCAATGTAGGGTCCGTGTCACCTAGTCTGGGGTTACACAACCCTCTCCAGGCTAGCGTAGAGGGACACAAAGGCTGCAGAAGCTGACGCAGGGGCTTCAGGGGTAGTGTTGGGGTTTCTAGGGTCAAGATCTGGCTGAGTCCTGTAAATCCCGTTTGAGGGTGTGGATCAGTTAATTTTTTGGCTTCAGAACAACAGATTAGCTGCAAATCTATATTTTCTCTGTCGGGTTTTCCAAATCTGGAACCCAGATTTGCTGTATTCAGAAAACTCTTAATAGTAAAACCTTCCAGCAGCCAGCAAACCGGTTTTTCCGCATTGGGTTTTTCCAGGGACTATTGTCCAGAAAATCCTTGTGTTACTTTGTTTATGTGTGCATGTACTTTTTCTAGATCTGAATTGGTGAAAGTCTGTTATGTGTTTTGCTTCGATATTAATTTGAATTTTCAGCATAATAACTTAGTTAAGTAGGAGGATCATAACCAGATCTAACAATATATTTTTGCATAAGCAACATTCAGAAATTTTCACAATAAGCACATACAGGGCTAGGCTTGCCGAACTTTGTTGTGCTTCTGCCCCACCGTTATGATATTGAGTTGGTTCACCTCTCTTTGATTTATGCCCCACACACATCCTACCCATGGAGTTTTAGACTCATGGGAAGTACCTCTCATTTGGCCAATGAGGTGGGAAATGTGGATAGAGACCAATAGCAAGACCGATGGATGCATCGGAGATTGTCGTACTCTCTATGTCTAGGATGGCACGTGTCCAACACCTTGATCTGGGATCAAGTATGATGAGGTTCTTACCTCTAAATTGACTTTGGGTCAGCAAACTAACTTCGTGTTAGTATGAGACTCTTTTGAGTCCAAGAGAGGTTTTAACCTCTAAGCTGACTTCAGGTCAGCTGTGTGTGATGTCTTTGTGACTCACCTTTTTGTGCTCTATCGGAGAACGAGAGCCAACAAAGCAAGTTACGGCAGGATGATGCATGATGTTGGGTGAAAGTACACGATGGTACTGATGGATGGCACTTGTGGACAAATGGAGTTCTCCCTAGTTGAGAGGGAGTGTTAATTTTGGGCAACTAGGTCCAAACTCCATGTTGCACTACTCATATGATGCATGTTGCACTACTCATATGATGATGGTCATATTTTTGTTGGATTCCTCTTTCGGAGAGGTGCAAGATTGATCTAAAGATCATCTTGTTTGGATGAGAAGAACATATATTTTGAATTTATTTTCCACACATGTGCAAGGTCGGCCAAATTTGTAATGTAGGCTCACATGCCTAATAGATGTGTCACACACCCTCACTGATGGATATAAATTGGAGAGACTTAGAGGTCATTTTCTCATCAACTCATCACACTTCTCTTATTGTGATATGATTGGTTCGATAGCCTTTGGAGGCCTCTTCCCTTCACACGTGCGAAGTTGAAGGAGCTGATTTTTCTGCGGATCTGTTTAGGGCTGAATTGCAAAAGCGTTGACCAACATTGACCGTGGTCAACCCTTGGTCATTTGACCTCAAAACTCTGCCTAAATTCTGATTTTGAGAGGTCGTACTGCTGGGCACTAAAATCGAGGAAAACAGAGTTGTTTGACCAAATCCCTAATCTGCAGTGTTGAATTTCTATTGCTATCTGCGTTGACTTTTCTACGTTGACTTTTTGGTTGACCAACGTTGACTTCTGATGAGCTGTCTTTGAGGGCTGTGGGTGTGACACTTGGAAGGTTGGCTGATATAGAAAGGCTTTGTTGGCTGAAGCATCCTGTTGACTACCGTAATGTACAATATCTCATTTCTTTATTGGACAAGAAGAATTGTAAATCTGATCTATATTATTGGCTTGTCTTCTGTTGATCTATAATTGTGTTCTATCAACATTTTACTTTCATGTTTATGTGATTGCTAATTTGTATCAGGCCTAAGAAATATTGAAGTAAACTTGCATTAAGCATAGAACACACCATGGTTATCTAAATTTAACAACCACACTCTACATGAGCAACTTGGCCCGATGCTAAATGAGCTCCTCATCCAATCTGGAGAGACTGAGCATGATGCTGAAAGCCACACACTCAACTGAGTGATATTGGGCTTCTAGGACCATATTCCCCAACTGGTCAACATCTTTGACACAGTGAGAATTATTTTCCATGATGCTATCATATCAACATTCCCTCTCAACTAGAGGGAAATCTTTGTTAAAGTATGGAATTACGATCAAATTCCACTTTGGACAACTTAGTTGATGGAGATGATGATTGCATTGAATTCCTCTTTTTGAGAGGACGGAAATCAACCTAAAGATCACTCAAATCAGATAAGGGAAAGTGTACTTATGAAGGAAAGTCCACATATGCACATTTGGACAAGGTCGACCCTAAAGCAAATTGGACACCCATGGAAGCCTATAAATACAAGTGACCTCAAGCTCATTTGGATATTACCAAGCATCTTCTTCTTCTCTTTTCATTGATTGGTTCGCACAGGTCTGAAGAAAGGGCAATGGAAGAAGTACGCAAAGGTCTTAAATTACAGGGTTCGAGGCTCACATCTGATTTAGTGTTTTTTTGGATATAGTCGCAAGCACATCACAGAGAAATTTTGACCATAGTCATTGACCTATAGGCCCAAGGGTGCGATCGAAAGCCTTCAACCACTCCCACAACTCCTTCTGCATGCGATCGAGAAGTTTGATTCAGATTTGACCAAAGACCTAAGTTTACTGTAGTTGACCGCAAACAAGAAAAGTTGTCTCTGATATATTTTGATACTGCAATCATATATCTGATTGTTGTTGGGTTGTTTTGCTGGATGATATTGTATTGGGCTCATTGTACTCTCTGCTGAACATTTTATGACAATCTAATAGAAGAAGAATTTCAAAGGGTTTTCCCCCTAGTGGGGTTTTCCCCTGATCTTTGACCAAATATGGTGTCTCTTGTTGATGTGTTGACTGTCTCCTTTGTCATTGCATTTATTGTTCTATCTTCAATTACTATTGATAAATAGAAAGACTAATTGTAATGGAAAATATTGCTAATTAAGGTATTGAATTGGGCTAAAGTAATTGATACAACATAGAACAATCTAAAAATTTAACATGGTATCAGAGTTAAGGTGAAGGACAAGCCCAAAAGGAAACAATAATCAAAGTAATCATCTTTGGAAAGTTGAAAGAGCCGATCTAGCCAAGTCAAGATGTCTTCCTTCTTCAAAGAAAATTAGAAGTTTGGTGACTCATCCAATTTTGCTGCATGGAAAATCAGGGTAGAGATCATAGCTGATAACAATGATGTCCTGGATTACATTCAAGGAAAAGTGCCTGAGCCTCCAGAGAATGCTTCTGCTGCTGTCAAGAACAAGCACAAGAAAGGTGAGTTAAAAGCAAAGCAAATTATAGCTGATGGTTTACAAGACAATTTACTTGCATATGTTCAAAACTTGAGAAGGTCCAAGGACGTGTATGATAAGATAGTTGGCATATATGAACTCAAAAATTTGAATGAAGTCATCTCTTTGAAAGATCAACTCAAAGACACCAAGATGAACAAAGGAGCGTATGTAGAATCCTACATAATGAGGATATCTCGTCTTAGAGATCAGTTGCAAAGAGTTGGAGAGTCTGTGTTTAACAGGGAATTGGTGATCATAATTCTAAAAGGTCTCCCTCCTATTTGGGAAACCTTCATCACTACCATAAGCAACAAGAATGTCCTCCCATCATTTGATGAAATTGTTGGAAATCTCACTCAAGAAGAATCAAAGATGATATCAAGAGGAAGGATTCAAAAGCATGAAGGAGAGCCTGCTACATTCATCACTTATGACAAGAAGAAGAAGAAAAAGGAGGTCCATCAAATTCAAGAAAGCCTCCTTCTCAAAATCCAAATAGAGGAAAATAATATTTTAGCGTTGAATGCTACAATTGACACAAGAAGAGTCATTATGCTCGAGATTGCCCCGAGAAGAACAATGGACCACGCTACAATACTAGAAGCTACAACAATAGGTTCAATGATCAAAGAAGAAGAGATGACTGAAGGGATGACCGCAGTGGAAGAGATGAAAGAAGAAGAAGAGATGCTCCAAGTGATCATGAAAAATATTGTTGTCCACAAAAGAAGTCGAGATTCTCCAGGTATGAAAGTAATGTTGCAAATCAATCTGAATATATTTTTATTTCCGCTCTTACTATTTCCTCTCCTCCGGATTTGTGGGATAGTTGGTTGGTTGATAGTGGGGCCACTCATCACTTCTTTGGTTATAGGGAAGCTATCTCTAATTTTGTGGAGAGGGAGTCAAATTTGAAAATAATTTTTGGAGACAGTGCCACTCATCCCATTAAAGGTTTTGGGTCCGTCAAATTTCATTTGAATTCGGGAGAATCTATTTTGCTCCATGATGTGATGTATGTGCATGGGTTAAAGAAGAATTTGGTATCAATATGTGCTTTGGAAGACAAGGGGATTACGGTTGGCTTCATCTTGGATAGGTTCTTACTTGGCCTGTTGGATCACCTATGAGAGATGCATTCACATTGGGATCAAGATATGAAGGACTCTACAGGGTTACTGGAAAATCACTTCTAGCATTGGTCCATGACACTAATCATCTAGGCGAGCTATGGCACTGAAGATTGGCCCATCTACATTATGATGCTCTTCCAAAATTGGAGAATTTTGTCTCAGGGATTCCCAAGGTTCAAGCTCAACATGATGGAGTATGTCCAAGATGTGCCAGTGGGAAGAAGACAAAGGGGACCATTCCCCTCCAACGAGAACACGACAAATGACATCCTCCATCTCATTCATTCCAACTTGAGTGGTTTGATGCCTGCACATTCTCTTAATGGCCATCTCTATTACATCACCATCATTGATGACTTTCAAGAAAGAGATGGATACATCATCTAAAGCATAAGGATGATGCTTGAAATGTTCAAGGAGTTCAAAGCTTTGATCGAAAATCAAACGGGGAAGAAAATCAAGATTTTCAAGTTTGACAATGGTAGATAGTACACTTCAAATGAGTTTAATGATTTTTGCTAGAAGGAAGGTATCAAGAAAGAGACAATTGTGCCCTATACTCGCGAACAAAATGGAGTAGTTGAACGAAAGAACATGTCTATTGTAGAAGCCGCTCGTGCCATGCTCCATGATCAAAATTTACCAAAGTTCCTTTGGGGAGAAGCAACAAATGCTGCCGTATATTTCAAAATAGGATGCCTCATCAAGCATTGGACGACAAAATCCCCGAAGAAGTATTCACATGAGTCAAGCCCGATGTTATCCATCTTCGTATCTTTGGCTGCCCTGTATACTTTCATGTGTCGAAGGAGAAAACCCTAGTACCTGCATGGCTTCTTCCTCTCTTTAAATGATCTTCGAACAGGAGCTCATCTCTCATCATCATGTAATGTGTCTCGAAGCCAAAGTGGCCTCTTCCTGGCGGGAGGATCACATGGAGGAGGATTTAAGGGATCCATGGGCTCCATGGGATCATCAACAATATCTGTCTCGGATTCAGGCACGGAAGGACCATCTAAAATATCCATATCATCATTCTTTTTCACAAGTGGAGAAGGTGGAGGAAGGTCCTTTGCTTTTCCAAGGGCAACGTCTATATCGAATGTTACATCCCTGCTAATTTCAACCTTCCTTTGACCAGGAAAATATATTCTAAATGCTTTAGAACTTTTCACAATATCCAACAAATGTACATTTTCTTCTCGTGGCTTCTAGCTTGTTTCTTTCACATGTGGATGTTTTTCATTGTATTTTGTTCATATTGTTTCAGCACTTAGATTTATTTGCGCAACATTATTTGTGTAGACTGCTTCAGAAATTACTTTGATATTTCACAATAATGAAATAATTATGTAACATAATAGAAGAAGTAATTTAGATTTGCTGCAATAGGAATCCGGATTTAGGATTTTTCACATGGTACCAGAGCTTATTCAAGTTGAAGTGTAGGTGAAACTCAAGTGAACTAGCAGATCATCGCTGAAGAGTCTGGGATCTGCGTAATCAGCAACAGACCCTACTAGAAAATTACGCTTTCCAGGCTAGGAGGGCATTTCAGTGAGAAAAGGCTCCCTCCGAGAGAGTTGACAGAGGGGTAAGTTTTTTCAGTTGCAGAAGAGGCAACGTAGCAGATCAACGTAGCAGATCAACGTAGCTGAAGGACGCAGTTACTGCACAACAGTAAGAGCTGGTGCATAAGCGTCAGAAAATTCTGAAAAACACAGTTGGGGATTTCTTGACCTCAGAAGGGTTTCTTACTCAAAGAAACTCAGTTTTTCCCATGCAGCAGCAGAAGCAGTGACTTAATCCTCAAGGAGTGTGTTAGTCTAGCTGAGTAGAGGGTTAGAGGAAGATTTCAACAAAGTTGAGGAGATGGCCAACAATGTACTGCGTGACCAAGAGAGATTGGAGGGTGCCTCCAACTATGTTATTTGGAAATCAAGGATAGAGTTTCTCCTTGATGAGCATGATTTGAAAGCCCTCATAGACAATGCAGTTGCAGAACCTCTTGATGCAGCACACTTGAGGAAATTCAAGAAGAATATGGCAAGAGCCAAGCGGTTGATCCTAGATGGATTGAAGGATCATATCGTACCCCACATAGCAGCAAAGACCACAGTTAGAGAAATGTGGGTAGGGATGGAAAAGCTATACCAAGGATCTTCCGAGCAGCGGAAGATGTACCTTGAAGAGAAGATGCGGAATATCAGGATGAAGAAGGGAGAGCATTTTGACTCCTTCTTGTCTCGGATTTAGGAAAACCGAGATCAACTGTCTACAGTAGGATCTTCTCCTAGAGACTCAGAGCCAGTAAGATTCACGCTAAACTCTGTTTCAGAGGATTATCAAATCTTTGTCCAAAGTATATTGGGCAGAGAAAGACTTCTAGGATGTGAAGCAATGTGGGCAGCCTTACAACAAGAAGAGTTGAGGAGAGATCTCCCAAAAATTCACTTGGAGGATGGCAATAGCAGTTCAAAGGTCAAGAAGGAGGAAGAAGATAACACTGCCCTTACATCAAAAGGGCAACAAAAACATAAGAAGAAAGATTTGTCCAAGATCAAGTGCTTCCGGTGTGGGGAAATGGGGCATCATGCCACATAGTGTCCTCTTAAGAAAAAGGATAAAGAGGAGAAGGAAGATCCACAAGCAGGAGCTGCCAAGATTGAGGCAACAAAAGATTGTGCCATGTTAGCTCATATTTCGAAAGGAGAGAAATGGGCTGACTTGGATTTGTAGATCTAGAATCTACAAGCAGGCATGATCCTTGAGTATTTCCGAACTCTTGGATCACATGTGAGTTACGACAGCCTAAAGGTTGTAGCGGGATGGAGAGTTGCAGCAGAAGATGAGAAGACAGTGCAGTGGCTAGCAGTACTAGAGCCTGATCAACACAGGGAGGGAGCAACAACATCAGCAGTTGAGCAGCAGCAACACAATGCACATTGGTGTAGCGCGACACAGTGTAGTGCTCATGCAGTGCAGAGCAACAACATCACAGTATTTTCAGAGAGATAGTGCAGAAGCCAGCAGCAGTGAGTCTTATTTTCCAGTTGCAGATTTTCTTGTCCAATTTGGGATGTTTTTCTATTGCAATTAGCAACAGTGCAATAGCAATAGTAGAAGAGTAGTAGCAGCAGATGAGCAGTAGCAGCGCAGTGCACAGAGGGGCAGCGTAGTGCTCACGCATTGCAACAACATGGTTGCATAATTCAGAGGGAGTTGCAGTACAGTGGTAGTTGGCAACAGTATGCAAAGTCAATAGTTGTACAGATGCAACATTTTCTTGTGCAATGTTGGTAAGCAGCATCAATAGCACAACAACAGACGTTCCAGAAGTCAGAAGCAGCACATTGAGTTGTTTTGCTAGAGCAGTTTCCTCGCTAAGAGGGAGTGTTGATTTATGGTAGCATTGGATGTGCTCTAGCCTTGTAACTTTGTATATAGGCTAGGACACATGTATTCCATAAAACCCAAAAAATGGTTTTGGAAAGTTCCACTTAGAGATGGTTTAATTAAAATAAATAATCATTTTTTAATGTTTTCCTAAGTCTAAACTTAGGGAAACCGATTAATTAAAGGGTATTAATTAAACTAAGTGTGAATCTTCTAGATAAAGTCATGGATCACCTCCAAGTTAATCTTAGCCCTTGATTATGTTTTAATCTTGGCCATTGAAGGTTCAACAGAAGAATATAAGAGGGAGGGTGAGGGGCTTATGGAAAAGACATTGTGACACTTGAGCCATTGAGCATTTTCAATTTTTGTGAGAAGACCGAACTTTTGATCAACGATCAAATCACTAGGGCAGGGTTTGCTAAGTGATTGTGATTAGTGATTAGATCCAGAGAGGGGCAGAAGAAGAGATTGGTCAGTTGGACCAAGAATACATTTCAGAGTGAGACAACATTTACGCAGAAGAGAGAAAACACAATTTTCTGCAGAGGTGATGCAGTTCCTGCAGAGAATCACGCAGAACCAACGCAATGTATCTTGGAGTCAGTCTGAAGATAGCTAGAGGCTGGGGTTATGAGCTAGGAGGGTCAAAATCCAGCTTCAGATCAACTAGATCAGTTGCAGAGAGGGGTGATGCAGTTCCTCAAGCTTGCCCACGCAGGCTTACGCAGATCCAGCATAGGAAATCACGCAGAGGCAGTGAGGGCTTCATCAACACTGTTTTAGATCAGTCGGAGACTTGCAGAGTGAGGTATATCTCATAGTTATTTTTGCTGTCTAGATTTCTCTGAATGGTTTGCCGGATGTTGGCACCCTAGTTGTATTCAATATTCTGCTGCTTAATAATACAAACCCTCAGATCTGCTGCACCGATTTTCCCAAGTTGGGTTTTTCCGGGGACAGTCCAAAAAAAATTGTGTCACATGTGGATGTTTTCATTGTATTTTGTTCAGATTGTTTCAACACTTGGATTTATTTCCGCAACATTATTTGTGTAGACTGCTTCAGAAATTACTTTGATATTTCACAGTAATGAAATAATTATGTAACATAATAGAAGAAGTAATTCAGATTTGTTGCAGTAGGAATATGGATCTAGGATTTTTTACATAAATGTGCTGAGAAGAAATTATTTTACATAGATTGTGAAGAGGAGGAAGAAATGGAACAAGAAACTTCAAAAGAAGAGGATATACACCAGTAACCGACCTTAGAGAAAGAAGAAATGGATTTGACCATATCTTGTAATGCATTGACATGAATTACCACTCCTCAAACTCTCAAGATAGAAGGACATATCAGGAAGAAAAAGGTAATAGTGTTGATTGATTCAGGTAGTACCAATAATTTTATTCATTATAAGATAACCAAGGAATTGAATTGCTTCCTATATCCAGCACCAAAGTGTCAAGTGATGGTTGCAAATGGAGGAACTATAAATTGCTCTGGAAAGTGCCATAATATCATGCTAACCATTGGGGAATATGTATTGAATATCCCAATGCTTTCCTTCCAATCGGCGGTGTTGATGTTGTACTAGGAGTTCAATGGTTACAATCTTTGGGTACGATAACTTTTAATTTTCAAGAACTTTTATTGAATTTTTTTTTTGGGAAGGAAAGGAAGCTAAATAAAGGGGTATCGCAGGGAAACCAGGAAAGATAATCAACTCTAATGGCATGAAAAAGCTTCTAAACAAATAACAACGAGGCATAATTGCACAACTATGCTCACTAGAGTTTCAAGCACCGAAATCATCATTTCTCCAGATCTCCAAAAAGTCTTCGACAATCATTCCAAAGGTAATTGAGACTCCCAAAGGCCTCCCACCTATTCGTGATCATGATCATGCTATTCATTTGATTCCATGAAGTGTTCCTCCAAACATCAGGCCTTCCAGATACCCTATGCCGAAATGAGCAAAATTGAACATATGATTGCAGAAATGTTAGAGGTCGGTAAAATTCAACCTAGTCGAAGTTCTTTCTCTACTCCAGTAGTATTGGTGCACAAGAAGGATGGAACATGGTGCATGTGACCTGATTATAGGGAGCTCAACAAACTCACTATTACAGATAAATTTCCCATTCATGTTAGTGATGAATTCTTGGATGAATTACATGGAGAAATTTACTTCACCAAGTTGGATCTCCGTTCAGGATATCATTAAATTAGAATAAAGACTAAAGACATTCCGAAAACAACATTTAGAACTCATGAGGGTCATTTTGAATTTTTGGTCATGCCTTTTGACCTTACCAATGCACCTTCTACATTTCAAGGGTTGATGAATTCCATTTTCAAACCCTTAGTTAGAAAATTTGTGTTAGTATTTTTTGATGATATACTAATCTACAACAAGTCTTGGCAAGATCATGTTCAACATGTCGACAAGGTTCTCAAACTATTGGAGGAGAATCAATTATATGCAAAAACCTCCAAATGTTTCTTTGGAATACAGGAGGTGGAATATCTGGGTCATATTGTATCTCATGAGGGTGCTAAGGTAGACCTTAACAAAATTAAAGCCATTAAGGAACGGAAAATCCCCACAACCATAAAGCATGTGCGAGGATTTCTCGAGTTAACAGGGTATTATCACAAGTTTGTTAAGAATTATGGGAGAATAAACATGTCTAACAACATTACTGAAGAAAGATGCATTTTCTTGGACTCTAGAATCAAATGAGGCCTTTGAACATCTTAAAGAGGAAATGTGCCAAGCACTGGTCTTAGCTACGCCAAACTTCACAAAAAACTTTATTATGGAATGTGATGCCTCGGGAAATAGAATTGGTGTTGTTTTAATGCAAGAAGGAAGATCCATTTCTTTTGAAAGTCGTCCAATCAAAGGAAAATATTTATAGAAACCTATTTACGAGAAGGAAATGTTGGCAATACTACATGCACTAAAGAAATGGTGACCTTACCTAACGGGAAGACACTTCAAGGTAAAAACAGATCATGATAGTCTTAAATACTTTCTGGAACAAAGACCATCTTCAGAAGAACAAGAAAAAATGGGTCACAAAGATGTTGGGTTATGACTTTGAAATCTTCTACAAAAAAGGGAAGCTAAATATTGTTGCAGATGCACTCTCAAGAAAGGATGAGGATGTGGAAGCATTGCTTTGTGCCATTTCTATTATCCAACCAGATTGGAAAATCGAGGCAAGAGAGGAATGGAAGAATGACGAAGAAGTGTGGAAACTCATTTAAAAGTTGTAGCAAGATCCCAATACATCTGATACATTTAGCTTGAAAAATGATTCATTATGGTACAAAGATCGCTTATATCTTTGTAACAGTTCCCAACTAAAACAAAATATTCTTTTGGAATTGGACACCTCTCCCTTAGGAGGACATTCGAGATTTTTAAAAACGCACTACAGGGTCAAGAAAGAACTTTTTTGGGATGGCCTTAAATCTGATATTGAAAAGTTTGTGGCAAAATGTTTGGTCTGCCAACTAAATAAAGTTGAAACAATTAAGACCCTGGGTCTGCTACAACCTTTATCCATTCCAAGTCAATGTTGGGAGGAGGTTTCAATGGATTTTATCACAGGTTTACACAAGTCCGAAGGAAAGAGTGTCATCATGGTGGTAGTTGATAGAATTACCAAGTATGCACACTTTTGTGCATTGTCTCATCCATTTAAAGCCAGTACAGTTGCTATCGCATTTATGGAAACAATTCAAAAGCTACATGGAAACCCAAAGATTATTGTAAGCGACAAAGATCCCATTTTCACTGGAAATTTTTGGACGAAATTACTTTCTTGTCTGGGTACTCAGATAGCTCATAGCTCATCTTATCATCCTCAATCTGATGGGCAAACTGAGATAGTGAACAAACACAATGGTTCAAGTGGTTACCTCTGGTTGAATGGTGGTATAACACTTCCTTCCACTCTGCAGCAAAAATGACCCCATTTATGGCACTTTATGGATATCACCCACTGCCCATCACATCATCTTTAAGAGAAAATTCTAAGGTTTAAGCAGTGGAAGATCACATCGAGCATCAACAACAAGCTCTCCAACTCTTAAAGGATAACCTAACTTGGCGCAAAATCAATTGAAGCAACAGGCATATCAACATCGCAGCGAAATAATTTTTGATGTAGGCGATTGGGTATTTTTACGGCTACAACCATACAAACAAATGCCCCTCAAGCAAGCTAAGAAGGATAATAAATTATCGTAAAGTACTATGGTCCTTACAAGGTGTTGCAAAATATTGGTAATATGACATACAAATTGGAGCTTCCTGTATCTTCCCGAGTGCACCCAATTTTCCATGTTTCAAGCTTAAAGAAGGTTATAGGTGACAAACTCCCAATTCAAACAATATTGCGAGAACTTGACGAGGAAGGAAAAATCATATTGGACCTAAAGCAATCACGGAAACAAGAACTCGACAGCTACAAAATCGATCAATTTCAAAGTATCTTATCAAGTGGAAGAACTTACTCGCTGAAGATTCCACATGGGAGCATGAGAATTTTATACAAAAGCATCCATAACTGCTCAAGCATTGAGGACAACACTTTTTTGACGGAGAGAGGCATGTTAGGTCCCTATAATACTAGCGTAGCCCCCTTATTGTTATTATTGTGCCCATGTAGTCCCCATATTGTTATTATTATGCCCCATAGAAGCCCACTATTGTTATTGTCGTGCCCTTACATTAATATTGTTATGTAGGCTTTGATTAAATTGTGACCCCTTAGACTCCTATATATAGAAAGTAGGTTTTTTCATTTGTATCATCCAATAATTGTTCATTTATGTATTGTAAAAGAGGTTTCCCCATCGAAGTGGATGATTTTTATGGTGTTGATCTATCATTTCTTCTATTTTGTGAGTTGGTTGCATTACAAGGTTCATGGTTCGAGGATTCTCTCAAAAAGAGGGAGAATATTATGATGATATATTCACACCTGTGGCACGATATACAACCATTCGTTCGATAGTTGCCCTTGCTGGAAGTCAAGGATGGACTACAAGATCGAAGAGATGAACAAAATGATTAAGAACCTTTCAAATAAGTTGGTGAAATTAGAGCTGGAAGCTAAAAGTTCCTCTTCTTGACCGAATCAGGCCGCCCCTAACAGAGGTTTTAATCCCCAGTATCGGAAACCACCTCTGCAAATGCTACAAAGAGATAGGAAAGCACAACAAGATCACATCCAACCTCCTTTATCTCTGGAGGGACAAATGGAAGCACCAACCGAAGATATTCCCGATGGGCATGATGATCAGTTTCTTGCCTATTCTCAAGAGGAAGAAGTAGAGCTTACTCTACAAGAAGACGAGGAAGAAAAAGTAATTCCCCTTGAAGATCCAAACCTTGATGATTATTGCAGGCAATTTATAGATTTTATGCAAGCTCAGTTTCACAAAAAGTACGATCTTAGATCTTCTAGAAACAGGATCCGAACACAGGGTCAAGATGAAGAGTCGATTCCAAAAGCGCTGACTCCCCACAAAGTTGACAAGAAAGGAAAAAAGCCTGCAAAGGAGCCTTTGCATTAGAGAGCTACCACTCCCTCTTCATCTAAGTCAGTTCTTGAATCCCCTGCAAATCCTAAAGATCCTTCGGTCGTCATGAAGCCGCCGGTCCCACCTAAAGAGCAATCTAAAGAATCTATCCTAGAGAATAGTTCTGCTGTTTTTAATCTCCAAAAAGAATTAGGGAAAGTGAAAATCCTGGTCCCCTTAGTTGAACTTTTGAAACAACCTTCCTATAAAGTCCAAGTGTCTCAATTTATGCTCCCTCATGGAGTAGTTCCTCCCCCGGATAGTCTTAACCTCCAGGAAGAGAGACCTATGGTAGTCTTTGGCCCACATGTGGAAGAGTTAGACTCAACAACCCCCCCGTTCTATGTATCCTTGGTTATCCATGATCTACTACTACACAATTGCATGTTGGACTTAGGTGCTTCACATAACCTGTTACCTTTGTCAGTGATGGAGCAAATAGGGTTGCAAATTACTCGCCCCTACAAAGACCCGTATTCTTTCGAATCTAAGAGGGTTAAATGTTTGGGAATGATTAAAGATCTGGTGGTGAACTTGGCTCAAATCCCAGCGAAAAGTGTCGTGATGGACATCGTGGTTGCTGATATCCTATCCCGATTCAGGATGCTGTTGTCTAGGTCATGGGGGACGAAGATAGGCGGGTCGATTAAACTCGACCTCACTTATGCTACCATCCCAATATTTGGAGGACAAGAAAGGAGGTTTTATCGGGAATCCAAATTTGTGAAGATGCTGACCAGAGCTGATGGCTCAGTCCATTCTCCTATGTATAGCAAGGAAGGGGAGTTTTCTTGCTTGATGCTTGAGGAGGATGAAGATTTACCAGCATTCCACCCTTTGAGACTGGAACAATCTGCAAGTAATGAAGAGAGGGGCATATGGAATCTCCACTTTGATGGGGCAAATTCGAGGGAAGGAAATGGAGCTGGAGTCCTTCTAATCTCATGTTTGGGGCAATTGGTCCCCTTTTCTTTCAAGTTGGAATATGAAGCTACAAACAATGTGGCAGAATATGAAGCACTGCTCTTGGGGCTGCAGACGGCTAAGAACATGAATATTCAGAGCCTCAAAGTCTTCGGAGATTCAGAGCTAGTGGTGAGGCAAATCAGGAATCAATGCCAAGCTAAGCACCCTCGGCTCAGAGCTTACAAGAATGAAGTATGGGATCTGGTGGAGAATTTCTTCCTGGCCTTTAACATACAATTCATGCTGAGATATCAGAATAGGATGGCTGATTCGCTTGCTATTGCAGCTCGTAATTTTCGCCCACCACAGAACCCCCTCCTCAGGTATGAAGTTGAAGTACATTGTCGACTCTCTATCCCAGATAACGTCAAGCACTGGCAGGTGTTTGAAGACGAGGAGCAGGTGAAACGTTTCATTGAGACTGTGGGAGAATTTTCTAACCTAGTTATTGATGCTGTGGAAGAGGATCCTGAAGAGCAGCCTCAAAACAAGTGGGAAGAGACAGTGGCAAGACATCGGGTACTGCAATTAAAAGGGAATGTAATCCCCAGAGGCCTTGTGCCCTTGGAGAGATTGTTTGACAAAAATGATATCCTGATTAACCCCAACAAGCTGACCCAAGAAGATCAAGTGGATGATATAAATATCGGGACAGAGGGAGATCTGAAAGTAGTAAAGCTATCTAAAGGAGTCCCAAAGGAGTACAGAGATCAATACTTCTGGTTATTTCAAGCCTACGGAGATGTTTTCGTATGGTCATACCAGGACCTGAAAACGTTTGACAAAGACATCATACAACAGAAGATCTCGCTCAGAGGGGATGCTAAGCCCCATAAGCAAAAACTGAGGCAAATTAATCCATTGTTGCTTCCATCTATTGAAAAAGAAATCAAAAAGCTGTTGAGGGCCAAGATTATAGTCCCCTTGAGATACTCAGAGTGGGTGGCTAACCTGGTCCTGGTCAGGAAGAAGAATGGGGAAATAAGGCTGTGTGTAGATTTCCGAAATTTAAATAGGGCATCTCTCAAAGACAACTACCCTCTCCCCAAGATGGATCACATATTGCAGAAGGTGGTGGGATCTTCCCGAATGTCTATGATGGACAATTTCTATGGGTATAATCAAGTGGCGGTTCTCCTTGAGGATCAAAAGAAAACAACATTCACCACACCATGGGGAACGTTCATGTATGCCCGGATGCCATTCGGCCTAAGAAATGCAGGAGCCACTTTTCAGCGAGCGATGGATATCGCCTTTGTTGGAGAATAGGACAAATTTGTGGTGATATATCTTGATGATATCACCGTGTTTTCAAAGGACGATGCCGAGCACATGGAGCACCTGCGTCGGACCTTTGAGAAGTGCCGCAGTTATGGTTTATCACTTAACCCTCAAAAGTCCATGTTTGCTCTGGAGGAAGGAAAATTATTGGGACATATTGTAACGAAAGAATGGGTGAAAATTGACCCCAAAAAAGTAGAGGTAATTAATGGCATATCACTACCTCGAAATAAAAAGGAAGTCTAGGTGTTCCTGGGACGCATAAACTTCTTAAGGAGGTTTATCTCGAACTATGCTGAGATAGTTCGACACATCACAGAGATGCTCAGAAAGAACAATGAAGTAAAATGGACCTCAGAGTCGCGAGAGGCTTTCAATAGAATTAAACATGCTTTTGCATAAGCGCTGGTGTTGACAGGTCCTGAGTATAGTAAGCCATTTATGATATTCTCCTTTGCATCTCCTCACACAATAGCTGTAGTATTACTGCAGAAGAATTTAGATGGGTATGAATAGCCCATTGCCTTTTTAAGCCAGGTACTGCGGGACGCAGAGTTGAAATATAATATTCTGGAGAAGCAAGCATACGCCCTGGTTAAGTCCTTGAGGGCTTTTCAAATGTATGTGCTACAGTCTGCCATAACCGCTTTCGTTCCCACAACTGCAGTGAAAGATATTCTAATTCAAGGAGACAGTGAAGGCAAGAGAGGCAAATGGATTGCCAAGATTCAAAAGTACGAACTGGACATCTACCCCACGAAGCTTATTAAATGACAAGGGATGGCGAAAAATTTGTTCGACTCAAATTGTCAAGCATTAGGCATAAATCTGTCCATGGAAGGACGAGAGGTACCCGAGGGTGTGAAGGAACAACCTGGAATAGAAACCACAGTACAAAAAACGCACATGAAGTACCTGCTTAGCACTTGGTACAAAGATATCATGGAATATCTCCTAACTCTTAGGTGTCCCCTAAACTTTGATAAGGCAAAATACCGTACCCTAAGGTTGAAATCTCAGAAGTACATCGTAGCAAATTGCCAATTGTACTAGAAGGACCCTTCAGGAATTCTGCTCCTATGTCTTACAGAATCGGAGGTGGAGGAAGTCATGGCCGAGTTTCATAAAGGCATTTGCGGGGGACATTACAGCTGGCGGTCCACTGCACATAAGATATTGAAAGTTGGTTTCTTCTAGCCTTGGCTGTTCGGAGATGTGTATACTTGGGTTCGAGCATGCGAAAAATGCCAAAGGTTCGCAGAAAAATAGAAGTTTGCTCCCTTGTCTATGATACCAATACATATCGAAGAACCCTTTCAGCAGTGGGGTATTGATTTTATCGAAGAAATCCATCCCGCATCAAGTAGTCAACACTAAATGGGTAGAAGCAATACCCGCGAGAAATGCTACTGATGCGGTCGTGATCAAGTTCATGGAGGAGAACATAATTTCAAGGTTTGGGTGCCCTGACAAGATTGTCACAAACAATGCTCAAGTCTTCAAGTCCACCAAGTTCAGCAATTTTTGTCAGCATTATAATATCACTTTGGGTCACTCTACAGCCTATTACCCTCAAGGAAACGGGCTGGCAGAGTCTTCAAATAAAACCTTGGCAAAGGCGCTGAAGAGGATCATAAGCGAAAACTAGGGGAACTGGGACTCCCAGTTGAAATTCGCACTATGGGCAAATCGCATAACCAGCAAGAGGTCCACGGGTAAGTCTCCCTATGAACTGGTATATGGCCGAGCAACAGTATTTCCCATTCAACTTGCGTTGCCTGTTGCCAGGTTCCTGCAGGACAACCAAGAGGAACCAAATGGTCTTATCAGATAGATGAATCGACTGGTCGAGTTGGAAGAAACTCGAGCTCAAGTGAACAACAGGTTATCAGATTACCAGGAGAAGATGAAAAGCTTGTTTGACCAACACGCGAAGGATAAAGAAATGCAAGTAAGAGACCTGGTGCTGAGATGGGATGTCAGGAGAGCAGATAATGGTAAACATGGAAAGTTCGACCCCCTGTGGTTCAGACCATTCAAAATTGCTGAGGTAAAAGGAAACAATACTTTTATATTGGAAAATTTGGAAGGTGATTTGATCGAAATGCCCGTGAACGGGGAGTTTCTGAAACCTTACTTCCAATACTAACAAAGGCCTCAGGGGCTTGTTGTACATATTGTATATACTTTCCATTTTTATGTTATTGTTGCTGTTTTTGTTTGAGTCATCATAGGAGTGCACGAAATTTTGGAGGAGCCCCAGATTGTTTGATGGGTGTACATGCAAAGGGTCTGCTCGACACCCTCGATGTAACGACCCATTCCCAAGTTATACCCAAAACGATATTAGCGTGTGAACGATATAGGCATTTGATAGCTACACCTGCCTATACCGCCCACATCGCACTAGTACACCCACCTACTAATATCAAGATTACATAGATTGGGAACTTAATATTAAGATTTCAGATCTATATTAAGATCAACTAAGTATAAATTTTATGAAAAGAGGTAATAAAAGAAATGAAATAATAAAGTTAATCCTTAAGTTAAAATGAGTATGCAATATTAAAGATTAATATTAACGGAACTTAAATAAAGCCCCAAGCTCTATAAATAAAATAATTATATAATCCCACCTTCATAAATGTATATTCGTCCTCACCTTAATGTGGACCACCCACCAAATAAAAAAACATTTAATATGAACATAATGATGGATAAGGCCTCGGGAGGTTAGAGGCGGTGTAGGAAGATTGTTTAGATTATATTCCCATCCCAATATAATGAAAAGGATACCACCATAAATACAGAAAATATCACCATTAATAAGGGGAAGACCTCGGGGAAGTATGAGGCAGTGGAGGGAACTTATTTAAGGGAGGTGATATGGAGGAGAAAGGGGGGATGTTTTTTTTGAGCAAAGGAAAGGAATTCTGCTGAAGTTAGATTGAATTGTGAGATTGAACTGCCTGGGAGTCTCTGTCCTTCTTGGAAATCTGGGCACGGGGGCAGAGGAGACATCCTCTGGGTCTGGAATTGTTCCCGGATTGGCTGGGAGGACTTGGTTGTTTCGGTGAACTGTTTAACTATCCACGGCATCACGCAACATCAACATCACTGGGAGGAGAGCCATCATCAAAATCATTAACTGCGTTCTAGGTATTTCTTTTAGGTATAGAATTGTTTCTCAATTAAATTTCACTGCAAATTTCAACGAAATACCTTACTGCTGATTATATTTGGTCTGCAATTAAATCTCTGTGTGTGGAACCTTACATTTCATTGAAATATGTTATTGCTGAGTATATACTTAGATTAATATATGTCTGAAATTAAATGACTGTGTTTCGGGAACCTTACATTTGGTATCAGAGGGCAAGTTTCAAACCCTTTTTCCGGCCTTATAGGCCCATTAAATTTCCTCTGTTTAAACCAGTCTATGGCTGCCCAATTAAATCTGCTGAAATCTTCTTCAGTCTTAGTTATGAAAAGATAGATAGGTTTTAAGTTTAAATTAACCACTGTGTTGTGAACCTCAAACAGCCGCATTCAAACCCAAAATAAGTGTTTGATTACTTGCATGAAGAGATCTGGGTTAATCCTGTAGAGGTAGATTTCAATGTTCACAGCTGAGATCTGGGTTAATCCTGTAGAGGTTGATCTTCGATGTTCACAACTATGTTCAAAGATCGGTTAAACAAATTAAAACGTCAAAATATTCAGAAGTTTTCTGCATAACTACAAGTTGCTGCCTTTAACATTACAGTAATTATCAGTTTAGAAGATTCAAAAAAAAAAATCAACAATGATGATGTCAGTGAGATGCCTAGCTTACTAAATTCACTATGAACCTGGGTTGACATTTGGAATAATAGCTATTTACAGATGAACAATATCCGAACCAAGCAATGGTTCAGAAAATTGTACAATATTTACAAGAAAGAAAGAATGTATATTAATTACCTTTGGCATCCAAAGGCAGATAATAGGACTGGTAATTTACATATATACAGTACAGTGAATTTAGCATCTCCATCTAACTATATACTTCTCTTTCAAAGATTGACAATCCTTAAAAAACATCTTAGATGCGGCACCAGAGGGAATATTAGCTACAGCAGAGGAGAGGATTTTTTTTTATTTTAAAAGTTGTAGAAGCAATTCCAAGACACCAAGACTGATGCATCCAACCTTACTTGTATACACGCACACATGCACCTATAGAATTGAACACATCCAATAAAGAAGCTCTAACGGAAGAAAATGTAGGGCAGATGTAGGCTACAAAGGCAGTGATTCCTTGGGTAACAACGCAAAAGATCAGACATCCTGTGTGCCAGCCTCAAGTATAAAACCACCCAAGCTGTTTCAAATAATGTTCACTACCACCATTCAGGCATCAAAAAAAAAAAAAAAATATATATATATATATATATATAATGACTAGATACTGAACGACTCCATCAGACATAGTAACTATCCTTATCACTCAGCGACGTAGAAAGTAACAAAATTATCTCATACCTCAATGTCAATCGATGTTCCTGTTGTTACACAAGGGGCATAGAAGTAGGCCTCTAAAAGCCGGATATCTGCTTCAATCTAAGTTCGGTGATTGGTCTCTACAAGAATGGCACCAGCTAGGAAAGCCCCAAGCTGTACAGATGTGGTGCTTCAGTCAAAATTAAAAGTATCAGAAGCATTGCATGAATTTAAGTGCAAAGGGCTTCAATATCAAACCGTATCACTAAAACCCAATTTCTGTGTCATAAGTGAGGTGCCTGTCACCGTTAGAAGGCAAAGTGCATTGAACGCTTCTGAACTTTCGGATTCTGCAACAACCGGTTATGGAGAAGAGCTTAGCTTCTCAATTATTATCTACATGCCAATTTCTAGGGATAGAAAACTATAACCAAAACCATATAGCTGGAAATACAGGCTTATTGTCACACCAAAACTTGGATCACCTCAAAGATGCGTCGCAACAGAAATTTCCTCCAAGTGACAGCAAACATAGTCCACCAAGTACCTTTAAGCTCTCAGCAAGTAACATTGGCCAAACACTTTCCTCTCCAAGATTCTGACCAATGGCATTCTCAAATCCCTATAGTTAACACAATGGGAAATTGGAAACTTTGTTCAGTTAATGTAGTTTCTAAATAGAAACAAAGCCCAAAACGTACCTGTGCGACATTAAGAATAAATTCAAAGCTCTCTCTTAGACCCTTCCCACCGTCTAACCATATCTTCAGGATTTTCCAGCGGTAGAATTTGCTTGCTCCTTCCTTCATCTGATAATCTCCTGACAGAAAGTTCCTTGAAACTACCTGAGGCCAAGTAGCTGGCTGTACGCACTAAAGAATCTAATGGTGACAGAGCAAGTTGGTCGGACCCATTTGAGGTTAACAAGTTGTGGTCAGCTTGGTCTTGGCCAACAGTCTCTTTGTCCAGCATAAGCTCTACCTCTGTTAATATTTCATCTTTATGGATGTCCTCATAAAAATCAGGTATCTGCCCACTCTTTTGTAGTCCATCAGATGGTACCATCCAATGTTCATCTACAGCTTCCCTCATTCCTAGGTTTAGTCTCTTGCGCTTTCTATTTATTCGATCTTGTAGATTTCTGATAACCTCCAGGAAGCGGGCCATTTCACAAAGCTTGCCTGAAATGTCTAGCACATGAGGCATAGTATTTGAAAAAGGCATGGATTCCATAAAATTTTCAGTTTGAGCACTAAGAATTTGCATTAGGTGATTGCGTCTTTTCCACTCCAATTTTCCTTAGTGACGAACCATTTTGTTGCAAAACGTGCAGCCAAAGCCACAAGCCGTGATACCTGTGCAAGCTCATTATCACTACAAAATGGACTTTTCATCTGTTCAAGAGCACTAAAAAAAAAAAAAAAAAAAAAACACCTGCAGGACACCTTCTTCAGCTGCATTTACAGCAACAAGTTCTTCCAAAGCCTGTTCAACATCGTCAAAACGTAAAAAATCCAAAGCCAATGGAAGCCAACGTAACCTTGTCCTCTTTATGCTCCATCTGTTCTCTGAAGATAGGTGCTCAACTCCCTTGAGACCATCATAAACCAGAGCCCTGTCCACCTCGACAAGCTTGGCGGCGAAGGCTTAACAGCCATGCAAAATATTTGAAAGAGTTCAGCGTGATATTTATGGAGGCTTAGAAAAGGGTTGACTTGGATTTCGCCTTTGGACACATGTTAAAGAAGAGCGCTCTGGGGAAACAACGTGGATGTTGGGACTGCCACCGAGGTTACTTATTATTTGCTGTCAACACTTCCAAATCCTCGTATATAAGACGCCACGTTAAGTTTTCCCACCGATATCAATATCACGTGTCGCCGGAGTATGGACATGTAACATATTGAAAATGTAAACGTGTGGTCCATCGGTTAAAACAGAAAATTGTTTGGCGGAGGTAAGGGGTTCAAACCTGTTTGATTGAATCATGCGTATTAAAATGCCAAAGGCAATGTACACGAGTCAAGTTTCATATTGTGTTCCAGCACGGATAGTCGGCAGCAAGTTGGATAAAACAGTGCAGACGGCATGGATGTGTTGTCGTTTTGTGGCGATGCGGGCGAGAATGGCCCTACCGGATTTGAAACCCGGTCGGGGCTCCTCCAGGAGGCCCGCACCAAAAATTAAAAGAAAAAAAATCTTATTTTAAAACACACACGCAGCTTTCCCATGGCTTCGCTTCAGCTTTCAGAAATGATCGAGGAAAACACACAAAAAAAAAAGTTCTTATCGCTTGATTTGTTTCTTAGTCACTCACAATGCTGGTTTCGAACCGAGGTTGCTTGACTGATGCATATCGAAAATTTGAAGCGTTCACAAATTGTCATCGCTCCTTAATATGTTTAATTTAAATGGTTAATGCGTTTAAATTTAAAACTTTAAATTAAATACGTAAATTATATGTTATATAGATATAGGGTCATTATTATATACAATTTAATCCTATGTATTTAATGTGTTTAAATTAAATTTAATATGTTTTATGGGATATGGATATATACGGATTATGGTCATTATTATATAAAATTTAATCCTATTTAATGTGTTTAAAGTGTTTAAAGTGAATTTAATGTGTTTTAATTAAATTCGTAATTTATATGGTTGGGTTATATATGGTTAATAGTGGATACGATTAACTATATAACATATCGTCAGACAAAGAACGAATGAGAGCCTCGTATGTTGTGATCATATGTGCAATGTGATACATTAATACTATAGTTAAGTTATGAAAACGGTTTAAAAATACTTAACTAGATGATTCACATCGAATTGGGATTAAATAGCTTTTGCATAGGGAAAAGCTATGAGTTGAGCTTTTCTGTATAAAGGTAAAAGTTATATGCTTACACGATTGAAAATGTAGAAGAAAGTATCTTGTTTATATACATAGTAATTAACCTTGCAATTCACTCTAGAGTTAGTATGCATAATTTACCCTGCATAGGACAAGGAGGTCGCGTTGCCACCCTCCTTGACCTCGGTACCAGTAAGACCTGCCTGTAGGTAAAATAGTAAAAGAACTATACCCGTATGCTAGCTCAAATCTTACGAAAATTATAATTTGTCAGTCTGAAAATTTATCCACTCATGAATTTATTATTATGATTTTCAGGAAAAAATTTACCATGTTGAATACGTACCAAAGGCTACGTACCAAAGGCGGCAGCGCCAGCGAAATGCAGCGCCACCACCTCCACCTTCACCATCACCTTCACCACCATCAAGATCACCGTCAACACCTGCTGCTCCGCCTGATCTCGCTACTGTGATGAGCTCATTAGAAGCCATTATGGAAACCTTGAAAGGGTCGCAGTCGACCAGGAACAAGGGGGAGCAACGCCAGTCAGAGGAAAGACATTCAGAAAGGCCGAAGGATTTTGATGACAAACCTCACAGAGAAGATATCTCACGGGAACTGCAAAAGATTAAACTCCCGGAATTCTCTGGAGGACGAGGTGGAGAGCATGTCGAAGCATGGTTGGAAGGGATGATCAGATGCTTTGTATTAAGAGAATATTCTTCAACTTCTAAAACAAAGATTGCGGTTTTCCAACTTAGGGGGAATGCTCTGATTTGGTGGGGGAATATGGAAAAATAGCTGCATCTCACTTCAGATACCGTTCCTTGGGAATTGTTTGTGGACCGATTCCGTGCGAAATACTTGCCACCTTTCTTTCAAGAGCAGCAAGCTGGAGCCTTCCATACTCTAACCCAAGGGGGTAAAACCGTGGAAGAATACGAGACAAAGTTCATGGAACTTGTAAAATACGTTCCTTATCTAGACACGGATGAACGCCAGGCCGAGCGTTTCATATTTGGGTTAAATCCTCGGATCAGAGCCATGGTAAGAATGTGG
This sequence comes from Pinus albicaulis, assembly GCA_034641835.2. NCBI lineage: Eukaryota > Viridiplantae > Streptophyta > Pinopsida > Pinales > Pinaceae > Pinus > Pinus albicaulis. The sequence goes on along the minus strand of CM076576.1, from coordinate 558,463,232 downwards.
AAGCCACCAACGGTGGCGGAGGCAGTGGAATGTGCTCGTTATGCAGAAGAACATCTGGGGATAAAAAGGGATTTCAGGCCAGCTGAATTAATACCGCAGGCATTTACAGGAAAGACTCCCCGAAATTTCTTCCGAGGAAATAACTCAAGACCACCTCCTTATGGTAACAGGTCTACCCCAAGGGGAGCTGGGGTAGGAGCTCCCAGGACCTTAAACGCAATAGCTTCTGGGTCTTCCAACATTAGTGCGTGGAGGTCTCGAGGAACTGGTAATCGAGGAAGGAATGGGAGAGGAAGCAGCACCAGGGGACAGAGTTCTTGGTCGGGGATTTCTCAGTCAAACGAAAAAGGACCAACCCGAGTGGACTATTGGGAATGTGGAGGACCCCATCTTCGACGGGATTGTTCGGAGAACTTTGGCGAACAGGAAAAGAACCGGAGAACTCACGGCGAACAGGAAAAGAACCGTCATCAGATGCTCAAAGCAATCACAGAATCCATGTTGTTGTCAACAACAACCAGGCAGCGCATCAATCCACGGTAGTGGAATCTTCAGGTACAATCAATGGAATAAAACTCAAAATCTTGTTTGACACTGGAGCTACTGATAGTTTTATTTCATCTTATGCATTGAATAAATGTGGGTTGGCAGCCTACAAACAAGACGATTTTAGACAGGTAGAAATGGCTTCAGGAGACCTTCAATCGGTAGAATTATGTGTGGAAGATTGCAAAGTTGATCTAGGAGTCTGTTTGACCAAACTAAAAGTTTATGTCACAGCCCTAAGTACTTACGACTTGGTGATAGGAATGGATTGGTTAGAGTCTCATCGAGCATGGGTAGATTGTTCCGGGAAAACAATACTTTGCGTAAATGATTGGGGTGAGACAATCCAAATTCAAGGTATTATGAGAAAGGTATCCTTGCGTTTCATCTCAACCATGCAAATGAAGCGGTGCTTGAGGAAGGGTTGTCAAGTGTATGCCGTTCAAATGATAAGCAAAGAAAAAGGGCCTTCCTTAGATCAGTACCCGATTCTATCAGAATTTCCAGATGTTTTTCCAAAGGAACTACCTGGACTGCCTTCTCGGAGAGAGCTAGACCTCACCATTGACTTGAAACTTGGTACGGAACCTATATCCAAAACTCCTTACCGAATGACTGCCCCAAAACTTCAAGAGTTGCAAATTTAGCTAAAAGAACTATTGGATGTAGGGCACATTCGACCCAGTGTTTCACCTTGGGGTGCTCCTGTAATCTTTGTCAAGAAGAAAGATGGTTCATTACGACTATGTGTGGACTATCGAGATTTGAACCGTGCCACGGTAAAGAACAGGTATCCAATGCCTCGCATTGACGACCTTTTCGATCAAATGAAAGGAGCCACGGTATTTTCAAAGATCGATCTGCGATCTGGTTATCATCAACTCAGGATTAGCGAGAGCGATATTTCTAAGACTGCATTCCGAACTCGTTTCGGGCATTATGAATTCATTGTGGTGCCATTTGGGTTGACCAATGCACCTGCAGTCTTCATGAACTTTATGAATAGCGTTCTCCGCAAATATCTCGACAAATTTGTACAAGTTTTCCTGGACGATATTCTCATTTACTCTAAGAATGAGAAGGAGCATGAAGAGCATCTTCGGATAGTGTTATCTTGTCTCAAAGAGCACAAGTTATATGGAAAATTATCCAAATGCGCTTTCTTTCAGAAGGAAATCCATTACTTAGGTCATATCATATCAGGCGAAGGAATCTCCGTAGATCCTGAAAAGGTAAATACAATCAGGGAGTGGCCGATACCTAAGAATGCACATGAAGTGCGTAGTTTTATGAGTTTAGCAGGTTACTACCGAAGGTTTGTGGAGGGATTCTCCAAGATTGCAAAACCCATCACAAACCTTCAGCGCAAGGGTGTTAAGTATGAGTGGACTGAGGAGTGTGATAAAGCTTTTTCTGAACTCAAACGATTATTGACTAGTGCACCGATTTTGCGAGTCCCAGATATGGATAAAGACTTTACTGTATGTACCGACGCATCTAAGCAAGGGTTAGGCGCCGTATTAATGCAGGAAGAAGGCGTAATAGCATACGCTTCAAGAAAATTAAAAACCCATGAAGAACTTTATGCTACGCATGATTTGGAGCTAGCCGCGGTGGTCTTAGCTTTAAAGATGTGGAGACATTACTTGGTGGGGAGAAACTTTGTGCTTAAAAGTGACCACCAAAGTTTGCAGTATTTATTCACCCAGAGAGACTTAAATGCAAGACAAATACGATGGAGTGAACTTTTAAGCGAATATGATTTTGCAATTTCATATATAAAAGGGAAGGAGAATGTGGTAGCAGATGCCTTAAGTAGAAGACCCCGAATGTTCTCCCTCGTACCTATGTAGGTGAACTTGTGAAATCAAGTGCTTGAACATCTTGTAAGAGACAGTTGGTACTTAAAAGTAAGGTCAGGACTCGAAAGCAACCATTCGAAGGAACCTAAGTTCGAAGGGTATGATTTGGAGGAAGACGGAATTCTACGATTTCACGAAAGGATGTATATACCAGACAGTGGAGATCTCCGAAACACCATCTTGAAAGAAGCACACCGAGCAGTGTATTGTGCACATCCTGGGGTAAAGAAGATGTATGCTGACACTAAGAGACTCTTCTTCTGGTCAGGCATGAAAAACGACATTGTCAAATTTGTCGCTAGGTGCCTTGAATGTCAGCAAGTAAAAGCTGATCATCGTCACCCAGCAGGTCTCTTACAACCTCATGACATCCCAATGACCAAATGGGAGATAATTTCTATGGATTTTATCGTTGGGCTGCCTCTTACGCAACAAAAGCATAATGCCATTCTGGTTGTAGTGGATAGATTAACAAAAAGCGCCCATTTCATCCCAGTAAGAGATACTTATGAAGTAGTTGATGTAGCTCGGGTATTCATAAATGAAATCATCAGATTTCATGGAGTACCTAAGATAATCATATCTGATAGAGATCCTCAATTCACATCAAGGTTCTGGAATTGTATGCAGTTGGCCTTGGGAACTCAGTTAAATTTGAGTACTGCCTATCATCCTGAGACCGATGGACAGACAGAAAGGGTAAATCAAGTACTCGAGGATATGCTAAGGATGTATGTTATGGACCAACAGTCACGATGGGAAAAGTACTTACCCTTGGTAGAATTTGCTTACAACAATAGCTATCACAGTTCAATTGGGATGCTGCCATTTGAAGCATTATACGGAAGACCTTGCAGAACGCTGTTGAGTTGGGATAGGTTAGAAGACCGAATAATCGTCGGACCCGACTTGATCCAAGAGATGGAGGATCAGGTAAAACTGATTAGACAACGGCTAAAAGAGGCTCAGGATAGATCGAAAAGTTATGCGGACACTCGCAGGACAGATAGAAGCTATGTGGTAGGAGATCAGGTTTTCATCCGAATCAGACCAAATAAGAGCACCATTCGGTTTGGGAGGGGGACAAAATTATCCCCCCGGTTTATAGGACCGTTTGAAGTCCTGGAAAAAATTGGCCCTGTCGCTTATCGTCTTGCACTGCCACCCCACCTGCACAAAATTCATAATGTATTTCATGTATCTGCCTTACGACATTATATTGCTGATAAATCTCATGACCTTCAATGGAAGGAACTGCAGGTATCGGATGAGGGAATCCTAACGGTCGAACCGTTACGTATTCTGGAACGTAGGGTTCGACAGCTCAGGAACCACCGGATAGACCAAGTGAAAGTCTAGTGGGACAAGTATAGTCCAGGATCAGCGACTTGGGAGGAAGCTGAGACTTTTTGCCAAAATTACCCCAACTTATGCTAAATTTTGAGAACTGAAAACTTTTATGTATATGACTGCTCTATTTTGATACTTGACATTTTGAAACACTATGTAAAGATGAGTTTTTACTTTGCTGGTACATGGATACCCATAAAGCTAGAATGCTACTTCACTCTACTGATACAGGATATACGCTGTTTGTTTAAAATTCACTGGTGCATGGACACCGATATGCGATATGTCATTTAAATTAACATTGCAAGAATGTGAAATCATAGATTTGACATTATAGACGAAAATATTTGTCAATTTATTTCATTGCATTTCAAATATGATTCAAGGAAAGGAAATAAAAGAGTAACTACATTTTGAATATGATAACATATGGGTATATAGATTGAAAATGGTAAAGCAATGCATCATAAATAGAACATGAATGAACGAAACAGAAGTAGCATCTGAAATGAGAAATTTTATTGAACATATGGATACCTATGTAAACAAATTTTCTTTTTATATATATATAAGTTCTAGGATTGATATCATACGTATCAAAGTATTTTGAATACGTAGAGGTTGTTATATGGGTAACAAATGGTTATGAACAATATAGATGCATATGCTGTAATATGTGCACGAGTGTTTACATTGCAGATTATGTACCAGTGAGTATCATGCAGAAAACAGTTCATCGAAGCAATCTACGTGATGACAGATTTCCAAGAACAACTGAGACTCCCTGAGATCCTACGATAGGGTGTTGACCCTGGTCCTACTGGGAGGAGTGGGGGTGTTGCCCACCGTTTATTCTCCAATACCTGGAGTCATGGGAGGACTGTGTGAGTCATGCTCCCCTAGACGTGTGATGATGACTGCCAGATGCCTACAAGCATGTCAGGTCGACGTAATCGACTCTGATATCATCGAGGTCTATGAATGGATCAGTAAAACTGATGCCATGGCATATTCCTGTAGAGGATGGATAGGATGGGAGTGGAAGAGATTAGGAAGGATAGGATGATTTTAGAATAGTTTAGAGATTCGGTGAAGATGGGAAGTAACAATTAAATTACGGATACATACTTATTTAAACGAAAATTCAATCTTAAAATACAGGCATTCTACAATCACCCTAATCTCTAAAAACACAATATTGATCTGAGTATATTAAACCATAAACTTCGGGACGAAGTTTTCTGAAAGGAGGAAGTATGTAACGACCCATTCCCAAGTTATACCCAAAACGATATTAGCGTGTGAACGATATAGGCATTTGATAGCTACACCTGCCTATACCGCCCACATCGCACTAGTACACCCACCTACTAATATCAAGATTACATAGATTGAGAACTTAATATTAAGATTACAGATCTATATATTAAGATCATCTAAGTATAAATTTTATGAAAAGAGGTAATAAAAGAAATGATAAAGTTAATCCTTAAGTTAAAGTAGGTATGCAATATTAAAGATTATTAATGAGAACTTAAATAAAGCTAGCTCTATAAATAAATAATTATATAATCCTTCATAAATGTATATTCATACTCACTATGTCGTGGACCACCCACCAAATAAAAAAACATTTAATATGAACATAATGATGGATAAGGCCTCGGGGGGGGTTAAGAGCGGTGGAGGAAGATTGTTTAGATTATAATATTCCATTAATATAATGAAAGATACCACCATAAATACGAAGAAAATATCACCATTAATAAAGGAAAGACCTGGAAGTATGAGGCGGTGGAAGACTTATTTGAGGAGGTGATATGGAGGAGAAAGAGATTTTTTTTTTTGAGCAAGAAAGTCTCGAAGAGGGAAGGGGGGGGGGGAAGGTGGGTTGAATTGGCAGATTGAGCTGTAGTCTCATCCTTCTTGGAAATGCATTCGTGGCGGGGAAGACATCCTCTGGGTCTGGAATTGTTCCCGGATTGGCTGGGAGGACTTGGTTGTTTCGGTGAACTGTTTAACTATCCACGACATCACGCAGCATCAGCATCACTGGGAGGAGAGCCATCATCAAAATCATTAACTGCGTTCCAGGTATTTCTTTTAGGTATAGAATTGTTTCTCAATTAAATTTCACTGCAAATTTCAACGAAATAACTTACTGCTGATTATATTTGGTCTGCAATTAAATCTCTGTGTGTGGAACCTTACATTTCATTGAAATATGTTACTGCTGAGTATATACTTAGATTAATATATGTCTGAAATTAAATGACTGTGTTTCGCGAACCTTACACTCGAGGACGAGCGTGCCGTCCCCAGGTGGAGCCAATGTTGTTTATCCACCTCATACATCGAGGAAAAAGAGCAGCCAAGTGGAAATCCGAGCAGATTTATAAAGATGGCGAGATTGAGTAAGTTGAAAAAGACTTTGAAAGGAAAATTTCCATAAGGTATAAGGATGCTAGACTTGATGTGCAACATAACCTAGCAGGAAGTCATGCTCAATACTCCATAGCGGAACCATAAAGAACATAAGTGTTGGTGGGATGTTCCGTCGGCGTCAAAGGAAGGCGGTGAGATTAAAAGGCAAGCCCCCGGAGAAGGTGACGTCACCTCATGGCGGACCAATCACAAGCTTTCCGTGGGGTGGTAGAATGGATCATAAGGCCCTTATGAACCCCGCCAGAGTTCTAAGCGACTCCATCAAGAAGGACAACCGGCGCCAGTAAGTAAAGGTAAGGTAAGTCTAGGGAGGGCGGTACGAAGACCGGTACATGCCTTAACTCGGCACGAGGCTTTCACCTACCCGGATGTTGACAGCCAATAACCCATCTCCACGTGTCCCATTGTCGGCGTCCTTATGACGCCAACCCGTCAACCCCGTTTCGTATCCCGTAAAACCCGATCTAATATAATCTCGTTTTATTCCCATTTGGGTAAAATACTATTTTTTCACGGTTTTGTCTTGTAGAGAAGGTTAAAACTCCAGTACCAGGTTGTTTTGAACCCCGCGTCGCTTTCCCCTTGGGCTTCCTCACTGTTCTCAGGTATTTAGTCATTTCTTTGTCTCACCCTTTTCCTTCTGTTTTTGCTTTTCAAATGGTCATGGGGAAAATGAAATCCAAGAAGTCTGAGCCTGAAACCCCACAAGCTCGCGAGGTCAGGGCTGTTCCTGGACCCGAACCCCTCATCGACGCCCATGCACGAATTCACGACCCATTCTACCCTTTCAGTGTAGCCCACATCAGACCTGAGTTGTTTGAATGTCATTTAAAGGGTCAAGACAGGTTCAGAGTCGTTCAGTCGGGTCTGTGTTACCAAATCACCCCGACCACATACCCAGTTCTTGAGTTCATTAGTTGGCTCGGGGAAGCTTATGATGAGCACAGAGACATGTTCCTCTCTGCTCAAGGCAACAAGATCTTTCGCATATCGCCCGAGCTCATAAAGAGAGTTATTTGTTCCCCCCCCAGTCAAAATTCTGTAGAGTTCTCTGAAGTTTCCCTTTCCTGCCAATTCTCTAAGTTACCCTAGGAACAACAAAGCAGTTTCCTCAGCCTCCTCTCAAATTCTCGCCTGTCAGCTCTTCCGCCTACGGACGTTGTTCCCTTGGTCTCTTTCTGTGACAATGTGCAGCGGGTCCTAGCTCTCATTTCAGGGTTGTTAGGGCTCCAGGAGGTCGAGCAGGTGTCTAAAGAGGGTATAACCCTTCTATGGCTCATGATGCAGAAGGGTACACTTTTAAATATTCCTGCTTTCCTAGATTCGGCTATCCAAACCCAGTTTCAAGAGTTTCCCTCTACTGGTTCTTTCAGGTTTTGTTCCTTATTTTTTTACCTGTTCTTGTTCAAGCATGTTGATAAATTTGAGAGTCTAGGCCTAGAGAGACTTTCGAGGACAAATGCCCTAGCCAAGAACCGTCTCTGAGTGGAATTTTTCAGTTCTCTAGCAGCAAGGGGGGAAGGGGTATACAAGGTTTCTTAATGAGTTCATGTCCATAGCCTATGCCATAATACATGATAGCCCTCCGCCCAGAATATTTCCTGAGCAGAAGGACTGGCTACAGTTCGACGAAGAAGATTGCACAGAGGACTGGTACCTATATGACGATTATACTGAGATCAGGGTCTACGGTGCTGAAGTACCTCCCTACCGCCTGCCGGTGTTTCCAGCTATGCAAGTCTTTGCCCTCGAATTCATTCGACAAACCTTGAAGGCTGACCAGATCCACTTTGTATCTGCGAAGAAAGGAAACATTCTCAAACTCCCAACTTCCGTTGGTCCCTTCACCATAAATTCGAGACACGCCCTCTCTACCGTGGAAATCTTGCTGCAAGGGATGGACCTTCTACAGGGAAAAGTTTGGCCCTATGACCTGAAAGGAGTCCTCCCCAATAGGAAGAGGAAAATAAAGTCAACTGCTTATGTACATGAGACTAGGCCCTTCATTGAATGGAGAGCTAACCTTGATACATGGCCTTTGGATGCACATATGGAGGCCGAGTCTTCAACCGCAGAAGGGAAAGGTGACAATGCGTCCGTTGGAACAGAGAAAAGGGGGCAGGCAGACGTCTCAGGCGTCTCAGGAAGTCAGCAAGGTGTTGACATTGATGAGGGAGCACACCCTCATAAAAAACAGAGAACTGAATAGTCGAAGGATATAGGTGAGGGACCATCTTTGGAAGATGTCCCCCAATTTGGGGCCCCTGACAAAAACAAAGTAGGTTTTTTGATTGTTTTTGACGATGCCTCCTCGTCGGGCCCCTCTGGGCTTTCGCAGGCAATTACGGTGGACAGAGCAGAAGTAAGGGAAGAGATAAATGCCCGAAACAGGACCGCACGAGAAAAACTAAGGGCTGAATTGGCTGGGTTTGTAGACAAATATCATACTCGGCTCACCTCTGTGCTGGACATGGACAAGGAAAAGCTCATATTGGATATTCAACAAGCAGTGTTGCAACCCTCAGTTGAGGCAGGTCACTACCGAGCTTTAGAGATCGCTTCAAACCTAGCCAATATTCCCCTGTTGGATAAGCTTGGCTTACATAAGTGCGTAGGAGATATGTTACGGGACGAAGTAGTAAAACTTGCACTTGCTTTGAGGAAACTTGAGCAGAAGCATAGCTTGGTATTAGAGAACCAAAAGAGGGAGAAGGCTAGTGCCAGAGCAAACAATAACAAGCTGGAAACTCTCAAGAAAGCAATAAAGGACAAGGGAGTTGACAGAAATGCAGTTTGGAAAAATCTTATCACCTATCTAGAGGCAGAGAACTCGGAGATGAAACGAAAACTAAATATGCCCAGCGGGGAGCATGTTCAAATAGATGAGTTGGTCCAAGTGGAAAAGGAAAAGTCAGTTCTCGCCGATTCGCTTGCTAAAGAGCAAGAAGAAAATGCTCAAAAGACCACAAAGATTGTGGGTTTGAAACAGATATTGTCTGATCTGTAGGCAAAATGGGATTAGCACATATGTGTGTCCGCGGCATCCCGCGAGCCCGGAATGACCCTAGAGCAACTTTCTAAGGCCCTGTTCAACTTGAAGGTATCAGAGAGCGAGACTCGCTCGGCCCGACAGCAACTAAAAGATATGGAAGCTACATTGGCAGCAAATCAGAAGGCGATGGCGTCCTTACAGAAAGAAGTCAAAAAACTGCAGGGGGAGACTCAGGCACAGGACAAATCCATTAGGGATTTGAAAGGGCAAATCAAAGGTAGCATGGCACTCGTGGAAGCGAGGAAATTGGTCTGGGTAGAAATAACAGCAGAGATCAGGCGACGCTGGAACCTCCTCACACTAATGGACGACAAGATGATCGCAATTCGCTTGTTTAGGACTTAACTTCAAGAGGGACGCACAGAAGGAGAAGCACATGCCTCAATGACCAAGAAGTATATTCGGCACTTGAATGAGCTCTCAGCGGAGGAATTGCACGCACAGGGAATCCCTGACCGTTATAAAATGGTTATGGATGTCAGAAGAGTAGTTGAGAAGGAGACCGCTCGCGCAAATGGACTAGGCTGTTTGACATTAGCCTCGAAGGGAGTGGAGAAATTTGACCGAGAATGGAACAGGCTAGTAGAAGCAGGTCTCCCACCATGCTGGGATCCGCAAACGGGCGCATTTTTTGAGCTAACAGCCTATGAGTAGAAAATGACAGAAACTATGAATAACGCGGACGTGGCGTCAGAAAGAACAAACAAGCTGAAGGTAGATACAATAATAGCCGCGCTGCGTAAATAATTCTTCCTACTTTCCTAGATCAAGCAATTTCTTGACATCCGAGTTGACTACACTGAGCTGACCACCATGTAGACCTTGTTTGAGACCTTCGCCACATCGCCATCTCCAAGAAGCAGTGCGTGGCAAAAGTGCATTGAGTATGCTAATGCTCCGGTTTCTTCGTCCTCTCATCAGTTGCCACCTCCTTTGACTCGTCTACCGGTGTCCTCGTCATCTTCAACTCGATCAAAGCCATCCTCTTCTGGGACTCCTTGTCGGAACACTAACAGAAACTCATGATTTGGTCCACGCGGCCTATTTTACTTTTATATTTTATTGTAAAAACGGGTGAAATCTTGATTTCACCCTCTGCACTCTTTAATTTTCAATTATGTTTTAGTTACAACTTGTCTCAGGCCATACTATGCGAGATGAGAGTTCGTTTTGCCTCATCATCATTTTTGGGTTTTTGATTAAGACTAGGAACCGATAATATCTCCAGAGAACATTTTGTTTTAGAAAATATCTTCTCTAAAGGTTCATGTGAAAAGCTATAAAAGACAGAATCAGAGACTGAGAAAGGGTCCGAATTTTCTAGAGAAGAAGTGTTAGTTTGTGAATTGTTTCTTTTGTAAATTTTGAGGTTCTCTCACAGTGCATATCTGAAGACCCTTTGGGAAAAGTAATACAAGACAATTTGTCGTTTCGATGGATTCCTACTGAGATAATTGAATAGTATGTATTTTCTTAACAATGATTCAATTTAACATTCATTGTGTTGGCATCATCTCTTTGTTATCATAGCTTTCGGAATGCGAATGTTCTGTAAGTTACATGTGAATTTATCTTAAATGGTACTCATGTCATATCTTCATGTAACATTTTAAATACTGCTCGAGGCTTGATTCCTGTTCCATGTTCCTCTTACAAACCATTATTCCTCTAATGTCATTTAAGGGTGGATTCTTGTGTTAGTATAAGCCTACCTGGTTTTGACGTTTTCTTAATTTTCTTACGTGGTATCTCATCCCATTTTACGTTTATAGCTGTTCACCTGTTTCACATTCGGCCTAGCTTTCAACAACTTTTCCTCATGACTGTTTCAAGCACACTCTGAGTAGTCCTTTCTCTGTACAGTTATAACTCATCCCTACCAATATTCTGTTTCTGATATCTTGGACCAATATTCAAAACTTTAATTACCTTTCCATAACAGGAGGTCCCCTTTTACCAATAAGCAATATACTTTTAGAAACCTCTTGTCTTAAGATGTCCTAGGCACTGGTCTTTAGCAACTCAAGGCTGTCTCTAGGAGTTACAACAGACTCTTCATCAGATTGACGTGAAGACGACATTCCTTCATGGTATGTTATAGGAAGAAGTATACGTTGAACAACCACAGGTATTTGAAGTAGAGGATCGAAAGACAGATGTTTGTAGGTTGAAGAAGGCATTGTATGGTTTGAAACAGGATCCCAGAGCATGTTACAAACACATAGACAATTATTTGGTGAAGCTGGGATTTACTGGGAAAGTCGATCCCAAGCTCTACTTCAAGGTGGTCCAAGGTATGTTGGTAATTCGTGTTTTTTATGTTAACGATCTGTTCTTGATAGGTAGTGAGCCCCTGTTCAGTAAGTGTAAGAGGGATCTAGCCTCTGAATTCGAGATGAAGGATCTTGGACTCATGCACTACTTTCTAGGCCTTGAGGTGTGGAAAAAGGCTTGGTGAGATTTTCCTTTCAAAAGGGAAATATATTGTGAAGCTGTTGGAAAGATTTGGAATGAAGAAATGCAAGTCACTGCCCACACCGACGGAAGATGAACTTCAACAAGTTATGCGGAGAAGTTGCAGGACCCGATTTGGAAAATCCATCTGAGTATAGACAGTTTATTGGGGCTTTGATGTTTCTAGTGAGCACTCATTTAGACATATGTTATGCAGTGAATACGTTGAGTCAATTCATGACCGAGCCTCTCCATACACATTGGGTTGCTTCCAAACACATACTGAGATATTTGCATGGATCGATCACACTAGGTTTGGGATATTCTGCCGGAGATGTTCGTCTTCATGGATACACTAATGTTGATTGGGCAGGAAACGTTGTTGATAGGGATAATACGTTTGGATGTTGTTTTAGCCTTGGATCTGCCATGATATCTTGGATGAGCAGGAAGCAGAAGTCCGTAGCATTGAGTACCGTCGAGGCATAGTATATTGCCACTAGCATGGCTATCTGTGAAACAGTTTGGTTGAGGAAGCTCTTTGGAGAGACATTTGAGTAGGTCCTAGGCACTATAATGATATATAGCGACAACAAGAGTGGGATTTGTCTCGCAGAAAATCTGTATTTCATGACAAGTCCAAGCACACAGAGTTCGATATCACTTCATTTGAGACATCGTGTAGAGAGGAGCCATTCTACTCCATCACATATCAACAAATGAGCAGATTGCAAATATTCTCCCCAAGGCTTTGTCGAAAGGGAAATTCTTGGTCTTCAGAGAGCAACTTGGACTTATGGATGTGACCCCTCCTGATAAGGGGCATTGTCGATCGAGGACACTGAGCCAACTCTTTCCCTTTGTTTGAGCTCCCAGGGTGCGGAGCTGAGATAGAGGGCTCCTAGGGTTGAGGGATCTTTGGACAATAGGGTATCACCCATGTCTGTTACCCATAGGGTTGGATTAATAGCTCACTCTATGTTGGTCTTTGCAGAGTATACCCCAATTGGCATCATACCCACAAGTTGGGCTTGTTGGGATTGCCCCTCCTTGTCCGGCCAATGGGTTGAGGAGGCTTGGGGGCGTGTGATCCTTACCTTTTCGTAAGTCGAGTATCTCGCCCAAACTCAGATTATGATGCAAGTGTTCCACCACATGACTCTTTAGGGTCATTGTTGGGAAGATTGGTAGGAAATAGGATGGGTCGAGTAGTAGTTCCCCTACATCAACTATTGCTCGATATGGGGTTAGAGATATTTATCTCCCCCATGAGATTCCAGGTTGAGATGTACTCCCCGATGTGGTTTCAGATTAAGATGTGCTCTCCGACGAGATAGAGAATGGTAGCTTTTGCTCCCTGGTGATTCTTCTTCTTTAGATTCGATAATGTTTCATCAGATAGAGTTGAGCAGAGATGGGACATATGATGACAAGATCAATGGAAAGATATTGACAGGTGGAATTTTCCCTAGTTGAGAGGGAGTGTTAAACTATGCAACTATGGTTAAATTTCACTTTGGATAACTTATTTGATGGAGATGATGATTGCATTGAATTCCTCTTTTTGAGAGGACCAAAATCGATCTAAATATCACTCAAATAAGATAAAGGAAAGTGTACTTATAAAAGAAAGCCCACATATGCACATTTGGACAAGGTCGAACCTAAACAAAATTGGACACCCATGGAAGCTTATAAATACAAGTGACCTCAAGCTCATTTGGATATCACTAATGTTAAAATATGCAACTGCGGTCAAATTCCACTTTGGAAAACTCACTCGATGGATATAATGATTGGATTTAATTCCTCTTTTCGAGAGGGCTAAAATCAACCTAAAGATCACTCAAATCAGATAATGGAAAGTGTATATATGAAGAAAAGCCTACATGTGCATATTTGATAAGGTCGACCCTAGAGCAAAGTGGACCCCATTGGAAGGCGTTAAATACAAGTGACCTCTACCTCATTTGGTTACAATCATGAGACACTCTTCTGTCTTGGCTTTTGGCTTGCATAGGTCTGAGGCTCATCAATGGAGGAATAGGGTCGCTCTGAGGTCAAATTGGAGGGTTCGAAGCTCGAATTTCAAATTTAGGGTTTTGGGCCACAGTCGCAGACACAACACAAAAGGATTTCGACCACAATCGCTCCCACAAAGGCTCATGCATGTGACTGGAACCTTCCTGTCACACAAACAACTCACTCTGCATGCAACCGAGATTTAGGGTTGCAAAATATCAGTTGCACGTTCACCTCAGTCTAGATCTAACCCCAATCGCTCGCATACCAGGCTTAAGGGTGCGACTGGGCTACTATAGTCGCTTGGATGACTCCTCCTCAGTGCGACTGGGAACTAAAAGATGAAATTTCAATCTTCCGAAGATTTTGATCAGTGACAATAGTGTTCAACAATTGGTTGCAAATAGTGATAGTTCATTACAGGGTTCAAAATCGGGATTTTGAGTATAAGCATTGTTAGGTTCATTCCATTGATGTTGTAGTTATTTTGTTGGATAGTTGCATAGATGAAGATATGGATCATTGTACTCTCTTTTGCTAAATCACTTGATGACGATTTAATAAGAAGAAGAATTTGAAAGGGTTTTCCCCATAGTGGGTTTTGCCCTGGTCTTTGACCAATCTTGTATCTCTGTGTGTGAATGCTTTTCTTCTATTTTGCATTTATGTTCCACTGCATTGATGATGATGATATTGTTCTTTCTACATAGTTGCATATGCTGCTGAATAATGATGTAAATATGAATACTGTTATGATGTGATGGGGTGAACTTAATGTGTTAATGAAGAAATGCAATTATCAAAGCAAAGAAAAATACAACCCTAAGAAAAATTAACATGGTATCAGAGTTGGGCTGAAGAAAATCCATGGGTCACTACTTGTTTCCAGTGAATGCTTCTTCAAGAGTCATATCTTCCAAAATTCTATGAGGAATTCTATTTTGAATGTATACAATTGTTAAGGATGATTCTCCCCATAAGAACATAGACAAATCTTGATCACACATCATGGCCTTGACAAATTTTTCAATGGGCCCATTCTTTCCTTTTGAAACTCCATTCTGTTGAGAATTATAGGGGACAGTAAGCTCCCTCGTAATCCCAACTTCTTTACAGAAGGCAACACGTTCTTTTGAAGTGTATTCTCCTGCATTATCAGATCTTAGATTCTTGACCTTCTTTCATGTCAAGTTTTCTACTAAAGCCTTTAATTCTTGAAACTTGGTGAAGACTCCATCCTTGGTCTTCATAAGATATATCCACGTCTTATGAGAAAAATCATCAATAAATGTTACATAGTATAAAGATCCTCTAAGTGTTTTCACTAACATAGGACCACATACATCAGAATGAATCAGATCTAAAATTTCTTTGGACCTACTATCACTGCTTGGTAAAGACTTTTTGATTTTCTTTCCAAGTGCACAAACTTTACATACACCTTCATGTTCTATTTGCGATTTGGGAACACTTGAAACCATTTGAATCAAAGTAGACAAGACTCTATAATGAAGGTGACCATATCTCCTATGTCATAGTTCACATGGATTGATTTCATCATATACTAATGCTTGAGTTGGTTGACCCAAGAGTCTATACAATCTTCCTTCACGAATTCCAATAACTCTAGCATCATCTATATTAGAGCCCTTGGGCCATATAAGTACTTTGTCATAAAAAAATGCTACTTTATCTCCTTTATCTTGTAAACATGAAATAAAGACCAACTTCTTTCTCAAACCTGGCACATACAACACATTGTTGAGATGCACATTGTTATTAGATTCTAACTTAATGGATGTCTTTCCAATTCCTTTGATCGCATAGCTGTGGTTGTTGCCAAGCTCTACCCTTTGTGCTAATCTTCTTTCCATCATGCTAGTGGGATTGCCATGATCTCCTGCTAGTTTTTTTGAAGCACCACTATCTACTAGCCACATACCATTGTCATCTGAAATAGAACCCGTTAGAGCAGAAAAGTAAAAGAAATCTTTGTCACCTTTAGATTTCTTTGGATGTTCATTATTGTATGCTACTGAAGCATGCTGTTTTCCTTTCCTCTTTCTATGATTCTCTCCTCCAGGACATTTGTAATGTTCCTAATTGGAAAATTAACAATATTATCAAAACATGTACTAGCAACAACAATTAAAATTTCACCACGCAAACACAAATTAGTACACCAAAGAAAGGAGGAAAACTGTTGATTTTTGTAGCATTGAAAAGTGCTCTAAGCCCCAAATTTGGTGGAGAGGCTTAGACATGGGTATTCCAAATAACCCTGACACTGTTTGTGAAAATGCCACTCAGATCATGTTTTATTAAAATAATTAATTATTTTAATAGAGACCCTAAGTCTAACTTAGGGAAATTAAATAATATAAGGGCATTAATAAAACAGAGTGAGAATGATCTAGAAAACAAAGATCAAGTCATGTTATAATCTTAGCCATTGATTGGAGATCTAATCTCGGTCGTTGATTTCTCAACGAGAAGACTATAAAGGAAGACTTGAGGGTCATTTCGAAAGCACACATAGAGTGAATCTTGAGATCGAATTCTTTTGACAGTATAATTCTCGGACGAAGATCAGATCTATGTGATTTAGTGCAGTGAGGAGCAAAGATATCATCTGGAGAGAGATTTTCTCAGCCGGAGAATCATCAGCAAAGAGAGGTGGAGAGACGTCCAGTAGAGCCAGCGCAGAGCTAGTCAGGGTGACGCATTGGCTATGCAGATCCACACAAGGCTATGCAGAGGCTGCGCAGGGGCTCAAAGGTTTTATGAGATTTCACTGTTGTAACTGATCTAAAAGCTGGAAGCCAGGGTGTGAGACTGGGAGGTTGAGATCTGTGATTCTGGGAGTCAGATCGATCCACAACTGGGGTGACGCAATGCTTAGAGGAGGTCACGCGGGGCCTACACAGTGACCTCTAAGGGCAACTTCTCTAGTGTCAGGATCAGTCGGATTTTCCAGTGATTGAGTGAGGTATTCTCACAATTTTCTTTCTGCTAGTATTTCTCTTTGTAATTGGATAACCCTTGAGGTATTCAAAGATGTATTCAGAAATTGCTACTTAATAATACAAACCCTCAGATCTGCTGCATCGATTTTCCTGCATTGGGTTTTCCCGCTGATTTAGTCCAAAATAAAGGTGTCCTATGTGTGATTGATTTCTTGCTCAATTTCCATGTTTCAGAATCATCGTCGAGCGTTACCTCTCTTGTTGTCAAGAGTTCGGCTGGCTCACCCTCACCCTTTCCTTTTACTGACTCAGTCCTATGACCTATGACTCCACCTTGACCTCCCCTTTCAGTTCGACATCTGCAGTCAGTTCGAATAAATTTTTAATTAAGTGTAGGCTGGTTTAGTAGTTACTTCAATAATTCATATTTGAATTAATTTTGTAAATGTAATTTACATAATAGGAGAAGTAACTCACATAGTTGTAGTAGGATTCCTTAGATTGTCAGATCTAGGAATTTTCACATGGTATCAGAGCATTTGATGTGAAACAGGAAGAGAAAATTTGACTCTGAAGAGAAGGCAAAATTGCTGCAATAGCAATAGATCGAATGCCCAAGGGGATTACACAGTTCTAGCCAGAAGGGTTGAAGTTTCGAGGTTGTCTCTCTTTGAGTGAGTCGACAGAGAGGTAGGACTTCCAATTCGAGATTTTGCAGAGCCAGAGGGAGCAGCGCAAAACCTTCATGCAGAGCCAGAGGGACACAATTTTTTTGCAGGTAGTTGTTGGGCAGAAAAGCGTCAGAAGAAAGAAAAGAGTACATAGTGGGGAATTCTTCCTCAGTGAGATCCTAGCCGAGGAATTCAACATTTTTTCTAGGATCTGAGCAACAGATCAGGGCAGGAGATCTACGAGCTCTAGGAGGAGTGCGTAAGCCTGCTTAGTGCTGCGTAGAGGTGGACAAAGCGGAAGCATTTCGACAACGTTCGGTTGAGATGGCAGGTCATGGCCTTAGAGTTCAGGACCGGTTGGAGGGTTCCTCCAACTATGTAATTTGGAAGGAAATGATTCAATTCCTTCTAG
Source organism: Pinus albicaulis (assembly GCA_034641835.2). NCBI lineage: Eukaryota > Viridiplantae > Streptophyta > Pinopsida > Pinales > Pinaceae > Pinus > Pinus albicaulis. Next base: position 558,445,452 of record CM076576.1, on the reverse strand, counting down.
ATGAATACGATCTCAAGAGGTTCGTGGCGAATGTGGTTGCTGTACCTTCAGATCCGGATCAACTTAAGAAGTACCAGTCCAATATGGCAAAGGCCAAGAGGATGATTCTTGATGGTGTCGACGATCACATAGTCTCTCATGTAGCTGGCAAGAACACCGCCAGGGAGATGTGGGATGCCTTGTCCTTGCTATACGAAGGAACTTTTGAGCAGCAAAAGGTGTACTTGGAGCAGAAGCTCGTGTTTGTACATATGTAGAAGGGAGAGCGCATTGCTCCATTCCTTACGAGGCTTCAGGAGATTTGAGATCAGTTGGCAGCTGTGGGATCCACCCCATCTTCAGAAACTATGGCAAGGCTAGCCCTTAATACAATCATGAAGGAGTGGCAAGTTTTTTTCCAAAGCATTTTGGGTAGGGCTACGCTTCCTAGTTGGGAGCAGATGTGGTCAACACTTTAGGAGGAAGAGTTGAGGAGACATCTAGTCAAGTGCAAGCTTGAAGACAGTAGCAGGAGCACATCTTGAGTCTGGAGGAGGAGGAGAATGCAACCCTTGCATCGAAGGGGCAACAAGGGTAACAGAGACAGAAGAGATACGTCTCGAAGGTGAAATGCTTCAGATGTGGTGAGATGGGACACTTTGCATCACAATGTCCTTCGAAGAAAAAGGACAAGGATGAGAAGCATGATCCGAAGGTTGCAGTCGCAAAGATCAAACATGATGAGTTCGCTATGAGTGTCCATGCTTCTTGAGGAGAGAAGTGGGGTGACATTGAACTATAGTTCATTTTGAACTTCAGTTGGGCATGATCCTTGACGAGTCCACCTCGTGGATTAGTACCTTGCTTCGAGAGAACCCAAAATCAACAATAGCAGGATGGAAGAGTTTTTAGTAGGAGCCGAGGAGTGGTGGAGATGACAGTGCAGTAGGTAGTAGCACCATATTCTGAGCAGCGCAGAGCAGAGCAACGACAACATAGCAGTAGTAGCATAGTGTAGAGCAACAACAACGCAGTGCATCAGAGGGACAATGCAGTAGTTACCTATAGTCAGAGTCTTCAGCACCGAGGTGCATCCACTGAACACTTGTTCAGTTTTAGGTGAACTCAGTTGCTTCTCTTAGCAACTGAGTTGCAATGTAGATGTAGTGTTAGCAGTGGTAGTACTAGCAACATAACAAATGCAACACTTGAGAGGGAGCTGTAGTACGGATGCAACAGTGGCAGTGGTAGTGTCATGGGCAGTGTTATAGTGGGAGCAACAACACAGTGGTTGATGGACTTCAATAGTGCAGAGGATGTTTCAAGGTCAGAGAAATATGCAACAAACATATTGTTAGAGCATGTTCCTCGCTAAGAGGGAGTGTTGATTTATGTAGCATCGGAAAGTGCTCTAAGCCCCAAATTTGGCGGAGAGTCTTAGACACTGGTATTCCAAAGAACCCAGAAGCTATTTGTGAAAATCCCACTCAAATCATGTTTTATTAAAATAATTAATTATTTTAATGGAGATGCTAAGTGTAACTTAGGGAAATTAAATAATTAAAGGGCATTAATAAAATAGAGTGAGAATGATCTAGAAAACAAAGATCAAGTCATGTTGTAATTTTAGCTGTTGATTGGAGTTTTGATCTCGACCGTTGATTTCTCAACGAGAAGACTATAAAGGAAGGTTTGAGGGTCATTTGGAACGAAACACATGGAGTGAATCTTGAGATTGAATTCTTCTAACGGAGCAATGCTCGAACGAAGATCAGATCGAAGTGATTTAGTGCAGTGAGGGGCAGAGATAGCATCCAAAGAGAGAGATTTTCTCAGCCGGAGAATCATCAACAGAGAGAGGTAGAGAGACATCCAACAGAGCCAGCACAGAGAAAGTCACAGTGACGCAGATGATGCGCAGACCCACGCAGGGCTACGCAGAGGTTGCACAGGGGCTTAGAGGGTTTCCGAGATCTCATTGTCAGAACTGATCTAGAAGCAGGAAGCCGAGGTGTGAGATTGGGAGGCTGAGATCTATGATTCCGGGAGTCAGATCAATCCACATCTGGGGTGACGCATTGCTTAGAGGAGGTGACGCAGGGCTTACATAGTGACCTCCAGGGGCAACTTCTCCTATTCAGATCAACCGAATTTTCCAATGATTGAGTGAGGTATTCTCACAATTTTCTTTTTTCCAGTATTTCTCTCTGTAACTGAATAACCCTTGAGGTATTCAAAGATGTATTCAAAAATTTCTATTGCTTAATAATACAAACCCTCAGATTTGCTACACCGGTTTTCCCGCATTGGATTTTTCTAGGGACTTAGTCCAAAATAAAGGTGTCCTATGTGTGATTGATTTCTTGGTCAGTTTCCTTGTTTCAGAATCACTTTAATTAAGTGTAGGTTGCTTCAGTAGTTACTTCAATAATTTAGATTTGAATTAATTTTGTAAATGTAATTTACATAATAGGAGAAATAACTCAGATAGTTGCAGTAGGATTCCTTAGAAATTGTCAGATCTAGGAATTTTCACACAAACATCGTAAGCCATTTTATTAAATTTCAAGCCAGAACTGAGTACAGTGGAGTGAACTGATAGAACCTATGCTTGCTACTGCAAGTATGCAATATCCAGGTGAGAAACTAAGTGGAAACTACAGCTGAAATGGCCCAATCTGCCTAAACGCACTGCCTAGAAATCGCTGTTGTTGTTGTCGTGGTTGGAGGAAAAATGTGATATTAACCCTCAAAACTACTCCAAAAATTCTAAAAAATTAGAGAGAGGCTTCTCACAGCCCAACCAACAAAACTTAGAAAAATCTCACGGACCCAAGTGGTAGAATAACTTCCCCAAATTACTGCACCCTGCTCTGGAAATACTGCTACTGCTGGTTGGCTTCAACCCTCTATTTTTTTCCCTCAAAAGTGCTCACAAAATTCAGCGAAATTAACTGGAGCCTCTCCTCATAAAACCCAAAAAAACTTGGAAATCTCTTGGGCTAAGTCCCGCTAACCCATAATACCCAAAATACTGTGAAATTCCCCAACTGATGAGTTATGCCCCCAACCCATAATCTCTACTGCAATAGCTCCAATTTCCTCCCTCAAACCGCTGGAAATTACTCTTCAAAATTCTTCTGAGAATGAGCGAGAAATTTCAACCCAACTCTTGCTCGAAATCTCCTCTTCAAACCCTTGTGCTGCATGGTGACCAGAAAATGCTTATGCAGGACCTAGAGAGGAAAAATTCGGCCCTCTAAATAGCAGTGCTTTCAACACGAAAAGTTCTCGAGAAAATTGTCCTCCCTTAAGCAAATTTTCTGCAAATTCTCCAGCTCAAATTCCACCGGTTAGCTGCTCTCCTAAGCTCCACAGATTCTTCTTCCGCGTCCTCCTAAAATTTGCACTAGTTGAAGATATGCTGTGAATTGGCTCTCTAAATGGAAAAATTCTGCCCTCAAATTCTCTCCTAAGGTAACACTTGAAGTTACCAAAGAAGAGGTGGAATTCCTGCTTGGAAATTCCTTGTGCTAAATAACACTAGTTAACTTGGCTAAGCAGCTCAAGCAAACTCTCTAGTTTTGAAAATCAAATACAAAAAGGATGTCCAAAACGAGATTCTTCTCTCCCTTTTATAATTGTTACTCATCTATTTCTTTTGGGTTCCACCAAAGTTGACCTCCCTTTCTCACTTCTTCCTTGTGGTTCAATTTTATTTTTTGAGTGCCCCCCACAACTCATTAGCACTTTAATTTTTATTTTCTCCTAAGATTAGATTTCTTTTCTCTCCATCTTGACCCATGGGAAGCCTCCTTTGATTCACTCGCTGTCCCATAAGGCAAAGTCGCTAGAAGCCCTCTGCATAAGTAGAGCACCCTAACGATGTAAAATCCTAAGAAGACCCACAAGAAGCTGCCCTCCTGGGTAAATGATCTCGTGCACTTCAAGAGTAGACTCTTGAAGATACAATCCAATCCCTGTGGAGATGAACCCTTGTGTGCATGTGTTCCCCTTGATCTCCTCCTATTGCAAATCTTGCCATACTAGTGAAGTCCCCCATGTTATCATCCTATGACTAAAGTCCAATGGAAGATTTGCATGATCTTCCCTTGTGGAAACCAACTCATCCCTAAGAGTATCTGCACTGCTAAGTCCTATGATGCCCAGATTCCATGCTAGCCTCAAAAGGGTGCCACTAGGTTGTCACTGCGCCACTCTGACCATGACTATTTTCCCATCATGCACATATTCTATCCTCCTCTCCAGGATACTCATGGAGAAATATCTGTGAAGGCCAATCCTATCCTACCCAAGCATCTCCATGATGCTAACGTCTACCCATCTACGACCAATCCTGATCCTGAGCAACAACGGGAAAAATCTGCCTCGCCATACGATGAAGGCCTCACCGCTCCCCTACATGTCAAACCAACAGTGGGCTAGATTGCTCTCGACCCAGATTCCACTCATCGTGAAATAGAATGACCAATCAACCAATTGAATCCCTGGATCCCATATCCAATTCAAATGTGGCATAGTCCTGACAAATTTTGGAAACCACCTGTGCCATGTCCTTGGTCGCTGCATATATCTAATAGATAAACTCTGTATACCATGAATAGATATGATGCATGTTAAACTGCCCTGCGCTTGCCATATCACATAGTGAGATTTGATATACTGTCTCCTGGTGGCTCACCCCAATATTTCCTAGAGTCTAAACATCCGCTTGTAAGAAAAATCCACCGCTTACCATATACACTCCTGTAACCCCTCGAAATTCCTTGCCCAAGGTGTGTCATGCATCTCTCCAAGTGTGAGCTCAAGGACAGAGCACATGTTGCCTCTATAGAAGATCGAACCATCCCCAAACTTGCATCTTCCAACTCGTGCCCTGACCATATGTCATAGTTGGAAAGTTTCTCTTGTGTTGCACTTTGTCATGTCCAACTTTGTCAAATGAACCTCCCGGGTCGTGTTGCTTGTGATGAGAGCATCAAGAGATAATATCCATGTCTACTGTGTAAGTGCACAATGTTGGAGTGATAGATGTGTGGGCTCTAATGGGTATGTCCAAGAACCTCTATGGAAGCTCACAACTAGCCCTATGACCATCCTGCTCTCCAAACCTGGGTATGCCCGCCTCACCGGCATTCCTGACCTCCTCATCGAAGAATCTCTCTGCTAGTAGCGCTTTCCATTCCGCAGTGCAACCCCACACACTACTGTATATAGCCATGTATCCTCTTGCCCCTTGGCATATAACTGCACCCAGTTGCACATCTTTGTGCACTGCTGGACCCTGATACATGTTGCTGCATCATCTTGGATCAACTGACATCCCTCCTGTATCGATGTCTCCATTACACTATGAGGAAATGAAGTGCGATGTGAATCACTCCTCCTACACAATGGTGCTGCCCTACACACCACTGCACACCACCATGCACCTTCGTGCTCTTCTGTATACCGTTGCTCATTGCTGCATACCCTTAACACCCTTGGATGCCAGGGTCTAAAACTGAGTTAGTGGGCATCAAATTGCATCCTACCTACATCATCGTCTCCACTCACTACCACTACCCCTGATGTTTGGACCTCATCTCCTAATCTTCGTTGAGAGATTTGATAGGAAAACCTCGCTAAGCGCTAGTGGCAGTGACCCATGATGTTGTTGCTCCGTGTCCCCTACATCTGTGGAAACTTTTCGTCTCTATACAAGGCACTATTTGGTGGCCTGCCAATGCCACCTCCTCTCACCAACTCCTGCCAGAGTACATTGATCTTCCTACTACCCCATGCTCGACCAACTTGCTATGATAACTCATGAAATATGCTCACTACCCTGTCAATCCATCATGTCACTAGTGTTATCTGGAATTCTGAAGGGGATATAAAATAGTGTGTGTGCCCAACCACCATCACACTACTACTACCATCACCTACTGACTCAATGATGTGATGGAGAATCCCTTTGCTAGCTCTGGTTGACACCTTAGTCGAGAGAGTAGATCATACATTTAGAGGGCCATCTGTTTATGAGGTGCCACCCATGGATGAGGTGTCATCAGTTGATGAGGTACCCCAAGTTGTGTCTGAGTTGTCAGGTGATCACAACCCACAACAGATTGATGAGGTGTCGAGGGACATATCCATTGACGAAGTGCCAACAAACACAAATTTATCCAAAGCCGTGACAAATTTTGTAGAAGGTAGCTACCTACAATTGATTGTTGACGATGTTATGCATGGTGAGCTATCTATGAAGGGGCAGTTAGTGGATCATGTTGAGCCCATGGTGGAGGATGAGCTGCTATCCTTGGAGCCAGTCATCGATGGGGAGCAGATAGGTGCATCGACAACCAACAGAGCTGTCATACTTTGATGCGACAACCTTTTGCATGCATACATCGATGGGGCTTGCAACACTATTGGGTTGCCTCCACGCATTGGTGAGAGAGAGGTCGCGTTACCTAGGTAGATTACATGGGTTGGCCAGACTAGCGAGGCGAGGCGACATGAGTTGCGCAGGGTGCAACATTCACAAGATGGAGGACTTGTTCCGTATATGGGTGTTCGTGCATTCACTCCCTCTCTTGGGGTTGGATGGTGAGAGGTGATGAGTTGATATTCTACTGGTGGAGCAACATTTATGGTCAGAGACAGAGGACATCTAAAGCCATGGGGGATGGACGAGGATGCGTTGTTATGGTGGTTTTGGGATCGAGTTGGATCCATGGATGGAAGATTGAGTCAATGATTTATTTGGGATCTGGGTATTGAGGGACCCATTCATGTTTAGTTAGTTTGGAGGCATGGCGTGGTACAATGGTTCATTTGGGATCTTGGTATCAGTGTATAGATGCCTCTGCAGTGGAAAGATGCAAATTTCTTGAGGGCAAGCAATCTTGGGGTAGGAACATTTGTCATTTCCCCATTTTTTTTTTTCCTCTATAGTACAACCGTGATGGGTTTCCATGGTATGTGATGGCCAAACTACAAGAGCAAGATTATGTCATCAGGGGTCTCGAAGGAGTTTTGAGGGATTTTTATGGGTTTCAATGGTGTTCGCTTGACATATACCATCATCCACACAATTTGCATTTCGTTTCGTTGCATTCTGACAACTTTCAAATAACAAAGTTATTAATGGGCCTGACTTAATTATTTATGCTTGAGGTGGCATTTTGGGAGGAATATTTGATGGAATACCTCAGTGTAATAGCTCGTTGGAATCAAAACAATAAGATCTATAGGATGATATGCTTAGAAGTGACTTCTAGTGGCCGAAGAAAGTATGTTGGGTGGTTGACCATTTTCCCATATTAAAAGTGACTTTAATTAGTCACTTAATTAAATTAAAAGAGGGGAAAATAATTAATTGAATAAAAATGGCCAAAAGTGACTTAGTGAAATAAAAGAAAATTAAAAGTCACTTTTATTGAGTCAAAAAGGAGTTTCTAGAATAATATTAAAATAATCAAAATAAGATGATTCTAGAGACTTGGAGATCTATCTATGGAGTATTTAAAAGGAGGAGGAGATAATTTGGGAAATCCTTGAGTTGTGATATTTTCTTGTGGAGAGGTTTGAAAAACTGGGAGTTCCCAGCTTCAGCAGTAGCCCTAGGACAAAAACCCTCGGGTTATTGAGTGAGAGTGGGCGAGAACCCATCTCTCCCCTTGGTGAATTAACCCAGAATTCACATTTTTTTTCAACAGTTCAGTTGATCTTTGGAGGCCAACTACGACATTATTGTATATCTTTGGAGGCCATCACTTCAGCCATTCTGAGTTTCTTGTTGCTGAATAATGTAACTAATATCGATCTTCATAATTGTACTTGTTAAACACATTTTATTATTAAATAAAATGACTTATTAAAGTGTGGACTTCATGCTTGGGTCATTGTTTTCTAGGTCAAATCCTCCATTGAAGACTTCTAGGTTTTGTCTTGAGTCATTAGAGTCATTGTCATTTTTATTACACCCTTGTTGGGCTTTTGTATCATGTAAAAAGAATTATTTTTGAGTAAAAAAGGTTATTTGTCACCTCCACATGAAGTCAGTCCTATCCCCATGAAGCCAGCCTACATTAGGATAGTTTGACCCAACAAAAAGGATATATATATAGAGAGATAGTTCGACTTGTTTGGAGTATACACTGAACAAGTTCGATCTTCAAGGAAGAGAAGCAAAAAAGGAGAGCGAAGTAGCTGGAGAGGGAAGAAAGAATCTGGGAATACCTAATTCGTGTTTTTGGGCTATCTATCTTTCACATGTGAAAAGTTTCTAGGTAGTTGTTGGGGCCGAAATTATGATTCTACTATAGGTCTGAAATTCTGAAGTTGGGGGTCGAAATTCTCGATTGAAGCTGCTATTGGGACGCTGTCACTTGGAGATTTTGACAGGGATCATATATTGGAAGGAAGGTCTGACTTGGTGGTCGGAGGAGGTCTTTGACTAGGTCTAAGAGGTCTTGGATTGTCTCATCTTGATTTGAATATACTAGTGGAAGAGTTGGTCTGGGTTTTCCTCTTGAAGGGGTTTTTCCCTGGCTGAGTGCTTACATCTTGTGTCTCTTGTTCCCATGGTCTTCATATACATATAATTTGGTAATTGCTTGATGAAAGATAAACTAATAAAGAAGTAAAAGAAGCCAACATAATTCACAAGTAATTATCAAGAAAGAGGAATCAAACCCTAATTCATATAAGCATTGGTTTTTCAACATGGTATCAGAGCTATGGTGGAAGAAGGTTGAAGATCACTTTGTTGGCAATCACTTGAGGAAGGGAAAAGTAGTCTTGGAAGAAAATGTTACTCCCTCTATGGAAATTTATTTGAATATGGGTTTCAATATCATGAAAATTGCAAGAAGTTGGATTGGAAGAATAATCTACAATCTATCTAGGAGAGTCAAGAGTGAAGGATTCTTGGCTGCACTTATAGGTACTCTTGATGATGACAATGCATAGATCATTGATAGTGGAGCATCAAGACATATGACGAGAGAAGGTGGACAACTTCATACTCTATCAAGGGAACCACCGTCTCATGTAGTGGAGCTAGGAGACAACAACAATTATGCAATCAAGGGCCTTAGATCTACATCATTGAAGCTGGAAAGCGGAGCAAAGATACACCTCAACAACATACTCTATGTCCCATATTTGAAAAAAGGAATTTACTTTCCATTTCTTTAGAAGATAAAGGAGATAGGGTTGCCTTTGTAGATGGTAAAGTTTTGGTTTGGGGAAAGGATTCAAGTATTAAAAAGGCAAAGGTTACTGGAGTTCGTGAAGGAAGACTATATAGAGTTATAACATCATCCCCTCAAGGCCTAGTTCACATGAAGATCAACCCTATCAAACTGTGGCATAGAAGATATGGGCATATTCATTACAAGATAATACCCTCTCTTATTCAAATGGTTAAATGGAATCCCCAACATCAAGGAAGATCATGAAGAAGTATGCAAGGGATGTACTTTGGTAATGAATACTAGGAAACCTTTTACAAGCAGTGATACAAGGTCTAAGGAGATATTAGACCTCATTCATTCCAATGTGTGTGGGCCGATGTTTAATAAATCTCTTGGAGGCTATCTTTACTATGTGAACTTCATTGATGATCACTCTAGAAAGACATGGCTTTATCTTCTCAAGACAAAGAACGAAGTATTTGGAAAGTTCAAGGAATTTAGATCTGAAGTTGAGGATTTAACCAAAAGAAAGGTACAAACTTTCAGATCCGATAATGGAGGGGAATACACTTCAAAAGAGTTGATCACATATTATAAAGAATCATATATTAAGAGGGAGCTCATTGTTGCCTACAACCCTGAGTAGAATGGAGTTGCAAAAGGGAATAAAACCATTGAAGAATGCATACAGACTAGATTAGGAGGGAGCCTCCACCATTTTACCAAAAGATAAGTATCTTGTTCCTTTTTTCCTCTTTTATATTGGCTTCCCTCTCATATCAAGATTTATTTGTATTATATGCTAATAACATTTTTCTTTGTATTTTCCTTGGTAGGAAAGATTGCAGAATACACAAAGGTTATGGAGGAGACTTCAAAGGATAAACTTGAAGCATGGAAGAAGTTTTGATGCAAAGGATGCCCTTCAAGAATTGATGTCCTTCAAGGTTTGTTAAAGAACAATTCAAGGCATTTCTTAAACTACAAGTTTTGTTACAAGGTTCTCTTCATGGAAAAAGGTATGTTCATTATCTTTTGAAATTTGCTTTACATTACTGAAATAGTTATGTCTAGGATTTTGAATCTTAAAGATTTTTGTTAAGGTGATTAATCATTAGATTGAATCTATCCTCATTATAATATCATTCGATCATTCTTATGAAACCCTAACCTTTAGGGTTTACTGTAAAACCCTAGCCTCTTGTTGCTAAGTGTATGTCAATGTTAAATAATGAAACCCTAGTCTACTTAAGGGTTGTTGATAAAGTATAGAGATCCTATTCTTTTGGTGTTTAGGGTTTTGATATTGTATTAGAAAAACTCGTAGTCTTTTATGGATTTGTTGTTATTGTCCAAATCGAAACCATAGATCTTGAAGGTTTTGTTAAGTTAGGGTTTGTTGTTAATGTCTAAATGAGACCCTATATCTTTAGGGTTTGATGGATTAGGGTTTATGAAACAAAACCCTTGTAATAGTTATAGTAAGATCTTAGGAATGAAGCTCTAGGTGTATTTTTGTCTGTTTATCGAAACCCTAGCATGGTCAAAATTGTTGTATATCTAACTTTGATGTATTGATGTTTGTGTCTTGGGTTTACCTAGTTAGATATGCATATGCGAGTATGCTAACTTGATGGTTGATACTCATGTTTCACTTTGTGAAATCTAGGGTTTATAACAAAACCCTAGTAGAGATTGATATTCTAAGGCATGATGATATTGTTTTCAAATATGGATATGATTCAACTTAGATGATAAAAATATAGGGTTTGCAACAAACCCTCGTAGAGTCTAACATGTAATTTTAAAAGCATATTGTTGAGACCATTGATGTATAATTGTTATTTGATTGAATCATTGATATCTAAGGTTCTGTGTCTTGAAGATAGAGTCTAGGGTTGATGACAAAACCCTAGCAAGAATTTGAAGTCTAGCATGTAAAAGGATATGTCTCCCGCTGAATATGAATTTGATATTTTGAATTCTTGTGTCTCTTATTCTTGTGTTCTTCATATACATATAATTTGGTAATTGTTTGATGAAATATAAACTAATAAAGAAGTAAAAGAAGAAAACATAATTCACAAGTAATTATGAAGAAAGAGGAATAGAACCATAATTCCTATAAGTATTGATTTCTCAACACTTGTATCAACATATTTCATATTAATAAAACAAAGCTGAGTTCTTCTGCATGTCTTTCTTGTCTATTCTCAAGTTGCAGATTTAATTTCCTTATTTTTCCGTTAATTTCGTGGTTCAATGTGTGTGAATTGTTTGTAAAATTAACATTGCGAATTTTGGGAGCAAATTTATATTTTTTCTGAAACATTTTATCTGGTAAAATTTTTATTTGGGTCAATACAGTGGTATCAGAGCTAAGTAGCAGATTCTATTTTCTAGTTTTGTCGTTAAATTGATGGTTGAATTTGTGCAAATTGTTATTTAACTTGATGACATAATTATTAGAAGCAATATTAAGCAAAAAATATATTTGGGACATTACAACATTTGCTCATATAGTGACCAAATATTCGACAACGATAACATTAGATATTTTCATATCCTTCTTTCTTTGTGGAGAAGGTCTTCCTTTTGGTTTTTTATTTTGGAAACCAAACTTCTTCTTTCCTTCGTTCTTCTTTTTGAAACATGTTGCAAATTCTTGAGAGTCTTCTTCCTTTTTATCTCTTGATATAAATCTTGTTTCTTCTTGAGCACAAGAGGTCCATAGTTATCCAAAACATGGAACTTCCTTTCTGCTACTTATACCAGCTACAAATTCATCCCATGATCTAGATAACTAAATGATCAACCCTTAACATCTTCATCTCTTTTTATTTCTTGCATGAGAATTTAGTTGCAGGATGTGTATTAGGGGCTGGACTCAAGATACATGACAATAATATTAAACAAAAAGGAAGGTGGAGAGTCATCCTATTGTCCTAAAGGGATGGTAGTCTATATAGGAAAGTGGTTAGGTTTTGTAACTTCTATCAACACATCCATAGGTCAGAGCCTCCCAGGGAAAACAATACTATCTTGAGGTAAATAAAATTGATTTATTTGCCTCTATGACATGTGTTATATTTTCCTGTGAACCTAGCACCCGATAATTCATTGACCTAGCAGATTCTAGTTCTATTGAATGAAAGCATAACTAGATCCTTAATTAATGGATGTAAAAATAACTATCTCAATCACAATGACACAAATAGTTTTTGCCCAATCAACAACTTGTCCTTAGCATTCAGAACTTACTTGGGCTCTCGTCCTGGGTAATTTCCCAACCAAGAGAATTATAGATTACAATGCTTTGGATCTGATGTAACAAATTAGGCCTTAGATCCCTGTGGTTGATTTGGATCTCCAATGCTCCCCTTTTACACTTCCTCAAACTTGGCACAATAGAGTATCACACTACTCACTTAGATTCCTCTTTCAATGTCTTGTGCTATTTTATGGTGTGCCTTCTCCTCTCCTTAGCCTTGCTTTATAACTTTATATTGAGCTAAATACCTCTCCCTAATCTCCAAAGTGATTGCTGGTCGAGATTAGATATTTCCTCACTTAAGATCAAGGGTTGAGATTAAAACATAATCATTAAATTAATTATTTCACTTTTCCTAAGTTTACTTTAGCTCAATTAGCCAACATAATAGTTATGTGTTTTCCTAAATTAGAACTTAGAGTAAGTTGCAAAAGAAACTTACTCACACTAGAGAAAGTGTTCTAAGGAGATTCGTGGTTGACTTCTTGCATGCCTAGACACTTAGGCTTGTGTAGAAGTGTTTGCCTAAGCTACAAATGTCAATACTCCCTTTTAGTGAGGGAGGTATGTATGCCCCTTGGAACTAAATTTGATCTTGGAACTGCATTTGCTATATTGGTTGCTCCCTTTGAACTAGAAGCCTTTCTTGCCTCTTGGTATAAAAACATCCTCAATGTCTTGGTCCCCTTGGTTTGGTTCTTAGAAGCCTCATGCTCATGAACATCCTCTAAGGTCATCTCATACCAAGAGACCTTCTTAACCGACTTAAAGGAATCTGTCAACTCCTCCTCACTTGAACTTGAGCTTTGACTCCCTCTAAGATGCCCAACCTTTAGAGATACATGCTCCTTGTTCTCTGTCACTTCTCTGCTTCTTGCCATTGCTCAAATAGGTTGGCCCTTTAGCCTATACATGTTGCTCTCTCTAACTCCTATGACATGTCCCTTATTAGAGCTAAATCCCTTAGGTCTAATTAGTGTTTTTCCATCCTACAATGCTACACAAAAATCCCTCATCTCTATCATAGATATTGATAGCAAGCTCCACCTAAGTTTTGGCACCCATAACATGTCCTTCACTTCCAACCTTTGTCCTGACTCAAGCTTTGGAATATGACAGTTCCATCCCCCTTCACTACAAGTTTGGAATCATCACCAAACTCTACATGCAGTTGAGTCCCACTTGGTCAGGCTGTCAAACAACTCACGGGCCCCTGCCATATGCCACATGCCTCCACTGTTTAGTAGCCACATATCCATTGGTAATGTGCCTGAGGAAAGGTTGAAAATGAGTGAACTTAATTTCAAACTTCTTGGAAAACTCCTCCTGAGCATTTGATGACACATCTACAATTAATTGCATGCCCTCTCTGCCCTTCTTCCTCTTTGGACACTATGAAGCATAATATCTTGACTTATAACAGACAAAACTCTTGAACTTAGTAAAGTCTTTCTTCTTCTTGGGTTGTGATGTTGACTCCTCGCCCCTACTACTCGAATCTTTACATCTCGTTTCCCCATTGCCAAGAGTGATATTCTCATGATCCCCAGTCTTCTGTTGTCCTCCAAAGAAATGATTTCTCATAGATCTCCTTTTGAGTGAAGTCATCCCACGGTCTTCTCCAATCTATTAGTTTCACTTATGCTAGAACACCTGTCACAAATGTAGCCCAACGTTTTGTCAAGTTTCTCAAGATTATCCTTAGAAGATCCTCATCTAACACGACTAACCCAACAACTCCAAGCTCATATTGAACTTGCTAAATCCTAGTGATGTATGATGCCACTATGTCCGATTCAATCATCTTGGTGTTTCTAAGCTTTTGCCTGAACACCATTTTTTGATTATGATCTCACTTTGATATAATTTCATCAGAGTGGTCCATATATCATAGGCACTATTCTTTCCTGATATGAGGGATGACATGATCCTTTAGCCCATCCATGATGATACATCAAGCTTTCACATATTTCAAAGTTTAGGTTACCGTAACTCTCGCATTTGAAGCACCTGTAATTTGGATTTTTAGAAAATCCCATAGGTTGTTCTCCATGAGAACGAACACTATTCTCTCCTTCCATGGACTGAAATTATAAGTGACCTCTAAATTTTCCTCAAACCTCAGATCTGTTGTTTCCATCTCCGAATTGGAAAATCAACTGAAATGTTTTTGGCTGTACAATCTTCCTCTTTCCTTTTGAGGGAAAACCTTTGCTAATTATTTTGGGTCACGATCACACTCTCGTAGTCCCTGACCACACCTCTGGTCTACTACTTGGATTTCTAGCTAGTCTGCCCAACTCACTATGTGGTTGGCTTATTGGCTACTCGACTCCCTATGCAACTTATTACGACTCTTCCTATGGGTCTTGAATATAATACAACACTCTATTTCCTTAGTGTCTGATCTGCTGCTTGACCCACATCCCATTATGTCTGTCTGTGTTGGTTGGTAGCCTTGACTCTCGACAACTTGGCTCCCTTTTCTCGACTAGATGGCAGATGTGCCGACTATTGGTTGCAATAGTCGTTTGCCCCACATTCTATTGACTGTTACCCAATTCACACCAGTTGCTAGCCACCTCCACCGTGACCACCATTTGCTCATATCGGCCACAAGCCCTTGGTCTCCTCAACTATTGTTCCCTTGATCAATCTCGATTGGCGTGTCACTGTTGCAACATATTTTGTAGTTGGCGCTTGCTTCTAGCCACAAAGCCTTTTCCCCTTTTCGACTTGGCTCAACGACTATTATTTCTTTGTAGGCTAGTTGCAATGCAATTGACCATATCTGCAACTTCTGTTGTCACCATTCCTTCCACGGCCTTGGAAGCTAACATTTCTTTCTCGCTGGCTTGATAGAGTCCTCTAACGACCTGCAATTTCTTGTTTGTTGGTGCTTTGATCCTGCTCCTTGTGTTCCTAGTATCCTTGCTATTAACGACTGCTTTGATGCTATTAGCCCTCATAAGTTCGACCAACGAATGATTCTGCAGTTTGTAGCTCATTTTGTTGGCCATGATGGCTAACGACTGGGTGCGTGTGACAACCCACTCAGGATGTTGGCCATGTCCCTTCCTTTCTTTTACCCTTTTTTTATTTACCTTTTGGCTATTGTACGATTTTTTTAGACTTGGTCACCATACTCAGCCATTATTTTTTGTTCAACTTCCTTGTGCATAAGTTTTGTGTCTATACCAATGTAATCCATGATAGATTTCCTATGGTCCTATTATTTTTTTTCCTCGTACGATTGTGGCCAATCCTTGCCTCGACGATCCTGTACAGATCCAATTTCTGTGTGATTCACTGGTTAGTTTTCAAAGTATTAGGCTATGATACCATGTTAAGTTTTCCTTCCAACCAAGCATCTGACAATTCATTGACCTAGTAAATTATAGATCTACCGAATGAAAGCATAACTAGATTCTTAATTTAATTAGAAAAAGTAAAAAAAATCAGTGTCAATCACAATTACACAAACATATTCTGCCCATTCAACAACTCTTTATTAACATTCAGAACTTACTTGGGCTTGTTGAAGAATGTAACTAGTGTAGGTCTTCATAATTGTATTTGAGTCATGATGTAATGTATTTTTCAAAAGAAAGAAAAAAAAAAAATTTAAAAAAAATTGACTTATTAAAGCATGGGTTTCATGCTTGGGTCAATGTTTATAGGTCAAAGCCTCCATTGTAGGCTTCTAGGGTTTATGTCAAGTGTCCTTGTCGATGTCATAATGTAAAAGACCCTTCTTGGGCTTCATCTATGAAGAATTTTTATTTTTTATTTTTTTATTTTTTTATTTTTATGTAAATTAGGTCTTCTAGGCCTCCTCCACCAAGTCGGCCTCAGACTGAACAAGTTGGCCTAATTGAGGGGTATAATTGCTTATATCAAGGCAACAACTCGACCTCATTTGGAACACTCTCATCAAGTTTGATTTGCAACTTCCGGGGCAAGATAAAGAACAAAATTCAAGGGACAAGGAGGAAAATGCTAGTGAAGGATAAGGAGGTCTCTATCAAGCACAAGAAGTCAAAATTCTCTCTCTCTCTCTCTCACACACACACACACACACACATGCAAAGCTGCTGAGCTGTTGGAAGGTCCGAAACTGCAGTCCTAAAGCTAGGCCAAAATTCTGAGTTGCTAGGGGGCGAAATTCTTGGTTGTTGTTGGGTTGTAGCTGCTGGACAAGAAGATACTACTAAAGGTCGCTGAATCATATCGGAAGGTCGAATTGGCAGAGGAGGAAGGTCTTTTGGTCTAGGGTCTTGGTCTATCTCAACTTGAATTTGCTAGCAGAAGAGTTTGATAGGATTTTCCCCTAGAGAGAGGTTTTAACCCTGGTTGAGCACCTATATTTGGTGTCCCTGATCTTCATGTTTTTGTTTTTGATGATTGCTTGATGAAGCAAAGATAAAAGAACATAATAAAGTTAATAAGAACACAAACTGATCACAAGTAATTATCAACATAAGAAAATATTTCTTCCTTTGTGATTTTCTAACAGGGCTCCCTTACTGGGATAATGGCCCAACTAAGAGAATTACATATTATAATGCTTTGGACTTGATCTAGCATATCATGCCCTAGATTTGTTCTGGATCCCCTTGGCTGTTTGGATATCCAATGCTGCCCTTATGCACTTCCTCAAACTTGACTCACTAGAGTATCACACTCCTCATTGAGATGCCTATCTCAAGGTCTTGTCTTGCTATATGGTGTGTCTTCTCCACTCCTTAGCCTTGATTTTATTACTTTACATTGAGGTAAATCCTTATCCCTAACCTTCAATGTGATTGATGACCAAAATTAGATCTAGCCTCACTTGAGATCAAGGAATGAGATTAAAACATAATCATTAAAGTAATTAAGCTTAGCTCAATTAGCCAACATAATAATAATGTGATTTCATGGTCGAAACTTAGGCTAAGTTAGAAAAGAAACTTGTTCACACTAGAGCAAGTGTCTTAAGGAGATATGTGGGTGAAACTCTGCACACCTAGACACTTAGGCCTATGTAGAAGTACTTGCCCAAGTTACAAACATCAACAATCTGTCATGCCCTTACATGAGGTTGCACCATGTGAACCAACCCATAAAATTCATGCTCTTCTTCCAATTAGGGTCGAGCACTTACTAAGTAGCCTTTAACCTAGTCAATGATCGCATTTTAGTCATTGACGACACCACCATCTCTATGTGAAATTTTAAATACTCTTGCAATTACAGGTTGTTATTCTCCTATCTTTTTAGATTATTTGTCATTTGCAAAATACTTGCGGCAAATATTGAATAAACGAAAACTCCAACTTCACTGAAATATAAATAACCATAGGAAATGAGAAAACTATGCACACACATACAAATAATGGACACCAATATTTTTGGACAAATGTCCCTAGAAAAACCTCAAAGGGAAAACTAATTCAGTAGATGAGGGTTTTCATCATTAATTCTTCAACAAAAATATTACAACTGGTTGGCGTAAGATGGAAAACCTTTGGAAATTTGTTCTGATCACGTATGCAAGTCTCCCTAACCTCCTGGAAGCTATTCGAACCACCAAAACCAATTTGGTCTCCCTCTAAAGCTGGTTTTGACTCACACGTGCATCCTGGCTGAGAAACTCAACCCTCTTGGAAACTCGCACTGGTTGGGAAATAATCTTGATATCCACTGGAAAATCGTGACTTCAACTAGAAACTCAATCCCCCTGTGAACCTTTCCTTTCTCCAGAAATTCCTCTCTCTGAGCAATTCCCACTGCCGTTTTGGGTAACTCACACCCCCTGTTGGAGCAACTTGCACCATTGGAAAATTGTCCTATTTCTATAGAAAAATCATTCTCCAACTCTCCTTGGAAATCTATATGACGGATCTCTCTAGCAATCTCTGCTGAAACACCTGCTGTCAATGTCCTTGCACTGTCTTGTGAAAATTTCACTACAGAAATCCTATTGCAGCAACTGGAATTAATTCTTCTAACTGTAAATCAATTAATAGTATATTTTCTACGACAAATATCGAATAAATCACACTGCAACCTTCACAAATAAATAATACTGCGGAAGCTAACTGGAAACTAAGAAAATACTAGCACACACACATAAAAAATATGACATAGTTACTTTTGGACAAAAGTCCTCGGAAAAACCCAACTTGGGAAAATCGGTGCAACATATGAGGGTTTTTATTATTAAGAAACAATGAAATAATATGAGAACAATTTGGATGTCAATTAAGGCTGGAAATCCTATAGAGAAAATATTGGAAAAAATATAGCGAGGAATTTTCCTCACCCCACAAGCAATCCGACACTAAAGACTGGCCTCTGAAACCCCTCCACGAATTGCCTTGCGTCACCATCTATGCAGGCACAAATCTGTATGACCTGGATCTCACACTCAGATGCCTCTTTAACTTGCTGCTGATTCTAGGAATGTTTCTCTTAGCCTCTGCGGAATTTCCCTACCTCTGGAACTTTGAAACGACTTCCCGAATATGTAAATCGAACTGCCTCTTAGAGGCTTTTGCGTAGCCCTTGTGTAACCTTTTTGTGGCTATCTTTGCCTCTCTACAATGTACTGCCCAGGATTGTAAAATATTCTTCCGAATCTGTCCCTGCCCTTCTGTCTCTACTTCGCTTCTCTGGCTCGAACTTTTTCGAAAGCTGTTGCTCCTCTCTGGAGGATCGAACTGCCCAAGGAAATCGATCTCAAGTGTGTATTCTCCATATACCCATTGACTTCTTCTTATAATATTTTGTTGAGATTCCAACGACCATGATTAAAACTTAATTAAGGGCTAAGATTATTTCCTAGTCAATTCGTGTGATTTTCTAGATGATTCACACCATTCTCAATTGATACTGATTAATTAACCCCTTTTCCTAAGTTTAGACTTAAGGAATTATTTAAAAATAGGCTAATAATCTAGTTGAGACACTTTTAGGTGGAATTTCCAGAAACAATTTTTAGTTTATGGATAATTCCTGTGTTTTAGCCTCTCCACAAGGTTTCGAGACTAGAACACCTCCGATGCTACAAAATCTAACACTCCCTCGTAGAGAGGAAGGTGTTCTAGTGCTGCACTACTGCTACAACCCCCTATCTCTACATCACCCTCTATATATGTTGCCGATGTCTGGCTATCGTGACTACCTACCACTGTCGACCAACCACTACACAACTATGACGTTGTATTTGTGCTGCTACTGACATTGTTGAACTGCTGTGAACATTCCATCTGAACCGCAACTCCCTCTCATTTTTTCTTGCTGCTACTGCAATTACTGGCACTGAGAAGTATCTAAAATGCTGAATCAACTATGCATGTGTTGCATTAAAGTCACCTGAGCATCTGACTGCTACTAGCCTCTACACTGCCCACTGGGAATTTGCGTTGCTGTTAACTCTGCGACTGAGCCTCCTGCTCTACTGACAACACTGCATCTGCGCTCCTCAACTCTTGACTGCAACTAGCTTGCAATTGTCACTCTGGAATCTAACTGCATCAACTGACATTGATCCATCCTGCTATTGAATACTTTGGGCCCCTGTAGCAAGGTAATGATCCATGAGAAAGACACCTCAATGGACCTTGCCCAAACCTCTGTCCAACCCTGTGACTATAACTCCATATCGCCCCACCTCACTCCTTGAGATATAGTTGCAAACATGGTGAAGTCTTCCTCTATCTTTGAGGAAAATTTGTCTATCTCTGCGGATGCTTTTGCATGGTATTGCTTCTCATGCTTGTCCTTCTTCTTTAGAGGACACTGAGTATTGTAGTGGCCAAACTCGCCACACCTAAAGCACTTGACCTTAGATAGGTCCTTTTTCTTCTTCTTCTCCCCCTGTCCCTGATTGGGGCCTTTTGATGAAAGGGCCACATTCTCCTCGTCCTTCTCACCCTTCGATCCCTTACTGATGCTTTCGCTGATGGTGCTCTTTAGTGGAGCTCACACTCATGTTCTCCTGCTGTAGGTATGAACACATCCTGTCTCATCTAGGCAAGTTGTTTCGACCCAATATATTCGACAAAGACTTGCCACTCCTTTGAGATATTTTTCAGTGCCAAACACACAAGCTATGTCGGTTGAGGTGCCTCCCCAATGGCTGCAAGCTGATCACGAACTTCCTAAATCCTGGTTAGGAAGGGATCTATGCATTCACCCTTCTGCATCCTGATGCTTCTCATCTTCTTGTGCATGAACATCTTCTGCTGCTCGAAAGAATTCTGATATAACTGGTCAAGAGCATCCAACATCTCCTTGGTGTTGAAAAGTGTAACTTGGATCAATATTCATATTGTCTATATATATTTATGTAAAGTAGAAGATAAAGATAATAAAATGTATTTTTGTCATGCTTTCTTCATCAGTTTCATGAGCAAGGTTTTATTATAGGTCAATAGAGTTCTTCTTGATGTTTATTAGGTTTTGTCTTCTAGTTATAAATGTAATTAAGGGTCATAAATATGAAGAGTCTAGTCATAAAAAATGCTCCAAGACCTTGTCATGTTCACCCTCATTAACGCTGGAATAAATGCACTACATGTCGGCCTATATATATTTAGTGATCAAGTCAACCTAATATCATAAGGAAAAGTCAACTCATTTATAGACATGATCAACTATATATACCCCAATATACTGCGCAGAAAAACGTCACATATTCGATTTGTCTGAGTTTTTCGAACAAAATTGCAGGAATTTCAGGATAGGAAACAATGTCGATCTCAGGACTGCATACAATGCGGGTTAAGGATAGAAAGTAATGCAGATCTTCCTGAAGTATAAACTGTGCTTTGAATGCGGGTCTAATACAAAGATAAATGCAGATACCTTGTGATTAAGTATAGGTCTAAGACAGAGATATATGCGTTCAAGTGATGTCTCCAAAAAAAGCTATAAATGTGGGCTCAGGAACAGAGAAAGATGCAATGTCTCTGAGACATTGCTGTGCGTTGAAGTTTGGAATAAATAAAAACTTTTCAGTGTGAAGGAGTCGCAGTCAGTATGAAGGAAAGTGCGGATCTAGTGAAGTAAGAACTTACCCATGGTGATGTGCACTCAAAAGTTCAAGAATAGAAGGACGGTAAATCTGTGATTTACCTTCCTATCTTCAGTACACAAGAGAAATATATTTCAAGTAAGAACGAATGTTTTGATAAACAAAGACGAGATCAAGAAAGATCGAATTAGAGACGAAGTTCTCTATGGTTGGTGCACATCAATATAAGTTGGTGTAGGAATGAAGGATCAACGTTGGAGGCATTCAAAGAAGTAGTGTAAAGGTCTTGGATGCATTCATAGGTCAAGGGTCCGAGTCTTGGTCATGGTACTTTCCATTTGAAGATCTATAGGAAGAATTCCTTACGGGTTTTCCCCTCCAAGAGGGAGAGGTTTTTCCCTGGCTCGAGGAGCCTAACTTTGTGTCTCTTGTATTTTGGTAATTGACTTGATGAAAGACTAAATAAGTTAAGAAGAGAAAACATAAGTAATAGAAGTAAGCTCACAAGTAATTATCAAGTAAGAGAATTTGAATTAATCTCCGACCCTCTAAATTCTCAAAATGGTATTAGAGCTAAGGTGCTGAACGCAAGGGCTACTTGATAAAGAAGACACCCCAGAAAGCGAAGATCAAAGTTTGGGTTGAAAAATCAAATCAGTTTGCAAGGAAGGCTCTCAAGCTATTTCAAGAAAGATCTTCTATCTTATTCAAGGGATCAACTCATTCAAGAAATTTATCTTTGTCATCAAAGATTTGCATTCAAGGCATTGTAAGAAAAAGATATCATCTTTTGAAGATATCCTTTATCATCAAGGATCCAAAAACCTACATTGGAGATTTCAATCCTAGAAGAAGCTCTTGACTTCATCTTCATCATCATCAAGGAAGCTGCAAGCCAATCTACTGAAGTAAGTATCTATGACCTTACGTAAATCTATCAAGATGATTTTTTGTAAAGAGAGCAATAAGCCGGTTGGGTCATCAAACGTTGATGCTTGGAAGAAGAGGACATATTTGAATCTAATTGAAGACGAAGTTATGGACTACATTGAAGGATCTACAATTCAACCTACAAAAGAAGATACTCCAGCTCATGCCAAGTACAGGAAGGGAGAAATCAGAGCCCAAAGGATTCTCATAGAATCCATTAAATACTCACTCATTCCCTATATATCAAAACTAAACTCTGCAAAATAAATATATGAGAAACTGGTGGAAATATTCTCTGTGAGTATTGTAGGAGAAGCAATCTCTCTGAGAGAAGAACTATAAAAAATGAAATTGTCAAGAGAAGAAGGAATCAATTCATACTTTATGAGGATTTCTGAAATAAGAGACCAACTGCAAAAACTAGGAGAACTAATGTCTGACACTGAGATGACTATAGTGGTGCTGAATGCTCTACTAGAAGAATGAGGAAACTTCACTTCAAGTTTATACGGGAAGAAAGAAGCAACACCATTCCATGATTTATGGTCTCTATGTAAAATAGAGGAAACAAGAATGAAAGCCAATGCTGATCCAGGATCAAGGGAAGGGAATCAAGCCTTTGCAACCATATCTAGGAAGAAAGGAAGATTCAGAAAATTTGGTTCTCAGAATAAAAGAAGAAATATGGACAAAGTATAATGTTTTGGATGTTATTAACTTGGGCATTGTAAAAGAGATTGTCCTAAATCTGGAAAGGATAAGAGGAAAAAGGAAGAAGCCCATGTCATAGATATAAGGGAAGAACTTGATGCAAAGAAATCTAAGAAAGAAGAAGCGAGAGATCTCTACTATGATTGAGATAATCTTCCTCTTTAAATGATTTCTATTGGTTGTAAAATAGTATGATAGGAAGCAATGCATCTAAACATCATCATGATAGAAGCATGGTAGGAGCTCTTGGTGAATCAACTCCTGGAAAATCTCACTAATAACAATACTAATGGAAGGCAGTGATCAAGATCAAGGGTCATCATGGAAACAGGTGCTGACATTTTCTAATGGAATTCTCTATGAATTCACTGGGTAGAAAGAAAGAAGAAAGGTTTCATCAAAGAATTCTATGCTACAAAATTCTGGGATTAGGATGCGGTGACATATTGATGAAGCAGGTCTATGGAATGAAGTTCCTCATTCTAGTAAAACTGCTACAGGATGACTCAAAGGATAAAGGTATGAGGTATATATATTTATATGCTGATACTGGATGCTGTGAAGTCATGTCATATGGTTGCATGTAATGGACTTCTATATTTAAAAGTATGATCTATGGAGGAGGATCTCTCTTAGTGCGCTGATAGATGAAATCAACATATATATCCTCATATGGAATATGAGGTGGTTGTATATGAACAAGGAACTGAAAATTGGAAGTTCCTGGGAATGAAGACATGCAAAAGGGAAGAGATAATGAAGTGCAACCATGTCAAGAGGCAATTATCATCCAGAAGCCAAGAATATGTGATTGGAATATCTCCTGGAGGATATGTAGACTTTGATAGAAGTCTAGTAAAGAAGAAGACTCTTGACAAGACATATCATGAGGAGATGTGTCAATCTGAATAGAGGATGCTTACAGGAAGATTTCATGGTGAAAGATCATCACTAAGGTAACTTTTGTTTTTAAAAGTTCATACATATATGTTTATTGGATGAATTTGCGTAGGGCTGCTAATCATGTGAAAGGATGTAGGATCCTTGGAGATGATTCGAAAGGAAGCATCATGGCATAAAAGGTGGACCAGATAAGAAAGACTGACGAATCACTTTCTGGTAGATGACATGACTCATGAATGAAAGTGATAGCTAATCTGTGCCATATGGAGCTAAAGTTGAAGATTCCTCAATATCGAAATCCATGACATCGAGGGGAGGAATTCTTCATGAGCAGATGGGTGTCTCACCATTACTGCTACAGGTCCCTGATTGAGAGAGAGCCCGATGATAAGTTTCTTACTTGGAAGAATCTGGATAATTCCTAAGAATGAGCTTAGGTACATTCCTTATACAGGAATGAGTACATTCCCTTGTGGAATAGATCCTCCCTGGTTGAGAGGGAGAGATAGACACATCATTCTGGTCTTCACTTGGGAAGACAGAATGGAGGATTGGGTAATCATTTGATATTCAATACTCTTTGAGAATTTAATAGGGCATTCAAGATAAGAGTAGTTGGGGTCTGATATTCTTTGAGGGCTAGCTACCCAAGAGAAGAATAATCAAGAAGGTCATATTTTGGGAACACCTGGGTGGAGTATGTACCTTGGAGAGACAATGACTATGGTGTCTATAAGTCATATGTCTCACCAACATTGTAGCCCATTGTCTCATTGAGAGATGGGGTTGTTAGTCAAGGCCTTGCACTAGGACAATGCTGGTTGATATGATGCTATACATATGCGATTACCAATCCGATTCTTCTTATGAGATTCTTCAATTTGAAAGTGACCTTGTACCTGTATGAATACCTCCATAGTTAAGAGGGAGTGTTGAAAAGTGTAACTAGGATTTGTCTTCATATTGTCTATATGTATTTATGTAAAGTAGAAGACAAAGATAATAAAATGTATTTTTGTTATGCTTTCTTCATGGGTTTCATGAGAAAGGTTTTATTATAGGTCAATAGACTTCTTCTTGATGTCTCTTAGGTTTTGTATTCTAGTTATAAATGTAATTAAGGGTCATAAATATGAAGAGTCTAGTCATAAAAAATGCTCCAAGACCTTGTCATGTCCACCCTCATAACGCTGGAATAAAGGCACTACATGTCGGCCTATATGTATTCAGTGATCAAGTCGGCCAAATATCATAAGAACAAGTCGACTCATTTATAGACAGGATGAACTATGTATACCCCAGTATACTACGCAGAAAAACGACGTCACATATTCGATTTTTTCTGAGTTTTTCAAATAGAATTGCAGGAATTTCAAGACAAGAAACAATGCCGATCTAAGGAATGGATACAATGCGGGTTAAGGATAGAAAGTAATGTAGATCTTTTTGAAGTATAACCTATACTTTGAATGCAGGTCTAATATAGAGATAAAGGCGGATACTTCTGTGATTAAGTATGGGTCTAAGACATAGATAGATGCGTTCAAGTGCTGTCTCTAGAAGAGGTATAAGTGCGGGCTTAGGAATAGAGAAAAATGCAATGTTTATGAGACATTGTTGTGCGTTGAAGTTTGGAATAAATACAAAGTTTTCAATGTGAAGGAGCTGCGTTCAGTATGAAGGAAAGTACAAATCTAGTGAAGTAAGAACTTACCCATGGTGATGTGCACTCAAAAGTTCAAGAATAGAAGGAAGGTAAATCAGATTTACCTTCCTATCTTCAGTACACAAGAGAAATATATTTCAAGTAAGAAGGAATGTTTTGATAAACGAAGACAAGACCAAGAAAGATCGAATTAGAGACCGAGTTCTCTAAGGTTGGTGCACATCAGTATAAGTTGGTGCAAGAATGGAGGATCAACGTTAGAGGCTGTCAAAGAAGCAATGTCAAGGTTTTGGGGGCATTCATAGGTCAAGGGTCTGAGTCTTGGTCATGGCACTTGTAATTTGAAGATCTATAAGAAGAATTCCTTACGGGTTTTCCTCTCCAAGAGGGAGGGGTTTTGCCCTGGCTCGAGGAGCCTAAATTTGTGTCTCTTGTAATTTGGTAATTGACTTGATGAAAGACTAAATAAGTTAAGAACTGAAAACATAAGTAATAGAAGTAAGCTCATAAGTAATTATCAAGTAAGAGAATTTGAATTAATCTCCAACCCTCTAAATTCTCAACACTTGGCAGTATTCTTGCCAGATATATGCGAGACTATATGGTACTAAACTCCATCTAGGATCAATTGCTTTGCCTTTTCCATTTCCCTCCTGTATTCCTTCAGTTGATCTGCATCCTGAGGTACTTCCACTACATTATCTACATAGGCTTTTAGGCCATATTCATCTAGTAGTAAGGACTTCCGAGCTTTCTAGATGAAAAAGTTGGAGGCTCCCTCCAACCTATCCTGATCTCTAAGCCCAACTGTGGCCATCACTAAATCTGATAGAAAATTTCCCTCTTTCCCTTGCTCGGTTTTTTATTATGCTACACAAACTCCCTTTTGGATTGAGAAATTCAGCTCACAACTCTTGCCAATCTACAACTGGAAAAATGGATTTCTAAAACTCGAAACTCCCTGAGAGTAATTCTCTCTGTGTGTGCCTTTCTTTTCCACCCGAAGCTGATTCTGCTACTCTAAACTACTGCAAAACCCTTCTACGCCAAAACAAGGAATCTTCTTAGTGAAAATTATTGAGTTGCTGCTTCCTCTGCTTGTTGGAATCACTTGACTAGCAAGCCGAATTTTTCTACCAACCTGCATTGAAAAATCAGACTTCCCGAAGTAACTCGGATTGGCTGGCTTAGGCTTTGCACATCCTCCATAAATTTGTTCTGCTGCTCCCTCTAAACAATGAATTTTTGCTTATGCTTCTGAGGTTCCTTGTCTGATCAAATTTCCTCTGATACCATGTGAAAATCTCACTACTAAAATCCTAGTGCAGCAACTGGAATGAATTATTCTAGTTGTAAATTAGTTAACAATTTATTTGCTGCAACAAATATCAAATAAATTACACTGCAACCTTGACAAATAAAAATATCGCGGAAGATTACTGAAAACTGAGAAAATACTGATGTGCACACACAAAAATATGACATTTATTTTTGGACAAAAGACCCTAGAAAAACCCAACTTGGGAAAACTAGTGTAGCAGCTAAGGGTTTTTATTATTAAGCACAGTGAAATAATCAGAGTACAATTTGGATGCCGATGATTGACAATCCTACAAATAAAATACTAGTAAAAATCTAGTGAGGGATTTTCCTCACCCCACAAGTAATCTGACACTAAAGACTGGCCTCTGAAACCCCTCCACGAATTTCCTTGTGCCACCCTTTGCGCATGCACAAATCGATACGGTTTGTATCTCACATTGATCTGCCTCTTCATCTTGTTACTAATTCTGGAAACGTTTCTCCCAACCTATGCGAAATTTTCCTGCCTCCGAAACTCTGAAACAACTTCTCGAATCTGTAAATCGAACTACCTCTTAGAGGCTTCTGCGCAACTTCTCTGTGGCTATCTTTGCCTCTCTGCAATGTACTCTCCGGAACTGGAAAATACTCCTTCAAATCATTGTCCTTGCCCCTCTCTGTGTCTGCTTCCCTTCTCTGGCTCGAACTCTTCCGACAATTGTTGCTGTTGAAATTTGGGTACCAAAGGACAAGTGGTTCCTTAAGGCTTTGATATTTGGCCTAGGGAAAAGTGTCCAAAAGAATTTAATTTTTTCTCCTAAGTGACTTTATAAGTAGTAAAGTCAAATCTAATTTAAAAGTGACTTTATAAGTGATAAAGTTACTAAGTGTAATTTTAAAGTGACTTTAATAAAGTCAATGTGAAATTAGAAAGTGAAAAGTGACTTTGGAAATAAATGACTAAGAGGGTCTTTATTAAAGTGGGGTGAATTAAAAAATAGAAAGTGAGATTTAAATGCACATTTAATCTCAGCCCTAGATGTAAAGCTATCTCAGCCATTGGATTTAGGGATTCCCCAAAAGTCACTTAGGGTTAGGTTAAAGGAGGAAAAGAAGAGAAAAGATCATTCATTCTTTCATGAGCAGATTGAGAGAGGAAGAGAGAAAGCAAGGAGACATTTATGAGCAGTGAGAAGAAAGAGGCCAACAACAAGGAGACTTCAGCAAATCCGTACAGCAACTTAGAGGCACATTTCCCAAGGCAAAAATCCGTACAGCAAGAGGTTGGCACACTTTTCGAGAAAGGAGGCATAGATTTTGAGGTATTTCGTACAACTTCAACTCGCATTCCAAGGCAGATTTTGGCCTTGAAAACCGATGAGGAGATTGTTGTTTTTCTGGCACAGATTTCGAGGAAATCCGTACTGGAAGACAATGCTGTTTTCGAGGCTGTTTTCCGACACAGGAATCGAGGAGGAAGTATAGCTGTACTTTCCGTATAGTCTGTATAGCCGTAGGATCGTACTGTTGGATTCTGGGCATGCAAATCGAGGGTGGCTATTCAGCATTTAATGCTATAATAAATGCTGTAATTTTTTTGTTTTGTAAGTTTGTTGTTTGGCACGTTTTTCGAGGCGATGTGCAAGCACGGAAATTGAGATAAGTACATTTGTGTGGTTGCTGGAATTTTTACTGTATTTTCTGTCTCACTATAAAAGCAATATTCAGAAATAAAGAGGAGCTTTCGAACTGGTTTTCCCCAAGAGTTGTAGGGGGTTTTCCCAGGGTCATATTGACCAAAAATCAGCGTGTCATTTTTTGTGTGTGTGGTTGATATATTTTCGGAGTTTTTATTTCTGCATTTTCCAGCACTTTGAAATTTCTAGAATTTGTGTTTTCAGAAAATATTTGTTACTTCTAGATTGTTGAATGTATGGTTATGGGAATGGGCATTTAACTACATGGGAGTAATAAGGAGAAACTGATAACCGGGGTTGGGTAAAAATTTCTATAGTTGCTACTCTCTGGAGGATCGAACTGCCTAAGTAAATTGGTCTCAAGTGTGTATTCTCCATCTACCCATCGAATTCTTATAATCTTCTGTTGGGACTCCAACGAACAAGATTAAAACTTAATCAAGGGCTAATATTATTTCCTAGTCGATCCGTGTGAGTTTCTAGATGATTCACACCTTTCTCAATTAATACTGATTAATCAACCCCTTTTCCTAAGTTTAGACTTAGGAAATATTTAAAAATAGGCTAATAATCTAACTGAGACACTTTTAGGTTGGTTTTCCAAAAACAATTTATGGCATATGGAGAATTCTTGTGTTTTAGCCTCTCCACAAGGTTTTGAGACTAGAACACCTCCGATGTTACAAAAACTAACATGCCTCTGTGCACTTGCTATCACTACAACTCTATGTCTCAATCTCTTCTCCAAATGCCCATCGATCTTATCTTATAATCTATCGTTGAGGAATCAACAACCATGATCTAATCACAATCAATGTCTAAGATCATCTTTAATCTATCAAGTGACTTTTTCGAAAGTCTCTAGAGGAAAATCAATTTACCCCAATTAATACTGATTAATTAAACTATTTGCCTAAGTTAAACTTAGGAAAATTTAATTAACTGCTCAATTAAATATAATTAAGGCCTTTCTGGCGAAACCAATTATGGGTATTAGAGAAAATGTGTTCCCTAGCCTCATAGACACCATAGAAACTAGAACACTTTTGCGCTACTACCAACAAATAACACTCCCTCTAAGCAAGGAAATTGTTTTGCATAACACCCAACTTGTCTACGAAGAACCTTGCCTTCCCCAAAGCCTTCGTCAAAATATCTGCTACCTGCTCATCTATAGGTATATACTGTAGCTGGACTATCTTGTAATACACACAATCCCTGATGAAGTGGTATCCGATGTCTATATGTTTGGACCTATCATGAAACACCAGATTCTCGGACAACCTGATGCAACTCTGATTGTTGCAGTGTATCAATGTAGTCTCTATCCTCTAACCAAACAAGGCTACCGACAACTTTTGAAGCCATATGGCCTCTCATGTAGGCATGTTCGCTGTTATGTACTGTCTTGGCTAAATTCAATGCCACAAACTTTTTCTTCCTATTGTGCCAAGAAACAATTCCTGATCCCATGCTGAAGCAACACCTTGAAGTGATTTTTGATCTACTATGTTCCCTTCCCAGTTTGCATCATTATAACCCACCAATTTGACACCATCACCACGAGCATACCTGATCCCATACTTGACTGTGCCACACAAATACCTCATCAAATGTTTTGCTGCTACTAAATGCACACTCTTTGGCTCTACCATGAACTTGACATCCTACCTGGCGATAATCCTCCTAGCTCTTCGGATGAAGATCCTATATTCCTTCGAGGTTTCTTTGTAGCCAACGAAGTAACCTCACTCTACATTCTAGTGTTTCTTTGAACATGTCTCCCCTGGAATGTGACAGTATGCTAGGAAACCAAATATCCAGAAATGACTAACATCTGGCTTCTTCCTGGTGAAAGCCTCCTCGGGAGTCATATTGCAAGCGCTCTATGTGGGACTCGGTTATGAATAAAAACCTTTGTATTGCACGCCTATGCCCACAAATAATGTGGGAGATCTTGGTCATATAGCATCGCTCACGCTGCCTCTGAAATCGACTTGTTCTTCCTCTCAGCAACCCCATTCCGCCATGGCTTGTAAGGAACAGTCCACTCTCTTCGGATTCCTACCCTAGTACAGAAATCCTGAAATTATTTGCTAGTGTACTCACCTTCATTATCTAACCAAAGGGTTTGGATCTTTCAATCTGTCGCATTCTCCAGTTGAGCCTTAAACTACTGAAAGCAACTAAAGACCTCATTCTTGGTCTTCAAGAGATAGACCCAGGTCTTCTTAGAGAAATCGTCGATAAAAGTACAAAAAAACTCATACCCTCTAAGATATTTCATCGACATTAGCCCACATATGTCTGAATGTACAAGGTCTAGAATCACTAGTGTCTTACTGTTACTCCTTGGAAAATATGCCTTGGAAACTTCCCCAACACGCATCGTTTGCGCACATCATCGTGCTCTGTGCTCACCTCCAAAACACCTATCACTATCTCATGAATCAATCTCAGTGCTCCATGATGAATATGGCCCATCTGCCTATGCCACAACTCCCCCTGGTCCAACTCCCCCTGGTCCCTTGAACTGTTGTTGCTAACTAGTGCCTTGGGCATGCCCATATTCAACTTGTATAACCAACTGCTCCACACCCCAACTGATATAGGTGATCTCCAATCCTTGTGCTTCAATAACACCTTTGCCCCTCTAAAGAGAACATCGTACCCCAAATATGAAGATCAAATTCATCCCCAAGCCTAACACATTGATGCAGGAGCATCAAGCACCTAGCCAACAATGTGACATCTTGGTCACATGTTGTGGCTAGTTAGAAATAAAATAGACTTAGAAATAGTTTAAATAATATATTTTATTAAATTTGTTATTTATTTTAGGAGAATTGTTAGTTTGTTTTATATTTAATTAAATATGGAATAATAATAGAAATTGGTTTCTTTCCCTGCGTGGAATAGAACCAAAATATGGATAAATGCTAAATAATAGGGAGGCATTAGTTTGTTGAGAAACTCTAGAAGAATACTATTCTGAGAAGAATAGTTTCTCATATTTGTATAAATTGGAGAAGCTGGAGGTGTGAATGAGGGTGTGTGAGAGAAACTGAATTATCTATTGAAATTGCAGAGAGGGGCAGCAAATGCTTATTCGCCCATGCAATACTTTGTTGATTGGAATTTTAGCTCGTTCATTTATTTTCTGTATAAGATTCGATTTCTGTGTGTATTGTATATGTGTTTGACATATTGCAGGTAGCAGGCACAGGAATGAAATTATGACAGCGTTCTTGTGGGGCTTACAAATCGTGGTGTTGTTGTAGATTCGTGGGCATAGATCCACGGGCCTGTAGTCACTTTGAAGGAGCGTACGTCGGAGTAAAACCTCTGCGTAGGGCTTGAAACACACTTAGGAGCAGAACTTTGCGTGAGTTGGTTCATACGTTATCCATGAAGAACTGCAGCTGCGTTTTATTGTAAAGACCGTGTTGGTAAGACTGAGTTGGCGTTGAATGGCACTCAGTACATGTAATGACCAGTGTTAAAGCAGTGGCACAATTTGTCAAGGCAGCGTGCTTGAAGGTAACGCATATTTCCAAGTTTGAGATCGATTGCTTGCTAGTTTGATTGTAAGAGTCGATGCCAAAGAAAATCGACACAAATTTTCAAATAGCGCTCGTTTTGATTGCTGTGCGTTCAACAAATCAACGACTTTGGGTTTGCCTTATTGTATATTCAACAAATCTGCTTTACATTGGCATGGAAGTGTTGTGAAATGATTTTATAAAACCGTGATGGCTATATATACGTAGACAGAAGTGCTACTTTGTTCTGGCAGGTTTTGAAAGTTTGGATTTCACGTAAATCACTATTTTCATTGACTTGGTAACCGGCTTCAATAATGACTGTGTTTTCATTGTGCGCTGCACAAACTTTAAATCGAATTTGAATTGATGTCGAATCCACACGTTGTTTGGTTACATTGTGGGATCATGGCTGTGTTGAATTATATGAGCATGAATTCAAGGTGTCTGTGGGGCGACTATTCTTGGACAGATTTGAGTTTTAAATATTTAAGCTGCCAATACAACTTGATGGAGGCATATATGTTAGCTAATTGTATTTCATGGTGGTGGTTCGTGCATTAGAAATCAGAAAATGTGTGTCTAAAGTCCATTTTGGGATTTGGGGAATTAATTTGACATTGTCATTAAAGGGTGAATAAAGAAGAAGTCAATCAAATTTGAGCATAAACTTGGCCTTAGTAAAATTATACATTTTACTACAATGAATTGATTGGTAGGAATCGTGTGTTGTTTATTCCTACATCATTTTTTGGTATCAGAGCTTGTTAAGCTGTTTTGGAGTATTGCAGAGAATGCCGCCCAGAAGAGGAGCTGGGATAGGTCGAGGGAGACCTATAGCAAATGCAGTTGTGCTAGATGAGATCCGACATTTGCGCACAAGACTGGCTACAATAGAAACCACTCAGAGGAGAGCAGCTGATGGTGGAATTGCCAGTGTCGATGAAGAAGAGACCACTGACGAAGAAGTGGAGGAAGAAAATGAAGCAGCTAAGGTCATGAAGACGCTAGTCAAAGCCAGCAGTCGACCAAGAATGGAAGTACCTTTATATGATGGAAGTCTTAGTGTGGAGGTGCTAATGGACTGGATCAGTTCATTAGATAAATACTTCGACTATGAAGAAGTCGATGACAGGAAAAAAGTAAAGTTTGCAGCCACGAGATTGAAAGGCCATGCAGCCCTATGGTGGGACGAATTGCAGCTATCAAGGGAGCGAAAAGGGAAGCCCAAAATCAAGCAATGGGACAGGATGGTAAGTAAGCTGAAGGGTAAGTTTTTGCCGAAGGATTACCAGTTAAATTTGTTTAGACAATTGCAGAATTTAAAACAGAAAGGGATGACAATCAAGGAATATACTGAAGAATTTTATAAGCTGAGTATTAGATCTGGTCATGTTGAAGATGATCTAGAAAAGGTAGCTAGATATATAAATGGTTTAAGGTATGAAATACAGGATGAGATCAGCTTATTGAATTTGAAGTCGATTGAAGATGCCTATCAAGCAGCCTTGAGGGCGGAAGAAAAACTGTTGTGCAAACAAAACCAGAGGAATAGAGGTAAGAATCCAGCAAAAGAAGGGGGGACATTTGAATCCAAAATTCAACACTCTCAGAATGAGGTAGGGAGTGCGAGCAATAGAGCACCACAAAGAGGAGATTCTGGTCGCGGAAGGTTCGTGCCCAGAGGCAGAGGCCGAGGAAGAGATGTCCGGTGCTTTGCATGTGGTGAATGGGGACATGTACAATGGGATTGTCCTCATCAGAGATCAGCAAACCAGTGCGGCGTGAATGTTGCTGAAGCCAAGGAGGAGATTCCTCAACCTGAAGCTAAAGAGGAACCACCAGAAGCAGGAGAATCCTTGTTGTTGAAAAGGGTATTACTTGAAGAAGCTAAGGAAGCCAAGGAACCAGTTCAAAGAAAGACTCTATTCAGAACTGTATGTAAGTCCAAGGGTAAGTGTTGCAAATTGGTAATTGATAGCGGTAGTACTGACAACCTTGTTTCTACAGAGATGGTGGACAAATTGAAGTTGGAGAGAACAATACACCCCACTCCTTATAAAGTATCGTGGCTTCAGAAGGGCCATCAAATTTTTGTAACTGAACAATGTCAAGTTGAATTTCAGATTGGTACTTATAAGGATGTCATTTTATGTGATATAATGCCGATAGATGTATGCCACATATTGCTTGGAAGGCCTTGGCAGTTTGACCGAAATGCCATACATGATGGCAGAAGAAACACTTATACTTTGGAGAAAGATGGGAATAAGCATACACTACTGCCGTTGAAAGATCATGCTGGAAGATCCATTGAAGTCTTTTAAAATTGATATCTGACACCTATAAAAGAGCTTAGTAAGTAAGGCTTGAAGTGGTGGAGGCTTGAACAATAATTTGAAAAGTGTTGAAGGATATCATAGAGAAAATTGGAAGGCAGTTTGAAGCAGTCCTTTGGGCATCGTTTGGAGGACAATACTTTAGCATCAAGGCAGACCATTGAACTACTTCGTGACACCATTGAAGCATAATACAAGAGTATAAAAAAGGGACTTGTAGCCTTGCAAATCTGGAGCATGTATTGAGTTGAAAGTTAAGAGGGTAGTTTGAACTTACTTTTAGACATGACTAGGTCTATTGAAGCAACCTAGTGACCCCTTGTTGGAGTAGACTTGTTGAGAAGATTCAAAGCCTTGTAGAAGCAGTATTGAAGATCTATTGAAGTCCTCTTGAGCATCTTTGAAGACCATCTAGTGTATTTGAAGAAGATTGTGCTGACTTGAGGCAACAAACCTTGGAACACCACTAAGTCCATATGAGAATATTTTTGAGACAATTATTGAAGACATCTTGAAGCATTGTTGAAGACTCCCTTGGAGAGTTTTTGAAGAAGCCCTTGAAGAGGCTTAGAGCAGGTGCAGAACTTGGGCTTCCCATTGAAAACACCTTGAAGGATACTTGAAGATATTTGGAAGACTTGTAGAAGCTGGTCTTGGAGACATTATTGGATAACATGATGCATTAGCCACATGAGGTAACCTTGGAGAAAGTGTTTGGGTAACATGAAGAGCATTGGAGACACCTTCATGTGAAGAACAAGGTTGTCATTGATGAAGTGACGTGGAGACTAAGTGAGGGGATAGCTGAAGATTGTCAGGGCTCATTGAAGAAGACATTGGGAGTCGTGAAGTATAACCAAATATATCTTGATGAATTAAAGCAAGAGGTTGGAGCCTCATAAAGACAAGGTTGGTGCCTTGGTAGATAGGGTTGGAGCCCTAGAGGATAAGAGTCCTCAAGAAACTAGGTCATAGCTTGTACTAGAGATAGGGTTGGAGCCCTAGAGGTTGGTGCCTCAAATTGACAAGGTTGGAGCCTTGGAAAGACCAAGTCGGTGCTTGGCACAATACAGGTTGCAACCTGGAAGATTGGAGTCTTCATTTAGGGTTGGAACCCTATATCATTATTGTACTTTACTTATTGTAAAGAAGAAATTAATAAAAATATCTATTTCATCATTGTTCATTTTGGGTTCTAAATATAAGTGATCTAACTGGTAAAATTAACAATTGAAAAGAAATACTAATTCACCCTCCTTTTAGTATTTCCAACACAAAATGCCCAAAAACATGCAAAAAATGACCTTTCTGCCATGTTTTTGGAGGCCACGTTGCACTTTCTAAGTACTCTTGGGAGAATGAAGTTTTGGAGGGCTAGGAGCCACCTTTTTGAGTGCTTGAACATCCTATCATGTAGTAGACATGTTAAATTTGGACAACTAGGTCCAAACTCCATGTTGTGATGTTCAGATTAAGTGGCTAATATTTTTGTTGGATTCCTCTTTCGGAGAGGTGTAAAATCCATATAAAATATATCTTAATCCGATGAGCAAAACATTTATTTTGAATTTATTATTTATAATAAATTATATGTGCAGGTCGGCCTTAAGGTTTCACACCCCCAGCAAATGTGTCACACACCCCAATGATGGATATAAATACAGGCAAAGTTGGAGAGCATTTCACAACAACTCAACACACATC
The DNA here is from genome assembly GCA_034641835.2 of Pinus albicaulis. Classification (NCBI taxonomy): domain Eukaryota; kingdom Viridiplantae; phylum Streptophyta; class Pinopsida; order Pinales; family Pinaceae; genus Pinus; species Pinus albicaulis. The sequence goes on along the minus strand of CM076576.1, from coordinate 558,409,180 downwards.
TTCTTCTCTCATCTGATTTCGTACGAGCTCCTTGGAGGACATTTCCAGCCCACACGTGTGAAGAAGAAGGACGAATTTTTGTACGGCCAAGAGGAAGGACGAATTTCTGCAGCTAGGGTTTTGCAGGAAGTTTGACCAGCATTGACTTTGGTCAACGCATGGTCCGAAAGGGCTAAAACTTGTTGGAGAGTTCGATTTTGAGAGGCCGTACACATTGGCACAGAAATCGAGGTCAAAGGGTTGACCAAACTGTTGCTGCGTTGACTTTTAGCTTGCTGCCCTGCGTTGACTTTTCTGGACAGCGTTGACTTTTCTGGAGTTGACTTGGGTTGACTCGGTAGCTGATTGGAGGATTGTTGTGACACGTTCTGGGTTGGCTGATCAAGGAGACTTTGCTGGTTGAAGCATCTTGTTGACCGTCGTAACGCACCATCACATTTTTCTGTTTCTGGTTTGTCTTCTATAAGATCCACTTATATGTTCTATCAGCATTTTACTTAACTATTTGTGTGATTGTTGTAAGAAAAGTAAAGTTGCTTCAAGCATAGAACATCTACAAAAATTTACATGGTATCAGAGGTGAGGTGAAGACAAGCCCTATCTTTAGCAATCACCATCGGAGGAAATGGGTTCCACAAGTTTTGAATTCAAGGAGAATGACAAGCTGACTGGAAGGGATGACTTCCATGCCTGGAAGATGATATTAGATCTCAAATTGGAAGACCATGATCTCTTGGATCATGTACTGGGTAAAATTCAAGAACCTCCATCCAATGCCACCGCTGCTGCTAAAAACAAGTATAAGAAGGGGGAGATCAAAGCAAAGCTGATGATCAGGGAATCCATACATAAGAGTTTGGTTGCCTATATATCTGAGCTAGGCACATCCAAGGAGATGTATGACAAATTGATCCCGATGTTCAAAGTAAACAATGTGAACCAAGTGCTATTCCTCAAGAATAAATTGAAGAATATGAAGAAGGGCCGGGATGAGTCTGGTCAAACTTACTTTCTGAAATTGACCGAAACAAGGAACAATCTGCTGGCTATTGGGGAGACAATAGCTGATCGTGAGATGGTTCTCACCGCACTTGGAGGACTCCCATATGAATGGCAAGTATTCACCACTACCATTCTCAATAATAATACCATTCCTAATTTTGACGAGCTTCTGTCTAGATGTATGCAAGAAGAAACAAGAATGAAGGAATTCGATAATTACAGAAATGCTGCTTATGGTGCTCATTCTCGAAAGAAGAACTCTGGTGGCCCTAAGGACAAAGGAAGAACAAGGACTCAAGAAAAGAAGGGTAAGTGTTTCACTTGCCATAGGCCTTGTCACTATGCTAGAGAATGTCCCTTCAAGAAGGATTCTCCTGATAGTGATGATAACAACAACAACCGGAGGAATGGGAATCGAAGAAACGACAGATCTAAAGGAAAGAGGAAGGCTCCCTCTGGTGGAAACAATCAACCTTCGAAAAGGTCTAGAAACTCCAGGTATGAGGAGTCTAATGCTGTTGATAAAAGAAATGAGTATATTCTTGTATCTGCTCTCTCTACTACATCTCCGCCCGACACTATGGATGTCTGGCTGATAGATAGTGGTGCCTCAAGACACATCACTGGTATCAAGGAAGCACTCTCTGACATGGTTGAGAGGGATACCAATCTAGAAATTATCCTTGGAGATAATGCCACGTATCCCGTGAAAGGGACAGGGACTGTGACCCTCCACTTGTCTCAAGGACAAGTCCTACATTTGCAAGATGTACTCTATGTACCTAAATTGAAGAAGAACCTTGTGTCTGTATCAGCCATGGAAGACAAAGGGTTCAATGTAACATTCTCTGATGGAAAGGTGCTCATGTGGAAGGAGAGCTTCAAGGAAGCTATCTCGATTGGTTTTAGAGTTGGTACACTCTACCGGGTTGGAGGAAGTCCGCTGGGAGCAATGACTTGTGATACTATCCGACAAACCGAACTATGGCACCGAAGATTTGGACACCTTCATTACAAGGCCCTTCCCGAAGCAAGGAAGGTGGTGACAGGGATGCCTGACTTTGGAAATAATCATGAAGGTGTATGTAAGGGTTGTGCCGAAGGAAAGCATACTAGGGGACCTTTCCCCTCAAGTGTCACAAAGACATCTGATATTTTGCAACTGGTCCATTCTGATCTATCTGGTATGTTGCCCGTGACATCCCTGGGAGGATGTTCCTACTACATGACATTCACTGATGACTTCTCTCGCAAAACTTGGATATACTTCTTGAAGAAGAAGGATGAGGCTTTCATGTGGTTTCGTACCTTCAAAGCCTTGGTGGAAAATATGACCGGAAAGAAGATCAAGATTTTGAGGACCGACAATGGCACTGAATATGAGTCAAATGAATTCAAAGACTTTTACAGAGAAGCTGGCATTAAGAGGGAGACTACCACTGCATATACTCCTGAGCAGAATGGTGGTGTTGAACGCAAGAATAGGACTATTGTGGAAGCTGCCCGTGCCATGCTATGTGACCAGGGTCTACCGAAGTTTCTGTGGGGAGAAGCTGCAAATACTGCTGTGTACATTCAAAACCGATGCCCTCATTCCGCTCTGGACTCCAAAACTCCCGAAGAGGTTTTCACTGGTAAGAAACTTGATGTCTCACATTTTAGAATTTTTGGATGTCCTGTTTATTTTCATGTGCCGAAAGAAAAGAGAAGTAAGTTGGATGCTTCTGGGAAGAAAGGAATGTTTGTGGGCTACAGTGAAACTTCTAAGGCCTATAGAGTCTATGTACCTGGTCAAAGGGAAGTAGAGATATGCCATGATGTCACTTTTGATGAAGATGCTTCCCTGAAGAAAGTAGTAGATCTTCCAAGATCTGAAGAAAATCATGAAGAAAGGCCTGGAAATCAAGAATAACCGCAGGATGAGACAATTCCTGATATTGAAGGACCAATGGACCCTATTGATCCATCTCCTTCACTAGGAAAGAGACCATCATGGCTCAGGGACACCCTCGAAGATGCTGAGGGTCATGCTGCCCCAAGGGGGACATTCCGAGAAAGCAAGAAGCCGTGTAGATACCAAGGGTATCTAGCCGCCATGAGTACTATTGTACAATCTGAACCTGGATCTTTTGAGGAAGCCGTAAAGCATCAAGTTTGGAAGGATGCTATGCACGAAGAATATGAGTCCATAATGAAGAATGATGTCTGGGATGTGGTCCCGAGATCGAAGGACAAATCTGTTGTCACCGCAAAATGGCTCTACAAGATCAAACATGGATCTGATGGGAGTGCTGAAAAGTTCAAGGCAAGATTTGTTGCCCGTGGCTTCTCTCAAAAGGAAGGAATAGACTATGATGACATTTTTGCACCTATGGCACGATATACCACCATTCGATCAATCATAGCCCTTGCTGCTACGCAAGGATGGAGTCTTCATCAGATGGATGTCAAGACCGCTTTTCTGCATGGTGCAATAAAGGAAGAAGTGTATGTAGAACAACCTCTGGGATTTGAAGTTCAGGATTGAGACACTCATGTCTGCAGGTTGAAGAAAGCCCTCTATGGGTTAAAGCAAGCACCTAGAGCTTGGTACGAGAGGATGGATAGTTACTTGATGAAGCTGGGCTTCACTCGAAGTAATGCTGATCCGAACCTTTACTTCAAGGTTGTACAGGGGAAGCCTCTCATTTTGGTGCTGTATGTGGATGACCTCTTCCCGACAGGTGCTGACCCTCTCATTCATCAATGTAAGAGGGAGCTCGCTGTTGAGTTCGAGATGAAGGACCTAGGACTGATGCACTACTTCCTAGGCCTGGAGGTCTGGCAGAGACCTAGAGAGATTTTCCTTTCTCAAGGAAAATACATTGTGAAACTTCTAGAGAGATTTGGTATGGTGGACTGCAAGTCCGTGTCAACACCGATGGAACTCAACTTCAAGAAGTTGAGTGGCAGCGCTGCCGGGCCTATCTTGGCCAATCCTACTGAGTATCGTCAACTCATAGGAGCTTTGATGTTCTTAGTGAACACCCGTCCGGACATATGTTTTGCAGTGAACACTTTGAGTCAACAGATGGTTGAGCCTCATCATTTTCACTGGGTTGGTGCCAAGAATCTTTTGAGATATCTTCTGGGCACGATAAACCATGGGCTGAGATACACTGCCGGGAGTGTGATACTCCGTGGATATACTGATGCCGATTGGGCTGGCAGTGTGGTGGATCGTAAGAGCACATCAGGATGCTGCTTCAATCTTGGTTCTGCTTCGATCTCATGGATGAGCAGGAAGTAGAAGTCGGTGGCTTTGAGCACCGCAGAGGCCGAATACATTGCTGCAAGTATGGCCTGTTGTGAAGCAGTTTGGTTGCGTAAGCTCTTTAGTGAGCTGTTTGGACATGTGCTAGATACCACTGTGATACTCTGTGATAACCAGAGTGGGATTCGTATGACTGAGAATCCCGTGTTCCACGACCGATCCAAGCATATTGATATCAGGTACCACTTTATCCGGGATATGGTACAGCGAGGCGCCGTAAGGCTCGATCATATAGGAACTGATGAGCAGGTCGCGGATATTCTCACTAAGCCCCTAGGGAAGGTCAAGTTCCTAACCTTCCGTGAGAGTCTTGGTGTCGTGGAAAGACCCTATGATGTGGGTCCTGTTGGACGATGAGCTCTGGGAGCTCTGGGGGGCTTTGGAGATAGCTTCTCGGAGCTATAAGCACTCATAATGCTTCTGCCCCACCCTTGTGATTATTGAGTCGGTTCGCCTCTCATTTATCTGTGCCCCGTATGCATCCTACCCATTGAGTTCAGGGCTCATGGGAAGTACCTCTCATTTGGCCAATGAGGTGGGAAAAGCTAGAGACTATTAGCAAAGACTGATGGACGCATCAGAGATTGTCGTACTCTCTATCTAGGATGGCACGGTCCAACCACTTGATCTGGGATCAAGTTTAGTGAGGTCCGGGACCTCTGCCTGACTTCGAGTCAAATGAACCAACTTCGGGGTGGTTGGAGACTCTTTGTGAGTCCGAGTAGAGGTTTCGAACCTCGGGGTCATTATGTCGGCCTGGGGATGATGTCTCGTGATCGACCCACTTCGTTCGAATAAAGAGGCCAGCAGTGCTAAAATTACTAAGGATGACGCACGATGTTTGATTGGGTGGACCTGATGGATGGAGTTCTCCCTAGTTGAGAGGGAGTGTTAAATTTGGACAACTAGGTCCAAACTCCATGTTGTGATGCTCAGATTAAGTGGCTAGTATTTTTGTTGGATTCCTCTTTGGGAGAGGTGTAAAATCCATATAAAATATATCTTAATCCGATGAGCAGAACATTTATTTTGAATTTATTATTTATAATAAATTATATGTGCAGGTCGGCCTTAAGGTTTCACACCCCCAGCAAATGTGTCACACACCCCAATGATGGATATAAATACAGGCAAAGTTGGAGAGCATTTCACAACAACTCAACACACATCTTCTTCTCTCATCTGATTCAGTACGAGCTCCTTGGAGGACATTTCCAACCCACACGTGTGAAGAATAAGGACGAATTTCTGTACGGCCAAGAGGAAGGACGAATTTCTGCAGCTAGGGTTTTGCAGGAAGTTTGACCAGCGTTGACTTTGGTCAACGCATGGTCCGAAAGGGCTGAAACTTGTTGGAGAGTTCGATTTTGAGAGGCCGTACACATTGGCACAGAAATCGAGGTCAAAGGGTTGACCAAACTGTTGCTGCGTTGACTTTTAGCTTGCTGCCCTGCGTTGACTTTTCTGGACAACGTTGACTTTTTTGGAGTTGACTTGGGTTGACTCGGTAGCTGATTGGAGGATTGTTGTGACACATTCTGGGTTGGCTGATCAAGGAGACTTTGCTGGTTGAAGCATCCTGTTGACCGCCGTAACGCACCATCACATTTTTTATGTTTCTGGTTTGTCTTCTATAAGATCCACTTATATGTTCTATCAGCGTTTTACTTAACTATTTGTGTGATTGCTGTAAGAAAAGTAAAGTTGCTTCAAGCATAGACCATCTACAAAAATTTACAAGACATCTAGGGCTATCCATAACAACTTTCAAATCAACATTTGGACACCTGGAAGGCCTTCAAATTGCCCTTTTCCCCAACTCACTGCGCTTTCTCCAAGCATGCTGCACTTTCTCCAGAATTTGCCATGTTTTCTCCAGTATTCATTGCGCTTTCTCCAAAATTCATTGCGCTTTCTCTAGCAGGCATTTTTCACAGGTAGTTCGATCCAATTTGACTTTTTACATGTATAATTGATGAATGATGATGATTTTATGATGTCATGAGGTGTAATTGAGCTGGTAAATAGTGAAATAGGGCAGATACATGCTTGTTAATGTAATTTTTGGTCAAATGTATCTAGTTTCTTATGATGAGGCGAATTGGTTGACCTCCACTAGACATTAGGGTTTTGTTGAGCATATCATGTAATCAGCTACACAACTGATGGATTCGACCCCTAAGAGAGAGGGGATTTTGTTTTGGTCTATATTTATCATTTTCAGAGTCATTTGACTAGTTGGACATTAGAGGATTGTTACTCTTGTAGCTTGTACTTTCACTTCATATTTAGAAATCAAAGGATGTAGTTGCCGCTATTATTTAGGAATTCATGTGCAGTGAGTTTATGATCATGTATTTTCTCTGTTATAGTCTTTGATGAATGATATATAGCTCCTCTTTCCATATCTTGTATCTTTAGTGGCTTTCCTTATAGTTCATTGGCATAATTCTATTAATTTAGCTCTGTTTATATGGAAATGTCATTTTGTGTTTCATGCTTCCAGTTTAATGAATTCATGATTGAACATGCTCATTAAATCCCTCTACTTTTTCAGACTCACCACCACCTACAAAACCGTAAAGCCATCATAGATCCACTTCTACCTTGCTCCTCTATATTTTGCAGCCATAAACCCTTAGATACCTAAACCTAGCTACTTGGTTTCATCCCTGATCCAACATCAAACCCTAAAACACTCAAAACCTACATGAGCCTATCATTCTAGCCTAATATCCTTCATATCATAGTCCATCCTTGACTGTGATCTCATAGAGAGAGCCCTCTCAGCTTGGTAGGGCTAGCTACTAGATCAAAGTGGTCTATGGTTACCTTTGTTAGTCTCATTTTCAGCCTTCAGAGACTTGGTGGAGTGCTAACATATATGAAGTGATGTTACACTTGTAAAGGGACAAATTTTTGATGTAAAAGTATTCTCCTAACCATTTTCACTATGCTCCATCAAGTCGACTACAATATATGATGATAAGTCTCCTTGATCATGTCGGCCTACACACAGATAGACATGTCAACCTAAAAGGAGGGAGACCGTCCCTATATATAGAAGAATCGTGGCTCATTTGAAGCAAGGATCAAGTCTGTGATATTAGATTGAAGGTTGGGTCTGCAATTGGAGTGAAGAAAGAGGTCAGTGAACGAAGGAAGAAATACATACATATATACTTTTGTTTAGGGTAAATCATACCTCACATATCCAAGAAGGCCGAGACCGTTTACAACAAAGGAGAAGTCTACTATCTAGTGCGTAATACAGTGCTGAAATGATATAGCGAAGAAGAGGATTATTGTTAGATCAAGAAAAGAGGTATACCATCTTTTTTTTGGAACAACAACTATATCTAGCATATCTCTGAAAAGGGTCGAAGTTTTCTGCAGTACAAAGGAAGGGTCACTACAGTGTGAAAGAGATCTTGAACTTAGGCATGAAGGATGAAATAAGAAGATCAAGGAGGGGAGTTCCTAGGAGGTTGAAGCTATATCGAAGGAAGGCAAAGGAGAAACACATTGTTTGGGACTACTAGACTAGGGACTGCGCTTCCTTAGTGCAAGTGCAGTGCAATGCAGAAAAGAAGGTCATCATAAGAAGCCAAGAAGAGTAATGACAAGGGTCTTAGAGGTATACTGGTGTCAAGGGTCATGGTCATGGTCATGGTCATGGTGTTCATCAATTAAAGATCTATAAGAAGAATTACTTACGGGTTTTCCTCTCCAAGAGGGAGAGGTTTTGGCCCTGGCTTGCTAGCCTAAATATTTGTGTCTCTTGTGCATTTGATAATTGACTTGATGAAGAACATAATAATCTAACGAAGATAAGATATAAGTGAAACAAGCATAACAAGTATACCACAAACAATTATCGAGTAAGAGAATTGAATTAAACACTGCCCTACCAAATTCTCAACAAAATGAACTGGAGAAATAAATTGAACAACTCAAATTGGGTACAAACCCTTTCTTTCTCTTCATGTGCTCTGCGTAGATGTTCCCTTTGCCCTCATATCAATTTTGATACCATGTGAAATTTTAAATACTATTGCAATTACTGGTTATTATTCTCCTATCTTTTTAGATTATTTGTCAATTGCAAAATACTTGTGACAAATACTGAATAAAACACAACTGCAACTTCACTGAAAAATAAACAACCACAGAAAGATAGAAAATTATGCACACACATAAATGGACACCAATATTTTTGGACAAATGTCCCTAGAAAAACCATAAAGGGAAAATATGTTCAACAGATGAGGGTTTTAATTATTAATTCTTCAGCAAAAATATTACAACTAGTTGTTGTAAGATGGAAAACCTCCGAAATTTTTTTCTAATCACTTTTGCAAGTCTCCTTGACTTCCTAGAAGCTATTCGACCCAACAAAACCAATTGTTCCTCCCTTTGAAGTTAATTTTTGATCACACGTGCGACCGGGCTGAGAAACCCAACCTTCTTGGCAACTCACACTGGTTGGATAAATAATCTTGGCATCCACTAGAAAATCTAGACCTCAACTGGAAACTCGATCCTCTTGTGCAAATTGATCTCTCGTGTGAAAATTTCCTTGCTCTAGAAATTCCCCTCTGTGAGTAATTCACATCGCCTATCTAGGTAACTCGCACCCCCTACTGGAGCAACACACAGCACTGGAAAATTGTCCTATTTTTGAAGAAAAATAGATCTCCAACTCTCCTTAGAAATATCTGTGAAGAATCTCTTCGACAAGCTTTGTTGAAACCCCTCTTGCTGATGTCTTTGTGTTGCCTCTGCACCCTTTCTATCACTGCAACTCTCTATCTCGATGTGTTCTCCAAATTCCCATCGATTTCCTCTTCAAGGAAAATAGAATTAGAGACCGAGTTCTCTAATGTTGGCACAAATCAGTGTAAGTCAGTGCAAATATAAGGGATCAACATTGGAAGCAGTCCAAGAAGCAGTCCAAGAAGCAGTGGTAAGGACTTGAAGGCATTCATAGGTCAAGGGTCTAAGTCTTGGTCAAGGTACTTGTCATTTCAAGATCTATAAGAATAATTTCTCGTGGGTTTTCCTCTTCCAGAGGGAGAGATTTTTCCCTGGCTCAAAGAGCCTAACTTTGTACCTTTTGTATTTTGGTAATTGACTTGATGAAAGACTAAACAAGCTTAAGCAAGAGAAGACATAAGTAACTCAAGTAAGCTCACAAGTAATTATCAAGAAGAGAATTTTAATTAATCTCTAGCCCTCCAAATTCTCAACATGGTATCAGAGTTAAGGTGCTGAACTCAAGGGTTGTTTGACAAAGAGACACTCCAGGAAGCAAACATCAAATTTTGGGTGAGAAGTCAAATCAGTTTGCAAGGAAGACTCTCAAGCTATTTTTGAAAAAAAAGGATCTTCATCTCATTCAAAGGATCACCTTTTCAAGAAAATAATCTTTGCCATCAAATATTTACATTCAAAACATTGTTAGAAGAGGACATCATCTTTTGAAGATATACTTTATCATCAAGGATCCAAGAACACCTATATTGAAGATTTCTATCTTAGAAGAAACTCCTAACTTCTTCATCATCATCAAGGAAGCTGCAAGCCACTCTAATCAAGTAAGTATCTATGACCTTACTTAAATTTGTCAAGATGACTTATTGTAAAGATAACAAGAAGTTGGTTGGGTAATCAAACTTTAGTGCATGGAAGAGGACAAATTTGAATTTAATTGAAGACAAAATTATGGACTACATCGAAGGATCGACAATTCAACCACCAAAAGAAGATGCTTCAGCTCATTCCATGTACATGAAGGGAGAAATCAGAGCCCAGAGGATTCTCATAGAATCCATTAAGGACTCACTCATTCCCTATGTATCAAAACTAAAGTCTGCTAAAGAATATATGAGAAATTGGTGGAGCTATTCTCTGTGAGTACTGTAGGAGAAGCAATCTCTCTGAGACAAGAACTATATAAAATGAAATTGTCAAGGGAAGAAGGAATCACTCCATACTTTATGAGGATTTCTGAAATAAGAGATCAATTGTAGTAATTGGGAGAAGTAATGTCTAACACTGAAATGACTACAATGGTGTTGAATGCTCTGTTGAGAATTAGGTAGGGCAAAAGTTAATACAATTTCTCTTATATGATAACTGTTTGTGTTACTTCTTTCCTTATTATCTTTGTTCATCATTATGATTACATTCAATACATCAAACAACCACTAAAACAATAATATCAGCGACACATTAGTTAGGCTCCAAGCGAGGGCTAAAACCTTTCTCTCTTGGAGAGGAAAAGCCGATAATTATTCTTCTTATAGATCTTCAATTGATGAGTACCATAACCATGACCTAGACCCTTGACATCAGTATGCCTCCAAGACCTTGTCACTCCTCTTGTAGACTACTTATGTAGATCTTCCATTTCTGCACTGTGCTGCACCAATCCTAGGGAAACTCGGTCCCTAACCTTTTGTCCTTTCTTCCTTGGTCATCCAAACACTTCTTCTTAGCCTACCTTTTCTTTTCCTGTATTTGGTTGCCCAAGACAGAATGGGACATGTCCTCAATGGTATTGTCTCTCCACAGTCTCCTTTATGCACTGAGTTGCAGACAAGATTAACCGAGAGTTTATCCCTTTCTTCACATGCTTTAGTGGCCTCTCCTATTGTGGTATGTCTCTTCCCTTCTTTGCACTACAGCTCGGACTTGTATTACATACTTAAACCCAAACAAGGAGCTGCTATCCTTCGCTGTACAGGCTTATCACTTTGCTCTAATGTATCTCTTCTACGCACCAATACACGGACTCTGAACTCACACTTTAACTATAGATTGGTTCGAACCTTTTGGTCTGTCTAACCCATCCGAAAATATCAGAGGTAACCCACTGAAAAACTCAAAGAAGAAATTCCGAAATTATGTCCTGCAGTAGATCCGCAATATTCTTGCATTGGATCCGCAATATTTTTCCTTTTTCTGTGCAGGTCAACAGGGTATTTATAGTTGTTGCTATTAGTTAATTAGCGGACCTGCCAACTGACTTGTCCATGGTGAATAGGCCGACTAGATAAGGCTTATTCCAGCGTTGGAGAGTTGATTCTTCACAACATTTAAGGCTTGTATTTCATCGTTGCATAGAGGGCTGATGTGAGCTTCTTCCACAAGATCTTGGAGCATATTTTGACACTTAACTCAAACCTAATGGACATCAAGAAGAAGTCCTTCTACTTAATAAATCATGCGCATGAAACCCATGAAGCACATACAACAAAAATATATATTAATTTGGCTTCTTCTTTTACATAATTACATAATCAACATGAAGACCAACCTAGTTACACTTTTCAACACTCTCTCTTAACTAGGGAGGTATTCATATAGGTACATGGTCACTTTCAAACTGAAGAATCTCATAAGAAGAATTGGATTGGTAATCACATCTGTATAGCATCATATCAACTAGCATTGTCCTAGTACAAGGGTTTGACTAACAACCCCATCTCTCAACGAGACAATGGGCTACAATGTTGGCGAGACACATGACTTATAGACACCATTGTCATTGTCTCTCTAAGGTACATACTCCACTCGTGTGTTCCCAAATTATGACCTTCTTGGACTATTCTTCTCTTGGGTAGCTAGCCCTCAAAGAATATCAGTCCCCGACTACTCTTATCTTGAATGCACTAACACATTCTCAATGAGTATCGAAAGCTAGATGATTACCCAATCCTCCATTCTATCTTCCCAAGTGAAGACCAGAATGATGTGTCTATCTCTCCCTCTCAACCAGGGAGGACCTATTCCACAAAGGAATGTACTCATTCCTATACAAGGAATGTACCTAAGCTCATTCTTAGGAATTACCAAGTTTCTTCCAAGTAAGAAACTTATCACTAGGCTCCCTTTTAACCAGGGACCTCCAACAACAATGGTGAGACACCTAGTTTCTCATGAAGAATTCCTATCCTCGATGTCATGGATTTTGATATTGAGGAATCTTCAACTTTTAGCTTCATATGGCACAGATCATCCATCACTTCCATCCTGAGTCATGTCTGCTATCAGAAAGTGATTCATTAGACTTCGTCATCTGGTCCACTATTATGCCATGTTGTTTTCCTTTGAATCATCTTCAAGGATCATACATCCTTACTCATGATTAACATCTTTGCACAAATTCATCCAGACAAACATATACATATGAACTTTTGAAACAAAAGTCACCTCAGTGATGATCTTTCACCATGACATCATACTGTAGGTATCAACATCCTTCATTAATGTTGACACATCTCCCCAGATTATTTATTATCAACGTTTCTGTCTCTTCCATCAGAGGCTTCATATTTTTTTTCTGGGAGATCTTTCTAGTCAAATCTTCTTGGTCTTCTGTAGAAATTTGATAACCCAACCCCGATTTTCAGTTTCTCCTTATTTTTCCCATAAAGTTAAATGCCCATTCCCATAGCCATACATTCAATAATCTGGAAAAAATAAATATTTTCTGAAAACACAAATTCTGGAAATTTCACAGTGCAGAAATGCAGAAATAAAAACTTAGAAAAATAAATCAGCCACACAGAATTTTGACATGCTAATTTTTGGTTAATGTGACCCTGGAAAAACCCCTACAACTCTTGGCAAAAACCAGTTCAAAAGCTCTTCTTCTTTCTGATAAAATTTTACAGTGAGACAGAAATTATAGCAAAAATTCCAGCAAATTAACAAATGTACTTATCTCGATTTCTATGCTTATACACTGCCTTGGAAAACGTGCCGAACAGTAAACTAACAAAACAGAAATTTTACAGCGTTTAAAACAACATTAAATGCTGACTGCCTTTCTCGATTTTTGTGCCCAGCTATACGGACTGTACGGAATACACATCAACACCTCCTCGATTTTCGTGCCTCCTGCTGTGAAAATAGTGTTGAAGCTTCTGTACGGATTTCCTCGAAATCTGTGCCACCAAACAACAGTCTCTGTCCTCGATTTTCGTGCCTAGAATTTGCCCAGAAAACTGTTCTGAAGCTCCTGTACAGATTTCTTGAAATCTGTGCCTCCTTCCTCGAAAAATGTGCCACTCCTGCTGTACGGATTTCTACCTTGGGAACCGTGTCTCTTTGCCGCTGTACGGATTCGTTGAAGTCTCTAGCTGCTGCCCTCCTTCTCCTCACTACTCTGAAATTTCTCCTTTGCTTTATCTCCTCCTCTCTCAATTTGCTCATGAAAGAATGAATGACCTTTTCCCTCCTTTTCCTCCTTTAACCTAATCCTAAGTGACTTTTGGGGAATCCCTAAATCTAATGGTTGAGATAGCTTTAGATCTAGCACTGAGATTAAATGCTCATTTAAATCTCACTTTCTATTTTTTAATTCACCCCACTTTAATAAAGACCCGCTTAGTCATTTATTTCAAAGTCACTTTTCCCTTTCTAATTTCACATTGACTTTATTAAAGTCACTTTAAAATTAGACTTAGTAACTTTATCACTTAAAGTCACTTTTAAATTAGATTTGACTTTATAACTTTATAAAGTCACTTTAGGAGAAAAATTAAATTCTTTTGGACACTTTTCCCTAGGCCAAAGGTCTAAGCCTTAGGGAACCACTTGTCCTCCGGTAACCAAATTTCAACACTCCCTCCTACCGAGGAAGGTGTTCTTCACCACACCCATCTTATCTCTGTAGTAGACATGCTTGCCCCGTGGTAAGGCTTTGGTAAGAATATCTGCAACCTGCTCATCAGTGGGAATATACTCAACCTTCACAGATCCCTTCTGAACATAGTCTCTAATGAAATGATATTTGATCCCGATATGCTTTGACCTGTCATGAAATACTAGATTCTCCGTGAGTTTAATGCAACTCTGATTATCATAGTATATCACTGAAGGTCTCAACGGCTGACCAAATAAGTCAAACAACATCTTGCGACGCCATATGGTCTCACAACTAGCTAGACTGGCTGCCATATTCTCTGCTTTCGCTGAACTCAATGCTACTGACTGCTACTTTCGGCTGAACCACAACACCACTGCTGAACCCAACCCAAAACAACACCCTGAACTGCTCTTCCTCTCAGAAGCACAACTTGCCCAATCAGAATCAGTGTAACCTGCCAATCTCATTCCATCCCCCTGCCTATAATCCAGACCATAATCCACTGTCCCTTGCAAGTACCGCAAAATGTGTTTTGTAGCAACCCAGTGAACCCTCCTGGGCTTACACATGAACTAGCTCATTGTGTTGACTGCAAAACATATATCTAGTTTGGTGTTGACCAAATACATCAAGGAACCAATCAACTGTCTATACAATGTGGGATCCACCAACTCGGAATCTGAAGCGTGGAGCTTCTTCCAGTTGGTGATCATCGGTGTCGACATGGGTCTACAATCCTCCATGTGGAATCTGCCAGGGATGTCCACAATATACTTCTCCTGCCCTAGGAAGAAATGCCCCTCCTCTTGCCACACCTCCAAACCCAAAAAGTAATGCATCAAGCCAATGTCCTTCATCTCAAACTCCGACGCAAGATCTCTCTTGTAGTTCTTTATGAGTCTCTCTGCACCTGTAATGACCAAGTCATCCACATACATCACCAGAATGAGAGGCTCCTCACCTATCACAATAAAGTAAAGGTTCAGATTTGCATCACTCTTTGTGAAACCCATCTCTTGCAAGTATGTATCTATCCCAGAGTACCAAGCTCTAGGAGCTCGCTTCAGGCCATAAAGGGCCTTCTTCAGTCTGCACACATGGGACTCCTTCCCATGCACCTCAAAGCCTTGTGGCTGCTTAATGTACACCTCCTCCTGTATGAAGCCATTGAGAAATGCGGTCTTCACATCCATCTGGTGAATCTTCCAACCCATCTCTGCTGCTATCGATATGATGGAGCGAATCGAAGTATATCGAGCCACGGGAGCGAAGGTCTCCTCATAATCAACTCCCTCTACCTGGGAGAACCCTCTAGCCGCAAACCTTGCTTTGAATTTCTCAATGCTGCCATCTGCAGCATGCTTTACCTTGTAAATCCATCTGGAAGTAACCACAGATTTTCCCTCAGGCCTCGGCACCACCTCCCAAACATCATTATTCATGATAGAAGAATGCTTCTCCTGCATGGCCTCTCTCCAGACCTGCTGCCTAGCTGCCTCCTCATAGCTAGAAGGCTCAGACTCAATGATGTTGGCAACCATTGCCATATAGCTACATAACCTATCAGGTGGTCTGCTCTCTCTGACTGGCCTCTTAGGCCCAGCAACAGATGTGGCCTCTCTCAAGGTGTCTTGAAGCCACTTGGGCTTCCTCTTCCCTGAGCACACTTCTCCCACCGGAAAATGAAACTCCTCCTCCTCATCATCAGGAGCCTGAACTCCTGACTGTCTATCTGCTGTCCTTCTACCTGAACCTGAACCTGTAAACGCTGAAGTACCATGTGAACTGTCCATCAGTGGACTCCCTAGTGAACAGCTCTGTGGATTGCTCTGCATGTTGCCTGAAGCACCACCCCTCTGACTCTGCGAGCCATTGCTCACTGATGGACCTGACACCGTAATTGATGTACCTTCAGATCCTCCTGATCCCTGCCCACTGGATCCCTGTGCATGACTTAGCTGCTCCTGAGGATCTGGCCGATCCAGATACTCTATCTCCTGTGATCTCCTGAAAGCCCTGTCCTCCTCGAATTTCACATCCCGCCTGACAACAACTCTCCTCTATGCAAGAATATAAATCTGAAAGGCTTTCGAGGTCTCACTGTAGCCCACAAAGATACCCTTCTCTGTGGTGGGCTCTATCTTGGTTCTCTTCTCCTTGGGTACGTAGGAGTATGCAATACACCCAAAGATACAAAGATGACCAACGTCAGGCTTCTTCCCAGAAAAAGCTTCCTCTGGAGTCACATGCCCCAAGGCATGATGTAGACTCCTGTTCTGCAAATATATAGCAGTGTTGCAGGCCTCTGCCCACAAAAACAACGGTAACCCTTGATCATGTAACATGGCTTTGGCAGCCCCTCCGATGGATTTGTTCTTCCTCTCCGCAACCCCATTGTGCTGGGGGTTGTAAGGAACGATGAACTCCCTGCTAATGCCTGCCTCTGCACAATACTCAAAAAACTCACCAAGGGTGTACTCTCCTCCATTGTCCGACCTCAGGGACTTGATCTTCCGACCTGTCTGAGTCTCCACAAGAGCTCTGAACTCCTGAAACCGCTTGAAGACCTCACTCTTGGTATTCAAGAAATAAATCCAGGTCCTCCTAGAGTGATCATCAATGAATAAAACATAATACTCATATCCACTCAAGGAAACATGAGACATTCGATCGCTCACATCAGAATGAATCAAATCAAATATCCCAGTCGATCAGTTGTCACTGCTGGGAAAAGGGGATTTGGGAAACTTGCCCATAGCACATCCTCTGCATGTATCAAAGTGATCAGTACTGAAATCTGGCACACCTATAGTGATCTCCCGCAATATCCTCAAGGCTCCATGATACATGTGCCCCATCCCGCAGTGCCAAATCTCGCACAGCTCTGAACTACTAGCTCTGCTGCCGGTACTACTGCTCAATGCCAAAAGGGGTTGAAATGCAAACTTGTACACCTTTGCATGGCGTACACCAATCACTGTAGCTGAATCAGCTGGAGCGCCCTTGGGATATATCAGCACCTGTCCTCTCCTAAACAATATCTCATATCCTCTGTCCTCTAATGCTGAGACGGATATGAGGTTCTTCCTCATCCCTGGCACATATAGAACATCTGACACCTTCAAGGGAGGTTTGGGTTCCCTATCAAATGTGAATGTCCCTACACCGACTACTCTAACAACGCTGTCATTTTCGAGTACTACTTCTATATCAGTGCCACTCTCTGAAAGCTTTGAGAAGTACTCATGGACTCCTGTCATATGACGTGAAGCCCCACTGTCAACATACCAGATACCTGAAGATGCTCCGTTAGTGGAGGGAAATGCACACTCCTTCTCAACCTTTGTGGCAGGTTATCCTGCACTAGTGGACTCACAAGCAATGAACCCAAACTCCCAGTCAAAGCTATTCGTAAAGTCCTCTATCTCTGTTGATGCTGCCATGCTCTGGTTCTTCCCCTTCTTCTTCTTCTCTGGACACATAACTGCATAGTGTCCCATCCTCTGAAAATTCCAACACTTCATCTTGGAATAGTCCTTCTGTGTGTTTCCCTGTTTACCTTTACCTTTGCCTTTGCCCCCACCACCACTTGTGGAAGCTTGCTTCTTTCCCTTGCCTTTCTTACCTCCTGCCAACAGTGCTACATCCTCATCCTGCTCAACTGGTTTGGATGCCCCAAGCTGGCTCTTTCTGATTTCTGTCTGTATGCAATCATCCCAGAACCTCTACCAAGTGGGAAGGGTCTCACGTGCACAAACCCCATCAACAAAGTTTAGCCATGAACTGGGAAGACCATTCACGGCAATCTGCACCAACTCAGTGGGTGGAATGACCTCTCTAACTGCTGCCAATGCATCTCTCACATTAGTAATCTTTGTGAGATATCCAATTGCACTATCAGTCTTACCCATCTTAATGGTCTTCAGCTTCTCCCTTAGGACCATTTTCCTATTCTCATTGGTACTCTGGTAGAGATTGGTCAATGCTGTCCACATCTCATGAGCATATCTCTTTGCTCTCACATGAGGAATGCAATGGTCTTTGATTCCATCTAGAATCAGTCTCTTACCCTTGTTATTATTCTTATTAAACGCTGCCAACTGAACAACATCAGTAGGCACATTAACAGGGTGCTATGCGGTATGCACCATGATATCTCAGACTTCTCCCTCCTCAAAGATGCTCTGCATTCTCTCTTTCTAAAAACTGTAGTTACTATGTCCATCCAACCTATCCTCTACCCTCAAGCTCAAAGACATGCTTGCTGTCCTAATAAACTGAAAATAACACTACTGTAGTAAAGGTACTGATTTCTGTGTGAAAAATTAGCTTGCGGTAATTTTTCTTTTTGTTGTCCCAAACTGCACTTTTCAGCAAAATAGCTCTGATACCATGTAGAAATTTTATAACCCAACCTCGGTTTTCAGTTTCTCCTTATTTCTCCCATAAAGTTAAATGCCCATTCCCATAGCCATACATTCAACAAGCTGGAAAAAATAAATATTTTCTGAAAACACAAATTCTGGAAATTTCACAGTGCTGAAATGCAGAAATAAAAACTTAGAAAAATAAATCAGCCACACACAGAATTTTGACACGCTGATTTTTGGTCAATGTGACCTTGGAAAAACCCCCTACAACTCTTGGAGAAAACCAGTTCGAAAGCTCTTCTTTTTGATAAACTTTTACAGTGAGACAGAAATCACAACAAAAATTCCAGCAACTTAACAAATGTACTTATCTCGATTTACGTGCTTATACACCACCTTAGAAAACGTGCCGAACAGTAAACTAACAAAACAAAAATTTTACAACATTTAAAACAACATTAAATGCTGACTTCCTTTCTCGATTTTTGTGCCCAGCTGTATGGCCGTACTGTTGTACGGACTGTACGGAATACACAGCAACACCTCGATTTTCGTGCCTCCTCCTGCCTCGAAAACAGTGTTGAAGCTGTTGTACGACTGATGTACGGATTTTCTCGAAATATGTGCCACCAAACAACAGTCTCTCTCCTCAATTTTCGTGCCCAGAATTTTCCCAGAAAACTATGCTGACGCTGATGTACAGATTCCTTGAAAACTGTGCCTCCTTCCTCGAAAAATGTGCTACACTCTTGCTGTACAGATTTCTGCCTTGGGAATAATGCCTCTTTGCTGTTGTACGGATTTGCTGAAGTCTCTAGCTGCTGCCCTCCTTCTCCTTGCTGCTCAGAAATTTATCGTTTGCTTTCTCTCCTCCTCTCTCAATCTGCTCATGAAAGAATGAATGACCTTTTCCCTCTTTTTCCTCCTTTAACCAACCCTAAGTGACTTTTGGGGAATCCCTAAATCTAATAGCTAAGATAGCTTTAGATCTAGGGTTAAGATTAAATGCTCATTTAAATCTCACTTTCTATTTTTTAATTCACCCCACTTTAATAAAGATCCACTTAGTCGTTTATTTCCAAAGTCAATTTTCCCTTTCTAATTTCACATTGACTTTATTAAAGTCACTTTAAAATTAGACTTGGTAACTTTATCACTTAAAGTCACTTTTAAATTAGATTTGACTTTATAACTTTATAAAATCACTCTAGGAGAAAAATTAAAATCTTTTGGACACTTTTCCCTAGTCACTTTTAAATTAGATTTGACTTTATAACTTTATAAAATCACTTTAGGAGAACAATTAAAATCTTTTGGACACTTTTCCCTAGGCCAAAGATCAAAGCCTTAGGGAACCACCTGTCCTCCGGTAACCAAATTTCAACATCTTCTTGGATGTTGATTGCTTCTCCATGGTTTCATATCTTCGCGATCTCTTCCTTTCATCACACATATCTTTCTTAACAACTTTCAATCAGAGTTCCTTGATTATAGTTGGCCACCTCATACTCCATATGAGGACATATTATGTTGATTTCATCTAGTGTGACTTTAGGCTTTCCTGTATCCTTACAGAGGAGGAGATCGTTTTTCCTTGATCATGTTTCTAGTGATCTATATTACCTGCAACCATTCGACATGTCAATATAATATTAAATACAAGTATACATACCTCATTTTTCCTTCATGTCATCTATGTTCCTATCAACAACTTCTGAGATTGAAAGATCTTCAATCCCTTGATCTGTTCTTGTGTCATCATATCATCGTTCATGAATTTCATAAGTTGGAGTTTTGTTGAAACACTTGCTGCTTCTCTGTATCGGTGAATCTTCTAATGAAGAGTTCATTAGAGAATCTTGATGATCTTAAAGATCTCTATCCGACAGATGGTTCCCTTTTTAAACATGATGCGACTTTCTATAGATGACTTCTTTTTCTTCAAAATGTTGAGTGAAAAAACTATTTCCCTCAACTTGTCTTCTTCCATAAAAACACTAAGTTGTTGAATGAGGTAACTTACTTATACCATAAATTTTTTTACCCTCGTGATCACATGAGTTCTTGTTTCAAATGATGTCACACCGCATCCTATTATTTATTATAGACATATCTTATGCAGGGTCTAGGAGCCAGAAAGAGAATTGTTGTGAGGGAGACCAATCTTTAATGATCTCTTACTCCCTCTTTCTATGGAATTATTTCTTCCACCCTTTCCGGTGTCATGAACTTTCTTTCCTATATTTGACTTTATCCTTTGAGGACCATCTTTTCTTGTATTGTTCATAATTCTTCTTCTAGCTCCTTTTGTGTCTCCAATATTGTTCATGAGAGAGCCTTAAGAGTTCCTTTCCATGAATTCAAAGGAGACCCTTATCTATGACTTTTTTTATGTGGTCTATGACTATCCTCCTTATTTCATGCAAGGACCTTTGATAATACAACCATCTTATATATCTCCATGCGCAACGAAGTCATTTAACCAAAATTGATTATGAAAATGAAAGATACTTACTTGGCAAGTGAAGAGAATATCTTCACCTTGATGCTTCCTTGAAACATCCATTTGTGTAGCTGAACTTTAAGACTGTATTCTTCAGAGGCTGTGACCACCACTGGTAAGTTGAGATCATGTCCTTGAGTTCAACGATACATAAGAATTATCTTTACTGGAGGAAGCACCGAATCATATATATAGAATAGAATCAGTATTTTAAGTGCCCTTGACTAATCTTAGTTTTAGTACTGAGATTGGTGGGATTTCATGATGTACTGCAAGCTCTTATTGTGGTAGCATTGATCATACCGAATTATGATAGTATCATAGTTCTATCACTGTGGTAGTGCTAATGACCAGAGTCTTGTTTATTTAGTCATGCCGAGAATGTCACTATGATATGTGATTACCCTCCGAAATTTAGTATATCACCAAAATTTTCAGAATGAGTTCGAGCTGTGGAGATGTATGTAGGCCTAGACTGTATTCAGGATACCTGTGTAACATCACTTCAAATACATGCATGCCAAGAGTGTGGAGATACCATGACTGTGTGCTTGTAAGTATTAGTATATGGGTAATACTCCTTGACTGAGATCCGAGCTTGTTTAACCCATGCATCCGAACTGAAGTATCACTGATAGCCCTTTCTTGTAACCAAAGCTCTGATACCATGTTGAGAATTAGGTGGGGAAAAATTTAATACAAATTCTCTTATATGATAACTGTTTGTGTTACTTCTTTCCTTATTATCTTTGTTCATCATTATGATTACGTTCAATACATCAAACAACCATCAAAACAATAATATCAGCGACACATTAGTTAGGCTCCAAGCCAGGGCTAAAACCTCTCCCTCTTGGAGAGGAAAAGCCGATAATTATTCTTCTTATAGATCTTCAATTGATGAGTACCATAACCATGACCTAGACCCTTGACATCAGTATGCCTCCAAGACCTTGTCACTGCTCTTCTAGGCTCCTTATGTAGATATTCCATTTCTGCACTGTGCTACACCAATCCTAGGGAAACTTGGTCCCTAAATTTTTATCCTTTCTTCCTTGGTCATCCAAACACTTCTTCTTAGCCTACTTTTTCTTTTCCTATATTTGGCTGCCCAAGACAGAATGGGATATGTCCTCAATGGTATTGTCTCTCCACCGTCTCCTTTACGCACTGAGTTGCAGACAAGATTGACTGAGAGTTTATCCCTTTCTTCACATGCTTTAGTGGTCTCTCCTAATGTGGTATGTCTCTTCCTTTCTTTGCATTGCAGCTCGGACTTGTATTACAGACTTAAACCCAAACAAGGAGCTTTTATCCTTCGCTGTACATGCTTATCACTTCGCTGTAATGTCTCTCTTCTACGCACCAATACATAGACTCTGAACTCACACTTTAACTGCAGAATGATCCGAACCTTTTGGTATTTCTAACCCATCCAAAAATATCAGAGGTATCCCACCGAAAAACTCAGAGAAGAAATTCCGAAATTCTGTCCTGCAGTAGATCCGCAATCTTCCTGCAGTGGATCCACAATCTTTTTCCTTTTTCTGCATAGATCAACAGGGTATTTATAGTTATTGCTGTTAGTTAATTAGCCGACCTGCCAATCGACTTGTCCATGGTGAATGGGCCAACTAGATAAGGTTTATTCCAGCGTTGGACAATTGATTCTTCACAGCATTTAAGGCTTGTCTTTCATTGTTGCATAGAGGGCTGATGTGAACTTTTCCCACAAGGTCTTGGAGAATATTGTGACACTTAACTCAAACATAATGGACATCAAGAAGAAGTCCTTCTACTTAATAAATCATGCTCATGAAACCCATGAAGCACATACAAAAAATATATATATTAATTTGACTTCTTCTTTTACATAATTACATAGTCAACATGAAGACCGACCTAGTTACACTTTTCAACATGCTCTACCAGAGGAATGGGGAAACTTCAATTCAAGTTTATATGGGAAGAAAGAAGCCACACCATTCCATGATTTATGGTCTCTATGTAAAATATAGGAAACAACACTGAAAGCCAAAGCTGATACAAGACCAAGTGAAGGGAATCAAGCCTTTGCAGCCATTTCCAGGAAGAAAGGAAGATTCGGTAAATTTGGTCCTCAAAATAAAAGAAGAAATATGGACAAAGTATGATGCTTTGGATGTAATGAACTTGGCCATTATAAAAGAGATTGTCCTAAATCTGAAAAGGACCAGAGCAAAGGAAGAAGCCCATATCTCAGATATGAGGGAAGAACTTGATGCGAAGAAATCTAAGAAAGAAGAAGTGGGGGATTTATACTATGTTTGAGATCATATTCTCCTTTAATTGATTTCTGTTGGTCGTAAAATAGTATAATAGGAAGCTATGTATATTGATGGCATCATGATAAAAGCATGGTAGGAGCTCTTGGTAAAATAGCTCCGAGAAAAACCTCTCTGATAACATTACTGATGGAAGGTGGTCATCAAAGATCAAGGGTCATGATGGAAACAAAACTAAGGAATGTGATGACATATTGATAGAGCAGGTCAAGGGAATGAAGCTCCTCATTCTAGAAACACTGCTACAAGATGACTCAAGGGAAAAAGGTATGAGGTGTATATATATTTATATGCTGACACTGGATGTTGTGAAGTCATGTCATATTGTTGCAGGTAATGGAATTATGTATTTAGAAGTATGATCTATGGAGGAGAATCTCTCACAGTGCACTGACACATGAAATCAACATAATATATCCTCATATGGAATATGAGGTGGTTGCATATGGACAAGGAACTGCAAATTGGAAGTTCCCGGGAATGAAGATGTGCAGAAAGGAAGAGATCATGAAGTGCAACCATGTCAAAAGGCAGTTATCATCCAGAAGCCAAGAAGATGTGACTAGGAGATCTCCTGGGAGGATATGTAGACTCTGACAGAAGTCTAGTAAAGAAGAAGACCCTTGACAAAACATATCTTTAGGAGATGTGTCAATCAAAATAGAGGATGTCGATGACTACTAGAAGATGTCATGGTGAAAGATCATCATTGAGGTAACTTTTTAGTTATAAATTCATATGTATATGTTTATTTGGATAAGTTTATGCATGGATGCGAATCACGTGGAAGGATGTAAGATCCTTGGATATGATTCAAAGGAAAGCAACATGGCATAAAGGTGGACCAGATGAGAAAGACTGATGAATCAATTTCTGATGGTTGACATGACTCGCGACTGAAAGTGATGGATGATCTGTGCCCTATGAAGCCAAAGGTTGAAGATTCCTCAATATCGAAATCCATGACACCGAGGGGAGGAATTATTCATGAGCAATTGGGTGTCTCACCATTGCTGTTGCAGGACCTTGGTTGAGAGGGAGCCTGGTGGTAAGTTTCTTACTTGGAAGAAACCTCAAGTATGTCCTTCCTGAGTTAAGAGGGAATGTCGTATGTGATTCTGTAATGCATGTGTCATGCACTAGACTGGGACTAACAGCCGTAAGTCTTAGTGAAGGCCATGTGGAGAGAATGGATAGACACATAATTCTGGTCTTCACCTAGAAGACGGAATGGAGGATTGGGTAATCATCTGACATTCGATACCCTTTGAGAATGAGATAGGGCATTCAAGATAAGAGTAGTCGAGGACCCAAGAGAAGAATAGTCCAAGAAGGTCATATTCTGGGAACACCTGGGTGGAGTATGTACCTTGGAGAGACAATGACTATGGTGTCTATAAGTCATGTGTCTCACCAACATTATAGCCCATTGTCTCGTTGAGAGATGGGGCTGTTAGTCAAGGCCTTGCACTAGGACAATGCTGGTTGATATGATGCTATTCAAATGCGATTACCAATCCGATTATTCTTATGAGATTCTTCAGTTTGAAAGTGACCATGTACTTGTATGAATACCTCCCTAGTTAAAAGGAAGTGTTGAAAAGTGTAACTAGGATCAGTCTTCATAATGACTATGTAATTATGTATTTATGTGAAGAAGAAGACAAAGATAATAAAATGTATATTTTTTGTACTTGCTTCATGGGTTTCATGAGCAAGATTTTATTATAGGTTAAAGAGACTTCTTCTTGATGTCTATTAGGGTTTTGTCTTCTAGGCATAAATATAATTAGGTGTCATATGTATGAAGAATCTAGTCTAAATACTCCAAGACCTTGTCCAAGAAACCATGGAAGAATAGCTTATGTCAGCGCTCAAATCTACGATGAAAGATAAGCTAACAAGATGTGTTAAAGTCAGCCTTCCATCAGCTAGACAATTCAGGCTACAAGCAAAGAGAAGGTTGGCCTAAAATCAGTGAACCTGATCCTATATATACATAGAAGCTGCGAATCATTTGACGAAGAAACCTTGTGGTTTTATTTGTGATTCTCACAGTGTAAATTGCAGACTGTTCTGTGGAAGAGAATTGCGGATATGTCTTTGGGTTCTTGACGCTGTTGATCCGGATTAATGAGAAGAGATATGTGGTCTAAAAGTGCAGTCAAGTTTGTGTGTAATTGTGGACTTCAGGGAACCTTCTGAGATCTTCGGACTGATATTACATATAGAAAAGATTGCGGAATGAAGTCAGAGATAAAGTTATAAGATTGTGTATAGTAGAGGAGTGCAAATCCAGTGAAGAGATGTGCTGATCAGGTCTGAAAGACATATAACATATTGTGATATGAATTGCTAAGCTAATCGACTAAAGTCTGATGTGGTGTATATCTGAATAGAAAGTAAGTAAATAAAAGGAAGGTAAATCAGAGATTTACCTTCCTATCTTTAGTACTCAAAAGAAAGTAATGTATATCTCAAGTCAATATGAAGTAAGAATAAGTGTCTTGATAAGCAAAGACTAAATCAAGGAAAATAGAATTAGAGACCGAGTTCTCTAATGTTGGCGCATATTAGTGTAAGTCGGTGCAAATATAAAGGATTGACATTGGAAGCAGTCAAAGAAGTAGTGGTAAGGTCTTGGAGGCATTCATAGGTCAAGGGTCGAAGTCTTGGTCATGGTACTTATCATTTGAAGATCTATAAGAAGAATTTCTCGTGGGTTTTCCTCTCCAAGAGGGAGAGGTTTTTCCCTGGCTCGAAGAGCCTAACTTTGTGTCTTTTGTATTTTGGTAATTGAATTGATGAAAGACTAAACAAGCTAAGCAAGAGAAGACATAAGTAACTCAAGTAAGCTCACAAGTAATTTCCCTGGCTCGAAGAGCCTAACTTTGTGTCTTTTGTATTTTGGTAATTGAATTGATGAAAGACTAAACAAGCTAAGCAAGAGAAGACATAAGTAACTCAAGTAAGCTCACAAGTAATAATCAAGAAGATAATTTTAATTAATCTCTAGCCCTCCAAATTATCAACATAAGAGTGCATCTTTCAATACTAGAGTTGTGAGAATAGAATTAACAAAATCCAATGAGTTTTTCCTTGAGCAAGACCACAACCCACAAACACCTATTGGATGGACCTGAACCATACCCAACAACAAAGCTTGTTGGAAATACTGAGAGGGGGGTGAATCAATATTTCTTTTCAATTGTTATTTTTACCAGTTGGATCACCTATATATAGAACACAAAATGAACAATAAGAATAAATGCTTTTATTAATTTCTTCTTTACAATAAATCAAGTACAATATATGTAGGGCTCCAACCCGAGATGAAGACACCAATCTTCAATCTCCCAGGCTCCAACCTATATTTGCCAAGCACCGATTTGGACTTCCAAGGCTCCAACCTTGTCAATTCTGAGGCACCAACCCTATCTTCCAAGGCAACAACCTTGTCTCTATGAGGCTCCAACCTCTTGCGTCACTTAGTCAATATATATTTGGTTATACTTACAGCTCCTAAAATCTTCTTCAACGAGCCCTGACAATCTTCACTTAGTCTTCATTGTAGTCTCCACATTACGTCATCAATGACAACCTTTTTCTTCTTAGGAGTCACCACTGCTCTTCATCATACCCAAACAATTTCTTCAAGTCACCTCATGATGACATCAACAATGCATCATGATCTCCAATAATATCTCGAGGCTCAGTTTCAAAGTGTTTTCAGATAATGCTCCAAGGTGTCGTCAATGTGATCCAAAACGATCTTCAGAGCAATGCTCATCCAAGGGTACTTCAATACCCAAAGCACTGTTCAACTTCTTATGTTATAACACCGATTTGTGCTTGACAGTCTTATATGTCTCCACCACTGACCTTGATGTTTCCACCACACAATGAATCACTGCACCTTCAAAATGTTAGTCTATCTCTGGTGCTGTGACTTACTTCTTCGTTGAATATATGAAGGTGTTAATGCCAATTAATGGTTCTCCAGTCCTAAAGAAAACTTGAGGATAATCACAACACTGCTTCATAGTCTTAGGGGCAACAACAGTTAATAGTCCAAACCACAGAGCCAATGAGGAGATCCAGGCCTATAATTAACCTCCACAGTCACAACAAAGTAGTCCGACCCACAGTAATGAAGGTTGCTCAGTGCATAGTATGAGCTATAGCAATTCACTATTCCTGCACCAATCCGAGCCACTGGAAAAAAGGCTGCACAGTAAGCTATGCCACTGTTGAGACGTCACAGTTTAGGAAGAGGGATCCGAAACACTAAAGGAGGTTGTTGTGCCAATTCTGAACCAATCCGAGTCCCTGTTCAGACATACGGTCCAAGCTAAAGGTGATCCGAACCTCTGTTTATGCTGCCACACTTAATCCGATTTTGCTGCAAATTTGAGGCACTGTCCAAGAATCCGTGCTACTGTAATTACAGTGACCTTGTCACAGTGTCCCAGCTATAGGAAGATTTCCACAGTCCAAAATTACACCCTAAAAAAAAGCGATTCTAACACAACACAGGTGTTGTCTGAGTTTATACACAGTCAATACATTATCCACACTGTCCTGTAGATTAAGTCCAATGCTGTCCTGACCCAAAAACAAATAAATGTTGCCTATTTCCTTCAACTTCCGTGCCTTTTCTTCCTTGTTCACAAGCTGTGAATCGAGGCTCCTGTTCTGTCTTGGATGACCAAAAAATTTATGCCTACAAATGAACCTCAATCTTGTTTTTATAGTGGTTTAGTCAAGGAATGAAGAGACACGTCCATTTGAAAGAGAGCCGACATGAGGGTGTGAGTGTAGGTCGGCTCACTGGACAGAAATTTACCTTAAACTTGAAAAATCAATAACTTTCAAACCGCTTGGAGTTTCGGGCTGAATAATAGCTCTTTGGAAAGGAAGAATTATGCTCTTCAAGATGGTGTAGGTTTCATTAAGTAATTTTCCCTTTAAGGTAGCAAAAATATATTTTTTAATGTGACTGATTATTTATGAGTGCAGAAATGGAGGCAGGGAAGAATGCCTTTGAGTGTAGAGCCTTATGGTTTGATTTCTTCGTTGATTGTCTTCATAATCATGCCTTAGCCTTCTTCAACATAGGGTCACCATTATCATGTCCTTGCCTTCTTCAACATAGGGTCATTAGGTCAACTGTCCTTGAGATAGTGCAGAGATATGGTAGTCTTCCATTATGATCATCAAGATACATGATTGACACTTCATTTGTGTCTTGTCATCTTAAACAAGAGTTGTAATCACTTGTAATCATCCTCTGGCATCTTCAAGAATATTTGCCATCTCGGTCACTGACATCATCAATGACAACCTAGATTAACAATAACTAGATTGTTGGACATTGGATAAACCAACACTCCCCGTGTGTTTCGTGACATGGACTAAATGCCTCTTATGGATCCTTATCTTTGGCGATGCAATTGTTGACTAACACCTGCGGGTTTTGGTCTAACAACAATTGTGATTCCCAACAAGTGGTATCAGAGCATAGGTCACGAGTTCGATACACACCCGACTCGCGTTGGGGGGGAGATCATTGGACATTGGATAAACCAACACTCCTCGTGTGTTTCGTGACATGGACTAACTGCCTCTCGTGGATCCTTATCTCTGGCAATGCGATCGTTGACTAACACTTGCGGGTTTTGGTCTAACGGCAATCATGATTCCCAACAAAGCTTTGGAGAAAAGTGTAAGATGGTGAGAACTACTCCACCACTCCTTTTTTGTGGGCCAAAGCCAAAAATGGGTTATTCCAATAGTTGCTCATTCGACATATCTTAAATTAAAGCTAATAGACTTTACCACTTGCAAAAGAACCACATTAGGTTTGTATTTCCTCCACAAACTTGTAACAAACATCTTATGGCTCAATGTAATCATCCCTCCAACATTCCAATATATTAAAAAAAATCTCCATTCAAGGGTTAACCCCATACTCAAGCTACTGAAATTGTTACTCAACACATAATCACCTAAGGTGTAGACCCGTCTTTCTAGAGATCTCATTGCCACATTATTATAATACTTTAAGACGCAAGGAAGGACCTCTGTCTTGAACTTTTACTTTATTGAAGAAGGAGATTTGGGCTCTTTCCTTTTGTTATTTTGAAGTTCGAACTATCCATTTGGCTTTAACACCTATAGGCCCCAGAGGGTTCATTTTGATGTTGAACAACAAAATATTGGGAAGAAGTTTTTTTAGACTACTCGCTTTTGAAGGAGATAGACAAGGTTCCTTTGTAGGAAGTTGCTCTTCGAATGAGATTTTAAACAAGCCTTATAATGTTGGGTGATGTTGAAGATGGAATTGTATTTGGACTTGCCTTAGGAGCATGTTGCTCTTAGGGCTACTTGCATTTGCGAAGAAAGAATAAAATGACCTTGCATTCTTAGTTTTGTTGTCCCTACTCATATTTCTTATTGCAATTCTTAAAAAAACTGCAATCCCCATTTGGATTAGATGAATTTAGTTGAGATGTGTAGTACACAACATGGACATGACTTGAAAAATGTAGCATTATGCATGACTTCATACCAACATTTGTTTGATTGTTGTTTCGAGAATAATTACAAGCCACTTTGTTAGCTAGGGTCATGAAGCCATATGCAATATGGACACGAGTTGAACACTGTAGCATTTTTCACGACTTCATTCTAACATTCTTGGTTATCTTGGAGATTTATGATGTTGGTTGCTTTAGTATTTGATATGAATATTGGCTATTTATGAGATTTTATTATATTGGTTAATATTTTGACAACAATTTATTTTTTTCAAATATTTTTCAGGATAGGGACGACTATGCTCTGGAATTGGCAATGGGCGATGAATAGAAATTTGATAATAAGTTTTTATTTTTTATTTTTAAAATTTTTTAGTATATCATTTTTTTAATGTGTATTAATCATTTAAAAGCTCTAGTTATAAAGCACATCAAAATTATTTAATAAGTGTTTTAATCTGAATTTTATATTTCAAGATGAAATTTGAGTTTCCCTAAATGCTAAAAACCATGTTACATGTCCTTGAAAATATAAGTGATGCTTCTTAGTGACTATTGTTTAATTTTTTGCCTTTTCTTTTGAGTTTGACAATTTTGTTACTTATATTTAAGTACAAATACACGAAAATTGAGATGGAGATTTCATAAGTTATTTGGGCACCTTATCTCCATTCCTCAAGGGAGATTATTAATACTAATTGGATAACAATGGGTTTGACAATTTTGTTACTTATATTTAAGTACAAATACACAAAAATACACGAAAATTGAGATAGAGATTTCATAAGTTATTTGGGCACCTTATTTCCATTCCCTAGGGGAGATTATTACTACTAATTCGACAACAATGTTAGATGAGATAATTGATTTGGGTTTTGGGATTCATCAATTTTCATTTATTGAAAAATGTATGAAATGAATTTGTTTTCTAGAAAAATGTATGAAATTAATGTTTTTTTTTTTTTTTTTTTTTTGGCTAGTAAAACACATATTTATTGTATTATTATTTTTCATTGTATTTTATTTTGAAAATTTAGTGTAATTTGTTAGAATGATGGAGAAATATCTAGAAGATTCTTCCACAATAATTTAGTGTATTTTATATGTAATAGTGTTTACCTCATTTAGACTTTATTGGTTGGGAGTTCATATATCCTAGGAAACTATTCAACAATAATCTAATCTTATATATGTAATAGTGTTTACCTCATTTAGACTTTATTGGTTGGCGATCTCCTAGGAAACTGTTCAACAATAATCTAATCTTATATATGTAATAGTTTGTTGGTGTGGTGAATGCAAGGAAGGTCCTCTCTGTTCAACATTTGGTGTGGTGAATGCAACGATCCCTTCTTCAATTCTGGCTTT
This sequence comes from Pinus albicaulis, assembly GCA_034641835.2. Taxonomy (NCBI): domain Eukaryota; kingdom Viridiplantae; phylum Streptophyta; class Pinopsida; order Pinales; family Pinaceae; genus Pinus; species Pinus albicaulis. Next base: position 558,378,103 of record CM076576.1, on the reverse strand, counting down.
GTTTCTTATTCATTGTTATTATTATTTTTTTAATTGTATTTTATTTTAAAATTTAATGTAATTCATTTTTTTTTCATTGTTATTTTTTATCAAAGTTTTGAGTTTTCTTAAATGTTAAAATATATGTTACACTTTTAAAAATATCAAAGTCATTTTCTTAATGATTGTTGTAATCTTTCTTGTTTTATTTCTAGTAATTTCATTATATGTATTTTAACATGAATATCAGTGTGGTTACAGGCATCCACATAAATCCATATATCAATCCATAGTGTAGATATCAAAACACTTATATCATGATATATCTCTGATAAGAAAACTTTAAAAAATCATAAAAATTAACTAAATTACAATTTTATTTTAAAATTTTAATATATATATAACCCAAAAAAAAACTGTAACATAATAATAAACAATAAGAGTTCAATGGTATACATAAAATTAAAATGGAAACTAAATCTAACATTTGTAGACATAACATATTTTTTAATTAAAATGAAAAGAAACATAACATAACTATCTTTATCTAAACCCTCTATTCTTGATTATTACTAAAAATATTTTGTGGAGATTAAGTCCTTACCATTCACGTAATAATTATTTATAATTAAATTAAAACTCAGGAAGCCCTATTTCAAAATAGACGTTCCTATTGATATAATAAGAAAATTAGAAACATAGTCAGATCTTTTGATGAAACATATATTATAATTTGTTTCTTTCTAATTATTGTTGCTATAAAAGTTTTATGATTTCACAAATTTACCTTGAATAAAAGACTATAGTATTATAACATGAAATCTAGGAATTTAATAGAAAGCTATGGTATTGTGAGATGAAACCTAATATTGTCAACCATTATAATATTCATAAAGTATATATATATATATATATATATATATATATATTCTAATTATGTGTTACTTTCTAAGAAAGTTATGGTATTATGAGATGAAATCTAGTATTTTCTACCATTATGATATTCATAATGTAAATATACATTAAGTTTGAATCATTTTATACTAATAACATTTTCTCATATAATATTACAATTAGCCATAATTGTTATTAGTACCTTATTCATATTTAATATTAAGTTTGAATTGTTTTATACTAATAACATCTTCTCATATAAATATATAATATTACAATTAGCCATAATTGTTATTAGTACTTTATTCATATTTAATATTGGTATGGTTCATTACTTTAAAATATATTTCACTTTAACTAAAAAAGTTTTTATTAATTTACAAAAACATTAAATATAAATTATATATAAGAAAAATACAAAATAATATATTGATAAACCAATAAAAGGAGCATTTTTGATCCTAAAAACATATTGAAACTACACACTAGCCAAAATATCCCCTCAATTTAACAATGCACTATTAAGGAATTTAACATCCAATATTTTGAGACCCTTTGATTTGAAATACTAAAATATTTTTCATAAATAATAAAAGCATAAAAGAAAAAACAACCTTTACAATCCATATATACACTTATCATTACAAAACCAAAAACCTTCTTGTTTGATACCATATGAATAATAAAAGAAAAGACAACCTTTACAGTCCATATATACACTTATCATTACAAAACCAACAACCTTCTTGTTTGATACCATATGAATAATATTGTTAATAAAACACTAGGTGATGGTGTAGTCCAAAATAAAATTCGAGATGGACTTCCATTTTTCTACTTTCAAACTTCATTATATTTGACTTCTTCTCATTATTAGGAGTAAAAGATTAACTCTATGCATGGAATAATGGTTGCTTATACCATATGAATAGTATTGTTAATAAAACACTAGGTGATGGTGTAGTCCAAAATAAAATTCTAGATAGGCTTCCATTTTGCTTGTTTCAAACTTCATTCTATTTGACTTCTTTTCATTATTAAGAGTAAAAGGTTGACTCTATGATAGATTAATGGAATAGTAATCATAATTGGTTAAAAAATCGATGTAAAATATCATTATTAAAGGAGAAAATTAAAATAATATTATATTAAAGGTGAAAAATAATATAATAACTTTAATGAGATGTATTTTGTAGCCTTTCATTTTCATGATACATTTTGAGTGACAAATAACAATTTCATTAACACAATAATATTATTTATTGTTTAATTTATATAATGTGCGTAATTTATATGTAAATAAAATAGTTTACCATATTAATATTTGTTATTTTAATTTTTTTATTTATTTCACAAACAAGTCAGCATTGTGGTGACTTGATATCCCATATTTTATTTGACTTTGAACTCTTTATATTTGGCATATTTCAAAGCATTGTATTTTTATAACACAAAAATACATGTTATCTAACCACATAAAAATTATTATTTTATATATCAATACATTATGCAAATTATTTATTTATTTTTAATTAAAAAATCTCATTAATGAGCCATCACATTTTGGAATTAAGTTAATTATTTTAATAACAACTATAATTTATTAAATTAATAACATGATTGTTTCTGAAAAGTTTGTGTTAGTTTATCTAAGTTTTGAGCTGATTGTATGAGTAAGTTACGGCTTGAGTAGTCATGACTCAGGGGCATTAAAGCTATCAAAATCACCCAAAGATTACACCTAGTATGGGCCACGCTAGGCCTTAGCATATATGGATTTTTTCCCATAGAATTTGAAATCAGTGACCTTTACACCACAGAGTCCCTTAACAAAACACCCAGTGATTGTCAATTGTACGCCCCGTGTGTTTGTTTGATTACTTTTTGAATATCTTTAAAAATGTGGGAAATATTAATAGCCAAAAGTTATATAACATCAAAAGCACCATGACCATAGCATTCGAAATGATAAACTTAAAAATATGTCCAAACAAAGGTCAAAACCCGCACTCTTAAAAAAGAGATACACTGAATACACTGATATAATATTTTTCTAAATAGTTAAAAAATTGACCTCTATTTAATTGATACATGGCTATTTATTAAATCATCCATTTTTCTAGATGTACGCCAACAAAAATTAAGGAGCAATTTTTTCATCTCAACTCCTTTTTCTGATGTAAATTTTTAAAATTTAAATCTAGAAGGTTGCTAAATTATTTTATTTGTATTTGTCGATGAGATTTGAAGATTGTCAAGGAAAATGAACCTAAAAAATTATACTACAACCTCGTTTAGACCTTTGTTTATAACACATCAAGATATTATTGCATATAGAATATATAATGCATGATATGATGCCAAGGTAGCATATATAAAGTTAAATGTAGATGATATGATTATAAGAGGGAATAGATGTGGGATCAATGTGTATGCAAATTGTAACAATATATGTAATAGGATTGGATTAACAATGAAGGGATCATATATATATATATATATATATATATATATATATATAGAGAGAGAGAGAGAGAGAGAGAGAGAGAGAGAGAGATTATTTCGGTATTTGGAGGAGTATCTTCTAGTATCATCAATATTCCGAGTTGTGCTCGGTTGTTAATTTTGTACAACTAGGTCCAAACTCCATGGTGTGATGCTCAAATGAAGATGCCAATATTTTTATTGGACTCCTCTTTCGGAGAGGTGCAAGATCGATCTACAGATCATCTTAATCCGATGAGTAGAACATTTATTTTGAATTTATTCAAATTATGTGAAGGTCGGCCTTAAGGTTTTGTGCCCCAACAATTGTGTCACACATCCTCACTAATGGATATAAATTGGTCAATGTTGGAGGACATTTTCACTCATCTCATCCTCACACATTTCTCTATCCTCATCTGATTGGTTCGATGACCTTGGAGGCTCTTCTCTCCACATGTGAGAAATTTCAGCAGCAACTCTTTTCTGTTTTTGGCCTAGGGTTTCTGCAACAGTTTTGACTAGCGTTGACTTTGGTCAACGCATGGTCAAACAGACCTGAAACTCTCCCAAAATTTCGATCTTTCAAATCCACATTTTTTGGCACTATTCCTGAGGCGAGATGTTGACTTTGACTTTGCTACGTTGACTTAGCTACTGCTGTTGTTTGCGTTGACTGTTGACTGACATTGTTGACTTTTGGGTTGTCTTTTGAGTTGACCGTTTTGGCTGTCCTAGAGGGTTGTGACATTGCTGGTTGGCTGACCATATTGAGACTTTGTTGGTTGAAGCATCTTGCTGATCGCCGTAACACACCAACACACATATATTTTTGGCTTGTCTTTTGTCGATCTACTGGTATGTTCTATCAACGTTTTACTTTGTTGTTTATGTGATTGTTGACTGATATTGGGATAAAAAGTAAAGTTGCATCAAGCATAGAACATCTACAAAAATTTACATGGTATTAGAGCTGAGGTGAAGACAAAGCCCTAGTTTGTAGCAATCACCGAAGAAGAGGATGGGTTCCTCAAACTACAACGGTTTTAAGGTCGATGACAAATTGATTGGGAAGGATGACTTCCATGCTTGGAAGATGACATCGGATCTTAATTTGGAAGACCAACATGTCATGGACTATGTGCAGGGTAAAATTCAAGAGCCTCCATCCACTGCAACTCTTGCTGCCAAAACAAAATACAAGAAGGGAGAAATCAAAGCAAAGCTGATGATCAGGGACTCAATTCATAAGAGTCTGGTTGCCTACATCTCTGAGCCGGTCACATCCAAGGAGATGTATGATAATTTGGTCAACATGTTCAAGGTCAACAATGCAAATCAAGTCCTATTCTTCAAGAATCAATCATATTTTCTGAAGCTGACCGAGATCAAGAATAATCTGCTGGCTATTGGGGGGACAATAGCTGATCGAGAGATGTTTCTCACCGCACTTGGAGGTCTCTTATTCGAATGGCATGTGTTCAACACTACCATTCTCAATAACAATGTCATACTTGACTTTGACGAAGTACTATCGAGATGCATACAAGAAAAGACAAGGATGAAGGAATATGAAAATGAAGGAAATGTTGCCTTCGCTGCTCATTCTAGGAAGAAGAAATTTGGTGGTCCAAGGTACAAAGGAAGAGCAGGGGACGAAGGAAAGAAGGGCAAGTGTTACACTTGTAACAAGCCAGGTCACTATGCTAGAGAATGCCCTTTCAAGAAGGATTCTCCTAATGATGATAACAACAACAACAACTAGAGGAATGGCAATCAAAGGAACAACAGGTTCAAGGGGAAGAGGAAGGCTTCCTCTGACAGAAATGGTCAACCTTTCAAAAGGTCGAGAAATTCCAGGTATGAGGAATAAAATGTTGTTATTAAAAGAAATGAATTCATTCTTGTATCTGCCCTCTCTACTACATCTCCACCCGACAGTATAGATGTCTGGTTGATAGATCGTGGTGGCTCAAGGCACATCACTAGGTTCAAGGAAGCACTTTCTGATATGGTTGAGAAGGATACTAATTTGGAAATTATCCTTGGAGATAATGCCACATATCCCGTGAAAGGGACAGGGACTGTGACCCTCCACTTGTCTCAAGGTCAAGTCCTCTGCTTGCAGGATGTACTCTATGTACCTGATTTGAAGAAGAACCTTGTGTCTATATCGGCCATGGAAGACAAAGGTTTCAATGTGGCATTCATTAATGGGAAGGTGCATATCTGGAAGAAGAGTTTCAAGGAAGCTATCACGACTAGATTTAGAGGTGATACACTCTACCAGGTTGGAGGAACTCCACTGGGAGCAATGGTGTGTGCTACTATCCAACAGACTGAACTATGGCACCAGAGGTTTGGACACCTTCAGTACAAAGCCCTTCCAAAAGCAAGGAAGGTGGTGACGAGGATGCCCAAGTTCTCGAATAATCATGAAGGTGTATGTCAGGGTTGTGCCGAAGGAAAGCATACAAGGGGACCTTTCCCCCCGATTTTCACAATGACATCTGATGCCTTGCTATTGATACATTCTGATATGTCTGGTATGCTTCCCATGACATCCTTGGGAGGATTTTCTTATTATATGACGTTCATAGATGACTTCTCTCGCAAAACCTATATATACTTCTTGAAAAAGAAGGATGAGGCTTTCATGTGGTTCTGTACCTTCAAAGCCTTGGTCGAAAATCTGACAAGGAAGAAGATCAAGATACTGAGGACCGATAATTGCATTGAATATGAGACGAATGAGTTCAAGAACTTTTGTAGAGAAGCTGACATCAAGAGGGAGACCACAACTGTCTATACTCCTGAGTAGAATGGCGTTGTTGAATGAAAGAATAGGACCATTGTGAAAGATTCCCGTGCCATGATATGTGACCAGGGTCTACCGAAGTTTTTGTGGGGAGAGGCTGCGAACACAACTGTGTACATACAAAAGTGATGCTCGCATTCCACTTTGGACTCCAAAACTCCCAAAGAGGTTTTCACTAGTAAGAAACTCGATGTCTCACCTTTTAGAGTTTTTGGATGTTCTGTTTATTTTCACGTACTGAAGGGGAAGAAGAGCAAGCTGGATGCTTTTGGAAAGAAGGGAATGTTTGTGGGCTACAACAAAAATTCAAAGGCCTATAGAGTCTATGTGTTTGGTCAAAGGGAAGTGGAGATATGCCACGATGTTACCTTTAACGAAGGTGCTTCCCTGAGGAAAGTAGTCAATCTTCCGAGATCTGAGGAAGATCATGAAGCAAGGCTTGGAAATCAAGAAGAACCGAAGGATGAGACGATGCCTGATGTTGAAGGACCGATGGACCTTATTGATCCACCTCCAATGAGGAAGAGACCATAATGGCTTGGGGACACTCTCGAGGATGTCGAGGGGCATATGGCCCCAAGGGGGACATTTCGTGAAGGCAAGAAACTAAATAGATACCAATGGTATCTAGTAGTCATGAGTACTATTGTACAATCTAAGCCTGGATCTTTTGAGGAAGTCGTAAAGCATCAAGTCTGGAAGGATGCTATGCATGATGAGTATGAGTCCATAATGAAGAATGATGTCTGGGATGTGGTTCCAAGACCGAAGGACAAAGCAGTTGTCACCTCGAAATGGCTCTACAAGATCAAGCACGGTTTTAATGGAAGTGTTGAAAAGTTCAAGGCAAGATTCGTTGCCCGTGGCTTCTCTCAAAAAGAAGGCGTAGACTATGATGACATATTTGCACCTGCGGCCCGATATACCACCATCCGATCTATCATAGCCTTTGTTGCTACGCAAGGAGGGAGTCTTCATCAGATGGATGTGAAGACCACATTTCTGCATGATGCGATAAAGGAAGAGGTGTATGTGGAGCAACCTATGGAGTCGAAGTCCAAGATCGGGACACCCATGTCTGCAGATTGAAGAAAGCCCTTTATGGGTTGAAGCAAGCACCCAGAGCTTGGTACGAGAGGATAGATAGGTACCTGATGAAGTTGGGCCTCACTCGTAGTAATGCTGATCCGAACCTTTACTTCAAGGTTGATAGGGAAAAGGCTCTCATTCTGGTGTTGTATGTGGACGACCTCTTCCTGACAGGTGCTGACCCTCTCATTCATCAGTGCAAGGGGGAGCTCGCTGCTGAGTCCGAGATGAAGGACCTAGGACTTATGCTTACTTCCTAGGCTTAGAGGTATGGCAGAGACTTGACGAGATTTCCTTTCTCAAGGAAAATACATTGTAAAGCGTCTGGAAAGATTTGGTATGGTGGACTGTAAGTCCGTGTCGACATTGATGGCGGTCAACTTTAAGAAGTTGAGTGGCAGCGTTGCTGGGCCTGTCCTAGCAAATCCTACTGAGTATTGTCAACTCATAGGGGCCTCGATGTTCTTAGTGAACACCCGTTCAGACGTATGTTTTGCGGTGAACACTTTGAGTCAACATATGGTTGAGCCTCATCACAGTCACTGGGTTGGTGCCAAGAATCTCTGAGATATCTTCGGGGCACGATAAACCATGGGCTGAGATACACTTCCCGGAGCATGACACTCCTTGGATATACTGATGCCGATTGGGCTGGCAGTAGTGTGGTGGATCGTAAAAGCACATCGAGATGCTGCTTCATACTTGGATCTGCTTCGATATCATGGATGAGCAGGAAGCAGAAGTCGGTGGCTTTGAGCACCGTAGAGGCCGAATACATCACAGCGAGTATGGCCCGTTGTGAAGCAGCTGCAATGAAAGCCTTTCAAAGGAGTTGTCCGGGCAGCTGCACAGACAGCCACCCTGATACCCGTGATACAATGTGATTCGCGTAAGACTGATGTCTTTTTGTTCCGCACTCCATCCAAGAGATGACATTTTGGTGTACCACTTTATCCGGGATATGGTACAATGAGGCACCGTAAGGATCGATCATATAGGAACTGATGAGTAGGTCACATATATTCTCATAAAGCCCCTGGGGAAGGTCAAGTTCCTAACCTTCCGTGAGAATCTTGGTATCGTGGAATGATGCTATGCTGAGGGTCCTGTTGGAAAATGAGCTCTGGGAGCTCTGGGGGGCTTTGGGGATAGCTTCTCGGAGCTATATGCAACAACAGGGGTAGGCTTGTCGAACCTTGTTGGTGTGCTTCTACCCCACCCTTGTGATGATTGAGTTGGTTCACCTCTCATTATCTGTGCCCCGTATGCATCCTACCCATTGAGTTCAGGGCTCATGGGACGTAACTCTCATTTGGCCAGTGCGGTGGGAAAAGCTAGAGACTATTAGTAAAGACTGATGGACACATCATAGATTGTCGTATTCTCTATCTAGGATGGCACGGTCCAACCACTTGATCTGGGATCAAGTATAGTGAGGTTTCAGACCTCAAACTAACTTCGGGTCAAGTAAACCAACTTTGGGTTGGTATGAGACTCTTTGTGAGTCTTATAGAGGTTTCAGACCTCTGGGCTGAATCTGTCAGCTGGGAATGATGTCTTTGTGACTGACCCACTTCTGTTCTGAAATAAAGAAGCCAACAAAGCAAGTTACGGCGAGATGACGCACGATGTTTGGATTACACAGGTGGATGGAGTTCTCGCTAGTTGAGAGGGAGTGTTAATTTTGGAAAACTAGGTCCAAAGTCCATGTTGTGATGCTCAGGTGAAGATGCCAATATTTTCAGTGGAATCATCTTTTGGAGAGGTGCAAGATCAATCTAAAGATCATCTGAATCCGATGAGCAGAACATTTTTTTTGAATTTATTCAAATTATGTGCAGGTTGGCCTTAAGGTTTTGTGCCCTAGCAGTTGTGTCACACACCCTCATTGATGGATATAAATTGGTCAACGTTGGAGGACATTTTCACTCATCTCATCCTCACACATTTCTCCCTCCTCATCTGATTGGTTCAATGACCTTGGAGGCTCTTCTCTCCACACGTGGGAAATTTCAGCAACAACTCTTTTATGTTTTCGGCCTAGGGTTTCTGCAGCAGCTTTGACCAGTCTTGACTTTTGTCAACCCAAGGTCAAATAGACTTGAAACTCTCCCAAAATTTCAATATTTCAAAATCCACATTTTTTGGCACTATTCCCAAGGTTAGACGTTGAATTTGACTTTGCTAGGTTGACCTAGCTGCTGCTGTTATTTGCGTTGACCATTGATTGACAACGTTGACTTTTGGGTTGACATTTGAGTTCACCGTTTTGGCTGTCCTATAGGGTTGTGTGACATTGATGGTTGGCTGACCATATTGAGACTTTGCTGGTTGAAGCATCCTGCTGATTGCCATAACGCACCAACACACTTATATATTTTTGGCTTGTCTTTTGTCGATCTACTGGTTTGTTCTATCAGCATTTTACTTTGTTGTTTATGTGATTGCTAGCTAATATTGGGATAAAAAGTAAAGTTGCATCAAGCATAGAACATCTACAAAAATTTACATTTGTTAGTGTCGAATTATGAATAATATTATTCACCATTTTCCCCACATTAAATGTCAATCTGGGTGGGTTCGGCTATTTTAAGGCTACCATGCAAAATATATGTAGGCAATGATTACACCACTCTGTGTTGATCATTAATCAAACAAACCATATGTAACAACAATCAACTATAACGAAAATAAGAGTAACAACAATTTAGGATGTAACATCAGCCAAAGTAACAACAATCAAGATTCACAACAATCACACTTAAACCATTACAACGATAAAAGAAATATGCAACATAATGGAAAGAAAACTAAGCACATGCTAATCCAACAACACCTGGTTAGGAGAGGGAGTCCAACTCCTAGATTAGGGTTGTAGCAATGTCACGAACTCAAGAAAAGATCAGGAAATAAAAAATTTCATTAATTGTAATAAAAGTACAATAAAGAGTTACTGTTACAGTCTCCTTCAATATCTGATCTGCTCTCCCCCTCTTTGATTGTATTTTAAATATACAAACAACAAGGGGAGATAAAATGATTGCAAAATCTCAATAAGCAAGATGAGATCTGAAAGATCTTTCCATCATGATTCAGCTGGCACAAGAAGAATCTGGTAATTACAGTCGGGGCAATTTGGAAAACTTCCACAACAAAAAATCTGCAAATATGTCCTTTGAAGAACCTTGTGTTTCTCTCAATCAAGTCTGAATTTTGGAAAATTGTTTGTTGGAAAACTAATTTGGTGTATTCGGCAAAAAACCCATGTCTTAGGTTTTCTAAATTCTTTTTTGTTTGCCCGAAACGTCCAACGCAAAACTACATCTTGTTATCCCAACGAATTTTTGAGTTGGAATATTTGATTATGAGTTGAAGATCAAATCTGCAATCTGGAAGAGATCTTGGAGGCTAAAATCGTGAGTGATGTTATAAAAAATTCTTTATTAAACCATCATTGACAAAATCATGCATAATAATCATCAATTTATTAAAATAAATGAGAACAAGTATTACTTATCCAAAAGAGCATAAATAATTATGGAATGGAATTATATAACAAATTATGATAAATAATGTGATAAAAGAACATTATAAATGGATGAAATAGATGTTAAGAAGTGATAATAATAATGACAAATTAGTAGCCCAACATCTCCCCCAAACTGAACATGTTGCATGTCCTCATGCAACCCAATGCATCTATATTAACCTAGTTGTAATAAAATAATCAAAATTCTCACCACAACACATGATATTGATAGAACAAAATGCTTCTTCCCCAAATGTTTCTGCGAAACAATAGTTTTTCAATTCTAGCAATGTTGGTGAAACTGTGATAATTTTGATATTTACTTTCAACCATGTGTATATGAAGTTGCAACAAATTATGATACAACTAAAAACAAACTTCATTAACAAAAAAAAATTACAAACTAGATTTTGCTGAAATTTTGCAAGAAAATTTATACTATATCAATGCTTCTCCAATCTAAAAATCAAATCTATCTGATGCATAGATCCATAGATATTAACAAAATGGCTATAGGTAATGATTTTTAATTTCTTGAAGATTGTAAATGAGTTTTTCTTGAAATTTCACAGGTTTGTTCCTATTACCTTAATACTTCTCCACACCAAAAATCAAAGCAATCCAATGAAATGATTTCAATATATCAACAAAATGGTTGTAGGAAATAATGCATGATTTTTTGGAATTTACAGATTGGTTTAGCTTGAAATTTTTTGGGTTTAATGAATACCTCTTTGTTGTCCAAAAATCACAAGAATTCAGTTGGTAGTTTTAAGGATATACACAAATGAATTTATGCACTATAAAATAAAAATAAAAAATGAAATTGTATACCTTAAATGAGGAAGAAATGAGGAAATATTCATCTTGCTTAGAAACTATTCCCCCAAACAGGAGAATTAACATGCTCTCATGCTACACTAGAAAATAAATTGAGGTGGTTGCTACAATCATGACTAAAATCTTTGCTTGGTGTATAACAACATGAAATAAATGAGGGTTTGAGAATGAATAAGGAGATCAATGGATGACAAAGAATAGTAATGTCATGGTCATGATAATGAAAGTAACACTTCCCCAAACTGAAATATTTTGTATCTATGAGAAATGAGAAGTGGTAAAGAAGGGGAAATAATGGTTGAAAATATGAGTGAATAATGCTCAATGGTTTTTCATGACATTCTCCTAAACTTCTAATAAATAAAAAACTTATGTTATTTTACCTCAAGTTTTACCTCCATAAAAGTTTTGAATGGAATGTATGGATTGCAATTTATTGAAGTTGATGTAGGATGAGATAATGCTGAAAGTGATGTGAAAGGTGTAAGCCATGCAAGCTGGAAAAAAGTAATTAGAAATTGTAGGAGGGTTTCCTTCTACCAAATTGATTAGTTTCCCTGTCATGAAGATTTTTATAACACATCTCATGAGTATCCTTAATCAGTAATTCATCACCTCAATTACCTCATTATATATAAGAGTGACATAATCATGTTGTGAATGACATGAGATAATAACGGATAAGAAGGAAAAAGATGCATTCCCTATACCCATAAGCTTTGGTTGTTATGAGCACAAAAATTATGAGAATTAGTTATCTCAATATTTTCTTCTTAAGGTCTGTCCAATTACCTGTCATTCAAAATTAGTATTAGGCCTTTTTATTCTACCTCAAAATAGTAGTGGTGTTGTTAAGCTATGAATAAATGGTGATTGATAGCGCAAAGCAAATATCTTTGGTTAAAGATATGATACTTGTAGAATAAAAGAATGATAGATTATATGATACAAAATTTCAAATATCAAATATCCTAAAAGTTTCACCCCTGACATGTAAAGTAAATATTTATAACTCAATAAAAGATATAAACCATAACCACCATCATCTAAGAACTGATTAAATATTACCCCATGAACCACGAGTTATGGAAAACCTTGTATATGCAACAATGGCTTTATCGACAATTATTTTTGAGAAAACAAGGTAACCAAGTAGATTCTAGTATTAAATTAACTTTTATACTACAGGCATAGCCACTGCTGCCAGCAAGCGTCGATAGCCTCATTAGGGACGTTTTTTTAACCCATTGAGATACCAGTGTCCGATTGATTAGAAATAAGTACATTGTTACAAAAGTATTTCAATTTATTTAGATGTCTACTAAAGATCATTGTTATGGCTTGTTAACCAATTAATAACAATGCCTTTCATGGGAGCTAACAAAAGTGAACAAGTCAGCTCGTGATGAGATCTCTTGTCCTTCACTTTTATGACCGAAGGTCATTACCTTAGTTTAGTGGCCAGTAGTGGCAATGTCACTTTATTAGGACTTATGATCATGGCAGGTCGGCTTGTGATGAGACCTCCTATCCTCTAGTTGAATATTTATGTTTTAAATTCAACTATGGTTATTGTTAATCAACAAAAGATTACTTAATAGATAGGGTGGTAAATCAGTTCCTTAAGAGTTAGGGATGGTGTAAATTTTTTTTGTAGTAACTATTTTCAACTTGGATAGTTTTGCTTCTCAGAAATTAATAACCTTCAAATGAATGTTCATAAATATATTTCTCATTTCTAATATTGGGGTTGAGGAACAATTCATTAGATAGTGACAGAAATATTTAAATATGTGGTCATCATCATAAATTTTACAAGATCAGGGACTTGACCAATTAGGAAAGTTGAAAGTTGGGATGATGAAATCATCTTTGCATAATTATTCTGTAAAAATAAGATTATGTTTATAGATAAAAAAAGATCAATTGAATACCCAATCATTATGTCAAAGAGGGCCTAGACCATTAAAAATATTTCCCAGTCACGAAGGAGAAAAACAATTCGGAAAGACCTACATATGTTGAATCAAACGTGAAAATTGGTCAACAAAAATAGTTGTCACCGAGGTAACAACAACCATGACTTAGGTAATAACAGGGAAAGGGAAAAATGACACTGTGACTGGAGTAACAACAGGGCAAGGGAAAAATGACGATGTTAGCAAGGTGACATGAAGGAGGATTAATCACTTTACAAAATAATGAGGAATTAAGAGTGAATCATTTGTGACAAGACTTACCATAATACTCATCCTTATTATTAAATACAAGACCTCCTCCCCAACTAAGGTATGACTATCATCGGTCATGGTTGGTCATGTCATAAGTAAAATATCAATCAAATCCACGGAGTTGGTCGAGGACGTACCTGACGACTTACCTTAGCGGAGTAACAACAATGGAGGAGTAACAACACTAACACTTAGACAAAATCAACATGCCCGGAGTAGCAACACCGGGCACTTAGAAAAATATCGTCATGGAGTAGCAACATCGGAGGAGTAACAGCATCGGAGGAGTAACATCATTGGAGGAGTAACAACATTGGGTACTTATAAAATTATCAGCATGGAGTAGCAACACCAGAGGAGTAATAACATTGGAGGAGTAACAACACCGAAGGAATAACAACACAGGGTACTTAGAAAAATATCACCACAGAGTAACAACACCGAATGAATACAAATATTGGAGGAGTAACAACAATGACGGAGTAACAACAACGGGTACTTAGAAAAATATTACCATGGAGTAACAACATCGGAGGGGTGACAACATCGTAGGAGTAACAACACCGAAGGAGTAACAAGACCGAGTTCTTGAAAAATATCACCACGGAGTAACAACACCGAAGGAGTAACAACACTAGTACATAGACAAAATTAACACACACAATGTAACAACACCGTGAAACTTAACAAATTGCTTCTTTTATTTTGAGAATAAAAAAAAAAAGTGACTTTGAAGTAAACAATACCTGAAGCATAAAAAATAAGAGAAAAAAAAAAAAAAAACACTTTATTGAAAACCAATAAATAAATAAACAACTTAAGTTACAATGGTTGTGATTTTTGTTGCAACGATGTTGTTTTCTAAGGGAATCATCAGTCTCTCAATGGTGAATGAATAGAAAAATGATATTTAAGAAATGACTTGGATCTTCAAATGGAAATCAATTCCTCATTTCTCATGTTATAAATCCGTTAAGTGATGAAAAGTCTTCATGTTGTTTTCTCCGTGTGATGAAACGTCTTTGAAAACACTCTTATTTCATTTTCATTGTCTTCAAGAATCACTTGTTCATAAATTGACCTCCTTTATTCTCTTGGGACCTACAAAAAAAAAAAACGAGCATCTACCTGCAATAAAAACATGAAATCATGGGAGAAGAGAGGTGATCAGGTTTTCCTAATCCTAGACATATGAAAAAAAATAACAAGTAGTTACTCTGTAAAAAAAATTGACAGAAGGATAAATAAAACAAAATTTAATTGTCACCTATGACAGAGAAGTGGTTGACATACTAACTAGCAGTGTTTTAATCATAAATCTTTTTTTTTTTCGTTTGATTTGAATGATTCCAAAGCTAAATTAAATCTAATTCAATGAGATATCACCAATATAAATAGGTTTTAAAAATTCCATGATATGATATGTCAAATTTGTTGAAAAGTGTAACTAGGTCGGTCTTCATGTTGCCTATGTAATTATCTATTTATGTAAAGAAGAAGGTAAAGATAATAAAATGTATTTTTGGTGTACTTGCTTCATGGTTTCATGAGCAAGATTTTATTATGTAGATATACTTCTTCTTGATGTCTATGAAGTTTTTATCTTCGAGGAATAAATAGAATTAAGGGTCTCATATATAAAGGATCTAGTCTAGGTATTTATGATCCAAGACCTTGTGGAAGAACCTCACAAACATCCCTCAACGCATTGATGAAATATAAGATTTAAAAATAGGAAAGAACCACCCTATCAACGCTGGAATAATACTTGTTCAAGTCAGCCTAAAAAATCATAGAACAAGTCGGCTTATTTTCAGGCGGAAACAACGATTTATAGGAGCATGCGAATTTCAGTTTGGATGAGAATTTCAGACAACTTCTAAGATTGAATGCGAGGTACAAGAATGAAGGATAATGCGATAATCCCCATGCAAGAATCCGCAGACAAGTCTGAATCTAATACAAGAATAATTGCAGAACTTTCTGAGGAAAAAGTGCGGATGAACAAAAAAAAGGGGCGGATTTTCCTGAGGAGAAATGCGGATATAAGAACAGAAATAAGTGCGAAGATTTCTGGTAGAAGCAAGCTCAGAAATCAAGGTGAACACAATGAAATATTTTTGGATAGGTATGTGAAGTATTGCGAATATTTCTAATGATAAAGATGCAGATATAAGAAAAGAAAAGGTGCAGATGGAAGAAAGAATTAGGCTCGGACTTGAAACAGAATAAAATGCGGATGTAAGTGTGGACAATCTAAAGAGATATCATCTGCAGATTTGCACTGAATTGTATAATAGAGTTAAGGAAGAAATAATAATGCGGATGGTTAAGAAGCTATTATATACAATGTTTATATAATAAAAGAAGTATGCAGAATTCTGAGACAAATTGACATAGAAGAAGTAAAGTTCAACATTCAAGGTGTAGATTTGCTGAAGTAAGTTCACTCACACAATGCATCAAAAGAGATCAGTTTGAAAGGTGTGAAAAGAGATCGAATTATCTAGGTCAAGCCCAGAACAATGTAGATTGCTATAAAGGAGAAGAGTCGAGTTTTGAATTATCTGAAGAAGCTATATCAAGGTCTTGGAAGCATATCTAGGTCAATGGTCTAATTCCAGGTCATGGTACTTGTCATTTGAAGTTCTATAAGAAGAATTCTTTGCGAGTTTTCCTCTCCAAGAGGGAGAGGTTTTTCCCTGGCTCCAGGAGCCTAATTTATGTGTCTTGTGCATTATGATAATTGACTTGATGAAAGGCTAACTAAGCTAAAGAAAGAATGACATAAGCAACTCAAGCAAGCTCACAAGTAATTATCAAGAAGAGAATTTGTATTAACCTCAAGCCCTCCAAATTCTCAACATGGTATCATAGCTAAGGTGCTAGAAAGGGCATAGAAACACTCAAGGATCAGATTTCATGGATGGCATCAAAACAAGGATTTGTTTAGAGTTAAGGTCAATCTTCCACAGTGAAATAAATAAGACAGTATTATAGAACCATCTTAAATGTGCCAACAAATCATTTCTATCTCAAAGTATTTCCATCAAAAGCTTCAAGGCAAGTTACCTATCATCCTTTATCTTTTAAGGAAGCAGTAGAATATCCTCGTCAATCACCATTCAAAGCAAGCTTCAACCATCTTCAAAGTAAACAAGATGATATAAGAAGAGAAACATCTACTCAAGTAAGTATATCTACGACTTTATATGAATCTATTAAAATATCTCCTTTGAAAAGAAAGAAATAAACTGTTTAGGGTTTCAAAATTTCCATAGAAGACAAAGACAATGATGTCATGCCAAAATTCATGAAGGGAGATATAAAGAGCCCAAAGGATTCTTATAGAATCCATAAACGTCTCTATCATCTCTGATGTACCAAATATAAAATCATCAAAAGGAGTATATAAGAAATTAGTGGAGCTATTCTCTGAGAGTATTGTAGGAGAAGCAATCTCTCTGATCAACTATAGGAACTAGGAGAAGACTACATTGGTGCTAAAAGCTCTATGAGAAGAATGGGGAAATTTTACTTCACAATTATATAGGAAGATAGAAGTCACACCATTCCACGATTTAAGGTCTCTATGTAAATATATGGAACAAGATTGAAAGCCAAAGTCGTTACAATATCAAGTGAAGGAATCAAGCCTTTGCAGCCATGTCCAGGAAGAAATAAAGATTCGGTAAGTTTTGGTCCTCAGAGTAAAAGAAGAAATGTGGATGAAGCACAAGGCCTTGGATATGATGAACTTGGGCATTAAAATAGAAATTGTCCTTAATCTAAAAAAGGACAAGAGAAATATAAAATAAGTCCATGTGTCTGAAATAAGGAAAGAACTTGATAATAAAGAAGAATTAAGGGATCTCCTCTACGATTGAGATCATATTCTCCTTTAAGTGATTTCTGTTAGTTATACGATAAGAAGCAATGTAGCATCCTAATGAAAGCATGGTAGGAGATCTTGGTGAATCAGCTCTAGGAAAACCTGTATGATAACATTATTAATGGAAAGCAGTCATCAAGAGCAAGGGTCATCATGGAAACAAATTTCTGGGATGTGATGACATATTGATGGTGCAAGCCAAGAGAATGAAGCTCTTCATTCTTGAGAAATTACTACAGGATGACTCAAGGAAAAAGGGTATGAGGAATGTATATATTTATATGCTAACATTGGATGTTGTGAAGTCATGTCATATGGTTGCAGGTAATGAACTTCTGTATTTAGAAGTATGATCTATGGAGGAGTATATCACAATGCATTGACAAATGAAATCAACATAATATGTCCTCATGGAATATGAGGTGGTTGTATATGAACGAAAAAATAGAAAGGTTCCGGTTCCTGGAAATGGAGAATGTGTAGAAAGGAAGAAATCATGAAATGCAACCATGTCAGGAGGCAGTTATCATCTGGAAGCCAAGAAGATGTGATTAGGATATCTCTTGGGAAGATATCTAGACTCTGATGATAGTCTGGTAAAGAAGAAGACCCTTGGCAAAACATATCGTTAGGATATGTGTCAATCTATGTAAAGGATGTCTATGCCTACAAGAAGATGTCATGATGAAAGATCATCACTAAGGTAACATTTTTTCTAAAGGTTCATATGTATATGTTTATCTGGATGAATTTGTACAGGGCTGCCAATCATGAGAAAGGATGTATGATCCTTGGAGATGATTCAAAGGAAAGAAGCATGGCATAACAGTGGACCAGATAAGGAAGTCTGATAAATCACTTTCTGATAGCTGACACGACTCAGGGATGAAAGTGGTGGATGATCTGTGCCTTATGAAGCTAAAAGTTGAAGATTCCTCAATGTCGAAATCCATGACATCGAGGACATGAATTCTTCATGAGAATTTGGGTGTCTCATCATTGCTGTTGGAGGTCCCTGGTTAAGAGGGAGCCTGATGATAATTTTCTTACTTGGAAGAAACTTGGTAATTCCTAAGAATGAGCTTAGGTACATTCCTTGTATAAGGAATGAGTGCATTCCCTTGTGGAATAGGTCCTCCCTAGTTGAGAGGGAGAGATAGACACATCATTCTGGTTTACACTTGGGAAGACAGAATGGAGGGTTGGGTAATCATCTGACATTCAATACTCTTTGAGAATGTGTTAGGGAATTCAAGCTAAGAGTAGTCGGGGACCGATATTATTTGAGGGCTAGCTACCCAAGAGAAGAATAGTCCAAGAAGGTCATACTTTGCGAACACCCGGGTGGAGTATGTACCTTGGAGAGACAATGACGATGGTGTCTATAAGTCATGTGTCTCACCAACATTGTAGCCCATTGTTTCATTGAGAGATGGGGTTGTTAGTCAAGGCCTTGCACTAGGACAATTCTAGTTGATATGATGCTATACAGATGCGATTACCAATCCGTTTTCTTATGAGATTATTCAGTTTGAAAGTAACCATGTACCTCTATGAATACCTCCCTAGTTAAGAGGGAGTGTTGAAAAGTGTAACTAGGTTGGTCTTCATGTTGCCTATGTAATTATCTATTTATGTAAAGAAGAATAGAAAGATAATAAAATGTATTTTTGGAGTACTTGATCCATGGGTTTCACGAGAAAGATTTTATTATGTAGATAGACTTCTTCTTGATGTCTATGAAGTTTTTATCTTCTAGGAATAAATAGAATGAAGGGTATCATACATGAAGGATCTAGTCTAGGTATTTATGCTCCAAGACCTTGTGGAAGAACCTCACAAAAATCCCTTAATGCATTGATGAAATACAAGCTTTAAAAACAGGAGAGAATCACCTTATCAACGCTGGAATAATACTTGTTCAAGTTGGCCTCAAAAATCATAGAACAAGTCGGCTTATTTTCAGGCGGAAACAACGATTTATAGGAGCATGCGAATTTTAGTTTGGATGAGAATTTCAGACAACTTTTGAGATTGAATGCAAGGTATAGGACTAAAGGATAATGCGGTAATCCCCATGCAAGAATCCACGGACAAGTCTGAATCTAATACAAGAATAATTGCAGACCTGTCTGAGGAAAAAGTGTGGATGAACAACAAAAAAAAGGGCGGATTTTTCCTGAGGAGAAATGGAGATAGAAGAACATAAATAAGTACGAATATTTCAGGTAGAAGAAAGCTCAGAAATCAATGTGAACACAGTGACAGATTTGCAGACAGGTCTGTGAAGTATTGCAAATCTTTCTAATGATAGAGATGCAGATATAAGAAAAGAAAAGGTGTGGATGGAAGAAAGAATCGGGCTCAGACTTGAAACATAATAACATGCGAATTTAAGTGTGGAAAATCTAAAGAGATATCATCTGCGGATTTTCACTGAACTGTATAATAGATTTAAGGAAGAAATAGTAATGCGGATGGTTAAGAAGATATTATATACAATGTTTATATAATAAAAGAAGTATGCAGAATTATGAGACAAATTGACATAGAAGAAGTAAAGTACAACATTCAAAGTGCAGATTTTCTGAAGTAAGTTCACTCACACAGTGCATGAAAAAAGATCAGTTTGAAAGGTGTGAAAAGAGACCGAGTTCTCTAGGTCAAGCCCAGAACAGTGCAGATTGCTATAAAGGAGAAGAGTCAAGTTTTGAATTATCTGAAGAAGCTGTATCAAGGTCTTGGAAGCATATCTAGGTCAAGGGCCTGAGTCTGGGTCATGATACTTGTAATTTGAAGATCTATAAGAAAAATTCTTTGCGGGTTTTCCTCTCCCAGAGGGAGAGGTTTTGCCCTGGCTCTAGGAGCCTAATTTATGTGTCTTGTGCATTTTGATAATTGACTTGATGAAATACTAACTAAGCTAAAGAAAGAATGACATAAGAAACTCAAGAAAGCTCACAAGTAATTATCAAGAAGAGAATTTGTATTAACCTCAAGCCCTCCAAATTCTCAACAAAATTTACTTAGAACAACCTGCATAACCAAGGCATTTTCGATTTCCCAGCTTATACCAACAGTTGATATTTTAAGCATAACTTTTTTGTTTGATGACAAATTGAACTGATTCAAATTGGATATTTAACTATATTCATATGGTTATCCCCAATAGTAACAGGTTTTGAAGGAAAGAATAATTGATGGGTCAAATGCGATAGTGAACAGCTGGAAAAACAAAGTTTTAAGAGTGATGAATTATGAAATACAGTCGGAATTTCGGTCATAAATTTCTCATAAAATATTAAAATAAATTGATTCAAATTGAATTTTAAACTAGATAAATAGACGAATATACGATAGAAATGTGTTTCCAAAATCTAGTCATTTAGGCCTCCAAAAACTAACTGTCCTAACTCTGTTCCTGAGCTGCCTACTAGACATCTTGTCAATGTTTTGGTCATAATTTTTTTGTTTCAAATCCAAATCGAGTGATTAAAATTTGGTTAGAAAGTAGACTTGAAGGGCTACTTAGGATACAAACAAGTTTTGAAAATATGCCCATTTGGTCCCTCAAAACATGACTTGTCCTAACTGTTTTTCCATAATCTTCATCAAGCCCGCAAGCCATAAGCGATGATAATCAAGGAATTTTTCCAAGATGGTGATAAAAATGAATATGAATGTTTGTAGAAATTTATTTTCAATATAATACATCTACAAACGTAAATAAATTCGAATATTGATCACTGATGTTAATTTTCATAGCATGTTGCAACAAAAACAACTATTTTTACATATAAATAAATTTATATATTTATCTCCTTATTTATTTTATTTTCTACACTAGACTACTCTACTTTGAAAAATAAAATATACATACGTATAAGAGTACTTCCAATGAATCCATTTTCGAAATAAGACCTCAAGTATGCACATACCCATATTTGAAAAATATATGTTAATAAATACAGGGGTATGAGAGACCAACTTCCCCGTTAAGGATGGTGCTAAGAATTGTTGAAGTATGGAGTGATGTTGCAAGCAAACAATAGAGTGAAGCCAATCTTAATACAGTCTTGATTTCCCATATTTGTCACATCGTGAAGTTCTTCGACTGGGTTCCGGATTGTGTTGATGGTTGCTTCCTTGACCTCATCCCATGAGCTTTGGGGGTCTTCCTATGCCTTTTTTTGTTTAGATCTCTATTCATACAACTAGAGAAAGGAAAAAATTCAAACAATTATTAAATCTCAAGACCTGAAGCAAGGTAGGAAAACTTCCCTCCCCGGGACGAGAGAGTGGCCCCTAAAAATGAAAATGAAAGAAAAGGAAAAAAATTAGAAAATATTAAGCTCAGGACCTGGAGGAGGGTAAGAAAACTTCCCTCCCCTAGATGAGAGAGTGGCCTCTAAAAACGAAAAAGAAAGAAAAAGAAAACAATAAGAAAATATTAAGCTCAGGACCTGGAGTAGGGTAAGAAAACTTCGCTCCCTGGGATAAGAGAGTGGTCCCTAAAAAAAAACGAAAAAGAAAAATAAAGCAATCAACAAATCTAAGCTCAAGACCTGGAGCAGGGTAAGAAAAATTCTCTCCCTAGGATGAGAGATTTGTTCCTAAGATCAATACTAGTTGTGCTTTCACTCCTTTGATAGCCTCCCCGACAATGTCACCAAAATGTTGGTGTCGAAGCATGAATAATATTATTCACCCCTTACCCACATTAAATGTCAATCCGAGATTCGTCTGTCTATTTCAAGGATACCGTGCAAAATATATGAAGGCAACGATTACACAACTTTGTGTTGATCATTAATAAAGAAAACCATACGTAACAACAATCAACTGTAATAGAAATAAGAGTAACACCAATTTAGAATGTAACAATAGCTAGAGTAACAAGAATCAAGATTCACAACAATCACACTTTAAGTATCACAACGATAAAATAAATATGCAACAAATGGAAAATTCTCGAACTCAAGAAAATATCAGGAAATCAGAAATTGCATTAACTGTAATAAAAGTACAATAAAGTGTTACTGTTACAAACTTCTTCAATATCTGATATGATCCCTATATGTGTTATATCCCCTCCTCTCTCTGATTTCTGTCTTTTAAATATACAAACAACAAAGGGAAATAAAGTGATTACAAAATCTCAATAAGCAAGATGAAATCTGAAATAACTTTTCATCATGATTCAGCTGGCACAAGTCGAATCTAGTAATTGCAATTGGGGCAATTTGGAAAATGGCCATAACAGAAAATCTGCGAATATGTCCTTCGAAGAACCTTGTGTTTCTCTCAATCAAGATCTAATTTTTGAAAACTGCTCATTGGAAAACTAATTTGGTCTGTTCGGCAAAAAGCCATGTCTCGAATTTTCTAGATTCTTCTCCGTTTACCCGAAACGTCCAATGCAAAACTGTCTCTTGTTATCCCAACGAATTTCTAGGTTGGAATATTTTATTATGAGCTAAATATCAAATCTTCAATCTTGAAGAGATCTTGGAGGCTAAAAGTGTGAGTGATGTTATAACGAATTCATTAATAAACCATCATTGGGAAAATCATGCAATAATCATCAATTTATTAAAATAAATGAGAAGAAGTGTTAGTTATCCAAAATAGCATAAATAATTATGAAATGGAATTATATAATAAATTATGATAAATAATGTGATAAAATAACATTAGAAATGGATGAAATAGATGTTAATAAGTGATAATAATAATGACAAATTAGTAGCCCAATGTGCTCCACATTCACATTGGTGTACATGGTTTGTCTTATTTTTACATTTTTGGATCATAACAATGTATAACTACTTAAACAAATTGAAGATATTTGTTTTTATGAATAACATCATATATATGATTATTTACCCTTTATTGAAGTTATAACATGAAAGAATAAATATTAAATAACAACATTTGATGAGAAAATACCATTCGTGAAAACGTATTTAGGTAACGAGCATAACACTTGTGAACTACACTTTATTCTTTTACAAATCTTATATTGTCTCAAAATATTTAATTGAGATAAATGACCTAATCACAACAATTTGGTTTTATTTAAAAATAATAATACATGTGAAACATATAAGGAGTAATTCAACTTCAATTGTTTCATTAAATATATGTTTAACATTAGAAGGTGTTCCTAAATGTTAGCTTTCAAGATTTATCTTAAGGCATTTGCACCATGTTTTGAGGGTGCATCGTGAGATTTGGGGTACATGGTATATGGTTAACACTTGGATGGTCCATGATGGATTTGCACCTTGGATATGGTTTACTTAGTGATTGCTTATCCTAAGTTGGGTGTTTCCATGATAATGTTCCTTGGTGTGTTGGAAATCTTTAGACAACTTGGTGACATTCTACATGCTAGCCACATGGAGGAGGTTGATTTCTTAGGGGATTACTTGCATTGTAGAAGGATATTTTGAAATTTAAGATAAGGTTTCTGAGCCTTAGATAGCACATGGTAACTTGGATGTTTGCACAGAGGTTTGGGGGTGACTTGGGGACACTTGTGTTATGATAATGTTTATGCAAATGGACTAGACCTAGTGGAGCACATGGCTTAGAAGGAGCATTGGAGACCTTATAGGTTTATAGGGGTGTTGGATAGATCTCATGGAGTGCCTAGAGAAAATTTTAAGGATGTAATTTTATCTTAAAGTTTAGAAACCTTGGAACATATTAGTAGTTCCTTATATGCAAATTGTAAATTTTTTTGGCAAAAAATATTCAAATTTCTAATGATTTTATATAGTCTCTACAAATTTTTGGCAAATTTTGAGACAAAATTTTTTTATCCTATAAAAATTGGCCAAATCATTTTTGAATACAATGAAAATTGGCAAATATTTTATGTGGAAAAACATGGAAAATTAGCCCAATTTCAAATATTAGCCCCTAAATATTATCCCCTAGGAGTGTCGTTGCATCGAAACCTTATTTATGTATGATAACATATTGAAGTTTCACATGTATACCCTTGGACTGTAGCACTTCACATGTATGAGCCTACTTGTGGTGCTGTGAGTTGTTTGTAATGGTTAAAACCTACATATGTATTGTTGACCTCCCATAACTCTCATATAATTAGAGGAAGGAGAGAGAAATTTCATCATTCTCATCATGTCATTCATTTGTAAAAAAATTTTACACTAGGGAAATTAATATAACTCATAAAATTCCACCTCTCCCTAGAGGTTTCCTTGATTTTTTCCATATGAAAGTTTTGATTTAGGGTTATGAAATGTAAACAAAACAACAGTAGCATTGGACTATATTTAAATTATTAACAACCTCGATCCACTAGGCATATCAAGAGAAAATATACAAATTTTTTCTAATACATTTCAACACTTCACAATCTTATCATGCATATAACAAATTTGAACACTTATGACAACTATAGCTATAATACAAAATCTACCATTTATATTTTTGAATTATAATGTTAAATAAATTAACACATTCATCCTTAACGTATGTCAAATTAGTAAAGCATACAAAGTTGGAAGTTACAAATCATGAAAAATATATATGCCTAAAAATCAAATTTGTAGTTTAAAAAAGTATTAAGCACTTGGAAACTTTGTTAATATGAATAAACATGAAGTTTGTGTATACAACATAGCCTTATCACAAGACTAGTGTACTGTTTTAACTTTGCAAAAGCTCAATTATGAAAAACCTTGTAAAACCCATCTCACACCAAGGAGATCCAACAAGCATGTCCTCCATGGAAAGATATTTAATCTTATTTTCCTCTTCACCAAGTACAAGTTATGGTTTCATATCAAAACCCTAATCTCCAAGTTTCCAAATGATGAAATTCCAACTCTAGTCTTTAAGATGTTGGAAATCCTAAGGGGGGTCGAGTCAATATTTCCTTACAATTGTTATACTATGCCAGTTAAGATCACTAGTTAAACTGGAACACACGATGAAGAACAAGAAAATAATTTTATTAATGGAAATAATGAGGACTCCAATCCTCTTATACAAAAGCTCAAGCTCCAACTTGTGTAACAAAATCTTTCCAATTTCCTTAAGGCTCCAACCTTGAATGAGAACTCCAATTCTCAAATATCAATATAGTCTCCAACCTAGTCTTTCATAAGGCTCCAACCTTGTATGAGGACTCCAATCTTCAAATATAAATCAAAGATCCAACCTCGTCTTCAAGGTCTGATTCAGGTCTCCTTCAAGAAGGATTACAACGCCTGCTTCCAAATTTATGCTTCAAGACTCTTCAAGAAGTACTACTCAATATCTTCACAATTTGCTTCAAAGAATCCTAAAAAAACACCTTAAAGTCTAATCAAGTCCTTCAAATATGGTCTAAGGTCTGCACCAAAGATCACTTCAATTCTACTCCAACTAATGGTCAAGATTATTCAAACAAGGGGTCCAAAATAAGTTTTAATTTTTCTACCAGACAGTTACAAGGAAAAATAAAATTGTTCAGAAAATCTTCCTAACTTAGGCCACAAATTTCTTCAACTTAGCTCCTTAGTCTGCTTCAAAAAATTTGCATCAACATCAAATTTGGATCTCAACCTCCTATCTATCACAGTAGCCACATATTCAAACCCTCTTACTCATTCAACTTCTGGTTTGGTCCTCTGGATCAATTTTAGACCTTGAATTTCATCATGAGAAATTTGGATTACTTCATTTCTATCACATATTTTTGGCCCCTTACAGAAGAGATTCTAAGGAGGAGCGATTACACACATTCAACTCTTTACTCAATTATCCTTGTAGTCGGTTCATTCAATTTCACTTTCAACACAAACATGGTTTCAATCATTTTACTTATGATTACTCCAAAGCTATAACAATATGGGGGGAGAAAAATATCTACAACATGGTTTTTTTTGATCCATTTTTTTATTGTTAAAATCGTGATTCAATAAAGTGCCAACACAGTGTCACAAACATTCACTGCTGAAACTCATGTTATATACAATTCTTGATGTGTTATTTACAAACCCCATCACAAATAAAAACAAAAATAATGCTCACTATATGACTTAAAGTTGTACCCTCTTTCAAATGTTTAACCCCAAATTTTCTACAGGAAACCTGAGATCACAGGTCCAAAATTTTGTGACAAAAGGAGGCCAATGCTCCTATTTCAGGCCTGAAGTCTCCTTACAAGAGACCTATTTTTTCTTCTTCTAGAAGGCTGAAGTCTCAATAAAGGTGCTTCAAAAAATTGATCAAAAAATCCCCCAAGAATGCTTTAATCAAGAATAGAAAATAAACACAATGTTTTTTCTTCAATCCACTCCTAGGTTCATGAGAAATGAACCACTTGATTTTTCTCCCTCAGACCCAAACTTGTCTTCTCCTTACTTGGACAAGTTCTGCTCCAAAATATTCTTAATATTCTTCACAGGTCCAAAAATCTCTTTGTCTTCTTAACCAAGTTAACCTTGTATAAATAAGGTTGAAATACCTTATTGATATTGGTTAATCACTTGAACAATTACATATACTAGAGGGGGCTGACTTGAGCATAAGGAAACCAACTTGTGCACACTCACTTCTTGAGGTGGATGAGAGAGAGAGAGAGAGAGAGAGAGAGAGAGAGAGAGAGAGAAGGAGAGAGTGAGAGATGGAGAGAGATCACCTTCTATTTTCTATTCATGTTGTGGATGATTGATTGAATTTGATGTAGTTGAGAAGTTCTTCAATTGTGCAAGGCAATGGTGGAGGGTCCCCAGACCAATCTAAGTACACTTTTGGTTAATTTAGCATATTTTTCATAAACTTGTTTTGCTTTAGATTTATTCAGCCATTTATATGTGTGAATATTTCTTATGTTTTCTTATGATTCTTGGTTTAATTATAATTTGCATATGAAGGGACAAACAAGAGTTTAAGTTAAATTCTCCTTCTATTTGATCAAGAACAACAACTAAAATTTATCTTCTTTTCCTTGTTTGAGTTATTTCCTGAATTTCTAGCTTTAATGCAACGGTAAAAATGATGAATAGAATTGTAAAGAAGAGCAACATGAACCTCCTTAGTTAGGAGCCTCTTCTCCTACTTTTTATACATCATAAATAATTGCCAATCATTTATTTTGTTTCTCTTAATGAATGTAGTACTGCGGGGAAGGACAATCAAGATATACTAAGTTAGGAGCCTCATTAGGGGAGTTTGGGGGTATAAAATGGGCCTCCTAAGGAAATTATAAAATAATAGTGGAAATAATAAAACAATATTTGATTACATCATCAAATTTTAGAGGGAAAAAAGAAAAAACTACTTTTTCAACTCGTATTTTCAAGTTATCTCCCAAATTGTTTACTTAAATTTCGAGCGGGAGTACTCATTGGATGCAAAGTTTAATTCCTCGTCCAAGTAGTACCCATGTTGCATACTTTCGATAGATCCTGCTACACAAAAAATAAGAAATACATGAAAAACGTGATTGGAACCATGTTTTTCATGTATTTATCTTTTTTCGTGTAGTAGGGTCCATCAAAAGTATGCAACATGGGTACTCATTGGATGATGAATTAAATTTTGCATCCAATGAGTACTCCCACTCAAAATTTGAGTAAAAACTTTGAGAGATAAGTTGAAAATATGACTTGAAAAAGTAGTTTTATTATTTTATTATCTTTTAATATTTTTACCCTTTTACTTAAAAATTGGTGAATCATCCCCCATGGTTGACATCATCATCTTGAATCCTATTGGTTCTTATAAAGTTTATTTTTGTTGTACATTTTTCTTAAGAGGCCCATTTTAGACCTCAAAATTCTCCTAATGCTTCCCTCACTTATTACATATTGAATCAGAAATTACTTAGTTAGATTTTATTTTTGTAATATGAATTTCCATAAATATTAGAATCTAGAATATATTTCTAATATGCATTTCTTTCAGTTTCTACATTTTTTCTTCTAAAATTGACTACATCTGAAATCCATATATTTTGGAGATGCTTCCAAGTTTACAAACCCAAATTGATAATTAAATGCTTGTGTTAGTTTACCCAGTAAATTGACCCAACAGTAGGGTTGATAAAAAACAAGTGTTTGAACTCATGATTGATGACTAAATCAAATTCTATAGCCTCCATGAATGCCTTCCCCTTGATTTTCCCTCTTATACCTGCAAATTTTGATTTATCTCGGGAAATAATGCATTATTAAGTTCTCCTGATAGTCTTTTAGGCTGATCGTCTTGTCTCTCGTCACAATTAATACTGGTATTCCTTTCCTATTTAGCACATGAAACTTCTTATGGAATCTTTGAATGTTGGATTCCAGATTGTTACATTTATTCGCAAGTTGTAGCATAAGGTTCCTTTTTGTATGCATCCTTTTACCTCCAAAATGGTTTATGTCCTGTCTTGAATTCCAATATTTTCTAATTATTATTTGGTTTTAGAATTCAAGATCTTTATATTTGTTGTTGCTTCACCAAGTTTCTGCCCCAAACTTGTTTTTATTTATTTCACTACTTCTTTGGATATGTGTATCAATTCCTCATTTTAAAACATAATTTGGAGTGAAGGCCATATTTCAGTGATGGTCTCATTGGTTTCTATCCATATAATTTCTTTAGCCTGTGCCAAAGTATATGCCATGGCTGAATCACTTTCAAACTGTTCTAATTTCTGAGCAAGATTATGATATTTCTATAATTTTGAAACATAAGAATTGCTATTTTTATTTTTATTTCTTGTAGAGTCTTAAGGTGGGCCTTTAATTTTTCAATTTCTTGCCCTTGAATGGAAAATTTTTCCATGGATTTAATCAACTCACTTAAAGGATCAGTAGTTTGTTCTTGCGCTGATGTTGATGTAGATGCTCCTGGGGTTGTTTCAACTAAAACAAGGACTGTTCTTAGTGGAACTAGAGCCAACTGTGATCACTGCTCTTTGTGTTTGAGAAATTTCTCCATTTATACTTCCATGTATCTAATTAGGTTGTTTTTTCAATTATTATCTTGAATATGTCTTCATTTTTAGCTGCAAAAAAGTGTAAGTCATTCATGTGTATCATTTTCCTTATATAGTCCGATGAGAAAAGTCTCATGGGAACAAATTTTGGAAGCTTGTAGGGTGGAAATTCACACCCATAAACCCTGATATCAGTATAGTTTTGGTATAAATACCAATCCCTTGTCTTTACTAGGTCATTAAGATGCAAAAATATTTTAATTTCTGATCCTATTCTAGGTTCTATATCACTATTCATTAGATACATAACTGTGTAAAGAAATTGATCAACATAATCTACAAAGGTAAACTCATTGGATTTTTTCCTCACCAAGGAGGTCGAATGGATGAATGATTGTGCATTACTATACTCATATGACTTCTAAAAATAAAATGGAAACATGCCTTATTGATGATAAATAAACAAATAAACTAACACAAAGGTATATTTGAAAGCTCCCTCAATAGGAAACTTTAGAAACTAGTCATGCATTGCCTCTGCAATGAACTCAATGTAATTAAAGATGTTGGGTTACTGATAATAAACCAACAATGGCATCATTTATCCATTGGTCAGAATAGTAACCAAGTATGTTTTAAATCATGGAAATTATTTGTTTAGTCACATATGGGAATATGGAGTGAATATGGGGGGTTTTTCTTGGGTAATTGTGCATCCTTAGGGAGAAAAATTTAAAATATCTTGGATCTTTGTGGGAAATTTATATTTTTGTAGAATTACATGAGGAAATCTACTAAAAGTTTCTTTAGGGAGTAAATATTTTGTATTTTCAGCATCTGTGAAATAGATTCAGAGGTTATGGTGAGTATAACTTCACCATTTTGGCTGACAATTTCTCTCTGGCTGGGGACATATCTGTTTTGGCAATAGGATACCAGCTCAGGGAAGTGATGGGTATATGGGAACATGAATTGGGGCAGGGAAGATTCCCACAGGCCCAATTTATTGTTGAGTTCCAAATAATTTTTTTTCAACCAAATGTGAAGTTCAAACATGTCAAATTCATAGATGGTTTCATAAAATTTCTATTGCAGATTGACTAGTGGCAAGTGGTCAAGGTCGATGGAAGGGGGAAACATATGATTTTCTTCATGAGTCTTAGCATTTTCCTTGGGGGTCTTGCCTTTAGGTGCCATTGTCAAAAATTGAAGGAATGAGGATGCTAGGATTACCTAGAAGAGGTAGGTGAAAGTCAGATGTTGAAGTGGGGTCGTTGATGGTGGTTTAATTGTAGTATATTGACAATTGACTGGATGATGGGAAAACGTGGAGCATTGGAAATTTAATTTGGTCATGAAAACAACGAGGAATTGAGTTAAACAATTTTATAGTGATTAATATAGAATTTTAGGAATTACTGTTTTGTTTTACCATTTAAACCGAAGCGAGTCCATTTGTTGCGGGAGCGAGAAACATTAATTGGTACAACGGTCGACTGATGTGGATGGGAGAGTGCTAGGTGGCAACTTGTTATTGGGAGAGGGAATGATAATGGGAAAATGTTTGACGGAAGGGAAGTGGGGGAGTGGGGTCCGAAGAAATGAGGTGGTGGACTATGAGTGGAGGAGGATGGATCGTGGTGGGAGGCGATGGTGGGTTTGGGAGTCATCCTGGCAAGCACTTATTGGTGCGGGAGTAGCGGAGTCTGCGATCAATGGGGAAAGAAATTTTGGAGGGGGGGTGCGAACTCCTGTGGCGCTGCAAAATTGGTAGGGCCCTTCATTTCAGAACCCCCCCCCCCCCCCCCCAACCCCTGAATAAATCATTAAGGAGCTTGCAAGGGGGGGGGGGTGCGAAAATGATCCCCCGTCGTTGATCCAGGTGGGGTGGGCCATGGCCGTTAAACCATTTCTAACATTTATTACATAACATAAAATGCTATATCCTAACTTTATTACATTTCGCGATAATCATGATTAACTGCTTTAATACACACTTAATTTCCCTCTAAACTACCTATTTATATACTAATAATGCATCTCAATTTACAAGCAATTTTTTGATTTTTTCTTCTTGATTTGTCAATTAACCACAATTAAATGGCGTGGTTAACTTCATATTTATTTTAACTAACCTAATTCAATCACGATTAAACTGTGTTTGATTATTCACCGATCCTAAACTAAATTTATTTATTTTAGCCTAATCATGTTTAAACAATGTGATTAAACTGACTATTGTACTTCTCCTATTACAATGTGACATTTTAACTAGTAGCACATTTTAGTCAAAAAATATCTAAGCATTGATTTATGCATTTTTTCATTTTTTTTAGTGGCATTTTTTATAGGGTTTTATTCTTTTTCTTCTTCTCATGTTTTTTTTGATTTTTTGTTCTTTACACATATCTATTTTGTATCGTCTTTTTTTTATCATTTCTTTTATTTTCTTTCTTTTTCTTTTGGAAATAAAATTGTAGAATGGAAAATTATTTACAACATATCATGTACAAAATTACAGCTATAATCAAGTCATCCTATAAAATGTAGGATTATAACACAGAGAAGTTGTTCAGAAAAAATAAGATTTGTTGAAGAATCAAGTACCATTTATTTAGGAAGGTCGTCTTCTTTACCTAGAAACTTTGAGTCCTTAGATGATATACAATTTGATATGTAGTTTTAGAAAAATATGTTTATATTCAAATTAGAAACCAATCTCTCAGATACGGTATTTGATGAGACACAATTTAAGACCTTCATTCTAAGTTTTAATTTTCAAGGATTGAATTTATTACCACAAGACCAAGAGATTTGGCTCCAGTTTGAAAAATTGGAACATGTTCATGAGCTTCAAATAGCTGCATTTAAGTCTGATACTTTCCTATTTTATATTCCAAATTTTGCTACATTAACTGTCTCTACTGGATCTCATCTCCCTCCATTTTTCGTTCCACCATTTTTTGCCTCACTTGTCTCCATTAGATCTCATATTCCTACTTCATCAATTGTCACAACATAAAATTCATTTCCTTTGTCATATGCTTTTCAAATTCCTAGATCTTGTACAATCATGGCTACTAGATATGCCCCTCTCTTCTTTCCAGGTGAACTTCATGACTTCCCAAAAAATTATAGTCAACACTTGATATAATTTGATGGATAGGGATGTTTCACTACTCAACAACGTCTGAATAAGCTTAATGAATTTATATATCTTGAAGAGGTGGATGACGATGATGTCAAGATGAGAATTTTGGCACAAAGCTTCTTAGGGGAACTCAAAAAATGGTTCATAGGAATGCTAGCAGGAAGTATTGCAATATTTCAACAGTTTGAGGAGCTTTTCCTTACAAGATGGGAGGTGGAGAATAACCCTTTAAAAATCTGGGACGTATATGAAATTTTAAAGAGAAACCAAGGGGAAACATTGGAAGAATTTTTTGCTAGGTTTAATAGAGTTTATAATTCTATTCCAGTTGAGATTACACAAAATTTGGGACTAGCTCTTCTTCATTATCCTGATGGATTTGATGCAGAATTTTATTTTGAATTGAGAGAAAGAAAACCTGCTACACTAGAATCCATGCAAAGTAATGCTATAGGAGTGGAAACTAATTTCCTTGCTAAAAGGGAAAAAATGAGAGCCAAGAGGAAAGTAGCATTTAAATATGAACCCTCTTCTTCATCAGATGTCAAGTTTGATGTTATTTTTAAGAAAATGGAGAAATTAGTGGATAAGTTAACTCCTCATAGGGTCGAGCCTCAACCTTAATTTATAAACCCAATTTTTAGGAGAGCTCAAGGCCCTCAAAAATGTCAAAGAGAGTAGAAAAGATGATGCAGGAGCATCGGAACTGACCAGCAATGTGGAAAATTGTCCACATGTTGTGGTCTGACAGGGTGAATTTTATTACTGTTTGTTCAATCTCAGTTTTACTGAGAAGGTCGATTCTTCATATAATTTGTTATTTTAGTGATAAATGCAACTGTTTTATTGAGATTTTCTCTAATAGTAGGAGATTATGTTAGCTGTTTGTTAGAGCAATTAGTGGAAGAAATACATAAAAAATGTAATAAGCAAAGAGATTTAGTGTGTAGCGTAGGTGTGGTGTGGGTTGGTGTGAGCGAAAAGCTCTGTTTAATAAAGAAGATTGTGTTTGGAAGAAGACTGGAGATCGTTCTTGTGAACAGTCATCAAAGCCAATCTTTGTTTTTTATTACTGCTGTTTATGAATAAAAAAAAAATATAGTGCTTGCGCCAATGTGTGATAAGTAATCGATATTAAATGCAATAGATCGGGTTCATGTTAATGACATGTATACGTTGACAGTTCTCTAATCAGTTCGAACTGTGGTTTCAATCTAATTTGGATAACATATCTGTGTTATGACAATGAATTGTGTTGAATTCGGATGAACAGAAATCTTCACACAGCAGATTGCGCGGATTTTTGAAAATCGTGATCCCTAAAATCCCGCCTCAGATCCTGGAATTGATCGATTGTCAATTAAGATCTTAATTAATTGATTCGAATCACTGTGCAGCGCAGGAGAGATCGGTGGCGATAGGATATATAGGATGGCAGGATTTTCATTTTGTTGCGGTCAAATATTCGAAATTGTGTAAAGGAGAATAAAAAAGCGCCAATTTTATTTGACCAGATCGGAAAAAAAATACAGTTAATGTGGGTGAATGATCGAATCAAAATTAAGCACTTGCGAGTGTGAGGACCACGTTGGTGGTTTGGAACAATGGCATGTTCATGAATACATCGCGATCCTGCTTGTTTATGTCTATATTGTTAATACGATTTTGATTGTAGATTGAGGAAGTACAGAAGGTTGTTGCATCGTGTTCCAGGCCAGCAGGGATTAAAAAAAAAACGCAGATCTACAGATGTTTCACATGTGGCGTTAAAGTCCACGTCACGAAAACGTTTTCTGGGCATGAACATGTGGTATTAGAGCGTTTTAACGCAGAGGCAAACAGATTGGTGATATTTACGTTGTAACAAATGTAAATGGATTGTATCGATTGTTTCGATTGATACATGATTGTTTCTATTTGTTAGATAGCAATTAATGAATGCAGATGGGCGTAAATGTTTTTAATGACATTGGTAGATTGCAAAGATTGCAACACAGATATGTTGCAATTGTCGAAATTGCACCAGAACTCAACGTAAATATGTGGAAATGTGTTTTTATTTGAAATCAGTGGTTTATATCTATTAGAGGATGCGTTAAAGAATTGGAAGGGTTGCGCCCTGTATAACAAATGAAAGAATTCAGTTCTCAATTTTAATTGAAACAGAGTTTTTCTATTTGAATCGATTGTAATCTAAAGCTGATTGAGCACAGGAGTTCGGTGCATCAATTTTTGGTATCAGAGCCAAATCAGCAGGTGTTTGCAGCAAAGATGCCGCCAAGGAGAGGAATTGGTCGAGGGAGACCAGAAGCAAATGCAGTCTTGATAGAAGAAGTGCGAAGACTGCGTGAACGCATGGAGACAATGGAAACAGCCCAAAGAAGAGCACATGATGAGGGAGCTGAAAGTTCTTCAGAAGAATCTGAGGAAGATGTGGAAGCAGAAGAAGAGAATGAAAATGTTAAATTCATGAAGATGCTGGCGAAGGTTGGAAGCAAACCTAAAATAGAGATTCCTATGTATGAAGGGAGTCTAAATGCCGAGGAGCTCATGGATTGGATCAGATCCATAGATCAGTACTTCGATTATGAAGAGATTGAAGAAAATAAAAGGGTAAAATTTGCAGTCACTAGATTGAAAGGTCATGCAGCCATCTGGTGGGACGAGTTACAGACATCAAGAGCGAGAAAGGGGAAATCTAAGATCAAGCAGTGGGATAAAATGGTAAGCAAACTGAAAGCCAAGTTTTTGCCTAAAGACTATCATTTGAATCTTTTTAAGCAGATGCAAAATCTGAAACAAAAAGGAATGTCTGTTAAAGAATATACTGAAGAATTTTACAGGTTAAGCATCAGAACAGGGCATGTAGAAGATGATTTGGAGAAAGTATCCAGATATGTTAATGGGCTAAGGTATGAGATCCAAGATGAGATTAGCCTGTTAAGTTTGAAAACTATTGAAAGTGCCTATCAAGCAAGTTTGAAAGCAGAGGAGAAAATACTGCGGAAGCAAAGTCAAAGAAACAGAGGAAAGAGCTCAGCAAGAGGTAGAGGAGCTGCCAGATCCAGAGGAACACAAGGAATCTAGTAGAGGGAGATTCGCGCCCAGAGGAAGAGGGCGAGGAAGAGATGTTAGGTGTTATACCTGTGGAGAATGGGGACATATGTCGCGGGACTGTCCTCATAACAAATCAGCAAGCCAGAGGGGTGCAAATGTGGCTAAGGCAGAGTCGGAACCACCTCGACTTGTGGAGAAGGAAGAACCACCGGAAGAAGGTGAATCATTGCTGCTCAGAAGAACTTTGCTGAGGTCAGAAAAAGAGATTGGAGAAC
Source organism: Pinus albicaulis (assembly GCA_034641835.2). Lineage (NCBI taxonomy): Eukaryota > Viridiplantae > Streptophyta > Pinopsida > Pinales > Pinaceae > Pinus > Pinus albicaulis. The sequence continues at coordinate 558,341,914 of CM076576.1, read as the reverse complement.
CTGCGCAAAGGAAGAACTTGTTCAGAACTACATGCAAATCAAAGGGTAAGTGTTGTAAGGTTATAATTGATAGCGGGAGTACTGACAATCTTGTGTCTACAGAGATGGTGGAAAAGCTTGGGTTAACAAGGAAATCACATCCTGCACCTTACAAAGTATCTTGGCTTTAGAAAGGTCATCAAGTCATCGTGACAGAACAATGTAATGTGGAAATGCAGATTGGTACATACAGAGATGTGATTTTATGTGACATAATGCCCATGGATGTATGTCACGTGTTATTGGGGAGACCATGGCAATTTGACAGAAAGGCGATTCATGATGGAAGAAGAAATACATACACCATAGAAAAGGATGGAGTTAAACATACATTGCTGCCAGTAAAGAATGATGCTGATAAAGAACTGCCTGAAAACAATATTATTCTGATAAGTGGCAAAGAATTGCTGCAAGAGGTGGATAAAAGCGAAGAGATGCATTTCGCTATCGTGGGAAGGCCAAAGGTAATTTTAACCTCCACAAATTTAAATGATTTGCCTGAAGAAATTCAATCTGTGTTAAATAGTTACATGGATATCATTGTGGACGAATTGCCAAATGAATTACCACCGATTAGAAGTATAAGTCACCATATCGACTTAATACCAGGAGCAAGTCTACCTAATAAAGCTGCATATAGATTAACTCCTCAGGAAAATGCAGAAGTTGCAAGACAGGTTCAAGAGCTGATGGACAAGGGGCTGATTCGGGAAAGTCTGAGTCCGTGTGCTGTACCAACAGTGCTTAGTCCGAAAAAGGGAGGAGAATGGCGCATGTGCACCGATTCCAGAGCTATCAATAAGATAACAGTCAGGTATAGATTTCCTTTGCCCAGGATGGATGATCTAATGGATTGTTTAAGTGGATCCAGGTACTTTACTAAGATAGATCTGAAAAGTGGGTATCATCAGATCAGAATTCGGGAAGGCGATGAGAGGAAAACAACGTTCAAAACCAACAGTGGATTATATGAGTGGTTAGTGATGCCTTTTGGGCTCACTAATGCGCCCAACACATTCATGAGACTAATGAACGAGGTTCTGAAAGAATACACAGGTAAATTTGTTGTTGTTTACCTTGATGATATTCTAGTTTTCAGCAAAAGTAAAGAGGAGCATTTGGAACATTTGAAGTTAGTTTTGAAAACTCTGCAGAAAGAGAAACTACTAATCAATCTGAAGAAATGTAGTTTCATGAAAGAGGAGCTGGTGTATTTGGGATTTGTGATTTCCAGAGACGGTTTGAAAATGGATCCGGAGAAGGTACAAGCAATCAGAAACTGGCCTACTCCCAGGAGTGTATTCGAGGTAAGAAGTTTCCATGGACTTGCTAGTTTCTACCGAAAATTTATAAAGGGATTTAGTCAAGTTTGTGCACCAATCCTTGAGACAATCAAGGAGGTCAATCAGCCATTTAGATGGACAGAAGCAGCTGACAGAAATTTTAAACTGCCGAAAAGGAAGATAACAGAAAAGCCTATTCTAGCATTGCCAAATTTTGATAAAGTCTTTCAAGTGGAAACTGATGCAAGTGGAGAAGCAGTTGGTGCTGTGCTAAGCCAAGAGCAAAGGCCGATAGCATATTTCAGCGAGAAGTTAAATGATGCAAAGAAAAAAATATTCTTCTTATGATAAAGAATTTTACACTATTGTGCAGGCATTGAAAAAGTGGAGGCATTACTTGCTACCGAAGGAGTTCATCTTATATTCAGACAACCATGCTTTGCAGTTTATTAATAATCAGCCAAAGCTAAATCAGAAGCACGCCAAGTGGGTGGAATTTCTGCAAAGTTTCACTTTTGTAATAAAGCATAAAAGTGGTAAGTCTAATAAAGTGGCGGATGCATTAAGCAGGGTAAGTTTTCTTTTGCAAGAATTTAAAGTGGGTGTTGTAGGTTTTGATGAAATGATAGAAATGTACCAGGATGATGAGGATTTTAAAGACATCTACACAACAGTGCAGAATCCGGTGAGCCATAACAGAAGTCAATGGATGGATTACTTTATTCAAGGAGGCCTGTTATTTAAAAGCAACAAATTATGCATTCCTAAATGTTCCATGAGAGAGAACATCATTAAAGAGAAGCATAGTGGAGGATTGTCTGGTCATTTTGGACAAGACAAAACTTTCGCTCAGGTGAATGCTTTTTATTATTGGCCTAAAATGCAAACTGATATTAAAAAGTTTGTTGAGAAATGCAGGGTATGTCAGTATGCCAAAGGAAGAAGTCAGAATACCAGTCTATATCAGCCATTGCCTATACCGGATCGACCATGGGATGCAGTGAGTATGGACTTTGTTCTGGGTTTACCAAAAACTCAAAGAGGAAATGATTCTATTTATGTTGTTGTAGATAGATTTTCTAAAATGGCTCATTTTATTGCTTGTAAGAAGACTAATGATGCCACACACATAGCAAATTTATTCTTTTCAGAGATTGTAAGATTGCATGGTTTGCCTGTGAGTATTGTATCAGATCGAGACACTAAATTTGTAGGGCATTTCTGGAGGACACTTTGGAAGAAACTGGGAACTAAGCTCAGTTTTAGTTCAGCTTACCATCCTCAGACGGATGGACAAACTGAAGTTGTAAACAGAAGCTTGGGGAATATATTAAGAAGTTTGGTACATCAGAGTCCCAAACAGTGGGATTTGGCATTAGCTCAAGCTGAATTTGCTTACAATGACACACCAAACCGAAGCACTGGAATGAGTCCATTTCAGATTGTCTTTGGAATGCATCCGAGAGGAGTATATGAGCTAAGAGACTTGGGGAAACAAGAAGCCAGAAGTGCAAGTGTTGAAGATTTTGTTGAACAAATGCAGAAGCTACAGGAAGAGGTTAAAGGTAAACTACAGGAAAGCAGCAAGAGATACAAGCAGAGAGCAGATCTGAAAAGAAGAGAAAAAGAATTTCAAGTGGGAGATTTAGTCATGGCATATTTGAGGAAAGAGAGATTTCCTACAAAGGCTTATAATAAGCTGAAACTGAAGAAGATAGGACCCTGTAAAATCAAAAGGAAATTTTCAGCCAATGCATATGAAATTGAGTTGCCGGAAGGGATCGGAATATCCCCCATTTTTAATATTGCAGACTTGTATCCATTTAAAGAGGCAGAAACAAAGTTGCAGACTGAAACTATAGGTGATGAAGTTCAAACTGTGGATTGGGAAGAACAGGTACCAAAAACATTCAAGAAAGAAGTTGAAGCTATTTTAGATCAAAGGATATCCAAGAAAACTCGAGGACAGACATATTTTCAGTATCTTGTCAAGTGGAAAGATCAGCCAATGGAAGATTCCAGTTGGTTGACAGTGACTGAATTACAGAAATACGGCATAAATCCTGAAAGTTTTAAGAATCAATCTTTTCTTCTCCGGGAGTCTGATGCAGGAGCATCGGAACTGACCAGCAATGTGGAAAATTGTCCACATGTTGTGGTCTGACAGGGTGAATTTTATTACTGTTTGTTCAATCTCAGTTTTACTGAGAAGGTCGATTCTTCATATAATTTGTTATTTTAGTGATAAATGCAACTGTTTTATTGAGATTTTCTCTAATAGTAGGAGATTATGTTAGCTGTTTGTTAGAGCAATTAGTGGAAGAAATACATAAAAAATGTAATAAGCAAAGATATTTAGTGTGTAGCGTAGGTGTGGTGTGGGTTGGTGTGAGCGAAAAGCTCTGTTTAATAAAGAAGATTGTGTTTGGAAGAAGACTGGAGATCGTTCTGGTGAACAGTCATCAAAGCCAATCTTTGTTTTTTATTACTGCTGTTTATGAATAAAAAAAAAATAGTGCTTGCGCCAATGTGTGATAAGTAATCGATATTAAATGCAATAGATCTGGTTCATGTTAATGACATGCATACGTTGACAGTTCTCTAATCAGTTCGAACTGTGGTTTCAATCTAATTTGAATAACATATCTGTGTTATGACAATGAATTGTGTTGAATTCGGTGAACAGAAATCTTCACACAGCAGATTGCGCGGATTTTTGAAAATCGTGATCCCTAAAATCCCGCCTCAGATCCTGGAATTGATCGATTGTCAATTAAGATCTTAATTAATTGATTCGAATCACTGTGCAGCGCAGGAGAGATCGGTGGCGATAGGATAGACGGGATTTTCATTTGTTGCGGTCAACAATTCCAGAAATTGTGTAAAGGAGAATAGAAAAACGCCAATTTTACTTTGGCCAGATCGGAAAAAAAAAATACACAGTTAATGTCGATGGACAGTAGATCTGATCGAAGGAAAAGCACTTGCAGAGTCTGAGGACCACGTTGGTGGTTTGGAACAATGGCATGTTCATGAATACATCGCGATCCTGCTTGTTTATGTCTATATTGCTAATACGATTTTGATTGCAGATTGAGGAAGTACAGAAGGTTGTTGCATCGTGTTCCAGGCCAGCAGGGATTAAAAAAAAAACGCAGATCTACAGATGTTTCACATGTGGCGTTAAAGTCCACGTCACGAAAACGTTTTCTGGGCATGAACCTGTGGTATTAGAGCGTTTTAACGCAGAGGCAAACAGATTGGTGATATTTACGTTGTAACAAATGTAAATGGATTGTATCGATTGTTTTGATTGATACATGATTGTTTCTATTTGTTAGATAGAAATTAATGAATGCAGATGGGTGTAAATGTTTTTAATGACATTTGTAGATTGCAAAGATTGCAACACAGATATGTTGCAATTGTCGAAATTGCACCAGAACTCAACGTAAATATGTGGAAATGTGTTTTTATTTGAAAGCAATGGTTTATATCTATTAGAGGATGCGTTAAAGAATTGGAAGGGCTGCGCCCTGTATAACAAATGAAAGAATTCAGTTCTCAATTTTAATTGAAACAGAGTTTTTCTATTTGAATCGATTGTAATCTAAAGCTGATTGAGCACAGGAGTTCGGTGCATCAAAAGATATGAAGACCAATAGGTTTTGAGACCTCCTTTCCCTAAGAATTTTGTTGATGAAGAGTCAACCAAGGAGTCCGATCAATAAATTAAATGTTTGATGATGAAGAAACTCAGGTGTTTGTGACTAAAGAAGACTATGAATAACATGTTGAGCCTTCAGAAGAAAAATATAGTACTCAAATGATGTTTTCTTCAGAAATCTATTAGCAAGGTTACAATAATGCAGTGGCCAATTTTCAGAGACAATACAATCTTAGGGGATGAAATGTTCCAATGAGAACTCCACCACCAAAACCTACAACATGAGAGCGTCAATTTGAGCCAAAAGAGTCATACTAAAGAAATCTGATGAACCAAAAAAGGATGCTCCAAAAAAGGTTCATGAAGCTAAGGAGGATGTGAAAGAAGTGGATAGGGCTCAGGTATTATTCAATTTGAAGAATGAAATAGGTAAAATACAAATTTATATTCCTTTTTTCTGAAATGTTGAAAAATGAGCAATATAGGAAACAAATTATTACAATTGTAAAAGGTTTAGATACTGATCAGATAAATATTAATTCACAGGATTCTATCAATATACGCTAGGTCCCTATAATACTAGTGTATCCCTTTATTGCTATTGTTAGTATAGCCCCCTTATTGTTATTGTTGTGCCCACGTAGTCCCCATATTGTTATTATTGTGCCCCATAGAAGAAAACTATTGCTATTGTTGTGCCCTTACATTGTTATTGTTATGTCCGCTAGGATTATATTGTGACCCCTTGGACTCCTATATATATAAAGGAGGTTTTTTCATTTGAATCATCCAAGAATTGTTCATTTATGTAATGTAAAGGAGGTTTCCCCCTCGAAGAGGTTGATTTCTAAGTCGTTGATCTATATTTTCTTCTATTTTGTGAGTTGGTTTCATAACATTTGGTATCAAAGTTTGGGATTCTAGGGTTTCGCTTCTTCAAACATTCCATCTTGGAATTTTTTCTATAAGTTTGTTTCTGCAAGGGTTTAGAAGCTGAAAAGAAATTTTTTTTGATTCGAAATTTAGAGGAACTTCATGTAAAAATTTCAGATCTTGATTCACTATATTTTCGGAGATATGATCCGAGGAAGTTAAGGTTTTTGAAAGCTCTAGAATATATTCTTAAACATGTGGTCGAGAGAAAATAATCCTAAATTTTGTTTTAGACATCAGATTGGAATTCTGTAAAAGGTTGTTGAAATTACATAGATTTTATTTTCTTGTTTATCGATTTTAGAGCCGAAGGATGAAACAATGACACGTGGCATGCCATACAAGTTCTCTCTACTGAACCAGTCCATAATTAGGCCATTGTGGGAGATTGGGAATAAATTTGTCTTGAAGAATCCAAATCAGATATGACTTGTGGCATTGGAAAGAAGACTCAGAGGGATACTGCAGGACCGAAGATAACATTTTGGGGATAAAAAATTACAGAGATACATCAGTTTCAATATCGAGCTCCTAAAAAGCAATAAAAAGGTGTGTATGTTTTTTTTTAAAAAATTGCATAAGTCTTGTTTGCATTAGGGGAATTTTGAGGTCTAAAATGGGCCTCCTAAGGAAATTATAAAATAATAGTCGAAATAATAAAATAAGATTTGATGACATCATCAAATTTTAGAGGGAAAAGAGAAAAAACTACTTTTTCAACTCGTATTTTCAACTTATATCCCAAAGTTTTTACTCAAATTTTGAGCAGGATTACTCGCTGGATGAAAAATTTAATTCCTCATCCAAGGAGTACCCATGTTGCATACTTTCGATGGACTCTGCTACACGAAAAATGATAAATACATGAAAAACGTGATTGCAATAATGTTTTTTCATGTATTTCTCATTTTTCGTGTAGCAGAGTCCATCGAAAGTATGCAACATGGATACTCCTTGGATGAGGAATTAAATTTTGCATCCAACGAGTACTCCCACTCGAAATTCGAGTAAAAACTTTGGGAGATAAGTTGAAAATACGAGTTGAAAAAGTAGTTTTATTATTTTATTAGTTTTTAATATTTTACCCTTTTAATTAAAAAATGGTGAATCATCCCCCATGGTTGACATCATCATCTTGAATCCTATTGGTTCTTATAAAGTTTATTTTGGTTGTACATTTTTCTTAGGAGGCCCATTTTAGACCTCAAAATTCCCCTAATGAAAGTTAGTTTGAAGTGATTCCAAGGGCATATAAAAGCATATATATCAGTATTGGGTTCTAAAATTCTGCCCAAAAATAATTCAATGCCCATTAAGCCCTCAGAAGGCTCTACTATGACTCGTGAAGAGGAAGAAGTGCAACATGATATATCAAAATTACGAGACCAAGTGCAACAAATTTCGCTCTGGCAAAGAGTAACAAAAAATGAAATGGAAGCTAAGATGAATAGTTTGAAGAAATACATGGATGGATTGAAGAATGGAGTGGAAGCTAAGATCAATGGTATATAATAAAAATTGAAAGGAAACATGGAAGACATGAAGAACGGTCGAAAAGTAGACATGGAAAGTTTGAAGGAAGGTGTTATCACCCAAAAAATTGAAACATCATTTTGATAAGGTTAAATAAGTTCATGTGTCAAAATAGGGTTGTAGGATTCATTTTAAAGTTTGGTCAAGGGAAATATTAATTTTTTATGGTTTAAGTTTACCCTAAGGTCTAAAGCCACCCATCTTCAAACTCCTTCATGTCACATCATTCATCATTTTCTGACTTATTTCATTTTCCAAAGTTTTTTTACCGAAAGTGCCAAATTATCCAAGAAACCACAGTTTCATAGCGTAATGCACTGCAAAAAGTCACTTTTTGCTATGAAACTGCTGATAGTTCCATAGCGAAAAAAGTTAAATTAACACTAAAAGTGCTACGAAAGTGCGGTTTCCTGTCTGTCTTGTCAGTCTAGCTGTTAGGTGTCAGAAATCATTTGGGAAATGGTAAGTTAAATGCTTTCGTGTCATGGAGGGATAAAATCAAGGTACATGCTCAGGTCTGCAGTCATCATGGTCATTTTAGGTAATGTGGAAGTCATCATTGAGTCATGAGAAGACATTTAAACTTCAAATCCTTTCCTAATTTGGTCATTCTCATTTCTTTTTACTCCTTGCATAATATTTGAGCTCTGAAGAGCTATTGCACTAAGCCAAAGTTGGGGTTGGTTTCTTCAAAGGTTTCCTTTTAACATCATCAAGCGAGCCTGCAAACTCATCAAGTGAGGCTGAGCAATTCTTAGAGAAACTATGGCAGAGAAAAGAAAAATACACAAGGGTGGACAATGTCTGAGATATGAACCTGCAGACATGAAAGTGATCAGTGAATATTCGACAATAATGGAAGCCTTTAGAAGGGAATTTTGCCTACAGTTTTGTGAGAAATTATAAGGCTGTCATACATAAGTATCCAAGGAGTTTGCTTTGAATTTCAATGGAACAACCACTAAAGTGGGAATGCTCAATTTTTCCATCACACTAGAAGTTATTGCAGCTACCACGGAGATTCCAAGAGGACATGAGAACTAGTTTAAAGGTTTCATGTTTAACATGGAGCAGTGCAAAGAATTCATGAAGCCTGAGCACATTGAGATGGATCTCACCAACGTTGTTCCAAGAAGCTGCATTAAAGAAAACTATTCAAAATTGCTGCTCATCATCCAAAAGTACTTTACTTGTGAACGTAGATATCACAAAGTCTACTCATATCATTTCAAATTACTTTTTCACTTCACTGGTAAGATTTCCCTTGATCTACCTTTCTATCTGCATAGAAGTGTGTCAAAGATGGCTAATAAGGTCCAAGCAAAGCTTGAGGGGAGTGAGACATCATGATTTCATCACGGCTTAATGAATTTATTGGTTTTAGATGAAATTCAAAGGTTAGGTAGAGATTTGTCCTCATTCTTGTTTGTCAGTGGTTTTGAGTTGGATGCTCTAACTCCTTCAAAAAATCCTAAACCTAGGAAAATTCCATCACCACTAGTAGCTGAACAAAGTCAACCATTGGTAGAAAAACCAAATGAACCTGCAAGAGCAAAACCAAGTAAGAAAACTATGAAGGAGCAATAGAAAATGCAGAGTCTTGACACACCAAATGTCCCACCTGCAAAACATAAGTCAAAGGTGGTCAAACCTGCAAAAAATAAACAAATTTTCAGTAAACAAGGAACCAAAAGGATAACTAGGAGCCAAACAATGGTTTTAGAAGATAAGACAATGGCTGTAGAAGACAAAGCAGAAGCCAAGGGAAATCTAGAAGATATTTTACATGCCATTGACATAGAGGAAACTCCTATTGTTCAAGATGATTTTATTGAGAAAGGTGGGAAGAAGTTAAAAGAGGCTAAATATGCAAAGAAATTAGAGTTTGAGGGAGAAGATGCTAGTTTCATGTCCCAAGAAAGAAATCCTATGACAAGGCATGCTAGGAAACTATTAGAGAGCAATAAAGAAGTTCAACCACCCACTGAGATAGCTCAGCCACCTCAAGAGATTATTGACCTCTCATCACCTCCAGAGAAGGATATAGTCAGCAAATCAAAGAAGGGAAAAGAGAAGGTGATGGAAAAAAAAAAGAGTTGCAGCTCCTTGAAGAAAAATTGAAATTAGCCAATCATGAAATTGCTGTCATGAAAAGAGAAGCAAGGAAAAATAGTTTTGAGAAAATTCAATTTGAAAAGATGAAGGCATTTTGGGAAGAACAGGTTGAAAATATTTCTAAAACTTTGGATAATACACATCAGCTTGTTAATGGACAATTCCAGCAAGGAAAGAAAACAAACATCTCAGGAGGATGAACATAAATCTGAATGCTACCAATAGAAGACTTAAAGACCAGGTTAAGGATCTTTAAGAGCAACTTGAATTAATTCATGATGAATTGCAGAACAAAGGTATTAAAATGACAGTGATTGAAGAACTAATAGCCCAAATAATTGTAAATGAGGAAGAAATGCCTCAAGGAGCATAAGGTGAGTTGGTTTATGGTTGATTGAGGCTAATGAAATGTTAGATACAATTTTTTGGCATTTACAGGTTTCATATTTCATAATTATACAAAAATCTGCATTTTCAACACTTTTCAGCAGTTTCGTAGCACCTCTGGGCTTGAAGGGCAGCAAAACGCTACAAAACTACTGTAGTTGCTCTTTTGACTTTTTGGACCAGTTTTGAATGCTATCAAGAGGTGGAATTGGTGTGGGATATGTGTTTAGTGATGATGAACATTATGCCAAAGGAAAGAATAAATAAATTTGAGGTTAAAAGGCATGTTTTGCAGTGCTACGAAATTACGCTATGAAAGTGCCTTACTTTCGTAGCGTACTGTATTTTAGCAGTTTTAGCAGATTTTGGGGCATATTTGGACATATGGAGATTATGGAAGGGTTAAATACCATGAAAAGCAGTTATTCAACACTCAAGGACCATGAATTGAAGATAAAATGACAGCTAAAGTATTCGAGGAAGAAGAAGACCATTTGCCTAAAAACCAAGGTGTCGTTTCCTAGTTTTGAGGAGGTCAGTTAAGTGGTCATAAAGTGATGAATCCCATCATATAAATTCGACCATGTGAAAGTATAATTGTCAAATAATGTAATTTATTTAGTAGATAAGGTTGTTAAAGGAAATAATGAGTAGTTTGAATCCTATTAGGAATTGGACTGTCAAGTAGGATAGGTGTTTGTTTGTCATTAAAGTTAATGTTTTATGGTTATGCAAGGTGTCATTAGGAAAAAAATCGATGTATCTAGCCTGTAGGTATATCATCTCATGATGTAACAACTCTACTAAATGCCATTGAGTTGAATTTGTCCGTGGTTGGATATTTTTGGCAAAATTGCAGCTTATTGTAAATTGATTGTTTTAGAAATACAAAGATTTGTTACTTGACCAACTTGAGATTCTGAAGGTGTTTTTAGTGCTTACCTATCGTATTTATACCTTTTATGTATCTCACTTGCAGTGGTTTTCATTTATAATAATAAGAATTCATTCATGTGATGCTCTGACTTCCTTTATAAGTGAATTAACTATGTATTTTCATGTTTCATGTGTGTGTGTCCTACTACTAAAAACTCTGATCTGCCTCAACTTCCATGTCAAGTGAAATCACTAAATCACTGAAAGTGTTGACTCCATAAGCCCAATGTCTACATACTAATATTATTTTCAACCTACATTCATCATAACCAGTTTATTTCCTAAATAGAGTTAGCCATCTATATCTTTATTCCATATCATTAACCCTTGAGAGAGCCCTCTCAGATTGAGGAGGCTAAGCCTTAGTCACAAGATTGGTTTAAAACAATTGCATGAGATTGCCTGATTAGCAGCCTATCAGAAGCATCGTTTTGATAACAGAAGGTTTGACAAAGCCACTACAAGAAATGATTCCTAATGGCGAAACTGTAGTAGGTTAAACCCATGACGAGAACAAAAGAAATGTTAATCATGATTTCATAGACTCTAATGATGGATTTAATACCCACCATATTCCAAAGATTTATATGGGGAAGTTTGATGGCAAGGATCTAGTAACATGGATACTACATATGGAGCAATATTTTGATCTCCATAATGTGAAAAACACACAAAAGGTACACATTGCAACTTTATATTTAGAAAAAAATACATTTGTATGGTATTGATGGTTTTTCTCTCGTAAAAAAATGTCACTTGGCCAATTTTTATGGAGGAAATGATAGCATATTATGAGGATACAAAGAGCAACACCTTCTTTAGCCAATTGATAAATCTCAAACAAAAGGGTTCAATGGTGGGACACATTGAGGACTTCCAAAAATTGAATATAAGGGTGACTGATATTCCAGAGGAACACATAATTGATGTATGCATAGGGACTTTAATGGATAACATCCAACGTGAGGTTCGCCTTTGGGAACTTGATTCATTAGAGAAGTCATTCATGTTGGAAAGAAAATTTGAAAGCAAAATTATGGCGACAAGGAAGCCTACCACTCACAAATATAAATATGGAAGTATTGCTACACCTAGAATTACACAACCTACAAGGTTGACACCACAAAATTGGAAGAAAAAAGAGCAAAAGGGATTTTCTATAGTTGTGATAGAAAATACATTAAATGTCATAAGTGTGATGAGAAGAAAATATTTTACATAGATTGTGAAGAGGAGGAAGAAAAGGAACAAGAAACTTCAAAATAAGAGGATATACACCAGGAACCAACCATATAGGAAGAAGAAATGAATACGAACATATCCTATAATGCATTGGTAGGAATTACCAATCCTCAAAATCTCAAGATAGAAGGACATATGAAGAAGAAAAATGTAATAATGTTGGTTGATTCGGGTAGTACCATAATTTCATTATTTGTAAGGTAGCCAAGGAATTGAATTGTTTCCTATACCTAACACTAGAGTGTCAAGTGATGGTTGCAAAAGGAGGAACTATCAATTACTCTAGAAAGTTCCATAATATCAAACTAACCATGGGAGAATATGTATTGAATAGTCCAATGCTCTCCATCCCAGTGGGTGGTGTTGTTGTTGTACTAGGAGTACAATGGTTACAATCTTTGGGGGTAGTAGCTTTTAGTTTTCAAGAACTTTTCTTGAAATTTTTTTCAGAAGGAAAGGAAGTTGAATTACGGTGTATCGCAGGGAAGCACGGAAATATAAGTAGCTCTAATGTCACAACAAATATTCTAAAGAAAGAACGACGAGGCGTAATTTCACAATTATGCTCAATATAGTTTCAAACATCAAATCATCTATTTCTCCATATCTCCAAAAAGTCTTGGACAATCATTCCAAGGTATTTTAGACTCCCAAAGGAATTCCACCTATTCGTGATCATGATCATGCTCTTCATTTAATTCCAGGAAGTGTTCCTCCAAACATCAGGCTTACATATATCCTTATGCTCAAACGAGTGAGATTGAATGTATGGTTGTAAAAATGCTAGAGGATGGTATAATTCAACTTGGTCAAAGTTCTTTCTCTGCTCTAGTATTATTGGTGCACAAGAAGGATGGATCATGGCATATGTGTCCGAATTATAGGTACCTCAACAAGTTCAGTATTAAAGATAAATTTCCCATCCCCGTCATTGATGAATTATTTGATGAATTACATGGAGAAATTTACTTCCCCAAGCTGGATCTTCATTCTGGATATCATCAAATTAGAATGAAGACTGAAGACATTCCAAAAAAAACATTAAGAACTCATGAGGGTCATTATGATCTTTGTTCATGCCTTTTGGCCTTAATAATCCACCTTCCACTTTTCAAGGTTTTATGAATTCCATTTTCAAACCCTTCAATTTATGTTAGTATTTTTTGATGATATACTAATCTACAACAAGTATTGGAAGCATCATGTTCAAAATGTTGACATGGTGCTCAAACTATTGACGGAGAAACAATTATATGCAAAAAGCTCAAAATAATTCTTTGGAGTCCAAGAGGTGGAATATTTAGGTCATATTGTATCTCATATGGGGTGTTAAGGTAGACCCTAAAAATATTAAATCCATTAAGGAATGAAAAATCCCTACAACCATAAAGCATATTCGAGGATTTATCGGGTTAATAGGGTATTATCGCAAGTTTGTTAAGAATTATGGGAAAATATCGGCACCTTTAACATCATTACTGAAGAAATATGCATTTTTTTGGACACTAGAAGCAACTAAGGCCTTTGAACATCTTAAAGGGGAAATGTGCCAATCACCCATCTTAGCTATGCCAGACTTCACAAAAACCTTTATTGTGGAATGTGATGCATCAGGAAATTGAATTGCTGCGGTTTTAATGCAAGAAGGAAGACCCATTTATTTTGAAAGTCGTCCAATCAAAGGAAAGTATTAAAAAAAACCAATTTATGAGAAGGAAACGTTGGCAATACTACATGCACCAAAGCAATGTTGACCTTACCTAATGGGAAGACACTTCAAGGTAAAAAAAATCATGATAGTCTTAAATATTTTTTGGAACAAATATTATCTTTAGAAGAGCATCAAAATTGGGTCACAAAGATGTTGCGTTATGACTTCGAAATCATCTACAAAAAAGGGAAGCAAAAGGTTGTTGTAGATGCACTCTAAAGAAAGGACGAGGATGCAGAAACATTTATTTATGCCATTTCTATTATGCAACATGAGTGGATAACCGAAGCAAGGGATGAATGGAAGAATGATTAAGAGGTGTGGACACTCATTCAAAATTTCCAGAAAGATCCCAATACATATGAAACATTTAGCTCGAAAAATGATTCATTATGGTACACAGATTGCTTAAATATTTGTAAGAATTTTGAACTCAAACAAAAGATACTTTTGGAATTGCACACCTCTCCCTTAAGAGGGCACTCAGGATTTTTAAAAGCTTACCACGGGGTCAAGAAGGAATTTTTTTGGGATAGCCTTAAATCTGATATTCAAAATTTTGTGGCAGAATGTTTGGTTTGCCAACAAAATAATTTTGAGACAATTAAGACCGCAGGCTTGTTATAACCTCTATCCATTCCATGTCAACGTTGGGGGGAGGTTTTAATGGCTTTTATCACAGGTTTACCTAATTCTAAAGGAAATATTGTCATCATGGTCGTAGTTGGTAGACTTACCAAGTTTGCACACTTTTGTGCATGATCGCATCCATTTAAAGCCAATACAATTGCTACTGCATTTATGGAAACAATTCAAAAGCTACATGGAAACCCAAAGATTATTGTTAGAATTTGAGATCCCATTTTTACTGGAAATTTTTGGATGAAATTATTTTCTTGTTTGGGTACTCATTTCACTCATAAATCATCATATCATCCTCAATATGACGGGAAAACTGAGATAGTGAATAAAAGTTTGGAAGGATATATTCGTTTCTTTATATCTGATAAACAAAAAAATGGGTCAAGTGGTTACCTCTGGCTGAATGGTGGTATAACACTTCCTTCCATACTGCAGTAAAAATGACCCCATTTATGACACTTTATGGATATAATCCACCCTCCATCACATCATATTTAAGAGAAAATTCTAAGGTTCAAGCAATGGAATATTACATCGAGCATCAAAAAAATTTCTCCAACTATTAAAGGATAATGTCACCTTGGCGCATAATCGAATGAAACAACATGCATATCAACATTGCAGTGAAAGAAGTTTTGATGTAGGGGAGTGGGTATTTTTACGGCTACAACCATACAAATAAATTCCCCTCAAGCAAGCTAAGAATGATAATAAATTATCACCAAAGTATTATGGTCCTTACAAAGTGTTGTAAAATATTGGTACTATGGCATACAAATTGGAGCTTCCTCAATCTTACTGAGTGCACCCAGTTTTCCATGTTTCATGCTTAAAGAAGGTTATAGGTGACAAGCTCCTAGTTCAAAAAATATTTCCAGAACTTGATGAAGAAGGAAAAATCATATTGGAACCAGAAACAGTCACGGAAACAAGAACTCGACAGCTACGAAAAAAATCAATTTCAGAGTATCTCAACAAGTGGAAGAACTTACCTGCCGAAGATTCGACATGGGAAGATGATAATTTTATATAGAAGGATCTAGAACTACTCAAGCATTGAGGACACCACTTTTTTTAAGGAGAGGGGCTTTCTATGTCCCTATAATACGAGTGTATCCCATTATTGTTATTTTTAGTATAGCCCCCTTATTGTTATTGTTGTGCCCATGTAGTTCTCATATTGTTATTATTGTGCCCCATAGAAGCTCACTATTGTTATTGTTGTGCACTTACATTTTTATTATTATGTCGACTAGGATTATATTGTGACCCCTTGGACTCATATATATTGAAATGATTATTTTTTATTTGAATCATCCAATAATTTTTTATTTATGTAATGTAAAGGAGGTTTCCCCCTTGAAGAGGCTGATTTCTAAGTCGTTGATCTATCTTTTCTTCTATTTTTTGAGCTGGTTTCATAACAATATAAACAATGATGCTCCTGAGTTTTTATTTGGTCCTCATCTAACTAGTGTGAATGATGATGTCCCACCTTTTTATGTTAGTTTAAATATTCATGACATGATTATGCATAATTCCATGTTGGACTAGACTAGAGCATCACACAACTTGATGCCTAAGTCAGTCATGGATAGTTTGTGACTTGATATTTACATGCCTTACAAATATATTTTTTCCTTTGAATCAAGAAAGGTCAAGTGCTTGGGTTTAATTAAAGACCTTGTGGTAAAGTTAATACAAGTTCCTACAAAGAGCACTGTTATGGACATAGTAGTAGCAGATATCCCACCCAGGGTAGCTAGGCTAGGAGGCACCTTGTAGATGGATATGTCTTATGCATCCATCCTAGTATTTGGAGAATTAAAAAGAATTTATACGGAAGTAAAAATGAAACATGTGGTGAGTAGCAATACTGAACCAAAGAATCATCCTCTTTATGTGGTTGAAACTGAGCTTGGTTCTTATATTTTCTATAACGATTTCTACATTGAGGAGGAGAAACAACAACAAATTGAAGCCGAAATAAGGGAGGAAAAGGTACATCCATCCAAATATAATGAGATATGGAACCTACAATTTGATGGTTCCACTTGAAAATATGGTTCAGGGGTAGGAATCTACATTATTCCTCCAGATCTTACTATTCAGTTTCACTCTTTCAAGCTATAATTTGAATGCACCAATAAAATTGCAGAGTATGAGGCTTTAATCATTGGATTAAATCTACTAAGGGAGCAGAAAGCAAAGAGGATTCATGTATTTAGAGATTCATAATTGGTTGTGAAGCAAGTATTGGGTGTCTATCAAGCCAAAAATCCAAGGATGAGGGCTTCTCAAAATGAGGTATGGGATATGTTTTCCAATTTCTTTTCATATCATAAAATTTATGGTGCTTCTAGAAACAAAAATGCTATAGCAGATTCCTTAACTATTGTTTCTAGTGCTTTTAAAATTCCCATATATCCAAATAAAAAGTATGAAGTTAACGTGAGGCATAGGCCCTATATCCTAGAAAACATCAAGCATTGGTAGGTTTTTGAGGATGATTAGCAGATCCAAATATTCTTAGAGATGACCAGTAAATTTGTTAATACCCCTATTTTGAAGAATGAAGATAAGGAATCAAAGGAACTAGATTTGAATACAAAATCATATGTTTTTATGAATGCTATAGTTGGAAAAGAAATTATTCAGCTAAGTAACAATTTCATTCCCAAAGGTTTGGTCCCTCTAGAGAGGTTGTTTGATAGCAATGCTGTAGTTTTAAAACCCAGGATTTGGCCAAGTGATAATGAGTTGGAGGACTAAAATTTGGGAACAAAATAAGATCCTAAGGTAGTTACAGCTTCAAATTCCTTAAAAATAAACATAAACAACAAATTGTAGAATTGTTGAAGGATTTTTCTGAGTGTTTTCCCACAGGTATGAATATTTAAAGGTTTATGAGAAGAAAATCATTAAACATACTATTACACTAAAAGATAACGAGAAGAATTTAAAAAAAAATTAGAAGGATAATCCAAAGTTGCTGCCATTAATAGAAAAGGAAGTTAAGAAATTACTTGTTGCTAAGATCATTTTTCCATTAATATTTTCTAATTGGATTTCCAATCTGGTTTCGATTAGGAAAAAGAGAGGATAAATTAGATTTTGTGTTGATTTTAGAAATCTGAGTAAGATTTCTTTGAAATAAAACTATCTTCTACCTAAGATGAAATTTATAATGTAGAAAGGAGTTGTGGCTGAGAGGTTTTCCATCCTTGATGGTTTTTCTTGATATAAATAGATATTGGTGAATCCAAGATATCAAGATAAGACAAAATTCACTACGTCGTGGGGCACCTTCATGTACTCAAAAATTCCTTTTGGGATGATGAATGTTGGAGAAACATTCCAAAGGGTGATGGACATAACATTCGAGGAAGAAAGAGATAAGTTTGTAGTGGTTTATCTAGATGACATAACAATTTTCTCACCATCAGATTCAAATCACTTGAAACATATTAGAAAAATATTTCTAAAGTGCAAAAAATTTGGCATTTCTCTTAATCCAAAGAAGTCACATTTTTCTCTGCAAGAGGGTAGATTATTGGGTCACATAGTTTCTAAATAGGGGATTAAAATTGATCCAGATAGAGTTGCAACAATCAAAAAGTTGGAACTCCCCGGAAGGAAAAAGGAAATACAATCTTTCCTTGGTAGGGTAAATTTTCTAAGGAGATTTGTTCTGAATTTTGCATAAATTGTCAAGGAAATTACCGATATGATAAAAAAGGGCAGTGATATTAGTGAATAGTTCCATCTAGAGAAACATTTGATGGAATTAAAAACACATTGACACAAACACCTGTTCTTATAAGTACAAATTTCTCAAAGGAAATTTGGGTTTTTTCCTTTGCATATGAACATACCATCTTTGGTGTATTATTGCAGAAAATAGTGACAAACAAGAGTAGTCACATTTCTTTCTTCAGGAGATCATGAAGAGATGAAAAATTGAAGTACAATATCATGGAGAAGTAATCGTTTTAACTTGTTAAGACATTGAAGGACTTTGAAGTATATATTCTGCATTCTCATGTTAAATATTTTGTTCCTAACAACGTGGTTAAAGATTTTTTAAGTCAGCTTGATAGTGATGGAAGAAGAGGTAAATGGATTTCTAAGCTGCAAGAATATGACTTAAACATCAAGGCAACAAAGATTATTAAAGGCCAGGGCTTAGAAAAGTTGATGACAAAGACGAACATTGATTCCCTTGGTATGGATCTTTTATCAATATGCTTGAATGACTCAGATAACAATATATGTTTAAAGGTATTTGATGAACTAAAATGTTTCCCATGGTACAATGATACAATATACATTCTACAGAATTTGGAGGCTCCTCCAAAGATATCCAAAATTGGAGCAAGATCATTGAAAATGAAAGAAATTAAATATTGTTATCTAGATGGATATTTGTATTGGAAGGATCCATCAATAATTCTTCTAAATTCTTTGATAGAAGGTGAAGAAAAGAAAGTTGTAAAGGAATTTCGTCAGGCTGTTTGTGGAGGAAGCCACTATTGGAAGGCTACAACAAATAAGATCCTTAGGGAAGGTTTTTTATGGCCAACTTTATTTTCAGATATTCATAAGGAAGTGGAAGCATGTTTGAAATGTCATATATTTCAAGTAAAAGCTAAGCTATTGTCATTAACTCTCTAGCCTATCTTAGTGAAAACCCCCTTTTAGCAATGGGGATTGGACTTCATTGGATAAATTCACCCAACTTCTTCAGGTCAACATAAGTGGATTTTGACTGCCATAGATTACTTCAAGAAATGGATTGAGGCAATTTTAACATGAAAATATATAGATAATGTGGTAATTCAATTTTTAGAGGATATTTTTTCTAGATTTGACTGCCAAAGAATGATTATAACAAATAATTCTCAAGCATTTATGTCCCAGAATATGATCAGATTTTGTGATGAGTATAATGTCAAATTGCACCATTCTAAAACTTACTATCCCTAGGGAAATGACTTGGAAAAGTCATCTAGTAAAAGCATTATCAAAATTATTAAGAAATTGTTGGAGGATAATAAAAAAGCCTCGCATACTAAACTGAAATTTTCTTTATGGGTATATTGAATTAGTACCAAAAGATCAATTAATACTTCACCATTTCAAATAGTTTATGGTAATGAAGTGTTTTCTTTAGTGAATTTGAGCATACCTATAATGAGGCATTTGTAGGAAAATTATGAAAAACATATTGAATAACAGAGAAGAACCAATTAGTTTATTGAAGTTGAAGAAATGAGACAACGAGTGTACGATCAAGCATAACTATTTCAGGAAAAGATGAAAAAGGTGTTTGATAAAAACACTAAGGAATATAACTTTCAGATCTAGGATACTATTTTGAAATGGGATGCACAGATCAAAGCCAAGGGAAGAAATGGTAAGTTTGACCATATATGGAAGGGCCCATATCAAATTGTAGCATACCATGGCAAGAATGAATTTATTTTGCAAGATTTGAATGGAGAAATACTGCCTGGAGGTCTAGTAAATGGACATTTTCTCAAACATTATATCTCTTGAAAAACAAACATTTAAATAATTTCATTGTATATATCAATTTTAATTTGAAAATTTTGTAGGTTTGGATAAGAATTCTGAAGAATTTGAAGCACGAGGAGAAGGCTCTAAGATCTCGATGAATGATTACCAGAATACAAAGTTCTCAGAAGTCTGTATCAGTTTTTAGAGTAACTGTTTCATTTTTCAAACAATCTGTATGTATAAATAAATTCGGAAAAGAAAATTGTTTCCATCAGTTAGAATTAGTTAGTGTGTTTAAATGAAAATTAAAAATTTGTTTTGATTAATATTGTAATAAAGCGTCCATCTAGTCTACGAGGTTCTTTCTTCCTACAAGTTGATAACATCCCTGTGAAGCTGGTTGTTATCACAATTTTAGCCTTTAGTGTTAAGACATTGCACTTAATTTTTATGATTAATTTGGTCACGATGACATTTATTTTGGCAACACTATTTCAAAAAGTTGTAGCACAAGTGTTGGAAAATCAAATGTCAATGAAAGTAGGAAATTTCTCACAAACAAGTGTTGACAAAATAAAAGTGGTATATCGACATTTGTGTGCTGAGAACTAGCACTAACACAAATCCAACGTCAACGATATTTGATTGCAATCGATTAATGATAAAAACATTGTCTATTCATCATTAGCTCCTTACAATTGATTAACATAGTAATAATAATAATGATGTAACTGATATCTTGTCACCGAATATCCTGCGGGTTAGTTTTCATTACGCTGGATGAGTTCATTGCATCTGATTTGTTTCAAAGATTAGTGCATTGGTTGCAACTTTTGTAGGAAGATGTTGACAATGATGAGGAAGAGAGATCACATGCAGAGAGGAAAAAAAAATTCCCTAATATTCTTGAGGTCGTCCCAGAACTCCGGGAATATTTTAGACGGGTTGGTTGGGAGTAATTCCTTTTCAGCGCCCATGGGTATCAAAATGGTGTGGAATAGTCATTTAATAAAATTTTTGATGGTGAAAATATATGAATCACTGAAATTTATTTCTCAATCACGGAGCAGAGTATTTCAGAGGCAACCAACATATCAATTGAAGGGGAATGTTGTTTCAAGAGAAAACCCTTCACTGGCATAAAAATTGTTTTTTTCCTCAAGGATGAGCATAAAAATGAGCCGCATAGGTTGGGTTTACAAAGAGAATGGTTAAAGAATGAATGGCATGAAATGTTGATTTTTATCCATAAATATTTTACTTGTGAAGGGTGTTACCATAGACTTGGTATGTTCCATTTCCTATTCGTAGTACATCTCTCTAGTTAAATAAGTATCAACATTCCCTTCTTCTTGTTAAATATTTTAAAGAAGATGTCAGCCATGGTCCAAAATAACCCCAAGTCCATTGTATATCATAAAGGATTCATTAGGTTGTTAGTGGTAGAAAATTTGAAGAAATTGAATAAGACATGGAACATTTTTGATCTTTGGAGGTTTCAGTACAACAAGAAACCCTAACTCTCTGGTCATCGAAAGGAAAATATGCATGGAAATAATAAAGGCCCATAAGATTGCAAGAGAACCCTTCTATTCTACAATTTAAACCAGAAGGAAGGGAAGGGTTTCACCTCCTAAAAATCCTGTGCCTGTGCCATTGTTAGTAACGGTTTATGAAAGAAAAACTAGGAGAACAATTAGGACAGAGAGCCCATATCCTCCTCAAAATTTTGAGCTAGCTGAAACAACAAATAAATCAGAACACAACCTTGTTTTTAAAAGGCCAAAAGTTGCAGATGAGGCACCTAGAGAAACAAGGGTGGACAACATAGAATGAGAAGAAGAAGAAAAGGAACCCACACTAACTGAATTGTATGGGTTTCGAAGACCTCACAGTAGGCTTACGCATAAATTTCAGTTGAATTTCAAATTAAAACAAAACCCTGCCCTAGCTTAGGAGGTCATTCATATAGATGATTCGCTAATTAAATATTTGGTGATAAATAAAGAAAAAGGGTTCCAGTTCGAAGTCACTAAAAAAAATAAGAAGAAGGGCCCCAAGGCCAAGCCTAGAAAAACTAAAGAAAATAAACCTTCTCTAACTGATGAGGTGGATCTGTTGCTAAGAGCAACAAAGTAGGTAAAAAATAATTGACTAAAATCGGTGCCCATCAATTTTGTCAGAATTTCGCCTGGAAATTTTACACATAGTGCTGACAGTTATTTTGTCAGTGTTACTCCTTTTTGTTTTGCAACAAGTGCTGAAAATTATTTTGTTACCAGTTGTTCCAGTTTCACTCCGATAAATAGTGCTAGTTATTTTGTCAGCGCCCGACATTGGAATGGTTTAAAGCAACAGTTAAATATTTTTTTTGTAAAGGTACCTAAAGGGTAAATATTGCAAATATTTTTCCTTTATGAGATTAACTCCAAAGTTTGAAGAACCGTTATTTTCAACAGACTTTAAAGGCGTTAAACAAGAAAATTTCTAAATTTTGTGACAGAAAAATAGCAATCAGTTTCAATGCCTCTTCCTCAACAGTTTTTTTAGCTTCAATTAATTTTGGATATCAATTTTTAATGATACATCATGAAGAGACATCGAACCAAGATTTACTTTTGTAAATATATATCTAGTTAGCATAAGAATAAGATTTATTTTCTAGAATTAGAGTGTAGTTAATATTTTTCCTTTAATTTATGAAGTTTGTTGTAAATATTTTTTCTATAAAGAAATTTTGAAGGACATACCAATGGTTGGAAATTTTATAGAAACCTTTTTCTATTGTGTATATCCTTTGATATTAATAAAATTTTCCATGAACAATGTTACTTGATAATTTTCCCGAGATTCATGTGTGATGAGTTTCCTGCGAGTGTTTCTAGTGCATATTTTTCTTCTAAGCCATAATTCTGTTGGATAAGTATTATATATTTGGGAATAATTGATTAAATTCAACTTCTTTTTGAAAGCTTAGATTTATATTTTCCAAATTACTTATACATTTTTCAACTTAAATGTCATTTAAAAAAATCATATGAATTCTTCGTTTTTGACGTTTATTTCCTATTGTCTTCTATCATAACTTGATGATGATTTGTCTAAGAGACCTAACGCTATATTTCCTCTATTTAACTTGTTCATATAGCCTGTAGGTATCATATTTTATGTCAAATACTCCGTGCCCAATGGTCCGTGTCTTCTTCCTTCCAAACAAATTTCTCGTGTTACTAACTAAACCTGACCAATGAGTTTAAAAAACTACTGCTAAAGTGAAAGTGAGTGGTAGAGTCTTAAGTATATATCCCTCTCTAGATTTAAGGGCCAAATTTCAATAAAAAGTGGTTAGAGGTTACCTTAATTTTTTCCCTTTCTAACTGGGGTTTTTTCTAAGCAATAACATCAACCATTTTATTTCCGGTTTACTAAATATTTAAAGAAAATAAAGGAGAAAGTATAATCCATGGAATTGATTATTATTTAATAAATTAATTAAGGGATTATGTTTGTGACTGACAAAAGGTAGGCATAAATACCAGTAGACTCTAAAATATAACAAACTTATGTCTTATATCATATTCATGTACCCATGCAACTCCTAGTAATAATATCGTAACAAAATATATAAAACCATATGCATGGCATGGTAATAACATATACGAAAAACCATTAAGATATAGTAGCATAATATCCTTGTTTTTACATATATCTAAAAAAATTAATATATACAAATTTGATCTTCAAAAATATCATAAGCATCAAAGCTATAATAAATTTTGAAAAAATACTTGATCTAGTGAGAATAAAATGCATACCATGAAGACAACTATTATAAAAATAAAAACATAAATATTGAGATAATTTTGGCTGCATGTCCAAATGTAAAATATACCGTCTTTAGTTTTCTTATTGTCTCCTTTTGAGTGAGCAAATACAAGTTGGGGAGACTTAATACTTGAATATTTGACAAGAGGTTGTTTCAAGTGTTCATTTATACACTTTAATGATGGCTAGGGTTATGAAGCATGAGACTTGAGAAGATGAAGCGAAAATTGCATGGAAAATTTATAAAATATGGGCTTGGTTAATACAAAATAATTTTTTCATTTTATATTTAGTTGATATGTGATATTCAAAATAAATTAATAAAAATATTTTAATGTTGATAAATAAAATTTCAATGTTCATATTAAGTAACATTATTGTATATTAATTTAAGTAGTTGAAATTATTATTATTATTATTTAAATAATTTTAATTTCCTTTGTGAAGGAATTGTATAATTTATTAAATTATTAATAAGGAATTTATATGTGACATTTAAAACATACCAATAACAATTATTTATTCAATGTGAATTATAAATAAAATATTTCAATATGTACTTTAGTAAAATATTTCAAGCATCATGTGTGTGTGATTTATAATTCAATGTACGTGGGAGATTAATAACATAGTTTTATATAAATTTAAATAATTGAATATATATATATATATATATATATATATATATATATATATATATATATATATGGACTAGATATGTGACATTTAAAACATGTTAATAACAAAAAATTAGATGTGGGTTATAAATAAAATATTTCAATATGCACATTGAAAAAAATATTTCAAATGTGTTTGTGCACACACATACTTTCTAATTCAAGGTATGATAGAGATTTGAAAATAAAATATTTCAATATCAACTGCGTATATATTATTGCCTTGAGAGGTGCTATGTTATTGGAGTATTGTTGTGAAGTGTTAGATGTGAAATGATAGATGAAATAATAATAATAATAAATAATGTCTACTCAATTAAAAAGTAATAATAAAAGGTATAGTAAGGTATACAAAAATAAAATTATGGAATTTCCTATAACATTACATTTAAAAATAATAAAACAATAATCACAATTAACTCATGAAAAAATAGTAATAACAAGAAAAAGTTTGAAGGTTGGCCATAATTAAATAATATACGCCTTAATTTTGTATTCAAATTTATATAAACAGAGATAAAATCATTGGAGGTAAAATATTTCTAATTTAGTCAATATTTTCTTTCTACTTTTTAGTATGAGGAAGATGCATAATTCTTTCACTATTCAATGTGGAGTTGAATTGTGACATTTAAAAATAATATTGATAGTACATCCCAATATGGAAGAGATGTATTACTTATTGTAATTTTTTGTAGATGTTCTATGCTTGTTGCAACTTTAATTTTTATCCCAATATCAGACAACAATCACATAAACAACAAAGTAAAATGCTGATAGAACATACTAGTAGATCGACAGAAGACAAGCCAAAATATATAAGTGTGTTGGTGCGTTACGACGGTCACCAGAATGCTTCAACCAACAAAGTCTCAATATGGTCAGCCAACCAGAAATGTCACACAACCCTCTAGGACAACTAAAATGGTCAACACAAAAGTCAACCAAAAGTCAACATTGTCAGTCAACAGTCAACGCAAACAACAGCAACAGCTAGGTCAACGTAGCTAAGCGAGAGTCAATGTCTAGCCTCGGGAATAGTGCCAAAAAATTCGTACTTGGAAAATCGAAATTTTGGGAGAGTTTCAGGTCCGTTTGACCTTGCGTTTACCAAAGTCAACGCTGGTCAATGTTGCTGGAGAAACCCTAGGCTGAAAACAGAAATGTGCTGCTGCTGAAATTTTTCGTGTGGAGAGAAGGGCCTCCAAGGTCATCGAACTAATCATATGAGGAGAGAGAAATGTGTGTGGATGAGATGATTGAAAATGTCCTCCAATGTTGACCAATATATATCCATCAATGATGGTGTGTGTGACACAATTGCTGGGGCACAAAACCTTAAGGGCGACCTACACATATTTTGAATAAATTAAAATAAATGTTCTGCTCATCGCCATAAGATGATCTTTAGATCGATATTGCACCTCTCCGAAAGAGGAGTCCAATAAAAATATTGGCATCTTCATGTGAGCATCACAACATGGAGTTTGGACCTAGTTGTCCAAAATTAACACTCCCTCTCAACTAGGGATAACTCCATCCACCTGTGCAATCCAAACATCATGCATCATCCCACCATAACTTGCTTTGCTGGCTTCTTTATTTCAGAACAATAGTGGGTTAGTCACAAAGACATCATTCCCAACTGAAAAATTTAGCCAAGAGGTTCAAAACCTCTATAGGACTCACAAAGAGTCTCATACCAACTCAAAGTTGGTTTACCTGACCCAAAGTCAGTTGGAGGTCCGAAACCTCACTATACTTGATCCCAGATCAAGTGGTTAGACTGTGCCATCCTAGATAGAGAGTATGACAATCTTTGATGCGTCCATCAGTCTTTTCTACTAGTCTCTATCTTTTCCCACCTCTGGCCAAATGAGAGGTACTTCCCATGAGCCTTGAACTCAATGGGTAGGATGCATATGGGGCACAGATCATGAGAGGTGAACCAACTGAATCATAGTAACGGTGGGGAAAAAGCACACCAGCAAGGTTCGACAAGCTTAGCCCTGTGGTTGCTTATAGCTTCGAGAAGCTATCCTCAAAGCCCCCTAGAGCTCCTAGAGCTCATCATCCAACAGGACCCTCAGAATAGGGTCATTCCACGATACCAAGATTCTCACGGAAGGTTAGGAACTTGACCTTCCCAAGGGCTTTGTGATAATATCTACGACATGCTCACTAGTTCCTATATGATCGAGCCTTACGATGCCTCACTGTACCATATCCCAGATAAAGTGGTACCTGATATCAATATGCTTGGATTGATCATGGAACACGGGATTCTCAGACAACTGAATACCACTCTGGTTATCACATAGTATCTAGCACATGCCCAAACAACTCACTGAAGAGATTTCACAACCAAAATGCTTCACAATAGGCCATACTTGTTGCAATGTATTCGGCCTCCACAGTGCTCAAAGCCATCGACTTCTGCTTTTTACTCATCCATGATATCAAACAAGAACCAAGTGTGAAGCAACATCCCAATGTGCTCATACAATCCACCACACTGCCAGCCCAATCGGCATCAGTTTATCCATGGAGTGTCACGCTCTCGACAGTGTGTCTCATCCCATGGTTTATCGTGCCCCGAAGATATCTCAACAGATTCTTGGCACAAACCTAGTGAATGTGATGAGGCTCAACCATATGTTGAATCAAAGTGTTCACTGCAAAACATACATCCAGACGAGTGTTCACTAAGAACATAAGGGCCCCTACAAGTTGACAATACTCAGTAGGATTTGCTAGCAGGGACCCAGCAGCGCTGCCACTCAACTTCTTAAAGTTGAGCTCCATCGGTGTCGACATGGACTTATAGTCCACCATACCAAATCTTTCTAGAAGCTTCACAATGTATTTTCCTTGAGAAAGGAAAATCTCACCAAGTCTTTGCCAGATGTCCAGGCCTAGGAAGTAATGCATCAGTCCTAGGTCCTTTATCTCAAACTCAACAATGAGCTCCCTCTTACACTAATGAATGAGAGGGTCAGCACTTGTTAGGAAGAGGTCGTCCACATACAACACCATAATGAGAGGCTTTTCTGTATCAAACTTGAAGTAAAGGTTTGGATCAACATTACTATGAGTGAAGCCTAGCTTGATCAGGTAGCTATCTATCCTCATGTACCAAGCTCTGGGTGTTTGCTTCAGCCCATAGAGAGAGATCTTCAATATACAGACATGGGTGTCCCAATCTTGGACTTCGAACCCTAGAGGTTTCTCCATATACACCTCTTCCTTTATCGTACCATGAAGAAATGTGGTCTTCACATCCATCTGATGAAGACTCCATCCTTGCATAGCAGCAAGGGCTATGATATATCGGATGGAGGTATATCGGGCCATAGGTGAAAATATATCATCATAGTCTACACCTTCCTTTTAAGAGAAGCCACAGACAACGAATCTTGCCTTCAACTTGTTATCACACTGAAAATTTTCAAAAAAAAAAAATCTTGAAGCATGTCAAGTTAATAGATTGGTTAGGAGTATAATATCATAAAATAATAAATTTTATGATATGGTATAAGTTTTTAGGGGATGGATTCAAGTCATTTCAAAAGGGTAAACCTGAATTAGATACTTTAATTAATCAAATGTGTCAAATCTAGCCACCTATCGGAATTTTCCTGAGTTTGCAGCGTTCTTAGTACAAACTTAACAAAATTCGTTGTGGAAATACCTAGCAATTCCATAGAGAATCTGATATATGTTAAACTAAATTTGCTACGAAATATTGTTTTCCTGCAACGGTTTCTACAAACTGATGAGTTGTCAAACTTTGAGTGTTTTGAGGTCATGCTGTCAGAATAGGGTCATCATTGAAAGGTTTGAGCACGTTTGGGCATCAATTACCATTTTCATATGAATTTCATCTCATTTTTCCCCTAATTTACCCCTCATTCCTTACGATTTCTCTTTCATTCTTGTAAGATGCTACTCAAACAACTCGCTGTCATTGTTCTTCCTCTAGAAGTCCACTGTCATACCAGCCCCCTATTTCCATAACAACTCCCTGTCAACAAGTCTTCACTGAAAAAGTGTGAATATATAAAGAAGTCCACCACTGCAAATCAAAGGAAATGGCTACACCAAAAAAGACAATGTTGTGTAACCAGCTCCAAAAAGAGAAGAAAAGAGATATAAACGCCTTAGAAATGAGCCACTTCTAGGGGGAAACCTCCAATACATTACATAAATGAACAATTCTTGGATGATCCAATTTACAAAACCTCCTTTCTATATATAGGAGTCCATGGGGCCATAATGTAATCCTAGTGGGCCACAATGTAATCCTAGCCGACCTAACAATAATAATTTAATGGCACAATAATAATAAAATGGGGGTTACAAGGGTACAATAATAACAATAAGGGGGTTACACTAACAACAATAAGGGACTATACTAGTAATATAGGGACCTAACATGCCCCTCTCCTTCAAAAAAGTGTTGTCCTCAACACTTGAGTATCTCTGGGTGCTTCTGTATAAAATTCTCATCCTCCCATGTAGAATCTTCAGTGGGTAAGTTCTTCCACTTGATGAGATACTCTGAAATTGATCGATTCCGTAGTTGTCGAGTTCTTGTTTCTGTGACCGCTTTAGGTTCCAATATGATTTTTCCTTCCTCATCAAGTTCTGGAAATATTGTTTGAATTGGAATATTTTCACTTATAACCTTCTTTAAGCATGAAACATAGAAAATTGGATGTACTCGCGAAGAAGCAGGAAGCTCCAATTTGTATGCCATAGTACCAATCTTTTGCAACACCTTGTAAGGACCATAGTACTTTGGTGATAATTTATTATCCTTCTTAGCTTGCTTGAGGGACATTTGTTTGTATGGTTGTAGCCGTAAAAATACCCAATCTCCTACATCAAAACTTCTCTCGCCGCGATGTTGATCTGCCTGTTGTTTCATTCGATTTTGTGCCAAATTCAGGTTATCCTTTAAGAGTTGGAGAACTTCTTGCTGATGCTCGATGTGATCTTCCACTGCTTGAACCTTCGAATTTTCCCCTAAAGATGATGTGATGGATGGTGGATGATATCCATAAAGTGCCATAAATGGGGTCATTTTTGCTGCAGTATGGAAGGAAGTGTTATACCACCATTCAGCAAGAGGTAAACACTTGACCCATTGTGTTTGTTTATCAGATACAAAACAACGAAGATATCCTTCCAAACATTTATTTACGATCTCAGTTTGACCATCAGATTGAGGATGATAAGATGAGCTATGAGCTAATTGAGTACCCAAACAAGAAAATAACTCCGTCCAAAATTTCCAGTAAAAATGGGATCTCTGTCGCTCACAATAACCCTTGGGCTTCCATGTAGCTTTTGAATTCTGTCCATAAATGTAGTAGCAACTGTACTTGCTTTGAATGGATGAGATAATGCACAAAAGTGTGCATACTTGGTAAGTCTATCAACTACCACCATGATGACACTCTTTCCTTCGGACTTAGGTAAACCTGTGATAAAATCCATTGAAATCTCCTCCCAACGTTGACTTGGAATGGATAAAGGTTGTAGAAGTCCCGGGGTCTTAATTGTTTCCACTTTATTCTGCCGGCAAACCAAACATTCCGCCACAAACTTTTGAATATCAGATTTAAGGCCATCCCAAAAAAATTCTTTCTTCACCCTGTGGTAAGTTTTTAAAAATCCTGAGTGTCCCCCTAAAGGAGAAGTGTGCAATTCCAGAAGAATCTTTTGTTTTAGTTGGGAATTCTTACAAAGATATAAGCGATCTTTGTACCATAAGGAATCATTTTTCCAACTAAATGTATCAGATGTACTAGGATCTTGCCGCAACTTTTGAATGAGTGTCCATACATCTTTGTCCTTCTTCCATTCATCTCTTGCTTCGGTTATCCAATCTGGTTGGATAATAGAAATGGCACAAAGCAATGCTTCCACCTCTTCATTCTTTCTTGAGAGTGCATCCGCAACAACATTAAGCTTTCCTTTTTTGTAGATTATTTCAAAGTCATAACCCAACATCTTTGTGACCCATTTTTGTTGCTCTTCTGACGATAGTCTTTGTTCCAAAAAGTGTTTAAGACTATCATGATCGGTTTTTACCTTGAAGTGTCTTCCCATTAGGTAAGTTCGCCATTTCTTTAGTGCATGCAATATTGCTAACATTTCCTTCTCATAAATAGGTTTCTGTAAATACTTTCCTTTGATTGGACGACTTTCAAAAGCAATGGGTCTTCCTTCCTGCATTAAAACTGCACCAATTCCATTTCCTGAGGCATCACATTCCACAACAAAGGTTTTTGTGAAGTCTGGTGTAGCTAAGACCGGTGCTAGGAAAATTGCGTCTTTAAGATGTTCAAAGGCCTTAGTTGCTTCAGGAGTCCATGAAAATGCATCTTTCTTCAATAATGTTGTTAGAGGTGCTGCTATTCTCCCATAATTCTTAACAAACTTGCGATAATACCCTGTTAACCCGAGAAATCCTCGCAACTGCTTTATGATTGTGGGGACTTTCCATTCCTTAATGGCTTTAATTTTGTTAGGGTCTACTTTAACACCCTCATGAGATACAATATGACCCAGATATTCCACCTCTTGTACTCAAAAGAAACATTTGGATTTTTTTGCATATAATTGTTTCTCCTGCAATAGTTTGAGCACCCTGTCAACATGTTCAACATGATCCTTCCAAGACCTGTTGTAGATTAGTATATCATCAAAAAATACTAGCACAAAGTTTCTAAGGAAGGGTTTGAAAATGGAATTCATCAACCCTTGAAATGTAGAAGGTGCATTGGTAAGACCAAAAGGCATGACCAAAAATTCATAATGACCCTCATGAGTTCGAAATGCTGTTTTTGGAATATCTTCAGTCTTCATTCTAATTTGATGATATCGTGAACGAAGATCCAACTTGGTAAAATAAATTGCTCCATGTAATTCATCCAATAATTCATCAATCACAGGAATGGGAAATTTGTCTTTAACGGTGAGCTTATTGAGCTCCCTATAATTCGGACACATTTGCCATGATCCATCCTTCTTGTGTACCAATACTACAGGAGCAGAGAAAGAACTTTGACTAGGTTGAATTATACCCGCCTCTAACATTTCTGCAATCATACGTTCAATTTCGCTCTTTGGAAGTAAGGATATCTATAAGGCCTGATGTTTGGAGGAACACTTCCTGGAATCAAATGAATAGCATGATCATGATCACGAATAGGTGGGAGTCCTTTGGGAGTTTCAAATACCTTGGAATGATTATCCAAGACTTGTTGGAGATCTGCAGAAATAGATGATTTTGATGTCGGAACTTCTAGTGAGCATAATTGTGCAATTACGCCTCGTTGTTCTTTCTTTAGAAGCTTTGTCATGACATTAGAGCTGATTATCCTTCCTGGCTTCCCTTCAATACCCCGTAATTCGACTTCCTTTCCTTCTGAAAAAAATTTCAAGAAAAGTTCTTGAAAATTAAAAGCTACCGTCCCCAAAGATTGTAACCATTGTACTCCTAGTACAACATCAGCACCTCCCATAGGAATGGCAAGCATTGCACTAGTCAATACATATTCCCCCATGGTTAGCTTGATATTATGGCATTTTCCAGAGCAATTTATAGTTCCTCCATTTGCAACCATCACTTGACATTCTGGTGCTGGGTATAGGAAACAATTTAATTCCTTGGCTACCTTATAATGAATAAAATTATGGGTGCTACTTGAATCAATCAACACTATTACCTTTTTCTTTTTGATATGTCCTTCTATCTTGAGAGTTTGAGGAGTGGTAATTCCTGCCAGTGCATTACACGATATGGTCGGATTCATTTCTTCCTCTTCTAGGGCTAGTTCCTGGTATATATCCTCTTCTTGTTCATTTTCTTCTTCCTCTTCACAATCTATGTAAAATAATTTCTTCTCAGCACACTTATGACCTTTAGTGTATTTGCTATCACAACTGTAGCAAAGCCCTTTGCTCTTTTTTCTTCCAATTGTTGTGGTGTCAACCTTGTAGGTTGTGGAAATCTAGGCGTAGCAACACTTCCTTCTTTATAGAATTGAGTGGTAGGCTTCCTGGTCGCCATAATTTTACATTCAACTTTTCTTGCCAACCTGAATGCCTTCTCCAATGAATCAGGTTCCAAAACGCGAACTTCATGTTGGATGTTATCCTTTAAAGTGCCTTTGAAGAGATCAATCCTGTGTTCCTCTGGAATATCAGTTACCCTTATATTCAATTTTTGGAAGTCCTCAATGTGCTGCCCCACTAAACCCTTTTGTTTGAGATTTATCAATTGGCTAAAGAAGGTGTTTCTCTTCGTATCCTCATAATGTGCTATCATTTCCTCCGTAAAAATCGACCAAGTGACAATTTTTTTACGGGAGCAAAGCCATCGATACCATACAAATGTATTTTGTTCTAAATGTAAAGTTGCAATGCGTACCTTTTGTGTGTTTTGCACTTTATGGAGATCAAAATATTGCTCCATCTGTAGTATCCATGTTACAGGATCCTTTCCATCAAACTTCCTCATATCCATTTTTGGAATATGGTGGTTCTTCCCGCCAACATTAGAGTTTCTGAAATCACGATTAACATTTATTTTGTTCTCATCATGAGGTTTTTCTACTATATTTCCGCCATTAGGAATCATTTCTTGTTTTAAGCTTGTCATCAAGCCTTCCATGTATGATTTTAGATCATTCTTCATGTTTTCCATGTTGTATTTCATGTCCACTTCCATGCCATCCATCTTAGCTTCCATGCCATCCATATTAGCTTCCATGCCTTTCTTCAAACCGTCCATCTTCACTTCCATGCCTTTCTTCAAAACTTCCATTTCATTTTTTTTTGCTCTTTGCGAGAGTGAAATCTGTTGCACTTACTCTTGTAATTTTGATAGATCATGTTGCAATTCTTCATCTTCATGAGTCATAATAGAGCCTTCTGAAGGCTTAATGGGTGTTGAATTATTTTTAGGGGCCATTTTAGAATCCAATATTGATATTTATTCTACAAGATTCCCTTGGAATCAATTCAACTTGATTCTTCAAACAAGACTAATGCAATTCGAAAAAAAAAATACACACCTTTTACTTTCTTTAAGGAGCTCGATATTGAAATTGAATTATCTCTGTAATTGAAAATCCTCGATATCTTAAATTCAGCCCTGTAGTATCCCTCTGAAGCTTCTTTCAAATGCCACAGGTCTGACCTGATTTGGATTCTCCAAGACAAAGTTGTGTCCAATCTCCCACAATGACCTAATTCTGGACTAGTTCAGTAGAGCGAACTTGTACAACTTTCCATGTGTCACTGTTTTGTCCTTTGTCTTTGAAATTGATAGCCAAGAAACTAAAGTCCGTTTACTTGTGACCAATTTTTACGGCACTCCAATCCGATCCTTAGAGAGAGAGTTATTGAACTTTTCCCACGATCACCTCTTTGAGATGAAATTCAGGAGCCTGAAAAAGCACTACCTTCCACAGATCATATCTCCAAAAATATCTCGAACCAAGCTCTGAAAGTTTTTGAAGAATTTCCTCAGGATTTCAGCTTCGCACCATATGAATTTCAGATTCTGAACCTTCGTATAAAAAAGTTTATAGTGCAAATGCCACGATGACCTATTTAGGAGCCGGAAAAAAGACCTTACTTCCACAGATCATATCTCCGCAAATATTGCGCACCAAGCTCTGAAATTTTTATACAAGCTTCCTCAAGATTTCGGCTTCGCACCCTAAAAATTTCAGCTTCTGAAACTTCGTAGAAACAAATTTATAGCGAAAATGCCACGATGACCTATTTGGAGCAGCGAAACCCTAGAATCCAAACCTTTGATACCAAATGTTGTGTAACCAGCTCCAAAAAGAGAAGAAAAGAGATATCAACGCCTTAGAAATAAGCCACTTCGAGGGGGCAACCTCCAATACATTACATAAATGAACAATTCTTGGATGATACAATTTACAAAACCTCCTTTCTGTATATAGGAGTCCATGGGGCCATAATGTAATCCTAGTGGGCCACAATGTAATCCTAGCCGACCTAACAATAATAATTTAAGGGCACAATAATAATAAAATGGGAGTTAAAAGGGTACAATAATAACAATAAGGGGGTTACACTAACAACAATAAGGGACTATACTAGTAATATAGGGACCTAACAGACAAATAAAGTCAGCCAACCATTCAGGTACTAGCTTATAAGCCCGAAATTAATCATGGAAGATCCTAGTTTCATGGAGGTTTTCACAAGAGCAGGGTGCATGCAGTTTTGTCAAATATTACAAGGTCATCATAGACATGTATCACAAGATTTCGCACTAAACTTCAAGGGAACTTCTACGAATGTTGGTATTCTCCATTTGCCAATATCACCTTATAGTATTTCTCAAGCAACATGATTCCCCAGGACAAGAGAAGAATGGTTTAAAGCCACGTCATTTGATTTAAATATTTGTGATGATTATTTGAAGTCGGAGCATGTAGGGATAAATATGACTGTAGGGATTCCTAGAACTTGTCTCAAAGACAACTATTCTAAGCTATTAATGGTGATAAATAATTTACCTGCGAAGGTAGATTTCATACAATATACATGTATAATTTCAAGTTGCTGTTTCATTTTACAGGAAAAAAATATAATGGATATCCCTTTCTACCTTTTTATAAGTATTGGAAAAATGTCAGATAAGGTGCAAGGTAGACCTGAAAGGAGTGAAACCTCCCTCTTTCACCATGGATTGATCAAATTATTAGTGCTAGAAGAACTAAATAAACTAAACAGAGATTGGGAAACCTTTTTGTTTATGAGCGGTTATGAAATAAATGCTTTAACTCCAAGGAAATCTTCTAAATCCAAGAATATTACTCCTAGAAAAGAAATGAATACCATTGTAGAGACAAAAGGTGATCAACAAGAAGGTTTGTAGCCGTAGCTGAAATCATGGAGATAGAAGCTGAATTCATTCAAGAAGCAACACCTCATCCAACACCTAGCAAGCATGCTATAGAACCTGTTACAATTAGCAAGTCTAAATCTGCTGCAAAAAGGTCTAAAAGTAGCACAAAAGAATTTACTGGAGGTAAAGGCAGGCTTGAAGACATTTTACAGGCTATAGACATTGCAGAGACCCCTATAGTGAAAGAAGTTGAGGTAGAAGGATCCAAGGTTAAAAGGAAGGGTCTCATGGCTAAGAAATTAGATTTTTCATCTGAAGGTTTAGGTTTTCTATTTAAACCTATAAAATCTTTCACTAGATCACATATTTCTGAGACTGTTAAAAATGACAGCAAGAAACAGAGGAAAGATAAATGAAAAGGGGAAGTAGTGGAATAAATCATAGTTGTATCTCCTACTGAGATATATTACTAAAGAAAAAGAAGGTAAACCCAAAAGGAAGATTTAGAAGGAGTCTGAGGTAGACTTTCCAAAAGAGAAAACTGAAAAATAGCTTCTTGAAGAACAGTTGAAAGAGACTAGAGAGAGCTGCTAGAAACAAATATGGAGCTGGAAAGATGCAAACAAGATAAACAATTGATAGATGAGGTGGAAAAGAAAGTGACTGATCAAGTTACTCATTTTGAAAAATCCATTGGAAAGGCCAAAAATCTATTGAAGATATCACATCCTTTGTGCATCATGATGAAACAAACAAGGCAGAGGAATTTATGGTTACAGACAGAAAGGAAAAGTCTTCAGAGAAAATTCAAAGAATTGAAAGAACATATGGAGATGATGAAGGCAAAATTAGAGAAGAAAGGTTTGGAAAAAAAGGTTGTAGAAGAAACTATTGAAGTTACTCAAGAAGAATCTGCAGATAAATGAGAAGGTAACAGTAAATAACATATCATTTTTGTCTTATACCATCATATTTCACATTCAGGTATACTCATGGACCTTTCCTAGGTTTAAATTCTAATTTTTTCCAAATCTAAGGGAAGCTAGGCAATTCCGCAGCATATCCTAGGCTTGAAGCCTAGTTTTTGCTGCAGAATTTCTGAAGATATCATTTTGGTTCTAAGCCACTTAAATTGACCTGGTTAAGGAAATATAATGTTTGTATTTAAATTTTTTTGATCATCTAACATGATCCAATGGTCAAAAGTAGCATAGGCACAGCACAGATGACCTAATTGTTTTCACTATGAAATTTTGCTGCGGAAGTAGCTCAAAAATTTGTTTTTACAACAAAGTCAATTTTTGGAAATGTTTGAAGGGTAAGTAAATTTTTCAAAGTTGTTCTCCATGGGAAATGCCAAAGAGTATCAAAGAAGTGATAAAGAGTATCAAAATAGAATATTGCTAGATGGAAACATTTTGTCATGAATATGGTTTGGAGATTCTAGCTCATGATGCTGCCATATCATTAACGTAACAACTCCTTAACAATAGGCAGAGCAGTTTCATGAAGACAGTGAGGGTATTAATGTTTTTATTGTGGTTAGTATGGTTGAAGGACATGATTCCTTTCGAGGAAGTTGGATTATATTTATATTAAAATGTAATAAGTAGGTGTTTGAGTTATATTAGGACTCTAACTCATAATTTAGAAGGTGTCAGTTTCTAGTTATAAATATCTAGTTTGTGGTTAGATTAGGTTGCAGTAAAAGAATTTAATGATCTAGCCATTTGGAAGATTGGATGTAAAGTCTAGATTCCTATAAGTAAACAATACTTCGATGTATGAATGGTTGGAATATGTTACTGATGACTTCTACTATTGTAAATAGGTTCTGATCAGTAATATAGAGTGGCTGTTGGTTTCATCCTTCACATGAGATTCATTTGATACTTTCATGAACACTGTCCTATGTATCTTATTACTTTATGTCAATATGTTAATTTTTGATTACTCAGAATTCGTGATTTGCATGCTCTGACTTCCTTTCAAGCACTAAACTATTGGATATCTTTCTCAATTTCCTACTTTCGATATCTTAATGTTCATTACTCAGAATTCATGTTTTTCATGCTTTGAATTCCTTTGAACATTTATATATTTATTAAACTCTGTATGTGTGTATTCTACTTTCATTTAAATATCTACATGCCTCAGCTTCCACAAGGAGAGCCTTTGTCATTGAGATCTCTGTCACTGACTCCATAGCCCAATGGTAGTAAGCCTTCATTTTTAAACCTACAAATATACAAAACCAAGAAGTAATTCATAGAATTATCCATATAGTACTATCATTATTCAATATCATAAAACCCCCTTGAGAGAGCCCTCTCAAAATAAAGAGGCTAAACTTCAGTTAGAAGTGGTTTAAAAGAGTTACTCCAAGTTGACCATTGGAGCAACCCAATAACACTCAATTTGGTGATAACCAAACTTTTCAACACTGTTATCACCAAATTGATCTTGATTGGTTGCTCATCAATCAACTCAATGTAACTCTTTCAAACCACTTCTAACTGAAGATTAGCCTCTTAAGTTTGAGAGGGCTCTCTCAAAGGGGGTTTATGATTTTTAATAAGGATAATACTAGATGGATAACTCTATGAATTGTAACTTGGTTTTGTTTGATTGCAGGTTGAAAAATGAAGGCTTGCTACTATTGGGCTATGGAGTCAACATCAATACTCTTAGTGACAGTGGTTCTTCACATGGAAGCTGAGGCAGATAGAGGTTTTTAACAAAGATAATTCATACACATAACATAGGAAAACACAATAATTTCACCCCTAAAGGAAGTCAAAGCATAATATTATGAATTATGAGTAATTAGAGATAAAATATACTGCAAGTGATTAAACATAAAGATGTAGAGTAATAGAACATCAAAAACCTCATGAGAATCTCAAGTCTAGAAGTAGAATGTCAATGTGTATTACTGAGAATGGATAAAACATACAAGCAACAATTTGGTGCAACATTCTCCAACCCTTTTCTCTTCGATGTTTAGTTTATAAATAGACATTATTTACAATGTAGATGATCTGCCCAGCTAGCTAGATCTTCGAATTCTACTCTGACACTTATCATAACTGAAACCACTAACTTGAAACAAAAAAATGACAACTATCCTTTAAAGAAAACAAACTCCTAATAGGACTCTATCTCCTATTTATTACATTCATTTATCTTATCAGTGAAACAATTACATAATGAATGTCACATGCTCGAAGGACAAATCACCATCACTTTACATATTTAAATCACCCCTAGATCTGTGAAACACAATCCTACTTTTTAGGTGTGGATAACCCTTCACATTAATCCCTGTTTTTCCTGATGAGTTGGCTGTGTGACACTCCATTTAAGCAATGATTCTCTGCTGATATGTCCCACTGACATGCTAGAGGTATCCAACTGGAAAATGTGCTGTTGAGATGCTCAAAATTCCTCAAAAATCTCCTCACTATGAAACAGGGTAGTTTAGGCAGTTTCGTAGCGAGTTTTAGTAGCATATGAAAGCTTGCTTTTCCATCTATCTATTTGAATCCTTTGCTATTCCAACACCTTTATTATGCCAAGACACCTTGCAAACATTAAATCTCCCTTCATAAAACTTGAAAAACTGAGTTTTAAGGCAAAAATGCACCTACAAAATTTTTTGTAGCATATTTCTGGCTTCAAGCCTGAGGTACGCTACGAAACTGTCCAAAAAGTCAGAATTGTTGATTTTAAGATTGTCTTCAAAAATTGTTCTCCAGCTGCAAAATTTGGGTTCTCTGCATGTTATGAATCTCATCAAACATATTCCATCTCAATTTTTTACTCATATGGTGTTTCATTGATCTGAACTTATGCAGGAATGCAACTGAATACAAAAATAACCATAAACATAGAAATACAGTGGAAATAAGGCTTCATTTCATTAATATCAAATCACATAAATATGCTTACAAACATGATGGAAATAAAATAGCTAGGGTGCTAGTAGCGAATCTCTAAGAAGAGATGTGGCTACTACAGACCTCTGAACTGTATTACAATGAGGCTCGAGGGCCTATTTATTATGAAGAAACAATGGAGAATTCTAAATGTCCAAAAACCTAACCCTAGGAGATGAAGGGCCAAAAATATGGGCCCCGTTTGGGTAAATTGGTGTTTCAACTTCCCAGGGACGTAACTTTGGCATACTATCTTTGTTTGGGGCTTCAAAACAGCTCCGGA
Source organism: Pinus albicaulis (assembly GCA_034641835.2). Lineage (NCBI taxonomy): Eukaryota > Viridiplantae > Streptophyta > Pinopsida > Pinales > Pinaceae > Pinus > Pinus albicaulis. The sequence continues at coordinate 558,302,277 of CM076576.1, read as the reverse complement.
AGTTCAGGACCTGAAAAACTGCTAAAAATAGTAAGTTGTGAAAAAAAACTAAAAGAGACAATGGTGGGGCCCCAAGTTTAATAGGCGAGTGGCCACCAATATCCACCTGGATCATTCCTCCCCCATTAGGAAGCAATGGTCCCCATTGTGTTGAGTTCCTCCATGAGATGAGGAAAATTCTGTTGAACTTGGTCCCTGGTGAGCCACTTGCTTTGGTGCAGGAGTTGGCCAGCTTTGAAAACCCGATACAGTTGGATCTTCTGTCGACGAGTGTTCTTGATTTGCATGTCCATGATACAATTTGTGGTGGCCTGTTGCATGCAGTCTAGGTTTAACTCTTTTGGTGTGAGTTCTTCTGCAATGTTAGAGGTGTCCAATAGAGGAGGGAAGTAGGGACGAAGGCGGTCTACATTGAATACTGGGTGCAGACCAAGGAATGGTGGAATACTGAGCTCTAAGGCATTGTTCCCTATAGCCTTGGTGATGGTGTATGGTCCATATCAGAGCGAGCGAATCTTGCGGTGGGGTCCAGTGAGGCGCTCCTTCTGCAAATGTAGCCACAATTTTTCGCCCACCTATAAGTTGTATGGCACTCGATGTTGATCATGTCGTTGCTTGTACTTAGCATTTTATTTGTCTAATATGTCATGAACCTATTGGCGGATGTGCTGAATGCACTCTATGAAGTTGTTTGCTTTGTCAACTTCAGACTGGACATGAGTCGAATCGGCCTGATTAGCTGCAAATGGCATGGCTACATCAATGGGTCATAGTAGCTGGAATCCCAAGCCCACCTGAAAGGGGTTGTGGCTAGTTGAGCTGTGGAGATCTCGGTTATAACTATGTTGTACATAGGGAAGGCTCTCATCCCATGTGCATGGATGCTTTGAATTGTACATGCGTAGAATGTGTACAATCATCCTGTTGATGACCTCTGTCTGGTCATCAGTTTGGGGATGGAAAGCTATGGACTTGGTGAGATTCGTGTCCAACATTGACCAGAAGCTGGACCAAAATGTGCTGAGGAACCTGCTATCATGATTTGATATGATAGACTGCGGGATCCCAAAGAGCACCCACACTTGTTCAAAGAAGAGTTTAACAGTGGCTTCTGTTGTGATATTCTTCTTGCAGGCCGCCATAATGGCCATGTTTGAGAATCTGTCGACGACCATGAAAACACAGTCATTTCCATGCTTAGTAGAAGGAAGGCCTGACATGTAATCCATGGAGTTGGATTTCCAAGGTCAACTAGGAGTAGGTAGCGGATTATAGAGCCCTTGCTTCTTGATGGTCAGTTTGGCAATGGCGCAAGCAGTGTAGGATCTGATGTACTTCCCGACATCCTGTCGAAGGTTCGGCCACTAGAAATACTTCTGCAGTACTGCCACTATTTTCTCGACCCAAAAATTCCCAGTGACTCGACTGTAGTGCACTTCCCATATCATCTTGGCACACTCACTTGAAGGAACACAAAGGTGTCCCAGATGACATAATAGTGCATCTTGGAGGTGAAAATTTGGAACTTTCATACCCCCCCAAGAGTGCCTTGTATGTGTAGCTAAATTCTGGATCGCTCTTGTAGAGAAGTGGCCAATCAAAAGTCTCATGCCCACAAGAGTTGAGAACGGTGGTTATGGCCACGATCGGTGGTTGGATGAGGCAATTTGCAACATTATTGGTGCTACCCTTTTTGTACTCGATGTTCAAATGAAATTTTTGCAGATATGTGGACCACTTTTAATGGCGATCGTTCTGCAACTTCCCTTGTGTCTGTATGAACTGTAGGGGTTGGTGGTCTATGTGGATGAATGTCTCCTTCCCCAAAATGTAATGATTCCATTGTCGACAAGCCTGCACAATGGAATACATTTCTTTTTCATAAGTGGGATAATTTCAAACTGTGTCGGACAATGTCTCACTGTGATATGCCAATGGATGCCCCTGTTGAGTAAGAACTGCCCCAATAGCATATTTAGAGGCATCTGTCTCGATCTCAAATGGTTGTTGTAAGTCTGGTAATGTGAGCACTGGGGCAGAACAGAGGCGATGTTTCAATTCTACAAATTCCTTCTGTTGAGATTCCGACCAAGAGAATTTTTCTTTCGCTCCTCCCTTGGTGACTTGACTCAAGGGCCAAGTGATATGAGAGAATCCCAACACGAACCTGCGATAGAAATTAGCAAGAACCAAAAATCTGCGAAGCTCTGTTAGGGTGGTTGGGGCTGGCCAATCCTGAATGACTTGGATCTTGGCTGGATCCGCATGCACCCCCCTTTCATCAATAATGTATCCCAGATATTGAACCTGGGTCATGCCAAAAGTGCACTTCTACAAATTGGCACACAACTTGTGTTGCCGCAATGTTTGGAGGACTTCTCGAATGTGGTGGAGGTGCTCTTCCCAAGTCTGGCTGAAGACAAGAATGTCATCCAAGTATACCACTACAAATGAGTTGGTGAATGGATGAAATATGTTGTCCATCAACCTCATGAAGGTTATGGGATCATTTTTCAATCCGAAAGGCATGACGAGCCATTTGAAAAGGCCCTCCTTGGCTTTGACGGCAGTCTTCCACACATCAGAGGGTTCGATTGGTACCTGGTGATACCCAGACTTCAAGTCGATCTTGCTGAAATATTTTTCCCCTTTGAGTTGGTCCAAAAGATCATCAATCCATGGGATCGGGTACCTATTCCAGACAATGATCTTTTTCAGTGCCCGATAATCAATACAGAGTCTCCAAGTCCCATCCTTCTTCTGTACCAACACAATTGGGATCCCAAATGGTGATGAAATTGACCGGATGTGACCTTTCTGTAGTAGCTCCTAAATCTGCCTCTTGATTTCATCATTCTATAGAACAGAGTGCCTATAGATCAGTCCATTGGGTAGAGGTGCACTTGGGGTCAGGTCAATGGGGTGCTTGACCTAACAGTGTAGAGGCACACCCGTGGGTGAGGTGAAGATGTCCCCGTACTCCTCCACAACCTTGTCCATTTGTTGTTGTTGTGCAGAGGAGCCATGTCTGGAGGTCATGGCCACAGTATTCTTCTTTCCCTGGGGGTAGACCATCAGGAAAACAAATTTCCTGGTTTGGGAAATGAGGTTACTACATTGTTTTGTAGTAATCAAGGAGATAGTGGGAGGCGGTGGTACCTCTGATATCCTGTACAATTTATTTCCCAAAGTAACAATAACAGCGTGAGGCTGGGAATCATACAAAGCATGTCGCTTCCACAAGTATGGTTGGCCTAATAATACATCAGAAACATCAATAGGAGAAATTTCACACAATACCTCATCAGTGAAGGGCTTGATGCTATAGGGAAGGCGGCATTGCTGGCTAATGCAGAGATCCCGTCCTTGGTGAAGCCACCCGATGGTGTATGGTTGTGGGTGCGCTGTGGTCGACAAGCCCAACTGCTTCATGACATCTACTGAAATGAGGTTCTTTTGGCTCCCATTGTTGACAATGAACCATAGTGGGGAACCCTTTACCCACATCTGGGAGTGGAAGAGATGCTTTGCCTCCTCTGGATCTTCTGGTTCCTCCTTCTGGATCTTCGTAGTGGCAACAATGGCATTGGGCTCCGCATAAATAATCTACTTGCCTTTGTCATTCACCTTTTCAGGTTTTGATTCAGAGTCAGAGCATGCATCTAATTTAGAAGCCCTCATCTCAGCCACCAGTAACTGCTTGGCCTGACACTCACTTGTGTTGTGAGTGGAGCTCTTATGGAACTCACACCACTTTCCCGTGTCCTTCTTTGGCTTTGCAGTGTTGTTCTTTGCTTGTGTCTTTGGTAGGTTGTCTTGGGCTGCCATGCCTTGGTTTTTTCCTTTGTTCTGCAGTTTGGGGGCACCTTTCCCTTGCTTTTGATTCGCAGATACAAAGTCTCGCTTCTTTTGTTTGAATTTCTGCTCAATCTTGGCAGCATACCGGTATGCCGTACCAAGTGAGGAGATTTTGAGGAACTCCATTTCCTCCAGAATGTATTTGTGCATACAACCTCGATACTTTAGCACCAAATGTTTCTCCAAATCTTTGATACCCAAATTTGTGTGCAGGGTATGGAAATTTTTTTTTAGCTCATGCACATCTTGATCCCTTTGTTGTCGCAGCGTGGTCCATTGTATGCACTTGTCCTCATAGCTCCCCACAGGATAGTATTGTTCCTTGAAGTCATCTCGGAAATAATTCCAAGTGGGTATGGCTGAGAACAGAGAGGGTTATGTCTCGTTCGTTTTCTCACAGTGGGTTTCCCAGCAGTCCTTGACATGGGGGGTAGCTTTGAGGAGTGCAAAAATAATCTTCTCCCGGTCGGAAAAATCATGAACTGAGAAATATCCTTCTAATAGATTCAACCATCTATCTACGGCATCTGCATCTATCTGACCCTAAAATATGGGAATTTCAAAGTTTACTTGTACCTTAAAGGGAGTTGTGCCTCCAGAGTGGCTGCTGGATGCAGATGCACCGCCGGTGGGCAGTCGTTGAAGGATCTGGGCAAAGTTATCCATCATCATGTTCCTTGTTTTTCAAGGGCCTCCTCGAGCAATATTTTGATAGGATCTCCTACTCCCTCATCTTTCTTTTCGTCCCCCATGGGCATCCGTCGGGGTTTGCGAGGCTGATCTAGAAAAAGTTCCACCAGATCGAGCCCTAACTCCTTATACCCCGACCTCGTTGGGGGCATGCAAAGAAGGATAGAGAAAAAGAAGACTGCTCTGATACCACTGATCTGGATTTACGCAGAAACGCAATAGAATATAGAAATAACCATAAACATATAAATATAATGGAAATAAGGCTTCATTTCATTAATATGAAATCATAGAAATATGCTTACAAACATGATGGAAATAAAATAGCTAGGGTGCTGGTAGCGAATCTCTGAGAAGAGATGTTGAAACTACAGACCTTTGAACTGTATTACAATGAGGCTTGAGGGCCTATTTATTATGGAGAAACAATTGAGAATTCTAAACGTCCAAAAACCTAACCCTGGGAGATGAAGCCCCAAAACTATGGGCCCCGTTTGGGTAAATTGGTGTTTCAAATTCCCAGGGACGTAACTTCGGCATACTATCTCTTTTTGGGGCTTCATAATGGCTCCGGAAGTTCAGGACCCGAAAAACTGCTAAAAATAGTAAGTTGTGAAAAAAAACTGAAAGAGACAATGGTGGGGCCCCAAGTGGAATAGGTGAGTGGCCTCCAATATCCACCTGTATCATTCATCTTCATTTACAATCAATTAGCTGATGGGCTTTTCTGCCATTGGCATCTTCAGCCCTTCCTTTTCTAACTTCATTTGAATCAAATCCAGTTGCTCCTGAAGATCTTCCACTTGGTCTTTTAATGCTCTGTTTTTTGATTGTAAATGAAAGTTCATCCTCCTAACATGTTTAACCTCCCCTCTTAGTGGCTGAGTCCATTTTAGCAACTTTTCTATATTGTCCAAGGTTTTTGAAACACTTGTGACTTGTTCTTCCCATATTTTCCTCATTTGTTCAAATTTAACCTTCTCAGCTCTATGTTTATTTTCCTCCAGCTTCAAACATATATCTCTTTACATGCTTCCTTCAAATTCCCTTTGAGGGCTTCTATTTCTATTTTTTCAATCATTTTCTCTTTTCCCTTTCTTTGCTTGATAACTAGTTCCTCCTTTGCTGGTGAAGACAAATCTATGATGTTTGTTGGCTGGGAAAATTCATTGATTTTCTGAGTCTCTTTTCTTGCCATGACCTTCCTTGCATGTTTGGTCATTGGCTTCCTAGGTTGAAAAATGAAACCAACATCATCACCTACAAAATCTAGTTTTTTATCAGTCTTACCTTTCTTCAGATTTCTTCCTTCATCTTCAATGTCTTCAGCTTGCACAATGGGTGACTCTTTAATGTCAATTGCATGCAGGATATCCTCCAAATTTACTTTAGCCAATGTCTAGATTCTAGTGACTCTATTGCTACCTTGTTTGCTGACTGTTTGATTCTATATTGCAAGTGCTATTTGAGGTGTGTTAGTCTCCTACAAAGGTTCTGTTTCCATGTTCATTGGTTCTGGAGGAGATGATCTATCTTCTTCTTCAACTTCCTCTTCCATAGCTGGTGATGAAGTAGTTATAGGTTTGGAGGCTTTCTTAGGAGTAACCACATCAATTTCATAACCAATCATGAACAAGAAGGAAGTCAAATCTCTGTCTAACCTCCTCAATTCCTCTAACACTAACAACTTAATTAGACCATGATGAAAAATAGAAGTCTCACTTCCTTCTGTCTTGATTTGAACCTTATCTGACATTTTCCCTAGACTTCTGTATAAATAAAAAGGTAAGTCAATTGACCTCTTACCTACAAAATGCAGAATAAGTCTGAGATGATAGGATTAGACCATGTGAAATCCTTCACAGGTGAAATAATTTTGAATGACCATCAACAACTTTGCATAATTCTCCTTCATGAAACTCCTAGGCATAACATTTGTCAAATAAATTTCACAGTGTTCTTGTTTGATGAACTCTTTGCAATCTTGCATTGTGAATTTGATACCTTTAAACCACTATTCCTTCCTGTAGCTGATGAGATGCTCTCTGGTGTCACTGTAAGGTTCATAATTCCAACCTTTTAAGTTGTTCGTGTGAAGCTGGTGGCAAAATCCTTTGAAACCTATAAATGAAAGCCCTACAACCTTTGACAGAATTGCAAGTAGCCAATTTTTCTGAAAACCTCCATGGAAGTAGGGTCTTCATTGAGTAAATTCATATCCATGGGCTCATACCTATGAAAATGGCCACCCTTATTTGTTTTCCTTCTTGCAGCCATGGATGCTTTATAGTCTTCACTGCCTTGCTTGCTGATGACACCTGCAGAATGCAAACTTGCCAGCCACCTGCTTGGCTTGATGAAGTAGCTCTCCATAAATCGACTCACATGCAAGGATGAATCATAATATGACAAAAGGCTAATTTAGGTAAGGTTTAATAGTTTAAGTGACAACTCGAGCTTCAATCATAACACGTGCAGGTAAAAAAGGTAATGATGACATCAAGCACGGCTATGTACATTTAAATTTACCATAATAACCTTGAATTACCTACATCTTAACTCCTCTAATAATAAAATGACACCTCATACAAATATGAAAAGATAGGTTTAAAAAACAGATTTTCGTAGCAAAATTAGTTAAGCCTCTGACAAATTCGGTACGAAACTATTAGGCAGTTTCGTAGTGAAAACTGTTGTTTTCCTGTGTAAAATGCTACAAAATTTTGAAAAACTGACAGATGCACCCTTTTGATTTTTAAAGCATGGGAAATGACAACTGAAACCATATAAGGACTGATTTTACATGAAATGGCATAAATGGAGGTGATCATGAAACTTAGGATAGGCTAAAAATGTAAAAAAAATAAAATCCTATACCACATTAAAATGGATTAGGATACCTTATCCATTTGGTGAGTGACCTATATGACCCTATAAATAAATGTTTCACAACTTTATGAGTGATAACAAGCACCTCCATCAGATCCATGCTTGATATTGTAGAGCCATTTCAAGGTGACAACTGCTTTGTCCTTCGATCTTGGAACCATATCCCAGACATCATTCTTCGTTATGGACTCATACTCTTCGTGCATAGCATCCTTCTAGACTTGATGCTTTAAGACTTCCTAAAAATATCTAGGCTCAGATTGTACAATAGTACTCATGGCTGCAAGATACCCTTGGTATCTATTTGGCTTCTTGCTTTCATGGAATGCCCCCCTTGGGGCCATATGTCCCTCAAAATCCTCGAGAGTGTCCCTGAGCCACGATGGTCTCTTCCTTATCGAAGGAGGTGGATCAATCAGGTCCATCAGTCCTTCAACACTAGACATCGTCTCATCCTTTGGTTCTTCTTGATTTCCAGGCCTTGCCTCATGATCTTCCCCAGATCTTGGAAGATTGACTACTTTCCTCAGGGAAGCATCTTCATCAAAGGTGACATCGTGGCATATCTCCACTTTCCTTTGAAAAAACACATAGACTCTATAGGCCTTTGAAGTTTCATTGTAGCCCACAAACATTCCCTTCCTTCCAGAAGCATCCAGCTTGCTCCTCTTTTCTTTAAAAACATGAAAATAAACAGGACATCCAAAAACTCTAAAATGTGAGACGTTAGGTTTCTTACCAGAGAAAACCTCTTCAGGAGTTTTGGAGTCTAGAGCGGAATGCCAGCATCAATTTTTTATGTACATATCAGTGTTTGCAGATTCTCCCCACAGAAAATTCGGTAGACCCTAGTCACATAGCATGGCATGGGAAACTTCCACAATGGTCCTATTTTTTTTTTCAACAACGCCATTCTTCTTAGGAGTGTAGACATCTATGGTCTACCTCTTGATGCCAGCTTGTCTGCAAAATTTCTTGAACTTGTTCGTCTCACATTCAGTGCCATTATCGGTCCTCAATATCTTGATCTTCTTCCCTGTCATATTTTTCACCAAGGATTTGAAGGTATGAAACCACATGAAAGCCTCATCCTTATTTTTCAAGAAGTATATCCAGGTTTTGCGAGATAAGTCATCTATGAATGTCATATAATAAGAAAATCCTCCCAAGGATGTCACGAGCAACATACTAGATAGATCAGAATGTATTAATTGCAAGACATTACATGTCTTTGTGATGCTTTAGGGGAAAGGTCCCCTTGTATTCTTTCCTTTTGCACAAAACTGACATACACCTTCATGATTATTTTTTAACTCAGGCAACCCCGTCACCACCTTCCTTGCTTCGGGAAGGGCCTTTTAGTGAAGGCGTCCAAACCTCCGGTGCCATAGTTCTGTCTGTCGGATAGTATCACACGTCATCTCTCCCAGTGGACTTCCTCCAACCTGGTAGAGTGTATCAACTCTAAACCCAATGGTGATAGATTCCTTGAAACTCTTCTTCCAAATACACACCTACCCATCAATGAATGCCATATTGAAACCTTTGTCTTCCATGGCTGAAATAGACACAAGGTTCTTCTTCAAATCATGTACATAGAGTACATCTTGAAAGCGGAGGACTTGACCTTGAGACAAGTGGAGGGTCATAGTCCCTGTCCCTTTCACGATATATGTGGCATTATCTCCAAGGATAATTTCCAGATTAGTATCCTTCTCAACCATATAAGAAAGTGATTCCTTGAACCCAATGATGTGCCTTGAGGCACCACTATCTATCAACTAGACATCCATAGTGTCAAGTGGAGATGCAACAGAGAGGGTAGATACATGAATCGATTCATTTATTTTATCAACAACAATTGATTCCTCATACCTGGAATTTCTTGATCTTTTGAAAGGTTGACCATTTCCGCCGGAGGGAGACTTCCTCTTTCCCTTGAACTTTTTGTTCCTTTGATTTCCATTCCTCTAGTTGTTGTTGTTGTCATCATCATCAGGAGAATCATTATTGAAAGGGCATTCTCTAGCATGCTGACTTGGCTTGTGACAAGTGTAACACTTGCCCTTCTTTCCTTGGGTCCCTTCTCTTCCTTTTTTCCTTGGAAGACCAAAGTTCTTCTTCCTAGAATGAGTAGCGAAGGCAACATTTCCTTCATTTTCATATTCCTTCATCCTTGTCTCTTCTTGTACGCATCTCGACAGTACTTCATCAAAGTCAGGTATCACATTTTTATTGAGAATGGTAGTGTTGAAAACATGCCATTCAGATGAGAGACCTCCAAGTGCGGTGAGAACCATCTCTCGATCAACTATTGTCTCCACAATATCTAGAAAATTATTCCCGATCTCGGTCAGCTTTAGAAAATATGATTGAACAGACTCATCCCTGCCTTTTTCAGATTCTTCAATTGATTCTTGAAGAATAGGACTTGATTCGAATTTTTGGCCTATAAAATGTTGACAAACTTATCATACATATCCTTGGATGTGCTTAGCTCAGAGATGTAGGAAACCAGACTCTTATGAATTGAGTCACTGATCATCAACTTCACTTTGATTTCTCCATTCTTGTACTTTGTTTTGGCAACAACAATTATAGTGGATGGAGGCTCTGGAATTTTACCCTGCACATAGTCCATGAAATCTTGGTCTTCCAACATAAGATCCAATGTCATCTTCTAGGCATGGAATTCATCCTTCTCAGTCAATTTGTCATCAGCCTTAAAGCCATTTTAGTTAGAGGAACCCATGCTCTTCTTCAGTGATTGCTACAAACTAGGGCTTTATCTTCACCTTAGCTTTGATACCATGTAAATTTTTGTAGATGTTTTATTCTTGATGAAAATTTAATTTTTATCCCAATATCATACATCAATCATATAAACAAAAAAGTAAAATGCTGATAGAATATACTAGTAGATCGATAGAAGACAAGCCAAAATATATAATTGTGTTGGTGCGTTACGATGGTTAGTAGGATGCTTCAACCAAAAAAGTATCAATATGTTCATCCAACCAGAAATGTCACACAACCCTCTAGAACAACCAAAATGGTCAACCCAAAAGTCAACCAAAAGTCAATGTTGACAGTCAACGGTCAACACAAATAGCAGTAGCAGCTAGGTCAACACAGCCAAGTCAAATTCAACATCTAGCCTCAGGAATAGTGCCAAAAAATGTGGATTTGGAAAATCAAAATTCTGGGAGAGTTTCAAGTCTATTTGACCTTGCGTTGACCAAATTCAACGCTAGTCAACGTTGCTGCAGAAGCCCTAGGCCGAAAATAGAAATGCGTTGCTGCTGAAATTTTACCACATGTGGAGAGAAGAGCCTCCAAAGTCATCTAACCATTGAGATGCAGAGAGACAAATGTGTGTGAATGAGATGATTGAAAATGTCCTCCAACATTAACCAATATATATCCATCAATGAGGGTGTATGTGACACAACTGCTGGGGTACAAAACCTTAAGGCCAACCTGTACATATTTTGAATAAATTCAAAATAAATGTTCTGCTTATAGCCATAAGATGATCTTTAGATCGATCTTGCAACTCTCCAAAAGAGGAGTCCAATAAAAATATTGGCATCTTCTTCTGAGCATCACAAAATGGAGTTTGGACCTAGTTGTCCAAAATTAACACTTATTTTATGTTTAATTGACATATGATATTAAAAAAACATATAAACAACAAATAAATATTTTAATTTCAATCATAAATAAAATATTTCAATGTCCATATTAAATAAAATAACTTTATATCATTTTTTTTGTAAGCTTGGTGGGACTACATCTTCATAATGTCCAATACATCACCCCAATCGAGGTGGGCAATTGAACCGGTGACTTCACATCAAGAAGTACCTTAACAGAGCACCAAAACACCATCTATCCAAGACCCCATGGACACTTTTATATCAATTTTATATAGAGAAAATTAAAGTACTTAAAATTTAATTAAAACTAATATCTTGAATATAGATTGAGGGATATATGCAATTTATTCAATTCTCAATATACATTGATATGTAACATTTAAAAAAATATTAATACTTCTTTTTATTCTTATTATGGGTCATAACTGAAATATTTGAAGTATCATCTTTCGAAACCAGGATGAGAGTGATGGAGTGCACGAATGAGGTTTTTTGCAGGTTAGGGTAGGAGGTTGGCGCAACGACGACTCGAACGAACGATGCTCCAGGAAAGGCTATCTTGTGCATGGGTTCTTCTTGCTATTGGTGTGAATTAGGTGACATGCTCCAGTTCCTCAATGGTGGAAATGAAGTATCAGGGTTTTGCAAAGGAGGGAAGGGGCCTGCGGCTGCGGCAGGCGACACTTTTTCTCGAAGAAGGAAGGCGACGATGTTTGGGGTAGGAGACCCTGGGTTTCGAAGGAGGCAGGGGTGGAGTGGATTAGATGCAGTTGAGTCAGGAGATGGGCATGACTCTCTTACAGATCTCCTGCACGTTTCGATGGCCATATGCAAATCGATAGGAAAAGGGTCTCACACAACAGGGACTGGATCAATCTGGATCTAAAGGGCGAGTCTTCTCTGGGTGAATATTTCCCTTCCTCAAGATTTTACTGATTTTTATACTGTAAGCTATACCTCCTTTTTCCAGATCTCTATCTCGTTTGTAGCCTAGGGTTCTAGGTATGTCGGCTCTCTCCCACCTCCAATGCTCTTTGGTCTGAGGATTTGGAGAGGAGCTGGACATAATACAGAGTCCCCACTATGTGAGGAAATAAAGGCCCTTGGATCCGATGACTATGATGCTGCAGGGGCCTCTTTGAGGAGTATAGACATAAAATACCTCAAGGAAGAAGTAGAAGGAAAAGGAAATAACGCAGCAGACAGTTTCCAGATTTTTATAAGAACATTAGGCGGAAAATCCCAAACCCTCTTGGTACAAGATTTGAAGCAGACCATAGATATGAAGTAGAAGATCCAATTCTTATCAGGTATCCCAGCCACAAAACAGAGTCTGATATTTTTGAGAAAAACACTACGGGAAGGAAACCTTTTAAAATATTACCAGATCCAAAGGAATTCTTCCATAGTCTTGAATCTAAGATTCAAAGGAGGAGTTGCAAAAGGAAGCACATCGACTAGATATGACCAAAACAGAACTCAAGGACATATGAGAGGATAAAATAATTTCAAAAAAGGAACCCAAAATGGCCCATCATACAAGAATATTCTGCAGGGGAAGAACAAAGAAACAACACCACTTGAACAGGAAGAGAACATGCCCAAACCTTATATCGTGGAGAAAATGAACTGCATTCCAGAACTGAACATTGAGGCACCAGAGATCGAGGAATATAGGTATTCCTTCAAAACGCATGCAATAATATGAAGATTCAACTGCTACTGTCCAAAACCATTGGAGCTATTCCATTGGATTTTTACCAATTGGACCATGGACTGTGACATACACCTATGCTCCAAGGGATACTTTATTGTCAAGTTTCCATCACAAGAAGCCAGATACATTATCCTTAGAGTGGGTCCATGGTTCTAGGGGTCAATTGGACTTTTCATTACCCCTTGGTTCCCATATTTTGATGCCAATACGATGGATATAACCAAAATTCTGGTTTGGGTCCGGCTATATAATCTCCCGCTCCATTTCTAGAATGAAGGAGTTTTAGAGGGCATCGGAAACAACTTGGGAAGATATATCAAAACATATATCCATAGGCTAGAGGAGAGAGTATTCACTTTTTCATGATTCTATGTAGAGGTGGACCTCATCAAGGGGCTTCCTGAAAGTATCATGTTGAAACACAATCAGCAAAAACGGCTGCAACACCTGGACTACGAAAACACAACATTCAAGTGTAGAATATGTTGGAAAACAAGGCATCTACAAAACACCTACCTTGATGCAACGAGGGAGAAGAGGAAGAAGAAGAAAACAGGGAAAGCATCAAAGGGATGGAAATTTCCCTTAAGAGGACCAGAGCAAGAGTCAGAAGATGAAGGGGATATTGTTAGATGATCCAAAAATAAAGTTTATCATAGGTTATAGTGTTTGAATAAAATAATTATTAATTTAAGATATTAAATTAATAATTATTATTCTAGAATATTTAATATATTTGTGAGATATTTAGAATTAGAATTTTTTTATTAAAAATTAGGACTCCAGAAAAGAGTCGTTTCCTAGGCTCTAAGTTAGGAGTGAAGTTAGTAGAGTGGTTAGAATCTCATTTATTGTAAATGGACACTTGTTTATTTTCCAAGTGATCCATAACAAGATTAAGTTAGAGCATAGAGCTTATAAATAGGTTAGTTTCCTATTTTCATTGTAATGTGTAAGGAGAGAATGTGAGAGTGAGTTTACGTGTGTAAACTCCTGTAATTTGCTATGTAATATTTTTGCTTGATCAATAAAGTTGCATGTCTAAGGACACTTCTACACTTTCATGTGGTATCGGAGCCACGGTAACGTTGTGAGGAGGAGATTCCAGCTCTATCAGGTCATGGAAAACTCAACTCCGTTGAAGTGATCGACAAAATATTGGCATGAAATTTGCAAATTTTTTTATTGATTTTAGATCTGCAAATTCTAAAATCATTTTTAAACCAGCAAATGAAAATTTGTGTGAATTTTTTGTTTCAAAATGTTTTTGTAATATATAAAAAGAAAAAGGAAGAGACAAGCGCAGTAAATTTACATATTTAAGAGTTTTAAACAAGCACTGTCAATCCTCATGTCCGCCCCTCTCTGCAACAAATGGTGATAGCCACAGCACATCAGTGATAACCATTGATTAATAACCAGTGTTCAGTTAAGTTTAAGAACCAACTGCCTCAGCGTTTTAAATGATTTGGTTCATTTGATTCTAAATATCATTTTTTCTAAAGGCCCATTTTCAACGTTTTTTTGGTTTTCAGCATTTGAAACAACATTTTTAGTTTCCCGGCGTTGTAAGTCGATTCTGCAAATAATTGAACTAACATTTTTGTCTTCCATTTTGCATCGATTCTGACATCAATTCTGGAAAATCGATTCTACAAATAATTGAACCAACATTTGAATAGAACCAACGTTCATTTGTGGCATGAAGCATCGATTCTGCATGTCTAACCAGTGTTTGAATAGAATCAACGTTCTGCATGTTTGTATTCCAGCATCTGACAACACTTGAGATCGTTAAATCCAACGTTTGACATCTTGGATCGTTTTCATGTGAAGGTCATTCCGCAGCGTTTGTCATGTAAATGCGTTTGGAACCAACGTTTTTTGACACCACTTTCAGTATTTTGAAGCCTGTGTTCCAACCAGTTTGAACGCTGCCCAATGCACTTTCAATCCAACATTTAATTGGCTTGTATTCCAGCGTTCATTCCAGCGTTTTGAAACAGCGTTCATTCCAGCATTGATCCCAAGGTTTGATTATAATGAGATACTTCATTGCACAGTAGTCATTGGTGCATTTTAGTTAAATATCGCTACTTACCACGTTCAATTAAAAGAATATAACTTGGAATTTGGTCAGAGCATGCGTATGCTAGTAGTTTAGCTCGGTTTGCTGCAAACCTTGGACCAGTTGTCTGGAAGATTGCAGCTCAGAAAATAAGGAGAGCACTCTTGCCATTTCCGCACGGGGTGTAATCAAACTAGCGTTTGTAGTTTGCAGTCAGTCAGCCAGCGTTCCAACCAGTTTGTATTCCAGCGTTTTAAAGTAATTTCCAGTGTTCTAGTCAGCATTAATGATTGGTGAAATTAAAAAGTGGAGTTGGTAATTGGAGTTTTTTTAAATTGTAATTTTGTTTTGCAATTAAAATCATATTTTATTTGGAGGAATAAGTAGAAATATTTTTTTGGAGCATTGTAATTGGAGTAATAAGGGTGTTGTAATTTTTTGGGGTAATAAGGGTGTTGCAATTTTTTGGAGTAATAAGGAGACTTGTGCTTTGTAATTTGTTTATGGAGTGAAAGTGTGACTCAAAGTAATTTTATTTTGAGGGGGGGTAATTTTTTTTACCAGATTGTGAAAGAGCACTATTGTAAAAGTCAGATTTTGAAAGTTGCCTTGTAAATATTTGAGAAATTGACTAGAGCCAAGTACAAAGCTCAGTCAATTTTCTCCTATTTCGACGACTATTCGAGAGTCAAGGCCAAGCCCCAATAGTTCGTTTTTTGCGTCGTGTGTTGCTGTTGTGTTGTGCATCTTGATTTTTTGGAGCTTGATTCGTGGTGTGAAGTCTTAACACTACACTGTCTAAGTTGATTAATTTCTTTTTTGATTCCGACAAACTTGAAGGCTCAAAATCTTACAAAACATGGCAACGCCTCATCGAAAGCATTCTTGTTTATAATGAACTATGGCATGATATTTGTGATGGAGATGTAAAGCCAAATAAACCTATAGATGCAACTACGCTAGCAAAATGGGAAGTTAAAAACGCCAAAGCATTAGCTCTCATTAAATCCTCTGTCAATGGTGAAATGTATGTCCATATCGAAAATGCTAAAGATGCATGGTCTACTTTGAGAACTTTTAAAGAGTTGTTTGATACTCAGCCTCAATCAAAAAGAGTTGATATACAATTAAAATTGTTGCATCAAAAATTGACTGAAGAAGGAGATATTCTTGAATACATCTCCAGACTTAAGAATATTAAGCAGGAAATTCTTAATGCTGGTTTTTAAGCAGTTGATGATAGTTTTATGGTCACAATTTTAATCGCTGGGCTTCCTTCTTCCTACACACATTTTTTAGAAACTCTACAGCTTACTGGAAAGTTAGAAAAGCTAAAGTTTGATGAGCTCTGCGAAATGTTGACTCAACATGATAAAACTTTTGGGAAGAAAAAGAAAGTTGGTGAAGATGTTTTTCTCACAGAAGCCAGCACTAGCAACTCCCTAGCTGACAATTCCAAAAACAAAGGCAAAGGTAATTTTAATCAAAATCAAGCAGCGCAAGGTTGTGGTCGCAGTCAACAAAGAGGAAAAAAATCCAACAGAGGCTCAAATTCAGGCAGAAACAATTCTCAAGGCAGAGGCAACAATCAAAACAGAGGATCTCAGCAAGGCACATGACAAAATCCAGGAAGAGGACAATCTCAAAACAGAGGAAAAAACAGAGGTCGAGGACAGTCTCAAGGCAGAGGATAGTCTCAAGGAAGAGGCACTGATTTGAGTCGTGCAGAAGTGTCCTCAGACACACAACTTTATTGATCAAGAAAAAATATTACATAGCAAATTACAGGAGTTTACACACATAAAATTACTCTCACATTCTCTCATTACACATTACAATGAAAATAGGAAACTAACCTATTTATAAGCTCTATGCTCTAACTTAATCTAGTTATGGATCACTTGGAAAATAAACAAGTGTCCATTTACAATAAATGAGATTCTAACCACTCTACTAACTTCAGATATTCCAACCCAACAGGAGGAAAAACAGACAACAGAAGAACAAGGAAATGATGAACATGAATTACAAGAATTAATGGAAACCAACATGACGTCACAGATGGTTAAGCCGATGATAGATCCCACACACACTTCTGTTATAAGCTCAGGAGTGAATAAAATATAACGTGTCAGAAATCTCGAACTCTGAGAAAGAAACATCCACGAGGAACAAAGAGCTAGCCCTGGTTCCTTCTCCCCTGCATTCAGGGACATGGCAGATATTACACAAGAGGAAGGGAAAGCGTGAAAATCCCATCCCTGCTGGAAATATGTAAGATTTTTTGGTAGCCTCGCTACATTGACTAGTGTGCTTGAGCAAATGGTCCCTTTGGGCATCTCTACATTCTTAAATGCATCTGCAAAATGTAACTTTCATTAATATTAATAGAAATTTGCTGAGTTTTTCTTTAAAATATTTTAATGAGTGAGTTGAATAAAATATTTCAAAATAAACTATGTTTATATTACTAAGTTGTGAAATGTTATACTGCCCAAGATGATGTAAATTTATTAATGAAATGTTATATCATATAAAAATAATTAAAAAAAGAATGTAATAAAGTATGGGGAAGTCTCATATCATTATATTTAAAATAACAAAATAATACTTATATTAACAAATTAAAAATATTAATAACTAAAAAGCATATTAGTGTTGACTATAATTTAATACTTCAATTTCCACTTTAATTTTCATCATTTTCATATAGAGAGATAGAATAATTGAAGTAATTTTTTAAAAACTTAATATATAATTTCTTTTTACTTTTTAGTATGGGGAAGATGTGTAATTATTGTAGGAGATACTGATAGGGGGGATGAATCAATATTTATTTGAATTGTTATATTATGTCAGTTAAGATTTTTATCACAATTTAAACTAGAACACAATAAATGGAGCAAAAAAAATAATTTTATTGGTGAAGATAGTGAGGACTCCAATCCTCTTTTAAAAATATTCAGGCTCTAGCTTGTACAACAAAATTTATAATTTCTTCAAAGCTCCAACCTTGAATGAGGAATCCAATCCTCCAGCGCAAATCCAAGCACCAACCTAGTCTAAATGAGGACACCAATCCTCTTAGGCTCCAACCTAAAAAAATACTTCAAATCAACTTTTCCAGAATAATTCCAAAAATTGCTCGAAGGATGACTTCCAATGATAACTTTAAGATTTCTAATCAAGGATTTATCAAAGTTTGTTCCAGTATTTCAAGAATAATTTAAAAAAAGGGTTGCTACAAAATTTCTTCAAATATGATCAAAACTACTTCATATATGATTCAATAATTTCTTCAGGACAAATTCATCAAAACGTATTCAGGTTTCTTTAGGATGCTTCAAAACATTTTTCAAGGTATGCTTCAAGAATTCTTCAACACACTGCTACAAATGTATAATTTAAAGAACTTCAGGAATGATTCAACAAGGTTTCTCCAAAGATATGCTTCAAATAAATTCAAGAATGCTTCAACAAGGATGCTCCAAAAGGGCCGAAGATTGCTCAAAAGGATATCTCAACAACACCTCCAAAACTTATCAACAACTAACTTCATGTTTGTGTTAAACTATCTCCGAAGTATGATTTTATAATGTCTTCAAGTGCAAACTAGATTTTTTGAGATTTAAATCAAAAGGAAGGATGGAAACCAAAGCTAATGTTGTTGGAATAAGGAATTACTGAGAGGGGGGTGAATCAATTATTACGAGATTTTGAAAATTTCTTGCTGCATACACTTTTAGTTCTTTTCCTTTATTGTATGTTACTTATGAGAGAATTAATTCATAAATAAAATGAGTAGAAAAATTAAGCATTACGATATTTTCAAACAATGTTTCACATGAGAGACCAACACACACATTGAAAATGGTAATTTTCATGTGGAAAACCAAAGGGAAAAAAAAACACCAATTATTTGTTGTTTGAGATGTAAGTTAAGAACCAACTTAATTACATCAGTTTGTTTGTGATAACCCACTTACAGGAGGCACTAACCCACTTTGGATAGAAATTACCAACTTGTGAAGAAGCACTAACCTATTTGAATGCAGACCACCACCTGCTATTTCCACGGTTATGCTTTTCATACAATTTTAAAATGGAAAATAGAGGCATATAAAAATAAAGAAAAATACCAATAAGATATGTCACATAATCAACTTATTCTCTTGGTCCTCTACTAATTCATATAATCCTATGGTCTCACACAACAACACTTTTATCCTATGCTCTCAACAACATCTGCTCAACTCTTTGCCTTCTTGTAACAAGCTATCTGTTTCATACTCCTCAGCTCTGCTCTTGTGCATATTTCGTAGCACAATATTGGCTTACACTTCTCGAGAGATTAACCAATTCTCTCTTGCCCCTGCATTGCATGATGGCAATCAATAGTTTTGATCCACTGCTGCACAATGCACTATCTCGTTTTTGCCATAGGTTCTCACATTTCTCAAGTGTACCTTTGCATGTCTTCCCTTCCTACCATTGTGTCTTTCCATTGAATTTTGTCATGGTATTAATCATAGAAATGGGATTCTGATTTCTTCACCAAATTCCTATGTAAACCTCTATATTGAGATTTAATCTCAATCCACCCGTGCACTCTACTATGACTTCCCATGCTGCTTTATTTCTTCTTAGAGTTTGACAATTCATGGGTGTGGCAACTGTATTTCTCTTTTATTTTCGAAATACATGCACGAGATGATGAACCAATAATTATTTATTCCTTCATATATTCTCTGTGAAATATTGTCCTTGTTTCCTTGTATCAGTGCTCCCTTCAAATACCATCTTTGTTGTTTTCCATTTAATCTCCAACTACTCTCAATTAACTCTCCAACTTCTGACCCATTCGTTCTTTTACTTCTACGTAATGTTCCATTGGGGCCTCAATTGATATCATAACTCATAAGAGATGAGTGTTACGATGTCATAAATATCCGATGTGACTTTAGCCCGTGAGTGCTTAGTTCTTGGTTCCTTTGGTCTCCATACGACAATGTTCTAAACAATATCAGATCCCCTTTCATCAAATTCCATTTCCATTGCAGTGATGATATCATCATACTCATATATATCGACCTCTGATATGATGTCATGCCTACCTCATCCTTCCACGTGACACATCTTGAGTGATGTCATGTGTCACCTTGATTTTACCTATTAGGACTTTCAAAAATGCCACAACTAGCTGCAATGTGTCCACCACTCTTTCCACGTCATGCTGACGTCATTCACCACTTCATCTCTTAAATACCAATTGACTGCCACCACGTGTCTATTAGGAGGAGAGAGAAATATTCTTCAGGTTATTTGTTTTTTCTCAGAATTCTGTTGTATTTCTTTTCTTTTGGAAACCCCATAACTTTCAAGAAATTGAAAATTACCACACTTATGAGGTTCTGAAGTTCCAATATGCTTAGAGCTCCGATACTCCGCTATGCCGATATGTCGATGCTCCGATATGTTGTGTCTCTTTGATATGCTGATGCTCTGATGTTACTCTACTCCAATATTCCAATGCACGGATTCTTCCTACTCTCTGATGTTATGATACTTTGATATTTTGATATGCTCCACTCTCCAATATGTCGATGCTTCGATATTCTGATATTTGGTTTCCTATAAAGGCTTCCAAGATTCTTACTTCGACAATCAAGATATTTTGATTCTAATGACCATTTTCAGATTTCCAAGTACCATTGGAAATATTATTCTCAACACTATCTACAGAAGACGGTCCTATGCACAGTTCAAGCCCTTTTTCAACCTAAAAAAATGGCTCCAAACCTAAAGGATGATGCTAAGGACCTGAACCCCCAGTTCACCATAGTCATATTTTTATTGCTTTTCCATAAGCCTACTACTCTGGTCATTCTCTACCAGAAACCTGCAACTCTCATTGGATTCCTCTTGGACACCCAGATTCATATTTTTATGGCTTTTCAATAAGCCTTATACTATGGTGATTCTCTACCAGAAAAATACATCTACCATTGGATTCCTCTTGGACACTTAATCACCTTTTTCCTCTGGTTGACATCAATTCCAATACACTCCCATCCACTAGCCATCCAGAAAACGCTAATATCCAACAATATACCCCTTTAGCATTGATGGAAGCACCATTTTCTCCACCTTTGGAATCAATGGAAAATAAATTTTTTTGAATACTCCCCTTGAATCGCTGCAGCCTAATCTTCCACCAATCCCACATGCTGAATATATTCGAACATACAAACCAGACTAGAGTCATTTGGAAGGAGGAGTCACAACTCGTATATTCTCCCTAAGCTATTCAAAGGGTTTTCTTGCCAGTGTCTTAGCAAATATATCTGCGATTTGATCTTGAGTGGCCACGTATTGAAGTCTGAAAATATTTACTGCAACTTGTTCCCTTGAGAAATGAAAATTGATAGGAATATGCTTAGTATTTGAATGCATGAATGGATTTTTAGATATACTAATGGAAATTGTATTATCATAAATAATTGGAATAGGATCAGTCAACTCTACCTTAATATCTTTCAAATTTTGCATCATCCATAGAATTTACATGCAACAGGTGGCAACAACAATATACTCTTCTTCAACGGTCGATAAAGAAATAGAGGCTTGTTTCTTGCTGACCCATGGCACCAAGAAATTTCCTAAGAATAAAGATGCACCTAAAGTGCTTTTCCCGTCATCAAGACTTCCAGCCCAATCAACATCAGTGTAGGCCTTAAACTTAAATTATTTTCTCTTAGCATACCACAACCCATACTCTGTTTTTCCTTGAAGATATTTGAAGATCCTTTTGAAAACAACAACATTACTTTCACGAGGGAAGGCCTAAAATATGTCCACAAGTCCTATGGCCTCCATGATGTCTAACTTCGAAGCTGTAATATACAATAAGCTCCCTATCATAGATATGTTTTTAGTCTGATCTAATAGAGGTGTCCCATCTTCTTTGCACATTTTTCAACCTGTAACCACCTGTGTGCTTACTAGTTTGCAATCTTCCAGCCCAAACTTCTTTAGATTTTCTTAGAGATATTTGGATTGGTAGATAAACACTCCCTTTTGAGACTAATATATTTTCAATACTAGGAAGAATGAAAACTCTCCAATCATGGATATTTCGAACTGTATCTGCATACATTTTTCAAATTAAAGTCCCAGTTGTTCCATATCGTTGCCAAATATTATGTTATCCACACATACTACTACAATCAGTAGATGTTTTCCTTCCGATTTCTATCAACAGTACCCTTTTGAAAGCCTTATTGCTGGAGGTATTTATCCAACCTTTTGTACCAAGCTCCGGGAGCTTGTTTGAGTCCATATAAGGCCTTTTTCAGTTTGCACACACATGCTTCATCTATGGTGAGCATAAAATCTTCTAGCTGCTCAATTTAAAATTCTTCTTCTAAGTCTCCATTGAGAAACACAAACTTCACATCCATCTGATATACTTTGATGTTTTTATGATTCACGAAGGAAATAAAAATTTGGATAGCTTCTTAGTCTTTCTACTGGTGCAAAGGTTTCCTCGAAATCTACCCCTTCTATTTGGGCATACCCTTTGCATACCAATTGAGCCTTGTTCGTGACTAATTGAACCTACTCATTCAGCATGTTTTTGAAAATCCATTTGGTCCTAATGACATTTTTCTCTCTAGGATTTGGAAAAAGCTCCTAAGTTTCATTATTTTCAATTTGGTCAAGTTATTCATTCATCGCTTTCATGCAAAACTTGTCCTCACTTGCTTGTCTGAGATTCTTGGGTTCAATTTGTGATAGAAGAGTCATATTTTCACTACTTGAACTACCAAACAGTTTCCTCCTAGTCTAAACACTGTGTATTTTACCTCCAAGTATCCGACTCTCATGATTTTATTTCTATACATACCTGGAATGTGTTCATGGCCTTGGAGTTGTCCTTGACTCCTCGAATTCACTATTTGATCTCGTTTATTCTTGATCTGAAGAACTCATATACGGATTTACTTCACCATCTGAGTTTATATTTCTTTTAGAGGTCTCAGGTTATGTAGTTATTTCATGTAATATCACATCAATATAATCAAAAATTTTCTTTTCTCCACTTGTTGTAGCATGTAAATCCTTTGCTTCAAATGGAGTACCTAAGTAATATTACCTCATCAGCATGGGAGTCAAAATTTCTAGGATTTTTATCATTCCTTTTGATAAAACACTTGCTACCAAACACTTAAAGGTTTTTGGTTGATGCAAGTCTCTCCTTCTATAACTCATAAGGAGTTTTATTACTAACATGTTTGAGATGAGTTCTGTTAGACAGATACACTTATTCTTATGCTACTTCTCCACAGAAGATGTGAGATACATCAACTTCATCTAACATGGCACTGGCCATTTCCTGGATAGTTATTTTATTTCTTTCAACCACTCCATTTTGCTGTGGAGTTCTAGCCATTGAATACTGCCTTCTGATGCCTACTCTTCATAAAATTATTTAAATTCTTTTGAAGTGTTTTCTCCTCCCCTATCTAATATTAAACATTTGATATTTAGATCTTTCTCATTTTCAACTTGAGCTTTGAATTTTTTGAAATGTTTAAATGCTTCTGATTTTTGTTTTAAGAGCACAATCCAAGTGGCCATGGCAAAATCATCAATGAGCAACATAAAATACCTTTCTCCTGTTTGGTTTTTTAATTTGGTTGGGCCATAGATATTTGTGTGAATTAGCTCCAGTTTTCTGGATGAAGTGAACTATTTTATATTGAAGTGAGTCTGGGTCTGCTTACCAAATTGACATGATTTTCAAATTTAGTTCTCAGGTCTTGACAATCTTAGAAAACCTCTCACAACTCCAAGTTTGTTGACTCTTATCAAGCTGTCAAAATTCATATGGCCAAGTCGCCTATGCCATAATTGTGCTTCATTTTTCTTGCTTAAATAAAATCTTACTCTGGAGTCATCAAACACATATACATTGTTGTGAGTCTTGATTTCTTTTCCAACTAGATTTATATCCTTCATATTGCAGATCTCACATTACTTGGATCAAAAAGTCACATCATAGACATTATCACACATCTGGATCACAATGAGTAGTGTTTGAGACCTTCCACATACAACATGTTTTGTGGCTTTGTGTTTTGTTCAAGACTGAATATACCTTTACCCTTAATTCTGCTGGAGCATTGTTTCCAAAGTTGACATTGTTTCCTCTGTCTTTTTCTTTTAGTGACAACAATTTTTTTTTATCCTTAGTCATATTCTTTGAACAACCGTTGTCCAAATACCATTTGTTCTCTTGATTATGATTTGGTAGAGCGAGTCCACATTGCATGATATTTTCAATCTTTCGTTTCCACCTCCCTTCATCCTTTTGAGTGGATGAATGTCTAATATTTTGGAACTTCGATAGATATTTAAAGCTACTTCTGCACTCACTTTATTTGTGCCAAAAATTATTACATTTGAAGAATTCAAATTAGTTTAACAAAGGAGAGAAGACATTTTGGTCTCTGAGAGGTGGATTTTGAGATCTAAAATTATAATACTTATTATATCTAGGATTTTCATCTCTTTCAATTTTGATTATTCCACAATAAACAACTTTGTGTCCAAATATATGACACTTATAACAATGACCAGAAAATAAATAGGCATGCATGTTGTTGGAAGTCTTATGAGCTTGTGCATGAAGGTACCTTGGATTCCTGGTTGATCAATTTATTCTCCATTTGATGTTCTCCTCTTTGTTAGGTCCCTATATTACTAGTATAGTCCCTTATTGTTGTTAGTGTAACCCCCTTATTGTTATTATTGTACCCTTGTAACCCCCATTTTGTTATTATTGTGCCCTTAAATTATTATTGTTAGGTCGGCTAGGATTACATTGTGGCCCACTAGGATTACATTATGACCCCATGGACTCCTATATATAGAAAGGAGGTTTTGTAAATTGTATCATCCAAGAATTGTTCATTTATGTAATGTATTGGAGGTTTCCCCCTCGAAGTGGCTTATTCCTAAGGCATTGATATCTCTTTTCTTCTATTTTTGGAGCTGGTTACACAACATTTGGTATCAGAGCTTTGGATTCTAGGGTTTCGCTACTCCAAACAGGTCATCGTGGCATTTTCGCTATAAATTTTTTTCTACGAAGTTTCAGAAGCTAAAATTTTTAGGGTGCGAAGCTGAAATCCTGAGGAAGATTTTCTAAAAATTTCAGAGCTTGGTTCACAACATTTTCGGAGATATCATCTGTGGAAGTTAGGTCTTTTTTCAAGATCCTAAACAGGTCATCGTGGAATTTTCGCTATAAAATTTTTTCTACGAAGGTTCAGAATCTGAAATTCGTATGGTGTGAAGCTGAAATCCTGAGGAAATTTGTCAAAAAATTTCAGAGCTTGGTTCGCAATATTTTTGGAGATATGATCTGTGGAAGGTAGTGCTTTTTCAGGCTCCTGAATTGCATCTCAAAGAGGTGATCGTGGGAAAAATTCAATAACTCTCTCTCTGGGCATTGGATTGAAGTGCCGTAAAAATTGGTCGCAAGTAAACAGACTGAAGTTTCTGGGCTATCAATTTCAGAGACAAAGGACAAAACAGTGACACGTGGCAAGTCGTACAAGTTCGCTCTACTGAACCAGTCCAGAATTAGGTCATTGTGGGAGATTGGACACAACTTTGTCTTGGGGAATCAAAATCAGGTCAGACCTGTGGCATTTGAAAGAAGCTTCAGAGGGCTACTACAGGGCTGAATTTTTAAATATTTAAGTTTTAATTCAGAGATAATTCAATTTCAATATCAAGCTCCTCAAGCAAGTAAAAAGGAGGTATCGATATTGGATTCTTAAAATGGCGCCTAAAATAATTCAACACCCATTAAGCCTTGAGAAGGCTCTACAAAACGACTCATGTGAAGATGAAGAATTGCAACATGATCTATCAAAATTACAAGAGCAAGTGCAACAAATTTCACTCTCGCAAAAACGACAAAAAATGAAATGGAAGTTTGAAGAAAGGTGTGGAAGTGAAGATGAATGAGAGTTTGAAGAAAGGCATGGAAGCTAAGATGGATGGCGTGGAAGTGAAGATGGACGGTTTGAAGAAAGGCATGGAAGCTAAGATGGATGGCATGGAGGGCGGCATGGAATCTAAGATGGATGACATGGAAGCTAAGATCGATGAGAAAATAGAAAACATGAAGAATGTTCTAAAAGCAGACATGGAAGGTTTGACAAAGTTGATACAAGAAAGGTTTCCTAATGGTGAAAGATAGTAGAAGAACCTCATGATGAGAACAAAATAAATGTTAATTGTGATTTCATAAACTCTAATGTTGGCGGGAAGAACCACCATATTCCAAAGATGGATATGAGGAAGTTTGATGGAAAGGATCCTGTAACATGGATACTACAGATGGAGCAATATTTTGATCTCCATAACATACAAAACACACAAAAGGTACGCATTGCAACTTTACATTTAGAACAAAATACATTTGTATGGTATCAATGGCTTTGCTCCCGTAAAAAAATTGTCACTTGGTCAATTTTTAAGGAGGAAATGATAGCACATTATGAGGATACAAAGAGCAACACCTTCTTTAGCCAATTGATAAATCTCAAACAAAAGGGTTTAGTGGGGCAGCACATTGAGGACTTCCAAAAATTGAATATAAGGGTAACTAATATTCCAGAGGAACACATGATTGATCTCTTCTTAGGTACTCTAAAGGATAACATCGAACATGAAGTTCGTGTTTTGGAACCTGATTCATTGGAGAAGGCATTCAGGTTGGCAAGAAAAGTTGAATGTAAAATTATGGCGACAAGGAAGCCTACCACTCAATTCTATAAATAAGGAAGTGTTTCTACGCCTAGATTTCCACAACCTACAAGGTTGACACCACAAAAATTGGAAGAAAAAAGAGCAAAAGGGCTTTGCTACAGTTGTGATAGAAATACACTAAAGGTCATAAGTGTGTTGAGAAGAAATTATTTTACATAGATTGTGAAGAGGAAGAAGAAAATGAACAAGAAGAGGATATACACCAGGAACCAACCATAGAAGAGGAAGAAATGAATCCGACCATATCGTGTAATGCACTGGCAGGAATTACCACTCCTCAAACTCTCAAGATAGAAGGACATATAAAGAAGAAAAGGGTAATAGTATTGATTGATTCAGGTAGCACCCATAATTTTATTCATTATAAGGTAGCCAAGGAATTAAATTGTTTCCTATACCCAGCACCAGAATGTCAAGTGATGGTTGCAAATGGAGGAACTATAAATTGCTCTGGAAAATGCCATAATATCAAGCTAACCATGGGGGAATACGTGTTGACTAGTCCAATGCTTTCCATTCCTATGGGAGGTGCTGATGTTGTACTAGGAGTACAATGGTTACAATCTTTGGGGACGGTAGCTTTTAATTTTAAAGAACTTTTCTTGAAATTTTTTTCAGAAGGAAAGGAAGTCGAATTACAGGGTATTGAAGGGAAGCCAGGAAGGATAATAAGCTCTAATGTCATGACAAAGCTTCTAAAGAAAGAACAACGAGGCGTAATTGCACAATTATGCTCACTAGAAGTTCCAACATCAAAATCATCTATTCCTGCAGATCTCCAACAAGTCTTGGACAATCATTCCAAAGTGTTTGAAACTCCCAAAGGACTCCCACCTATTCGTGATCATGATCATGCTATTCATTTGATTCCAGGAAGTGTTCCTCCAAACATCAGGCCTTATAGATATCCTTACTTCCAAAGAGCGAAATTGAACGTATGATTGCAGAAATGTTAGAGGCGGGTATAATTCAACCTAGTCAAAGTTCTTTCTCTGCTCCTGTAGTATTGGTACACATGAAGGATGGATCATGGCGAATGTGTCCAGATTATAGGGAGCTCAATAAGCTCACCATTAAAGATAAATTTCCCATTCCTGTGATTGATGAATTATTGGATGAATTACATGGAGCAATTTGTTTTACCAAGTTGGATCTTCGTTCAGGATATCATCATATTAGAATGAAGACTGAAGATATTCCAAAAACAACATTTCGAACTCATGAGGGTCATTATGAATTTTTGGTCATGCCTTTTGGCCTTACCAATGCACTTCTACATTTCAAGGGTTGATGAATTCCATTTTCAAACCCTTCCTTAGAAAATTTGTGCTAGTATTTTTTGATGATATACTAATCTACAGCAGGTCTTGGAAGGACCATGTTGAACATGTTGACAGGGTGCTCAAACTATTGCAGGAGAAACAATTATATGCAAAAAAGTCCAAATGTTTCTTTGGAGTACAAGAGGTGGAATATCTGGGTCATATTGTATCTCACGAGGGGGTTAAAGTGGACCCTAACAAAATTAAAGATATTAAGGAATGGAAAGTTCCCACAACCATAAAGCAGTTGCGAGGATTTCTCGGGTTAACAGGGTATTATCGCAAGTTTGTTAAGAATTATGGGAGAATAGCAGCACCTCTAACAACATTATTGAAGGAAGATGCATTTTCATGGACTCCTGAAGCAACTAAGGCCTTTGAACGTCTTAAAGAGGCAATGTGCCTAGCACCGGTCTTAGCTACGCCAGACTTCACGAAAACCTTTATTGTGGAATGTGATGCCTCAGGAAATGGAATTGGTGCGATTTTAATGCAAGAAGGAAGACCCATTGCTTTTGAAAGTCGTCCAATCAAAGGAAAGTATTTACAGAAACCTATTTATGAGAAGGAAATGTTAGCAATACTGCATGCACTAAAGAAATGGCGAACTTAACTAATGGGAAGACACTTCAAGGTAAAAACTGATCATGATAGTCTTAAACACTTTTTGGAACAAAGACTATCTTCAGAAGAGCGAAAAAAATGGGTCACAAAGATGTTGGGTTATGACTTTGAAATAATCTACAAAAAATGAAAGCTTAATGTTGTTGCAGATGCACTCTCAAGAAAGAAAGAAGAGGTGGAAGCATTTCTTTGTGCCATTTCTATTATCCAACCAGATTGGATAACCGAAGCAAGAGATGAATGGAAGAAGGACAAAGATGTATGGACACTCATTCAAAAGTTGCGGCAAGATCCTAGTACATCTGATACATTTAGTTGGAAAAATGATTCCTTATGGTACAAAGATCGCTTATATCTTTGTAAGAATTCCCATCTAAAACAAAAGATTCTTATGGAATTGCACACTTCTCCTTTAGGAGGACACTCGGGATTTTTAAAAACTTACCACAGGGTGAAGAAAGAATTTTTTTGGGATGGCCTTAAATCGGATATTCAAAATTTTGTGGCGGAATGTTTGGTTTGCCAGCAGAATAAAGTGGAGAAAATTAAGACCCCGGGACTTCTACAACCTTTATCCATTCCAAGTCAACGTTGGGAGGAGATTTCAATGGATTTTATCACAGGTTTACCTAAGTCCGAAGGAAAGAATGTCATCATGGTGGTAGTTGATAGACTTACCAAGTATGCACACTTTGTGCATTATCTCATCCATTTAAAGCAAGTACAGTTGCTACTACATTTATGGACAGAATTCAAAAGCTACATGGAAGCCCAAGGGTTATTGTGAGCGACAGAGATCCCATTTTTACTGGAAATTTTTGGACGGAGTTGTTTTCTTGTTTGGGTACTCAATTAGCTCATAGCTCATCTTATCATCCTCAATCTTATGGTCAAACTGAGATAGTAAATAAATGTTTGGAAGGATATCTTCGTTGTTTTGTATCTGATAAACAAACACAATGGGTCAAGTGGTTACCTCTTGCTGAATGGTGGTATAACACTTCCTTCCATACTGCAGCAAAAATGACCCCATTTATGGCCCTTTATGGATATCATCCACCATCCATCACATCATCTTTAAGGGAAAATTCGAAGGTTCAAGCAGTGGAAGATCACATCGAGCATCAGCAAGAAGTTCTCTGACTCTTAAAGGATAACCTGAATTTGGCACAAAATCGAATGAAACAACAGGCAGATCAACATCGTAGCGAGAGAAGTTTTGATGTAGGAGATTGGGTATTTTTACGGCTACAACCATACAAACAAATGTCCCTCAAGCAAGCAAAGAAGGATAATAAATTATAGCCAAAGTACTATGGTCCTTACAAGGTGTTGCAAAAGATTGGTACTATGGCATACAAATTGGAGCTTCCTGCTTCTTCGCGAGTACATCCGGTTTTCCATGTTTCATGCTTAAAGAAGGTTATAGGTGAAAATCTTCCAGTTCAAACAGTATTGCCAGAACTTGATGGGGAAGGGAAAATCATATTGGAACCTGAAGCAGTCATGGAAAAAAGAACTCGACAACTACGGAATCGATCAATTTCGGAGTATCTCATCAAGTGGAAGAACTTACCCACTGAAGATTCTA
Organism: Pinus albicaulis; assembly: GCA_034641835.2. NCBI lineage: Eukaryota > Viridiplantae > Streptophyta > Pinopsida > Pinales > Pinaceae > Pinus > Pinus albicaulis. The sequence goes on along the minus strand of CM076576.1, from coordinate 558,272,012 downwards.
CATGGGAGGATGAGAATTTTATACAGAAGCACCCGGAGCTACTCAAGTGTTGAGGACAACACTTTTTTGAAGGAGAGGGGCATGTTGGGTCCCTATATCACTAGTATAGCCCCTTATTATTGTTAGTGTAAACCCCTTATTGTTATTATTGTACCCTTGTAACCCCCATTTTGTTATTATTGTGCCCTTAAATTATTATTGTTAGGTCGGCTAGGATTACATTGTGGCCCACTAGGATTACATTATGATCCCATGGAATCTTATATATAGAAAGGAGGTTTTGTAAATTGTATCATCCAAGAATTGTTAATTTATGTAATGTATTGGAGGTTTCCCCCTCGAAGAGGCTCATTTATAAGGCGTTGATATCTCTTTTCTTCTCTTTTTGGAGCTGGTTACACAACACTCTTTGTCTCGATTCCTTTTTGATTTCATTGATTCTCTCTTGATACTTCTTTGCATAACCCTGAGGTTATTCAAATCCTATGGACCTGAAGTTTATCTTCCCCATGGAATATTCCTTCGTATTTGAGTATCCTAGACCTGTTTTGATTCCTAAGGGCCTTTGGCTATTTAGAATCTGATCTAGTTTTCTTGTGCCTTCTAAAAAATTCTCATTTAGACCTCTCTTGGTATTTATTCCCTCTAGATCTATTCTTAGAGAGATAACTTCTGCCTCAAGACTCTGGAAATTCTCTTCCCATTTATGGATCAAATATTGAAGTAATTATTCCTTTCATTTAGCTTCTTCTAGTTTAACTTTCAAGGACACAATCTCATCTCTGTATGTTTTTAATATTGTTTCCTTTCTTACCTTGAGAAGCTCATGTTTTAGCTACTTTTTCTCTTCTTCTAATTTATCATATGCTCCTTGTTTTTGTTCTAGAGGAAGGTCTAGACTATCTTTGTTTTTAATAGCCTCTTCAAGTTTTTGATAAACTAACTCCTCATTATCATAGTTATACATAACTTATTCAACGCATTGTAGTTGTTCCTTCAATTGCTTATTCTTTTTCCTTGCCTTCTTTAACTCATCAAGGGAAATGATGAGTTCCCCTTCAAGGTTAACCAATCCTTCTTCTTCCTCTTCAGAGTCAATAATACTCTGTTTCTTGGATTCTATTCCAAAGGCCATAATTAGGTACTTATCTGAATCATCCTATGAAGAATTTTTTCTATCTGAATCTGGTGTTGAGCTATCTACTTTAGAGTATGTTGTACCTTGGGAGAAAATCTCAGGTTGTATTGAGATCAATTCCCAAGACATTTATGATGAATTTTTTTTTTGTCCCAATGTTCTTAAACCCCAGAGATTTAATCCTTCTCAATCTCCAATGTGAGAACAATCTTTCAAGTGGTCTTCTAGTGATGATTATGAATGGAAAATATAAGGCAAAAAGAAGTGACGATGGAAAGTATTTGCATAATCCCTTGTTCCAAACTTTAGAAGAAAAAAATAAGTATCAGGAAATGAAAAATAGAAAAGAGGAGCACATCATTAAGGATTTTAACTTTAAATAGAAAAACTGTAATTTTAAAGACCAAAAACTTCATTACTTAATTCTAAAGAAGAAAGACATAAAAAATAATATGCCACATGGAAAGATGAATCAGATTCAACAAATTCTAGAATCATTGTGAAAGGTTTATTCATAAGCACATGGAGATCCAAAATACAAAAAATTCTGCTTTTGAGGCCAAAAACTTGGACCCCCCATTATTATTCTGAATATCCTTATATACAAAATTTCAAATTCGACAGTTATAAAACTGTCAACTTCCTAAACTACTTGTATCCTATTATTACATTTGAAATACAAATTACATGTCCCTTTAGGAATAAAATAAACAAGTGACAGATGGGATATGACGTGGCATAAAAATATGATGAGGAGGGATTTTTTGCTGACATTGCTCGCTCGCCTGCTGACGTCACTACAGGGGTACTCCACTATATAGGAAGGTCTTTAGGGGTGTGCCCTCACAATGAATCTAGGCCAAAAACCTCTAATCAATGAGTGGGAGTTAATATTATTGCGGAGGCACACCTTGTGAGAACAAGCATGCTATTTGTGATGTTGAGTTTGCAGCATTGTGTGGGCTCCATCTCTATAATGATCTCAATTTGATAACCTGCACACTCATTAAATCTGTTTTAGCTGAAATTGAGCCCAAAAATCCATGATATGGAGATGCCTGCATTTTATTTTGTTTTTATCCCTTATAGTGGTTTGTTTATCAAGTTATTGAAGTTATCAATAACCCTGGGTAATGAATAATATATTTTCTCATATACAATAGCATACACATTCCTTTAGATGTTCGATCATCCTTATCATCCTTTGTTGATGTGGCATAACACTCAATCGCAACATAATAAATTACCTGGTTGAATGGATTGACCAAAGCCTCTGAATTCTTTCTAGGAACATTAGACTTCAACTTACAACTAGTAGAATCATTGCTAAAACTAAAGTTTTCTCAAGGCTTCTCCATTGATTTTTCAAGACATGTTTGTTAGCACTATATGCAGCCAATGCAGAACCTAGAAAAAACAATATGAACTTCAAACCTTCATGGTGGATTTCATCATCAAATATATTGACCACCACATCAATTGCCCTCTTGATCAGAGGCTTAAAACACGACTATACTGAAAACTAAATCTCTTGCAAAAAATTATCCAAGAATCATTGATATTTTAGATGTTCGAGATTTAGCTATTATGAAGTAGAACCCATTTTTATTATAAAACCTTTTATTATGTTGTTTTTTATATTTTTTCCTAGGTTTTTGATCATGTTCCTTTTCATCCCTTTCTTTGTAAGGACATTTAGACGAAAAATGTCCAACTCTTCTGCAGTCAAAGCATTTAAAGGGAAACTTCCCTTTTTATTTTTCTGATCCACACTTTAGTTTCCTGGCTAATTGAGCCAACTCCTAACCAGATTTAGAATTGTAGCACTCTTGATGATCTTTGAGCTCCTTTCCCATTTTAGATACTTTAAACGCCGCTTCCTTCGGTTCAGAGTTCTATTTTCCTACTCTCATATCATATCCTATAAGAGTACAAAGCAACTGCTCCATCTTGAGATATTTTAATTTAGCCATTTCCTCAATAGTTGAGACCTTGGAATTAAATATCATGGGTAGAGATCTTAATATTTTATGTACAATCATTTCTTCCTTGACTTCTTCACCCAACCCTCTAATCACATTGGTTACTTCATCAGACCTGATGAAATATTCTATTATACTTTCATCTTCACTCATTCTTAGGCACTCAAACCTCATTATGAAGGTTTGGAGTTTGGACTTCCTGAGCTTGTCATCCCCTTCATAAATTTGATTACGATTTACCCACACATCCTTAGCATATGTAAATTGCATAACCTTTACAAGTTTTTATTTACTAAGACCAAATAGAATGCCATTCTTGGCTTTAGAATTATTTCCATACAATCTCTTACCATCTACATCACTAGGAGGAATATCAGGGACGATGTAATCTACCAACATTGAAGTCCATACATCCACTCCCAGGGACATAAGACATGCTTCCATCCTTACTTTCCAGAAGGAATAGTTTGTCCAATTGAAGACTGGTATTCTTCTTGAGTAATCCTCTTGACTATCTTGCCTCGACATAACTCCTTATAGATATAACTTCTAGTGGTTAGAATATTCCTGAAGGAACTTGGCTTTGATACCAATTGTTGGAATAAGGAATTAATAAGAGGGGGGTGAATGAATAATTGTGAGATTTTTAAAATTTCTTGCTGAGTATACTTTTTATTTTCATTTATTTTTCCGTCACGTATGAGAGAATTAATTCATAAATAAGCTGAGTAGAAAACTTAAGAATTCATATTTTCAAACACTATTTCACATGAGCAACACACAAACACACACACACACATTGAAATCGGTATTTTTCACATGGAAACCCAAAGGGAAAAAAAAACCACCAATTTTTTGTTTTTGAGATGTAAGTTAAGCACCAACTTAATTACATTAGTTTGTTTGTGAGCACCCAGTCACAAGAGGAATTGAACTGCTTTGGATAGAAAGCCCCAAATTTCCAAGAGGCACCAACCTCTTTGAATGTAGGCCACCACCTGCTATTTCCAATGTTAAAATTTTCATACAATTTTCAAATTGAAAACAGAGGCATATACAAAAAAATAAAAATATCAATCATATATATGTGCACAGTAAAAAATGATGAAATTAATGACTGGGTGACTAAAAAATTTAGTCACCGCAATTATTTCAAGTGAATTACTACTAAATTTGAGAAATTTTAAGTGACTGAACTAAAAATAACTAACTTAAATGACTAATTTAGTCTAGAGATAAAATATACGACTAGATAATAAGTGATTAAACTAAAAGAGATTAAATTAAATGACCAATTTAGTCCACGACTAAAATATATGACTAGATAATTTATTGACAAAATAAAAATTATTTACGAAAACAAACACTATAGTCAAAGAATAAAAATATGACCAACTAACTTGTGCAACAAGTATATGAATTAGTAATTTATGCTAGTCATTTTTAATTGTGTCACTCTGGATTTATGCTAGTCATTTTTAATTGATTTCGAGATATATTTAGGTCTCGACTTGATATGTATAGCTAGTAGAAAATGATAAATTAGTGACTAAAAAATTTAGTCACCGCAACTTTTCCAATTGAAAAACTACAAAAAATGAGCAATTAGGTGACCCAACTAAAAACAACTAACTTAAATGACTAATTTAGTCTTGGGCTAAAATATACAACTAACTAATAAGTAATACAACTAAAAATTACTAATGTGAGTGACTAATTTAAACTAAACTATGGCTAGCTTCTAATAGTGTATTAATGAGCTCTAAGTGAAGTTCCCCGAAAACAATGGGCTACCTACAACTGCTTGAGTTTATTGATAACATTATTCATAGATTTGAAATATTTTCCAACTCCTTAAGGATTAGTAGATATTACCCTTATGTGTAAACCTCATGTCCCCTTTCCCTCTTTATATGAGCATACTTTCTTATATTAAGGAGTTCTTCAATAATTTTGATTGATGCCCTCATGCCAAAATGATCACTCTATGATTTTTCTAAATCATTAGATATAGCCTACATCTTTTTGCTCAAAAAATAAAAATAAAAAAATTAATCCCAATATTAACAACATACTCAAATAAAAAAATTAACCTCAATAATAGCTACAAAACCTACCAAGTCAATTGACATTTTCAGCAAACTAAAATTGACATATTAAAATTTACTTTCTCACTACCTTTTTTCTTAATCATCAATAAATGGGTTTTTCAAAAACCTACTGTTTTTTCTTTAATAATTAATATGTAGATTTATATTTTCAAAAGCATTAGATATACCCTGCCTCTTTTAAAAAAAACATACAAATTAAAATTAAAATTAACCCAAATGTTAATAATATTAATAACATGAAAAAATTAACCTCAATAATATCGCCCTAACCTACCATGGCAATTTATATTTTCGGATTAGCCCATTAAAATTTACTTTCCCGCTCTTTCTCGCTATTTTTTCCATTGGTTCACATTGGATTCTGCTGCAATTGACATTTTCGGAAATTTTTGATTAGCCTCTTGAAATTTAAATTCCCGTTCCTTTGGTTCTCATGTTTAGGACGTTTGGGAGAGAGTTCGTTCCTCTTTGGATTCAGCTGCAAGAGGAGTTTCGGTGCTCTTGGATTTCGTAGGATTCCACTGCAACATTTAGAATGAAGTGATACATTAGATTCCACTTCAAACATCAGGAGGAAGGTGTGGATTGATTGTTCAGGATGGACAAGGTTTCAGAGAAAATGGAAGGTGAGAAGGACACGGTTCGAAACCTCAAAAAGGAAGGTGAGAAGGGCGATGCTAACAACAGTGGGAAGTCCTGTGAATTCGAAATAACGGGGAAGAAGGCGATTTCAAGGAAGGGTGATTTTTTTCATAATACAACAGATCAATCTGATGAACTTAGACAAAAATCTGAGAAAGGTATGGAAAAAATCAGAATTCCGGAAGCCAAATGAGGAGTGATAAATTGACCCAAAAAACTAGATATACGAGTATTATCACTCAGGCCACATTTAGGACTGTTAAAATGTTAAAATTCAGAGCAGCTATCATGCATGATGTTCTTGATGCAATGCCAGGTGATTTTATTTTTTTCCTTCTATGATAACGGATAGGAAGGGGGGCACATCTTCTTTGAATGCTAGAACCTTCAATATTCTTATTTTTAGTCTCAAACTGACATTAAAGGATAAAACAGGACTAGATTTTTCCTTGTTTATAGACCGACTGAAACTATCCTTGAATTTGGATGGTATTGATAATTTGTTCATCTTCTCATAATAGGAATATGGCATCCCCATCCCCAAACTGTATCTGAGTGGCAGAATCAAAATTTGAAGAGATCAAATGTTGAAATGGCTCAGGTGAGACTTCATTCCCTTGCTGATTTGATAATCTTTCTTAAAGGATCTGCTAGAATGATAAGAAAGTGGGGACAAAAGGCAACCATGTCTTGATCCTCTTAGCACTCCATCAAAATTGGAGTGTTCCTCATTAACCAAAAGTACACAGGAAGTAATTGAGATGCATTCAAAAGTCCAATTCCCCATACTCATTGAATCCAAAATCTTGATTGGTTTTGATGAGAAAGTCTCAATTAGCCTTACCATACTGGAATTGAGGACAATTCATAATATATTTATACTCAATGGTTCTCCATTTTTTTTCTTGGAGAATGAATATTTATGGCATATTTCCATAAAGTCAGCATAGATGAATCAACATCTTTGATAAGCTATTTTCCTTTCTAAGGTTATTTTTCCTACCCCGGTTTATCCATTTGTTTCTCAAAAAGTACAAAACTCAGCTCTGAGTTTTATTATCACTATGCATACCACTTCCAAACATGCTTGTAGATCCCCAACATGAAAATGATTTAATCCTGAAAAGTTGCAGCGGTTGCCTTCTAACTTCATTGGATGTCCATGGCATGGTGGTGAGGACTCCATCACTCCTTTGCTTTTCATAGTGTTAGCCATCTATAAAATTTGTTATATGAAGTGATGGATAGATAAGTCCATAGATTTCCAAAAAAAAATCTTTTATGAAAAACTTGTGAGTTTTGGAAATCTCACTGTATTCATTATCTCAAGCTTATCCATTCACTAAAATCTTCTCTCAAATCCTCCAAGTTATCCTGCTATTTTCAAAAAATAAAATTCTTTTAGGTTGTTTCTATCATTTCACCTTCACGACTCTTTCCCTCATTTTTCCCCATTTTTCCTGACTCCAACAGTCTTTTCCCCTTTGAAAAAACCCCATTTTTTCCTTCACTAATTCTTCATTCCTCTAAAAAACCATTTAAAACCATTAAAAATCTCTTTAATTTGGTATTAAAACCCTTTTTTTTATTCTATCGGAACCCTCTAAAAAGGCTTGAAAACCCTCTTTTTTGCCTAAAAATTCCCTTTGAATAAAAAGGATCTTAAGCCCTCTAGGCTTAAGCCCCAACCCCTCTTCTTCATAAAACCTAGGGCCGCAACCACTCGCTACCCCTAAAACTCCTCTCCCCCTAACTCCCGGTCCTCTCTACTTCCCACAGGACATTTTTCCCACGCCTCACTCCTAGCCCTTCGGCTATTCTCTGCCCCGCTTCACCATTTCCTTGAACGATCTTCACCGTTGATCAAAGGCCCTAGGCCTAGACCCAACGGCCACCACTTCTCCCGCCTTTCATCTCACCTCCCGACTGACCCGCACTACCCGATGGGATAGCCGATGTCATGCTCCTAGCCCCACCTATATATGCTCCACTACCAAACCGTGCCCATTATTGGGCTTAATTCACACTGTAGATCTCCTTGTTGGAGATCTAACGACCCATATAAAATATCATGTTCATTCCTCTGTCATGGTTTAATAAGCCATTTCCATGTGACAAAAGAAGTTTTTGACCCGCCATGTGGCAAACGTTGAGTGGGATAACACGCCCTCCATCCTTTACCATTTAACGCTTATTTTTCGCGGGAAAACCATCGGTTTTTGGCAAAACTGCCATCCTCCTTTTCCGCGCCAAAAATAATATTTTCTCCTTTTCTCCTGGTTCCACCTATGAAACCCCTCCCCTGCACTCTCCCTCTCCTCTGAATATCGCTCCAACACCTCACAAAACTCCTGAGGCAGTTTAATCTGTAAAATGCAGGTTTTATTTAAATATTATCGTTTATTTTTGCAGGTTGAATGACGGCCCGAGCCCGGAGGGCCATCCCACAGTCAAAATGAGTGACTGAGGTCTCTGGATGACGATCCAAGGGCCAGAAACAAATAAATGGGATTAACAGTTTGATCTCCAGGTTTTATCGATGCTTCATGGCCATCAATACACTCATGAAACCCCTGCACACAGCAAAATAGAAACAAAGAAAATCAGTGAAGATTGAAGACCAAAGAAAGAAGACAAAATATTAAATCTAAATTGGAAGATTAAGGATAAGAAAATAGTCAAAGACAAAGGATTAAAGAATAAACCATTCAATAAAGTGATAAATCCATCAAAGATGATTAAGAAGGCCAAAAGAAAAATCAGGCCTTAGCACAATTTAATGATAAAATCAAGGAAAATTAGGCTAAAAAAAACCTTGAATAAAGGCAAAATGATAGTTATTACAAAAATAGAATATGTTTTAATATGTCAAGGCAGTTATTGTAAAGATAAGATTAAGCCTCAAAGTCAAACTTTTCACCTCCTTTCCCTCAGAAGTTAAGACAAAGTTATTAAGACAGAGAAGTAGCTGTAGCTGTTCCTACCTTATGCCTTGCATGGTTTTCAACATTAGGAATGCATTTAATCTATATTTAATAACACTTGAACCCTAGAATAGTTCCACCTCCTCATTTGTAGCATAAATACTGCATTTTAACTCATTGTATTGTTGGCATTTGATGACTCTTTGAAGTAATACATAGTCCTGTTGAATTTGAGAAGAAATTGGTGTTTTGGAACTTGTGGATGTCTCGACCAAGAAAGTGTTGAAAAAAGCTGCACTAGTACCTCTGCTAGTGGCCCTAACAAATCTGTCCTAAATAGCAGTCCAAATAAAAGTCAGCAAATCAGAATTACTAAAAGAGCTATGCTTGATAAAACAGATGTAAATATGTCAAAAACAATAGTTCCTTTCAACCTTGAAGGAGAAATTTCCAAGATCAAAATTAGCATACCCTTAGCTAAACTAGTAACTCAGGATGTATATAAAAATCAAGTTTTGAAAGCTTTGAATATAGGCAGTGATACTGATACTTTAAACTTAACAGATGACAAACTAGAATTTTTGTATGGTCCTGAAGTTGAAGGAAAATACCAAGAAGGGGATGTCCCTCCCTTCTATGTTAGCTTAAATATACATGATAAGATCATTCACAATGCTATGCTAGACTCTAGAGCTTCACATAATCTTATGCCCAAAGTAGTAATGGAAAGCCTAGGCTTAGAAATTACTAAACCAAAGATTTAAGTATTCCTTTGATTCAAGTAGAGTCAAATGCTTGGGCTTAATCAAAGATTTATGTGTTAACTTGGCACAAATTCCTACTAAGGGTATAGTGATGGACATAGTAGTAGTTGATATTCCCCCAAAGTATGGCATGCTTCTATCTAGATCATGGGGAGCCAAACTACAGGGGAGCCTTCAAATGGACATGTCCTATGCCGCCATCCCCGTGTTTAACCAAACCAGAAGATTATACAGGAAGTCCCATATGAAATATATGGTGAGCAACATAGATAGGCCCAACAACACTCCTATTTACTCAATTTATTCAGATTTGGATTCCTTTATCTTATATAATGAAGATGAAATAAGCCAGCAAGAAAAGGGAAACAAAGAAGAATTTAGTCCACCAGAATAGTCAAATCTGCCCTCAATTCAAACAAAAAATAGCTCAAAATTTAGCAACCTTCAACAATAGAAAGGAAGTGAAAATGAGATAGAAACACTTTGGAGAACGAGATTTGATGGCTTTTGTAGCAAAACAGGTGCAGGGCTGGTGTATGGATACATAATACAACCAAAGGACATTCCTATAAACTAAATTTTCCATGCACAATTAACATTGCAGAATATGAAGCCCTCCTCTTTGGCTTACATTTGCTCAAATATCTAGAATCCAAGAAGATATCAGTCCAAGGAGATTCTGAGCTAATCATTAGGCAAATAAAAGGGGAGTATTCAGCCAAAAACCAAAGAATGAAAGGATATAGGAATGTTGCCCTTGATCTCCTAAAAACCTTTGAAAAATATGAACTTATTTTCATCCCAAGAGCCCAAAATCACCTTGCAAATGAACTTGCCTTTGCTACTAGCAATTGCCAAATACCCCAAATAAATGAACAATTCAATGTCAGGATAAAAAAATAGGCCTGCAGTACTTGACATTGAAGACTATTAGCAAGTGTTTGAAGGTGAAAAACACATATATGATTTCTGCAATCAAAGAATGATTTTGCCATACCAACACCAAACTCCAGCCATGAAGAAGACTATTTTAATGAAGAACAAGTCCTTGAAACAGAGCCGTCCTCTTCTACTGATATAAATCAATTTGAAAATCTTTTTAAGGCAGAATTATTTGAAAATCCAGAACAGAAGGACCTTGAGGTTTTACAATGCAAAGGTTATACTATACAAAGGGGCCTTACACCATTACAGCAGCTCTTTGATTTCAATGATGTAGCCAAAGAACAAAAAATGGAGCCTATAGAAACTAATATAGAAGAACATAACATAGGTAGCCTAGCTGAACCCAAAATGATCAAGCTATCTAACACTCTTCCAACTCATATCAAGTAGCAATATATTGAACTTCTCAAAGAGTTTGGAGATGTGTTTGCATGGGGATACAAAGATCTGAAATCATATGATACCAATATCATTCAACAAAAATTCCTCTTAAGGAAAATCAGAAACCTTTCAAACAAAAACTAAGAAGGATAAATCCTGTTTTATTACCTTTAGTTGAGAAAGGGATCAAAAATATGTATGATGCTGGGATTATAGTACCCCTTAGATATTCAGAATGGGTTTCCAATCTAGTATCTGTTAGGAAGAAGACCAGGGAAATTAGGCTCTACATTGACTTTAGAAATATGAATAGAGCCTCCCTAAAAGACAACTATCCCTCCCCTAAAATGGATCATACACTCCAAAAGGTGAGTGGGTCTAAAAGAAAATCACTGTTGGATGGGTTCTCATGCTACAATCAAGTATTAGTACTCCCAAGTGATTAGCATAAAACTACCTTTACTACACCTTGGGGAACATTAATGTATGTAAAAATTCCATTTGGTTTGATGAATGCAGGGGCCACCTTCCAAAGGGCCATGGACATAGCCTTCTCAAAAGACATAGGCTATTTTATAATCATATACCTTGATGACATTACTGTTTTCTCCAAAACTGATAAAGAAAATTTGATTCATTTAAGAATTTTTTTTGAAAAATGTAGGAGATATGGCTTATCTTTGAATCCCAAAAAGACACTCTTTGGTCTCCAAGAAGGAAAAATTCTTGGGCACATAATTTCTGAAGAGGGAATCAAAGTAGACTCTAAAAGGATTGATGGCATATTGAAAATCAACCATCCTAGAAACCTCAAAGAATCACAATATTTCATTGGGAAGATTAATTTTTTGAGGAGACTCATCCCCAACCTTGCTGAGATATTAAGAAATATTACAAACATGATTAATAAAGAGATAGGTGTTAAATGGACAATACAAGCTAAAGAATCATTTGAACTGGTAAAACAAGCTCTCACTCAAACACCAGTTCTTATCAGTCCTGATTTCACCAAGGATTTCTACATCTTTTCTTTTGCATTTGAACATACAATAGATGCAATATTACTGCAAAAGAATATCATGGGGCAAGAACAACCAATGTCCTTTTTTAGTAGGGCCTTAAGAGATGCTCCACTCAAATATAACATCATGGAGAAACAAGCCTTAGCCTTGGTCAAAGAATTAAAAGAATTCCGAGTCTACATTCTACAATCTCATATCATTTATTTTGTCCCACATACCGTTGTCAAGGATATTCTAAGTCAAGACCCTGATGGTAAAAAAGGAAAATGGATTGCTGTTATTTTATAATATGACTTAGAAATCAGGCCTACCAAACTAATCAAAGGGCAGGGATTAGCAAAGCTCATGGCTGAATCAAACTTCCAAACACTGGATATGAATATGGTTGATGTTTTGGAAGAAACATAAGAATTCACAACTCCATACATTGAAGAAACATTTGTGAATTCACCTTGGTATGCTGATATCATATATGTGCTACTCTATCTGAATACCCCTCCTTCTCTATCAAAAAATAAAGCTAGATTTTTAAAACAGAAGGCTTTAAATTATTGCATCTTAGATGGGGTTCTGTATTGGAAAAACACTGTTGGAATATTGCTTAAATGTTTGCTTGAGATTGATGCAGGAAACATCATGCACGAGCTACATGAGGGAGAATGTGGAGGACACCTTTATTGGAATACTACAACAAACAAGATCCTTAGAGCCGGATATTATTGGCCCACCCTTTTCCCAGATACTCAGAAAGTAGTGATGTCTTGCCATAAGTGCCAAATTTTTGATGGCAAAAGAAAACTCCTACCTTTACCCTTACATCCCATCAGTGTTGAGACTCCCTTTCAACAATGGGGTTTGGATTTCATTGGGGAAATTCACCCATCTTCATCTTCTCAACATAAGTGGATCCTTACTGCCACTGATTATTTTACCAAATGGATAGAGGCCATACCTTCTAGGAATGCTACTGACTCTATCATTATCAAGTTCCTTGAAACCAACATACTATCCAGATTTGGTTTTCCTAGAAAAATTATTGCAGACAATGTTGCTGCCTTCAAATCCAAAAGAATGATTGACTTTTGCTATAAATATCATATCACATTGGGTCATTCCACTGCCTACTATCCCTAAGGAAATGGATTAGCTGAATCCTCCAACAAAAGCCTTGTCAATATTATCAAAAAATTGTTGGAACAAAATCATAAATCATGGCATAGTAAGCTAATTCATTCTTTATGGGCTGATAGATTAACCACCAAGAAATCAATATGTCTCCTTATTAGATGGTTTATGGCATGGATACAGTCTTCCCAACATCTTTAGGAGTTCCAATCATGAAACTCCTCCAAGAAGTGCAATCTGAATAAAATGATATGTAGAGAAGGATAGATTAGACCATTCATCTACAACAGTCTAGGGAGGAAATATACAAAAGAACATAAATAGTCCAAGAAGGTATCAAGAAGATATTTGATAGAAGGACTAAAGAAAATGATTTCCAGGTTGGAAATATAGTTCTAAAATGGGATTTTAGGAGGGAAGAAAAAGGTAAAAATGGAAAATTTGAGAATCTGTGGAAGGGGCCCTATATCATTCATTCCATCAGGGGTAACAATGCATTATTTTTACAATAGATGAATGGAGAATATTTATTTGGAGGTCTTGTCAATGGCAGGATGCTCAAGCACTACTTCTATCAAGAGTCCTAGTTTCAAAGTTTTTATTCATTGTACATAACACAGTTGAAAAGAAATCATAGAAAATACAAAAAAGAAATTAAAAAAAAAAGAAAAAAAAGAGAGGGAAGATTCAAAAGAGGTACAGCCCCATACCCAAAAAGAGAATTTCTGAAAGTGAGCAAGTCTAAGTGCCACTACTAATTCCAAATGATATATTGTTCAGTCATCTAGCCTAATCATGGCTGAACATGCTTTAAATTTATGTTGATAAGTTAGTAGAAGCATTGATTGATAAGGTTATTTCAGACTTGACTTATTCAAAGAAGGATAGATTAGGAAAACATAAAGATACTAGTTCCACATGCTCAAAACAGAACCAAAGAGATAGATAGGGATGCCTTACAAAGGATACATCATAGCCTTATATTTCTAAATATACTTTATGCAAAATAATGTTTGTGTGTAGCTTTTTCAAAATGCCACAACCATGGTTGATCAGATTGTCTAAACCTGATTTGGACCATGCTTTAAATTTTCATGTCAATAGCTAGAGAATCAAGATTGCAAAAAATTTTAACCTTGGCAGTCAGCTAGTATAGGTAGGGAATAAAAGAGTTCAACAGTTTAATCTGGACTCTTGGAAGAAATAAATATAGGATTAGATTGTTTATTTTCTGTTTTCAAAAAAAAAAAAATGTCATAGAGTTTACTAGTTCAAGTGCACTCAAAGAAGAAAAAATGCTAGGACAAGTAGGATTGGGTAGGTAGAGATGTTGTTTAAAGAGATTACATGTTGCAGATTGTTGAAATTGTCAAATCCAAAAAATATCAGCAAGAAAGAAAGAAAGGGAATTTGCCCAATAGATAAGGCACTGGTCTACTAAAACCCAGAAGATTGATAAACTGAAGGTTTTGGACACCTTAAAAAGAAATTTTCCCTCCCCAAGTGGAGCCACTATTAGCCATCTATTAAATTTGCTATATCCAGTTATGGCTAGATAAGTCCATAGATTTCCAAAAAACAATATTTTATGAAAAACTTGTGAGTTTTGGAAATCTCACTGTATTCATTATCTCAAGCTTATCCATTCACTAAAATCTTCTCTCAAATCATCCAAGTTATCCTGCTATTTTGAAAAAAGAAGATGCTTTTAGGTTGTTTCTATCATTTCACCTTCATGACTCCTTCCCTCATTTTTACCCATTTTTCCTGACTCCAACAGTCTTTTCCCCTTTGAAAAAATCCCATTTTTTCCTTCACTGATTCTTCATTCCTCTAAAAAACTCTTTAAAACCATTAAAAATCTCTTTAATTTGGTATTAAAACGTTTTTTTTCTTTTCTTTCTATTGGAACCCTCTAAAAAGGCTTGAAAACCCTCTTTTTGGCCTCAAAATTCCCTTTGAATAAAAAGGACCTTAAGCCCTCCAGGCTTAAGCCCCAACCCCTATTATTCATAAAACCTAGGGCCGTGACAACTTGCTACCCCTAAAACTCGTCTCCCCCTAACTCTCACTCCTATCAACTTTCCACGGGACCTTTTTCCCGTGCCTCACTCCTAACCCTTCGGCTATTCTCTGCCCCGCTTCACCTTTTCCTCGAAATATCTTCACCGTTAATCAAAGGCCCTAGGCCTAGATCCAACAGCCACCTCTTCTCCCGCCTTTCATCTCACCTCCTGACTGACCCGCACTACCTGACGGGATAGCCGACGTCACCCTCTTGGCTCCACCTATGCTCCACTACCAAACCACACCGATTATCAGGCTTAATTCATTCCTATGTCATGGTTTAACGAGCCATTTCCACACGAAAAAATCATTTTTTGACTCGCCACGTGGCGAATGGTGAGTGGGATCGTGCGCCCTCCATCCTTTACCACTTACTACGTATTTTCCGCGCGAAAACCGTCGGTTTTCTGCAAAACCGCCATCCTCATTTTTCGCGCCAAAAATCAAAATTTCTCCTTTTCTCCTGGTTCCACCTATCAAACCCCTCCCCTGCACTCTCCCTCTCCTCTGAATATCGCTCCAACGCCTCAAAAAACCCCTGAGGCAGTTTAATATGCAAAATGTAGGTTTTATTTAAATATTTTTGTTTATTTTTTTAGGTTGAATGACGGCTTGAGCCCGGAGGGCCATCCCACAGTCAAAATGAGTGACTGAGGTCTCTGGATGACGATTCGAGGGCCTGAAAAAAAGAAATGGGATTAAAAGTTTGATCTCCAAGTTTTATTGATGCTTCATGGCCATCGATACACTCATGAAACCTCCGCACATAGCAAAAAAGAAATAGAGAAAATCAGTGAATATTGAAGACCAAAGAAAGAAGACAAAAGATTAAATCTAAATCGGAAGATTAAGGATAAGAACATAGTCAAAGACAAAGGATTAAAGAATAACACATTCAATAAAGTGATAATGACATCAAAGATGATTAAGAAGGCCAAAAGAAAAATCAGGCCTTAAGCACAGTTTAATGATAAAATCAAGGAAACTTAGGCTAAAAACAGTCTCGATAAAGGAAAAATGACAATTAATACAAAAATAGAATATGTTTTAATCTGTCAAGGCAGTTATTGTAAAGATAATATTAAGCCTCAAAGTCAAAATTTTCACCTCCTTTCCCTCAGAAGTTAAGACAAAGTTATTAAGACATAGAAGTAGCTGCAGTTGTTCCTACCATATGCCTTGCATGGTTTTCAACGTTAGGAATGCATTTACTCTGTAGTTAATAACACTTGAACCCTAGAATAGTTCCACCTCCTCATTTGCTGCATAAATACTGCATTGGAACTCATTGTATTGTCAGAATTTGATGACTCTTTGAAGTAATACATAGTCCTGTTGAAGTTGAGAAGAAATTGGTGTTTTGGAACTGTTGGATGTCTTGACCTGTTTGTTGATGGAGAAGGCTAGATCATTGGATCCCTGAGCTTGGCTGTTGGTGAGGTACTCTCAATCTGTTATTATTATTTCTTGTTTCATTATTCTCTGTTGCAGTAGAGCAAAAGGTTTAGGCTAAGAAATTTCTTTTGAAAGCACCTTAGTCATGTTTGTTCTTCACTGTCTTAATGTTTCTTCTGCTAGGATATTCTAGAGAATTCTTAATTTCTTTATAGAACCCCTATGCTTGTTTATTTCTTAAATAGTTCAATATAGTTGGTCTCAAGAATGATTTATGGTTTTCCCTGCTTACTTGCTGCCACTTGAAAACGGTTTATGAAGTCTCCCTTCGAAGTACCATTTTTTAAAGTCTGCCAAAGAGGTTTTGTTCTGATCATACCCTTTGTACTTGCTTAATTAATTGTTTTGAAGGTCTTTATAGCTGTAATCAAAGATGTTTAGGAGTTCCCTCTTCTATGAATGCAGTTATTTGTGAATCTTGAATGTTTCTTATCCTTGAAGGTGGAATCACTAGAAGTTAAATGAGTTTCTCGCCTTCTATATTTCAATGGAAAAGTTTGTCTTAAAATTATTATTTGCTAAAGTGTGGTTTGTAGAATTCATGGTTAGCCCTGTCTTTTGAATGCCTCTTTATGTTCAGATAATGTTTTGAGTCCCTTTGTTGAGAAGTACATATAATTAAGGATTCTTAATTGCCCTTAGTTCTAATTTTCATTCTAAAACCATTGATGTCCATTTCATTTCACCTGAAAGACCTTAAAGATCCATTGGCCAAGTTAGATTTTCCCTTTGATACCCCTAATCCACTGATTGACTTATCATGACTTCCACTTGAATCCATTGCCCAATGACTTAGATATTTCCTCACTCTACTTATACTGCTCTGATTATCATGTCCAACCAAACAAACAAACAACCCTCATACTTAATAACTAGCCTAAAATCAATCCTTAAAAAGCAAACAAGTCTTATCTTTGCAAACAATTGAGAGATCCCTCTCTGAGACTAGGAAGGCTAGGTCCTAGAACTCTAAAGATTGGTTTTGATGTTGCCTTGTCACTTGGTATACCAATCTGCCAAATAACAGGACCACAACACATGCCACTTCAAACTTATATTGAATGAAGGTATTCCAGAGGTTTATGCCTCTAATCTCTGTCTTGGTTACCTTGCCATTAATTAATTCCATCTACCCAATTTGTGTTTATCACCTCTCCCAGCCTTTTCCCTACATGAGAAATCCATGCATTATAGTGGATTTATCTCCCTTATTATTAATCTCATCTTTGTAAGGGAGTTGTTTCACATTCCCAGAAATTCCATTATTAAGGAGGTGAAGGGGTACTTAAGGCCCTTCACTTCCTTAATTTCATTTTTAATCTTAATAAGCTCAAGGCCTGATTCTCTGACAATTGCTTGGATGGCTAGCCAATCCACCAACTTATTTTGTGACTTCCTTGTGTGTGAGAACTTGGAACTTAGAAGGAAACCTCTATTCATTGTAAAGCCCCCAGAATCCAATATATGTTTCCATCAGTGAACCAATTATTGAATTTGGTTGTCGTGTTTAAGATGTTAATTAGAAATTTAGATTTTTTCTTATTTTTCAATCCTTTGGAATCCTTAAGATTTGATTAGGGTTATCCCCTCAACTGAGGAGGCTTCTACCTATGCTAAGGCTCATTATTTATTTATTTGACTTCCCATAATTTTTTTCCCTGTAACAAAACATCTCACCCTCCAGCATGTAGAAAATGGTAAGCTGTTCTTCATGGCTCAAGGTTGTTCAACAAGAAGGATTGAAGCCATTGCAACAATACACTTGATATGAGAACATCATATCACTTGTGGGAATTGAACCTAGGCGGGGAGGATAAAAATCATACCTCCTAACCACCCAAAATAAACCCAATTAACATTTTACTTCATATAATATGAAGTATGTAATACATTTCTATAGTTTCCCGATAACCCCTAATTTCCTTGTGGGGCTGGTCATTTTCAAATTAGCTCCTGAACTAATTGTTTCAAAGGGGAAACAATTCTAAACATTTCATTCCATGATGCCCATACCTATTTTGCAAAAAAACACTGTGTCAGGATGTAATCATAGGTTTATTCATACCTTTAACATCCATTAGACCTGGTTGGGCATTGTACACTTCTTCTCTTCAAATTTTCTTGTGTAATTATTTTTCCCTTTCATTTCTATCCACTGAAATGCTGCAACTTTGGGCCATATTCCTGGGTACCATATTTTCTTCTAGGGTTTAATCTAAGAATCTACTGCTCTTCTAATAGAACCATGCCTTACCGTTCTTTAAGTGGGTAGGATCCTCTTGTTGTGGGATTTCAACACAAGACTTATTCAATTTTGAATTTAGTGAATCTAAATCATAGAGCATCCTTGATTTCCTTTGCCTCATCAGTTGAGAGTCGAGACATTTGTTGGTCATGTTAAAGGATATTTCCATTTGATTTTAGTGATAGATCCCAAAGATTTTGTTGGGACTAATCCAATAATCCTATGTTTTGGTTCACCCTAAATTGATGATAACCTTTCTGATTCTGTCTAGAGCTTGGATGCTTCTGAGAGGCTGGAGTCCAACCCATGCATAATCCCAAAAGTATTCCTTTTCTCCATGTTGGACATCTTGGGAAATCCAACTATCTGTTAAACTTTTTGGATCGTATTATTCCTTATGCTTAATCGTTTAGGGACATCATCATATCAAGACTCCCACAAGGTATAAAAGTTCCCTATTCGCCATGTATATTTTTTCCTTAAAATTTCTGACATAGAGACCTATTTTTCTTAGAGTTAAAGCACAAATATACTCTTAAACATCGATCTTGTTTTACCGGTCTTCTTACGCCTGCTTCTCATTCCAATTTAGGCATAATTATTTGTTTCCAACCTATTAGGTGCCACTTTTTCTCCTTTAATTCCTCTTGTCGTGAGAAATTTTTATTAACTTTATCCCTCTTCAAGAGAATTGTTCTCGGGGTCAACAGATTGGACTTTTAGAAGACGGGGGATAGATGATAAGTTAACTATTGGATAAAATATGAAGGGCGATACAACAAGTGTATCAACTGCATGGTATTATGAAAGAACTATTAAACAACCATCCAACTTCCAATATGAATGAAACAAGGTTCCCCCTATGGATTACTTACCGATGTTTACCCACGACTCCATATGATTCCTTTGTTTAGGGTCAAGATACTTTAATATTTCTCAAATTGTAGTTCCTAATATTACTTTTATTTTGATGCAAAGGTGGCTTTCATTAGATTTTAGAGGCGATGATGCTCATTTCTAGGGCATTTTTATTGCAAGACTCAAGTCTAGCCATGTCAGATTGACTAAGAAAATAGTCAAGCTCATATGGTCAAAGAACCCTTCTGGGGTTTATACTCCAAAATCTAGATACATTGCTATTAGTTTAGATGGGGAGAAGAGGAATCATGTGTGGTGGAGGAGAGTTTGGATTTTTAATATCCCTCAAAGGCTTGATTTTTATGTGGTTTTCACTAAACACAAAGACTTGACTTGGTATAATCTTCTAACAAGGAATAGAGTAATCAATAGGTGCAGTTTATGCAAGGTATGTGAAAAAACCAATAAAAATCTTGTCATGGACTGTAACTACACTATGAAAGTTTAGAGGGAGATTAAACATTTGACTAGGTTGTAAAATGTCTGAATTGGTGGCACAGTTGAAAATGGTCTAAGAGGTTGGTGTCATAACTCTTCAATGAAGGATTACAAAGCACTTCCATGGATCCTAGCTTGGGTATTTAGCAAGCTAGGAATTTAAAATTATTTAAAGATAGGAAAATTCTTCCTATTCAATTTGATTTTCCTATTTGATGTGGTCTCAATTCTTTAAAAGAGTTTTGCTTAGATGCGAGTACCTAAGCCTCCTAGGTAGCTTGTTGTAGAAGTGGGTAAGGATGGTGCATGGGCATATTTTGATGATGAACCTTAGTTATATGGAGTAGGGAGAAGTGTTTTGTATAGTGAATCTCATGGAATTAACTTTAGGGTTGGATTGGGGCATCAAACCAATTATCATGTTTAGCTAATGGCTCTAAAACTTATAAAAAATAGAAATAGGGTGTGGACTGGCTGTGGTCCACACAGTGTTGCTACATTCCTGGGTTCCCATTGCTATTACATTATATGGTGATGAATCCTTTGAAACCAACTTCACTTCACCATTAGGAGTAAATTATTTGCTATAGAAATATCAATATAGCAATGAATGAGAGCAGAGTAGAAAGACAAATAAATTACAATCAAAGAGATAACAGATTGTTGCAGGTTACTTATTGTAGTAAAGGATAAAATTCATAATGTAACAGAGACATACATGAAATTGAGACCATAAGTAGCCAAGGAAGTAGCCAATTCATCCCTTAAGAATACACCCTAAAAATGTGTGTAGAATAGTCAACTTGGCCATTGTAAGTTACAACAAGATCTAGCAAATGGAGTGACCTTAAATAATGTGCCAATGTGCCAACTAGGGGAGCACTCCTTCGATCTAGGTGATTCACCAGTCATCATAAATGTAAACCAATTACAAGCTCAAAATAGCAAAGGCAGCTAAGGCTCTTTCTCAAATGACTCAACTATCTCTCCATACTCTCACCCATATCATTATTAGTAAGTCAACATACCCCCAATAGATCAAGGTGAGCTAGCGCATACTCTCCAAGGAATTAGCCAATTCATCACTTAAGAATACACCCTAAAAATGTGTGAAAAATGGTCAACTTGGCCATTGTAAGTTACAACAAGCTATAGCAAATGGAGTGACCTTAAATAATGTGCTAAGGTTCCAACTAGGGGAGCACTCCTTTGATCTAGGTGATTCATCACTCATCATGAATGCAAACCAATTACAAGCTCAAAATAGCAAAGGTAGATAAGGCTCTTTCTCCAATGACCCAACTATCTCTCCATACTCTCACCCATATCACTATTAGTAAGTTAACATACCCCCAATAGATCAGGGTGAGATAGCACATACTCTCCAAGGAATTAGCCAATTAACCCCTTAATAATACACCCTAAAAATGTGTGCAGGATGGTCAGCTTGGCCATTGTAAGTTACAAAAATCTCTAGAAAATGGAGCGACCTTAAATAATGTGCTAAGGTGCCAACTAGGGAAGCACTCCTTCAGTATAGGTGATTCATCACTTATCCTAAATGAAAACCAATTACAGTCTCAAAATATAAAAGACAGCTAAGGATCTTTCTCCAATGACCCAACTATCTCTCCAAGAATAGGAAACGATGGTTAAGGGTGCAATAAATAAACTTAGGTTACTATAAATACCCCCCCATAAATGCATCAACCACAAAATAAAAAATAAAAAAATTACATTTGTTAGGAAATGAAGCAACCTAGGATTGTTGTCCAACTGGAATCCCCTTTAAAACATACCTCTTGACCATGGCAAGGAGTTTCACCCTACACAATGAGGCCCAACATATTTTAGGCCATAACACAATGAATAATACGCTACTTGTTGGTTGTTTCTTTTTAAACCTACAATTAACTCTTTATTAATTTGATGAGTGTCACATTGGAGAAGGGGATATACTAACTACTGAAAATGGCTTCCATTTTCTGTTCTAGAATAGCAACAGCCTTATGCCAAATAGGCCTCAAAACCTTGCATTAGATTGCCAACTAATATTGCCCATCATATATCATAATAGCTCTAGAGGAAAAAATTCCTATCATGAATAAGCCACACCATGAGGAGGTACTTATGTGCTGTTTTATATTCATAGGAGTATATATCATGTTTTGCTGTAAAATTGTATATATCATGTTTTGCTGTAAAAGGTGTTTGCCGACAGATAGTCAGGGTCACTATCATTATATGTTTCCTTGAGGCTTTAATTCCAACCATAAAATGTTTGTTCTTTGGAAATTCCAAAATCTACCATGGTTTCTCTCATAATATGGTTTAACAATATATTGTCAGACTTAATGCTATGATGCAAAACTAGTGGTACAACCGCATAAAATAGTAAAATACTCAATTTCAGTGGATCAACTACTATAGGCTAGCCAAAAAAACTTGAATTTGGACCCATTTCAAGAGTCATTCAGACCTGTAGATACAATTAGCTAGCATGATAGGAACAAGTCTCAGAGTGCATGCTTGGATGCTCCAACAAAGGCACTATGTCAAGCCCTATAGGAAGCCATTTTAGCATGTTCATCTTCCATATTTGATGCCATTAAAAGCCTCTGAAAAGGCTCAACCTAGTTTCCACCTCCAAATTTCACATCCTAATCACTGCACTGATGGAATGAATGCCCCAAAATGAAAATTCATTTTGAGGAGTAACAAGAGGCTTCCTTTTTATATTACCCTGGTCCCCAACACTATCTGACACTACACCATGTATCCTTGACCTTTGTCCCATGAACTATTGGTTTGACAAAGACGGAAAACTCCATATACATCTCCATTTTTCTTTTTTCATGATCATTCCATTCCTCACAGCTTGAAGGCCTCCACCACCCACTAAGTGCTCTTTTTCCTATCTAGGGTGATCTCCTGAGTCATTACTTGTTCTTGCATACTACCACCCTCTATGATGTTTGTGGACAACCTCTAGTGTGGATCACTTCACTTCCTTTTTATTTCTATATATTTTCTAGTTCAAGCTTGGGAGGGTCATCAGTATCATGAGCACTAGTAGCACTGCTGATGGGGAAGCCTCTTAGGTTGAGTTTCTCAAGCATGGTATTCATCCCTTTGACTCCCACATTTTTGATTTGTTTAATCACGTTATTTTTTTAGGTTTATTTTTGTGATGTCCCCACCATATCATCCACTCCGATTTTAAGTTGGGGGTTGCTTAAGACCAAAATAATTACCAGACCATCATGATTTCCCACACATTTTCCATTCTCTATGGTACAATACCCCATTTTATTATTAAATGAGCTAGAGTGGAGGAACCCTATAGCTAGAATGTAGCTAGGGTTCTACAAGACGTACCAAAATAGTGACCACATCTTTCACTCTTTGTGCCATTATTAGAGAGGCCCATCATTTCTCTTTGAAAATATTTTGTTGATTTGTTGAATTTTGTAAGGCATTTGACTCTGTCATGAGAGACATTGTTTTAGAGGTGATACGACATTGGCTTCTATCATGAGACTATATGAGTCAATGCTTATTCATTTCTGTACCATCGACATATTCTTAGACTACCTCAGGAGTACTATAGAGGTAAAATACGAATTCCCTCTCTCACTAACTCTCTTTGGGTTCTATATTGATGAGATGGACTTCTTTCTTAGGAGCACATATAGGATGGTGCTGATTGTCTTCTACCCGATGTCTTGATATCCTTACTTTTAGTTTTCAACAACATGATCCTCTTGGCACCTCAACTAAGGGGTTGTAGAGACAAATTGAGTCCTTCTCCAACTCTTTTGATATTTGATAGTTGAATTTTGAACTTAGTAAGACTAAGGTTATGATCTTCAACATGTCTCAGGATGCTCTCCTTGACTACCATTTTTACGTTGGAGGGGATGGGATTCATATTACTACAACCTACACATACTTGGGGGTCAGATATTAGGAGTATAGCTTAGCTTGAGGCATGCTTTCTAGCCCCAAATTAATAAGGAATTTTGTTTGCTTGGCTAAAGAGATAATGCTTTAGGAAATCTCTTTCAAGATGCACTTCTTTGGACATTATCATTAGATCCATGACCGGTTATGGCTTCAAGGTCTCGGGCCCTGGCTTGCTTTGGGTTGATTGGGATAGGCTAGAGATATTATAAACCTTTATATTATGATGCTTCATCTGCTGCTAATATGCAATTCCTCAATATATCATATAGGTGGAATTAAGGGTATTTCTTCAATAGACCCCTCCTTAGTGTAATTGTTGTGGGGTTCTTCTTAATTTCTTAAGTTAGTGGCCGTTTCTATCAATCAACTTGCCATTTTTAGGTAATATTTGGATTCTCTAGGTCAGTTCCTACTATCTAAATGTGACTTAACCTAGGATATTAGAGAGGATATCTACAAACTACATCAAAATCACTTGGATTTCCCTCCTTGAGGGCATTAACTTAAATATGTCATTTTATTATTTTGAGTGCTTTATGTAGCTAAGTGACTCTTATTGTTAGGCCTATATATACTAATAGAAATTGGATGCACAACCTTAGGATTCCCCTTGGTTCATTTAGAGTGGGCTCCCACTAGCTTTGGTTTGAGATAGCTCACTGCATCACACACCTCAAAGGGAATTTTCAGCTATGTGACTTACAAGACATCAAGTTGGGAGAGCACATTGTCTTCAAATGTTCCATCTATTAGGAGATAGCACTGTTACATATTTATTGGATATAATATTGAATGATAACACTTGATGTGTGGTTTTTTTTTCATAACTCACATCTTTTTCATCAATTTTAAAGTTATTCTTGTTGCTTAGAATATATAGCCTAGGGACTAGGAACTAGGTCTTGCCTAGCTTTCCATTTTAAATATTAAAAGACAAAAACAATATCATTTTGCAAATCTGTTTTTTTGGCATTTTAAAGAAAAATTTGTAGGCTTATGATGGATTCCTCCCTTATGTTGGAGGAGAGCTAGCCTTATGTGAGAAGGATGATCACCAAGGTGACAATGGGTGATGTCCTTAAGTAAATTTGGGGTTTGTAGTTGATAATTGAATCTATATTTTGAAGCATATATTTTAGAGGTAGAAATGAAGTGATTTTCCCCTTAGATTGATGGAATGAGTTTGTCCCAACAACTTTGCAAATATTAAATTTCTATTTTGTCTTATATCATTTTCAAATGCCTTTCTTTTTCACGGCAATACCAGTTAGCAACCCTGAGGGCTATGTTTGACAATATTAGGAATCCTTGAAAACTAACATCCCCATGGAAGTGTTAATGATTTAGTTTTTGGATCTCTTTATGAAGATACTATCAACCACCACATGCTATTTATTTTGAATAAATAACATGAGAATATACATAAATAAGATAGAAATAAATAACTCTTTTATAATGTAAATGATACCATGTAAAGACAAAATTAATTGTGCATCAAAGTTACTCGTTTGACAACATGCGTTGTTTATGGTCATTGGAGCAGGTTTCATCTTCTTCTAGAGTTTGATGAGGAGAAAAGAAGTTGTTGAATATGCCTAGTCGGTCATAATAGGCAGTGGTGGAAAACTCATCCCAATGACATTATGGCTGAGACTTGTCTAAATGATGATCATGGAAGTTACTCTTGAATTGTAAATCTGTTGAAGGTTCTAGCTCAATTACAGAGTAAATTTATGCTCTTCTCCTTTTTGCTTCATTGAATAAAAACAAAAATAGTGGTTTTGAGTCCTTTATGTAATCTTATTCTAAGAGTTGAATTCTTCTTTTGAATGTGTTGTGTTGGTCGGAAATTGCTTTTGATTGGAAATGAATCATGCATTTATAGCTTCTTTCTAAATTGCACTTTCAACCATTTCTTGGTACTTTTGAGAGAATTCATCCAAAGAGTGGTGTTCTATCATCTATGTGAGTGAGGAGGATATGAATCATGATACAATAAGACATTAATTTGGTTAAAGTTACTACGTTTAGGAAGTATTGGCCATAGTTAAGAGGTTTTGATTGCTGAAATGTTGTGAGTTAATGAGATTTTCTTAATAGGTTACACCAAAAGCTTGTTTCTAAAACATTTGAGGCACCTTGAGGGGTATAGAGATTCAAAAATTTCTTTCTATTCTTATTTACTCAAGTAGAGGACCTATAATTATTTTGGTAGTTCAACTTAACATAGATGATAAGAAACATAATATGCTATTTACTAATATTTTTGTAAAGAATATATAGGTGGAAAGAATTTGGATCTTTTAGAAGCCTTTCTCTGAATCACTTCACTTGATTGGTTAGTCTGAAAGGGTTTCTTGTTAGGTCCCTATATTACTAGTTTAGTCCCTTATTGTTATTAGTGTATCCCCCTTATTTTTATTGTTTTACCCCTATAACCCCAATATTGTTATTATTGTGCCCTTACATTGTTATTGCTGGGTCGGCTAGGAGTATATTGTGGGCCCAAGGACTCCTATATATAGAAGGAGGTTTTGGTTATTTTTATCATCCAAGAATTTTTCATTTATGTAATGTATTGGAGGTTTCCCCCTCGAAGTGGTTGATTTCTAAGGTGTTGATCTCTCTTTCCTTCTATTTTGGAGCCAACTACATCCAAATTTTTTGTCTATCTCACCATATTGGGTGAAATCGAATAGGCCATAAATACCCTCTCTAATGGGAACATTCTTTGTTCCAATTTAAAATGAGAATGTATCACTAATTTGAGACATATAATTGACTTATAAATCTCTAGATTTAGTGCCAACATTTTCCACTTTATCATCTCCTCATTGGAAACAAAAGACATTTTTACAGACTATTCAAGATCAGTATTTTCAGTAGAATACCTATCAACATGAAGACTATTATGGTGAATGCAACTATGAAATGGAAAATACATACAATATGATAAATATTTAGATATATCCTTAGCTCATTTAACATAAAATAAGTGCCCTGATCAAGCATACCTCCATGGAACAACACCCATATTGCCCTCCAAGTCCCAATTGGTTATCAAAATAATTGTAATTTTACTCAAAAAATCAAGCATAAACAAAGGAAGAACCCAGAGCTACAAATGGGGATGATTGTTCCACAGATATGAACTCACCTCTAACATAAATGAGACGCATTCCATTGTTTGGTAAGATTACCATCAATGCCAAAATCAAAGGCAAAACCAAATGCCAGAGATACAAAACCACCCATTTCAATTTTCAATTGATCCAGATGCAATCCAAAAGGAAGCGGAAAAAATCTTCTTCTTGTGCCTTCTTCCCCTAGTGTTTCTCTCGATGCATTGAATCCATTTCTTTATCCTTCTCTCTTACACATTTATTTCAAAATTCAATTGTCCCTGTCTTATCAAGGCTCTGTGCTTTCAATTATTTTTTAAGCAGAAACATATATCGTAAGTGGAATGTTAGTTAAGTTTTGAAACTCACTAGCACCATACTTGGGCAATGTGATTTTGTTGGGGCCCTTGTTTTGAAATGAAACAGTTTTGAGTCACGGGTAATAGATGGTAGAACGCAACCATGGTAGACAGAGAGTTGTCACGGTTGCGAAGAGTTGGAGAGAAGGTGGCGCGATAGTTGCGGGAATTAGCACAGATGGCAGAAAGGAGTGACAAGAAAAAACAACATAACTCCCAGTGATCATGGAGATACAACAAAAAAAAGAGCGGAAAAGAAGGGAAAACTGACAGTTGCGTTGGCAAAGGAAAAAATAGGCAGTCGCCCAGCGTAGACAAGAGGTTGGCACAGTAGGGAGTGGGGAAGAGAGCCATAGGAGAGCTCTGTTCACTCTGTTCATTCTGTTCATTCTATTCACTCCGTTCATTCTGTTTGTTCTATGTGATGGTATTGTAATCAATCTTGCCAGGGTTGCTCTGAGGAGCAATGTAACTGTCCACTACTGTTAATGCAATATATTCTTATTTGGGTTTGATTTCCTGAGTTATGTAATGTGTATTTGGTTAAGATGAATGTATTGGTCACTTTAAATTTTGTTTTCTCATCTTGAATATGTTCATGAGTAGTATCTTTTGCAAAGTAGTTAAACCTGTTTGGGGCACTCAGTTCTGTCTGTTTTATTATATAGTTATGCTAGGTCGATATTTCATATGTTCCTAATGTTACTAAGGTCACAACACACCTCGAGTGAGACTCTTTGATCTTCGGAGTAGAGTGAAAATTTCGACGTTGTGCTAGAATACTGTGGAAACCTTGTTGGCCTCTATCCTAAACCTGGGTCTTGCCCAAGAGACCTTCTTTCTTGCCAACAAATGGTTTTGTTTCCAGGACCCCCAAATTTCATTTAGGAGCTAGATCATGGTATCACAGATCTTTGAAAGGGAAATACGAAGTTGGTGGGATAACCACTTAGATTAGTTCATAACACAACATGCTGAGTTGAGACAAAACAGGGAGACAACTGTTAAGGGTAAGGTTCTCTTCTCTGAATATGCGAGTGATATCTGTGAAATTTTCTAGGGAAAATTTCTATAGGAACTCTATAATTGGTTGCGGAGACTACAAGTCAAGATAGTCCAAGGTGGCTCACAGAAGATCTGTCGCAAGTGGTTGCACGAGGATCTGGTAGACCTCCATCTATTAGATACCAATTTGACCCGAGCTATATATTTCTGGGTGCAATCTACCTTGGAAGGATACATAGTAGAATTTACAGCTGAGTGTTACCAGTCCTTTTCAAAAGTAGAAGACGTGTTTAGATCTGGTTTACGAGGAGAGTTGTTGAAGGAGATTCCCTTGTGGATCAAATATTTAATGGTATATGAAGGACTGGTGGAGTTTCAAAAATTTTAGATGGAGACTTAAACCTCCAGTATTGGGGGAAGGAGCTGAGGGAGAGATGCTACAAGTGAGTTGGAAGGGGGAATAAGGATATGGATTCCCAGACCTCCAGTAGGTTGAGAGAGTGACGAGCACATCCGAGGGTGTAGATAGCTTAGAAGTGGTAGGAAAGAGTGATGAAAGAGTTGAAGAACCAGGAATGTAATCGAAAGGACAAGGAGAAGGCGCCTCAGATGACAAAGGAGATGGAACGTCAGATGGGTTCCCAAGAAATAGGAGGGAAAGTGAAGGAAGTCCGGCAGGTGTATAGGATCCCAGCCCAAACAGAGAAGGGAAAGAAGTCCAACGGGGAGGATTCGTGCCCCAAGGAGATGTCCGATGTGGAGTTGCATGTTGCAATGGAGCAAATATTATGAGAGGGGACGACACCTATAACTCAAGGTAACTCTATTACCCAAAGTTCAAGTATCTCTAGTCCCGACCTTCCCCTGGTACTCTATCAGCCACTAGGTGAATTTTTTGTTAAGTTACAAGAATTGAGCAAGTTGAATAGTGTTCATTCTACAACAGTAATACACACTAGCAGTAGTGCTAGTAACACCATTTTAGAGCTGGGGAACAAGGGTTTTATTTTAGTAACACCCATACAAGGAAGCATGGCAAGATCATTTACTTGATACCCAGAGTTCTCTGGGAGGGGTAACGATGATGTGGAACAACACTGGTATGTCTGCAAGGCCATATGGAGGGCTCGACAGACACCAGAGGTAGGTAATTTAATTGAGTTTAAAACTACTCTCAGGGAGAGAGCTCTACGCTGTTTTATTAAATGGTCCGAATCTCATTAGAACCCAACAATAGAAAATGTAAAGAGAGATTTTTTTAAGAATTCAAGTTACCCCAAACAGATCAGCAAGGTTTGTCAAAGATGTGGGAGATTAAGTAGTGAGAAGGGGAGGTTGCATGGGATCTGATGAGAATATTCAAGGGTGCGATTGGAAAACTGATTTACCCAATCGATGCAAATAATCAGAGAGATTGGTTCATCAAGGCCCTTATTCCATTGACAAGAACTCCGTTAACACAACAGAAGATCGACACATTACAAGATGCATTGGAGCAAGCTATGAAGATAGAGGCCATGGTGGGATATCTGTAGGAGTTCAAGGGAGGGGCCACAACTCAAGACCCTTCCATATTGGGATTACAACATGAGATAGCTAGTCTAACAGAAAATTTGAAGGAAATTCAACCAATGTGGCTTACAAGACCAAATGTATGGTGTACGCACTGTCTAATGGAGGGAAACGTGGTAATCGAATGTCCAAGGTTGCAGAGCCAGAATGTGGGGATATCAGCAACAAGGGCACAGAGAGATCCACCAGTAGGAGGAGTTGCGCAGATAAACACTCAAGGACTATATCCACCGCAACACCTGTACCCAAGGTTCCCCACGCAATAGAATCAGGCCACAACTAAATATTGTGAGATATGAAAAAGCATTGGTCATCTGCCCCGCCTATGCCCAATATTGCAAAAATACTCCAACGTTCTGAAAAACATATTCTGTGATTTCTGTGCTTCCAAAACACAGATTAGTGTAGAGCTTTGGATGCATTAGCGAAATGACTGGATAGACCTTCATATAGAGTGAATGAGGCTCCTAGGGGAGGAGGAGGAGGCATGAGAGGAGGCCGAACTCGAGGAAGAGGAGCTGTAAGATGTTACAACTGTGACCAAGAGGGCCACATATCCAGGGAATGTCCACTTCCTAGAAGACCATGGTGCTCTCAGTGGAGAGTGAATACACACGCAATAGAAGACTGCCCAAAGCTAATTAAAATATGGAAAGAAAGAGCCAGACAAAGAGGATCAAATATGGTAAATGCAGAGCCAAGAGTAGTAGAGGCTCAGGCTCTGCAAAACATAGCCATAATGACATGGGGAGGGAAGAAAACTGGGGAAGATGCATAGATTTCAGACTCGATAAATATGATAAGGCCAGCATCCCCAAAGCCAGTATTCAGGCTAGAAACATAGAAGAAATACTTTAAAGAAGCAGTAGAAACATTTTCCCAACTTGGGGAAAGCTAAGGAATTGGGTTACCACAACCCAGGGTAGATAAGGAGAACCAAGCTAGTACAAGCACTATGATTGAAGAATGGTTTTGGTTATTTCTAAAAATGGTTACCAATGCACCAATGCTGGAAAAATTGAAGCAAAATCTGGAGATGGTGGTGCAGGAAGCCACAAAACCAAGAGATTCGAATGGCACGACACAAACATACATACGAAGAGTCAAAATAAATAAGAGAAGAATAGGGAAAGAGTTATGTGTAAATAGTCAAGTCGCGGGATTGAAAATTAAGGACACAATGCTTGACCTAGGGTCAGATGTCAACATTTTTCCAAGGAAGACATGGGAAGCATTAGGAAGACCAAAGCTGACAAATTCACCAATCCAACTCCACATGGAAAACTAGTACTGTATTGTGCCCATAGGCAGGCTAGAGGAGGTCAAAGTCGATGTTACAGGGGTTAAGACATACACATACTTTGAGGTGATAGAAATTATGGGGGATAAGGATCCCTATCCAACATTATTGGGGATCATCTGGGCTTTTGAGAACTATGCAGTAATATATTTGAAGAAGGAACTAATGATCTTTTAAGACAGGGAAGTCTAGGTCACACAACCACTTGAACCATATCAAGGTCCTCGATTTACAGAGTCTGTCGACAACAGAGAGGAGGCCCAGCTTCTCGATCATCTATACCAGATGACAACAGGGAAAAGAGAAGATTATATCAACCCAACAACGAGAGGGACGGTGAGTTGGAGAAGTGTCCAAAGCTCAGACTTAGGCTTATAAATAGCTTGGGATGATTGGTAGCAGGGGGGATATGAGATGAATACAAGAATATGTGCTAATATCAGAAGGATCAATTGGATCGGAACCGGGGTAAGAGAATACCCTACTTTGTCAAATATGAATGCTGTGAATACCTTTATTTCTAGAATAGAAGATAAAGTACCAGTGGACCAGAGGATCCCACTCATGGATGTGGCTTTAAAATCCACATCAGTAAGGTGGTGAAGCAACCATCGAAACTCCCTGTCACGATGGGACAAAGTTGCAACGACTTTGAAGGCCAAGTTCAAGGAAGAAGAGGGACCACAATTCACTAAAAAATAGAAAGGGAATTCAGAACTCGGAAAACATTTGAAATATTGTGAGGACCAATGGAAGAATGTAGGATACCAAGAAGAGCTGTGGGTACACAAGTTTGTACATTCATTGGATTCGATTCCATAGGCTTGGTACCTAACTGACGAGAAGAAAAGAGGAACCAGTACTTGGCAAACAGTTGCGGATCAATTTACGTAATGCTTTTCCTTTGAAGGGAAAATAGAACCAGTCACACAAGCATTATAGGCCATTAAAAGGGTACTGTTCTTTCCAGAGATTCAGGAAGATGAAGAACAACCGCTCCCAAAACATAGCATCAAACAGTCAGTAGCATGCAAAAAGATAAATAGTGAAATGGATGATGATGATCTAGAAGATCTTAGACATCTATATTTCGAAGAAAAATAAGGGGAGTGTTGCATTCAGGAGGAACCGAAAACATAAGGAATTCATCTGCTTCCATTGAGAACCAAGAAGCTGAACATCAGGACACTGGAAAAGTCGAAACTTGCATCAATTGGTGACTATTGGGATGCTGAAACGACTAAAGAGATATTCAATCTGCTACAGGAATATAAAGACTTGTTCCCATCCTCAGTAGCGGAGTTGAAAGGAATGAAAGGAGACATGAGGGAAATGTGTATAATTTTGAAGCCTAATGCAAGACAGTCAAGCACAAACCCTACTGTCTGAATCCAAGAGTGAAAGAAAAATTCAAGGCAGAGATTGATAAGATGCTAAAGGTAGGGTTGATATTCCCAGTGGAAGAAGCAGAGTGGGTAAGTCCTATAGTCATACAAAGTAAAAAGGAAAAGTCTAAAATTCGAGTCTATGTTGACTATAGGAGCTTGAAAAATGCATGCATACATGATCCATTCCCCACTCCGTTCAGTGACGAGGTTCTATACAATGTTGAAGGGAATGAGGATTATTTAATTACAGATGGATTTTCAGGATACCATCAGGTAAGGATAGCCGAAGTAGATAAGAAGAAGACAAATTTAAAAACCGAATGGGGCTCATTTACATATCATTTAATGCCATTTGGATTGAAAAACACACTAGCAATATTTTCATGGATTGTTATAGCAGCGTTTTGGGAATACATCCATAAATTCCTGAAAGTCTATATGGATGACTGGACAGTCTACAACGTTTTAAAGGACCATGCAACATTGTTAAGGATAATGTTCAACATATGTCTCAGATTTCATTAAACCTCAAAAAGTGAATCTTTGTAGTACCCTTTGGGACACTGCTAAGACATGCTGTATGCAAACAAGGGGTTTGCGTTGATCAAGAAAAAATGGCAGTTATAATTAACATTGAGGCACCAGAAAATGTGAAGCAGTTGAGGTCGCTGCTAGGCCACACAGGCTACTATAGGCGATTCATCTACAACTATGCAAAGATAAAGACCCCATTGGAGAAGCTATTGCATAAATCAGATCAATTCAGTTGGACAAAAGACTGCATTACGACCCTGAATACCTTGAAAGAAAAGTTGGCAAGTGTGCCCATATTAGTTCACCCTAATTGGGACAAGAAATTTCATGTCCACATTGATGCTTCCAGCATCGCACTTGGAGCAGTTCTAGCTCAACCAAGAGACACTTCAATTGATCACCTAGTTTATTTTGCAAGTCGAAAGCTATCAACAGCTGGGAGGAACTACACCACAACAAAACGCAAAGCGTTGGAAATGGTGTATTCCCTTCAAAAGTTTCGCCCCTACCTTCTAGGAGGTATGTTTAAGTTTTTCACAGACCATTCAACTTTAAAGTACCTAGTTAACAAACCAGACCTAGAAGGAAAGATCTGTAGATGGCTCCTACTGTTCTAGGAGTTCACCTTCAAGGTGATAGTAAAGCCCGAGAGACTAAACGTGGGTCTTGACCACTTTTCAAGGCTAGAAAATGGAGAAAATGGAGGGTCTTTGGATGATTAGTTGCCAGATGCTGATATTTTTAGAGTAGAAGCCATCCCAGACTACTTATACCAGATAGAAACCTATCTGACAATAGCATAGTGCCCAGATGAATATACAACAACCCAAAAAAGACATCTGGTAGTCTGAGCAGCAGAGTATCAACTAATAGCGGGACACATGTATAAAATGGGGTTAGAAAAAATCTTGCGGAGATGCGTCCTGGATCATGAGAGGGAAAGCATATTGTGGGAATGCCACTGTGGAGTTGCAGGAGGGCATGTCGGAGCAAAACCAACAGCGAGGAAAATACTACAGGCAGGCTTATGGTGGCCGAAAGTACACATGGACAGTAAGGCCTTTGTAAAAAATGCAATATGTGTTAGAGGAAAGGACATCCATCACATAGAGACGAGCTACCACTTCACCTTGTAAAAGCATTGCAGCGATTTGAGAAGTGGGCCGTTTATTTTATAGGACCGATTGCACCTGTTGCAAGGCACTCACAGGAAAGGTACATCATAACTGCAACAGACTATTTGACTAGGTGGGCAGAGGCGATACCAGTGAAGGATTTCACAGCCGAAAAAACAGCTTGATTCATATTTGAAAATATCATCAACGGATTTGGTTGCCCGAGAAGTCTAACCAATGATCAAGGTATGCATTTTATAAATGAAATGATCAAATCTATGCTAGAAAATTTCATGGTACAACATCATAAAAAAAGTCCGTACCACACACAAGCTAATGGTACAGTAGAAGAATTCAATAAGATTCTGGAAAAGGGTCTAACAAAGATTTGCAATGCTAATTGAGATGACTGGGATGAATGTATACCAGCAACATTGTGGGCGTACAAAACAACTATCAAAAGACTAAACAACCAGACCCCGTTCCAGCTGGTGTACGAGAGGGAAGCAGTAGTACCGTTTAAGTTTGTCATACCGAGCCTCACAATCGCATCATCACTACACTTATCAAAGGAAAACTCACTGAAAGAGAAATTACAAGAGCTACAAGAACTAGAAGAGGACAGGTTTCTAGAAGAATTCCACCAAATTGTCCAGAAAGATAGACAGAAAGCTTGGCATGACCGCCACATCAAGCGCAAAAATTTTATGGTCAGAGGAAAAATTTTACTGCACAACAACAAGTTCCAAAAGTTCCCAGGTAAACTATGAATGCATTGGCTGGGACCGTACCATGTAATTGAAATCCGAGATTCAGGCGCAGTTCACTTAGCACAACTGGATGGATAGGTACTACTAGGATGGGTGAACGACACACGCCTAAAGCCCTATCACGAGTAAGTTATATATTTCATTTTTCATTAACTCTTGCAACCAAGAGGAGTCAATAGGGAAGATTAGATTAGGTAGGATCAATAACTCTCTCGCACCTGAGAAGAGAATAGATAGAACTCCAAATAAAAAATAACCGTGTAACAAAAGAAACTCATAGTTGCGGTGCGAAGACCGCAACGCAACCGATTGTGGTTGGGGGGAGGGTAGTGTCAAGCGTGTCATCCATTTCAAAGAGCCAAATTTGTCGAATATCATTCCATCATCATAACCCATCATTCCCATATCAGTTCGTAGGATTACCGAGATTTAAGAAGTAATTTCTATAATTAGTATCGTCCATATCGCAATAAATTTTCCATATTAGGCCATAATCATTACCCATCACGTTTGCCCAATTCCTGAAGTCATATCTAGCTATGTCAGAACCCACCTCATTGTGGTAACTAATCACACGATTATAGCCACGGGGGAAGCAGGAAAAATTAATTAGTTATGGGGTCTTATCAACCTCATTCATGCCAGTTACTTACATAACCTGCATGAAATAAAGTGTGAGCATGCTGGAGAAGTTCGAGTTAGAACCAGAAACAGTAATAGCAGCGAGAGGAACTTCATCAGAGGAAGTCCAGAGAGAGCATCTAGAGACAGGAATTTACAAGGAAAGAGCAAGAGTAGCTTTGCGGGTATAACAAAGAAGAGAAAAAATGACCAAAGTAGCACCAGTAGTCATCAAGTAGGAGCTCGATGAGAGAATCTAGAAAATGGAGTCGCGGGTGGGGAAATACGACAATGCATCATTGATCGATACAGACCTTACAGATTCCTACCAGTTCCCGGCAATGAAGAGACAAGTCTATATGGAAAACTATGCTACTGAAGCAGGAGAAGAAGTGGCAAGAGTGCTCCCAGAATTCAAAGGTATCCAACAATAAATGATATTGAACCTCATAAATCTTCCAGTGTTCAGAACCATAGGAGTTGCGATGCAGTGTACAAAATTCCTGCTGAGCAAGATCTAGAACGGGTCATTGTGGCTGGGAAGGGAAATACCGATACACGAAAGATATTCACAGGCTAATAGGACTATTAGAAGAAGGAAGAGATGTCTCCACAACATTCCAAACTGTATCCAAGTGAGCAAAGAAGGCAGGAAATATTGATTATTATAGGAAATATGACACTAAGAGAGGTGGAAAGGGGGAAAAAAATAGATCTTATAAACAACCCAGCGATAAAATTTTCCTTTTATCTGATAGCCAGCAAAACCATGAGGCATTATACAAAGGGTGAGTGTACACTCAATACCATCTTAGTCGCGGAGCACTGTCTCTAGGGGACACAATTAAGTTGGTGTTAGTTTTTGTTGAATGAACTATTTGAAGCATGTGAATATAACTATAAGAGAGCCACAAGATTCATTTATGGTTACCTTATCATGGCGTTCGCTATGTGGAAATTGACCTTCCCGCAAATCAGACAGCTCGTGGAACTCACAACAGGTCAGCCATTGGCAATGAAATTTATGCCCTAGAAGTTTTCAGGAGACCCCAGCACTAAGGAGGTGAATGAAGAGGCATTCAAATTCTGGTATAGCCAGATGGTGGACGTAGTGGTGAGAAAGCAAAGAATCCCAAAGAGTTTGCTGGATAATTATTCTTCACATATATGGTTTGGAGCCAGCCACAAACAATCCTACATTAGACTCATATGTGTGGTGGAAAAAAAATTCAAAATGAGATCGTTAAAGCTTCAAATTGATGAGAGAGAATTCCACACTGAAGTATGTTCCTGGCCAGGGGTGGGAATGGAGGTCAGAAGTGGGGTCTATCACTATTCATTTTGATGGCATGTTGCCGAATCCACTACCAGGAGAAACGACGGATGAAACACTGAACAGAGTGTCTCGGCTACAGCTGACACCCATAATCAAGGAGCTGAACACAAATTTACAAGGATTTAATCGGGTAATGTAGACTCTAACCAGTGCTTCTCCCCTATTTCCTACATTTTTAGAGTTTCAGGCCTCCAATTCCACATCTTCTTCCATAATTTCACCCATAGTCACGGCCCTACCATCGACCTTGTTTAATCCACCACTGGTAATCGCCACCGTTCCAATCAAAATGAATAAAGCACCTAAGCCACCCATAGCTACACCAAAGGCCAAGAAGGCAAAGGTTATAGTGTCTAGCTAAGTTTTTGATCTCATTGGGGAGGATCAAACGCAACTAATGGATACGGGAGCCCCAATTTAGGAGGAGTAAGTGATGGCCCCCCAGGTAACTTCGGAGCTACCTATGTTTAACCCCTACTCATTTTTAAATATTCGTACATATCCACCTCACACTCACCATTCATCGCCTCACACATAATTCACTCCCAAATACCATTCAACCCGAACTCCATCCACTTTAGCCACCATCTTAGACCCGGTCAGAGAAAAAGGGAAAAAAAATGGAGACCACGAGGCAGAGGTTAACTCTAGTACATCATTGGTACCTGAGGTTAACCAACCCCTGGTTGAACAGAGCACTTTTTAAGACCTTTTAAGTCGAGGTGGATCCTTTACTGCAGATACAACACCCTCGCCCAAGGAGCTGAACCCATTTCAGCAAGTAAACTTGATACTCCACCAAATTCAGCCTACTCCAAGCATGGGTAACCACGGTAATCGCAGCCGCAACTGACAAAACCGACATCACCACAGGAACGCTCATCCAGGTCCATAGCCAGTGGTCAACCACTTAGGGAGAGGCCACCAAATCAAGATATTTCCGGGGCTGAGAGTATGTGGACCTGGGAAACGACACAATTATACAGTTTTATTCAGTGTGAAACACAGTGGATCGAAGGTCTCCACACCAACCTATAACAAAGGTTTGAGTAGTAATAGATGTAGATCAATGCGCTTACTGAAGAGCACGATTAGTTGAAGGTAGAAAAATATAACTTGTAGGATCAACTGGAGAAGGTGACAAAGGTTTTCATGGATCTCTGGTCAACCATAATGGCTCAGAATGACCAGACACCGGGCAACATATCAGCTGGAACACTGGTCAAACAGTCCATTCATATCAAGACAAAATGTTCAAATTTCAGCTGGGAAAATCAAGAACTGAAAGTGGCGCTATCGACAAGGCCGACACTGCCTGACCCCACTATCATATACACAACGAAGGTCATAGAAAAGTAGAAAAAAGTAGCCGGGATGCAGGAAACTCTAAGCACCATAGTGAAGGAAGCGTACGACCTTCTGAAACATCTACACGAGTGTTCAACCTTGCTAACTATGAAGGCACAACTAGTCTTAGCACAATTGTAGCAGACATCGAAGGAAATTCAGGAAGCCACGGATCCCGATGGCCTTAAACAATTGTACAACCAAGTGGAGGAGCTAGAGACTAAGATTCAAAAATTTGAAGAACATTCAGCGGTAACCAAGTAGTTCCTCCGAGAACTAAGGCAACCCGTCAAGCTTACTGCCCAAAAAATATAGCAAATGGCCACTGAGGCCAATATTAAAATTAAGGAAGTATTTAGCAAGATGCCAGCCGTCTCAGGGGAAAAAGAAGTAGAACAAGTCACCATAGAGACAAACCTGCTCATGAAGGGATGGAAACAGGCCATTTCTGACTTCAAAGAACTCAAGTCATCAACGTTGGAAAAGCTCCCCGATTTGGGGCCCTTGTTTGGACAAGGAGAGGAAATGGAGAAGACAGGGCTAGCCACAGAGGCAAGTGGACTAATGGAGACCGAGGCAGGGGAAAAGGATTGACTCGAGATGAGTCAATAGCATGTGGTCGGGGCCTGTTGGGGCCCTTGTTTTGAAATGAAATGGTTTTGAGTTGTGGGTAACAGATGGCAGAGCGCAACCACGATAGACAAAGAGTTGTCACGGTTACGAAGAGTTGGAGAGCAGGTGGTGCGACAGTTGCAGGAACTAGCACAGATGGAAGAAAGGAACGACAAGAAAAAACATAATAACTCCCAGTGATTAGGAAGATACAGCAAACAACAGAGTGGAAAAGAAGGGAAATCTGACAGTCACATTGGCAAAGGAACAAATAGGCGGTTGGCCAGCGTAGACAGGAGGTTGGAATAGTAGGAAGCGGGGAAGAGAGCTGTAGGAGAGCTCTGTTCGCTCTGTTCATTCTGTTCATTCTTCTCATTCTATCTATTCTATGTGATGGTATTGTAATCAATCCTCCAGGATCTCTCTAAGAAGAAATGTAACTGTCCACTATTGTTAATGAAATATATTCTTATCTGGGTTTGATGTCCTAAGTTCTGTAATGTGTATCTGGTTAAGATGAATGTATTGGTCACTTTAAATTTTTTTTTCATCCTCAATATGTTCATGAGTAGTATCTTGTGCAAAGTAATTAAACTTGTTCGAAGCACTCAATTTTGTCTTTTTTATTCTATAGTTATGCTAGGTCGATATCTGATATATTCCTAATCTTGCTAAGGTCACGACATGCCTCAGGTGAGACTCTCTGCTCTTTGGAGTAGAGTGAAAATGTCGGCATTGTTATAGACTATTGTGGATACATTCATCTT
This sequence comes from Pinus albicaulis, assembly GCA_034641835.2. Taxonomy (NCBI): domain Eukaryota; kingdom Viridiplantae; phylum Streptophyta; class Pinopsida; order Pinales; family Pinaceae; genus Pinus; species Pinus albicaulis. The sequence continues at coordinate 558,232,041 of CM076576.1, read as the reverse complement.
AACCAGATACATATTACAGAACTCAGGACATCAAACCCAGAAAAGAATATATTGCATTAATAGTAGTGGATAGTTACATTTCTCCTCAGAGAGATCCTGGCAGGAATAATTACAATACCATCACATAGAACAGACAGAATGAACAGAATGAACAGAGCGAATATAGAAAATAGAGCTCTCCTACAACTCTCTTCCCCGCTCCCTACTACGCCAACCTCCTGTCTACGCTGGCCGATTGCTTACTTATTCCTTTGCCAATGCAACTGTCAGTTTTCCCTTATTTTCCATTCTGCTGTTTTCTGTATCTCCCTGATCACTGGGAGTTATGCTGTTTGTTCTTGTCACTCCTTTTTTCCATCTGTGCTAGTTCCCGCAACTACTGCGCCACCTGCTCTCCAGCTCTTCGCAACCGTGACAGCTCTCTATCTACCATGGTTGTGCTCTGCCATCTATTACCCATGACTCAATACCATTTCATTTCAAAACACTACCACAAAAATGTAATACTTACCTTTATATTTCAGTAACGCTGTAATAAAGTCTATTGATATATCTTCTAGTCTTTGAATATGTATGTGGAATGGTTGAAGTAACCCTAGAGATTTTACTATCTCTCTTTTATTTTTTATGCAAACCTGACCTTCTCTTACAAAATTTTGAATATCTTTCTTCATTCCTTCCAAAAATATATTTTTTGATCCTTTGAGATGTTTTAAGGAACCCTGCGTCCTACCATCAGAGAGACATAGGACTCCCTTAATATTTGTTTATTCAAATATGCTTGTGTGCATAAAAATATTCTACATTTGCACCAAAGTATATCTCTCTTTCACTCCCAATGCTCCATAGAGTTCATCCCATCCTTTATAAATTTTAGTTTTTGTTTAGTACTATTGTCATTTTTCCATTATGGCAAACTTCTTCTAGCCACCTAGGAATAGAAAATGTAATTGGATATAAATTTGAGGCCTCTTCTATTTTAGAAAGAGCATCATGTACTAAATTTTCCTTACCCTTTTTGCAGATTATCTCAAAATTAAAAATTTTCATTTTTTCTCCTCATTTTTGTTAATCTTCCAATGAAATCCATAGCTTCAAAAAATACTTTATGCTATCATGGTATATCTTGACTTTAAAGTACCTCCCGATGATATACTATCCCCATTTTTTATTGCATGTAATATTGCTTCCATTTATTTTTCATACGTAGATTTCACCAAATATTTTCTTTGAATTCCTTGCTTTTAAAAGCCAATGATATCCCATATTGTGTTAATGTTACGTAAATTCCTTGTCCTAGTGCCTCACACTCTACTATGAATGTTTTACCAAAAGTAGGTGCAACCGATGTTGGTGTAGAAGACATGGCATCCATTAAAAGATAGAATGCCAAAGTAGCCTCATCATTCCATATAAATGATATTTTCTTCAAGAGATATGTGAGTGGACTTGAAATGCATGCATAATTCTTAACAAATGATCAATAATATCATGTAAGTCTAAAAAATCTTCAAAGAACCTTGATTTTCTTAGGAATAGGTCATTTTGTAATAGCTTGCATCTTTTGAGGCTCCAACTTCACTCCTTCCTTTAAAACAATATGAACCAAATACTCGAATTCTTATTTCCCAAAAGCACATTTGGATATTTTCACATAAAAATTATTGTTCTCAATAATTTATATAACTTTTCCACATGTTTACTAGTGTGGTATTCCCATGATTTATTATAAATATGTGTATTATCAAAGAAAACCAACACAAATTTTATAAGATGGGATCAAACAAAATTGTTCTTAAGTCAAGCCCGCCGGACTTCAAATGGCGATAAACCATAATTCAAACCAAATTCGCGTTCCAAAATAGCCTGCTGACGTCGGCCAATTTTGTGACGTGAAAACCAATTGAATTCCGCCCTAATATTTTCGGGTCCGAAGTTGGTCTGGCGTGCGGAGGGAGCGTTGTGACGTGAATTTATTATCAAATTCACCCTAATCTTCACAGGTCACGGTTTCCATTGCGCATTGACAAATATGTCTACTACCAGCAGCGAAACCATCGTACGTACGCATCAAGACTCGAAGCACTTCTGTGACTTTGTAAATAAAACAAATTAACGTCTGTCATTTTTCATTGTTCGAGTGCGCTAACAGGTCTTCCATGCAACAAAATTCAAAAACCAAATGTTAACGCTTGCTGACCGTTACCTTGCTGAAGAGAATTGAAGCCGAGTATTTCAGGGTTCTTCTGTCATAACCAGCGCCTGTTTAAACACGTTTCATTTCCCGTAAACAGGTATTTATTCCAATTCCCCGCTAAACTCTCTAAAAAATTCTGGTTTTAGTTTTAATTCTGCACTAAGGTCTGAAAAGAAGTTCAGTTTGGTCTTTTTCGTTCCCAGAACTGCAATTATATTCCCAAAACTGGTAATTGTGCCCCTTTTCCACAAAAACCCCGAAATTCCATTTCTGAATCCACAAGAACTAGAAATGGAAGTTCCTATAGCTCTGAATGTTGTGCCCATCAATGCCCCTCACAAGGACTTGGATTATTTGCCTTTAGCCAGTATGGACTTTCAAATTGAGACTTGCATTCTAGTGAGAATCCTCTTCGGAATATTTTCGCTGTGAAGACAATTGTTGAATGGTTCGACATCTTTGGACATGAGAATCAAATGTTCTTGTGTACCCTTCTCCCTCGATACATATTTTCTGGGTTAATCCATTATTGCTACGTGGTGTGATCCCAACCAGCAGCGAGTTTTATCCCCAGTCAAAATGTCCTTTTCTGTGTTGCTTTCCGGTCCATAAATGAAAATGCTATAATTCTCAACAACATCAGCTCTCACTCTGTCTTTGTCCCATGGTTGAATTGTGTCGTCTATTAAGTTGTCCCATGAAGGATTAAGCACTTTATGTAGTCTTCATATTGCCGAGGCATCGACTGGCTCTCCCCTTATGGTTATACTTTCTTTACTGATGAGGGTAGACTTATTTTAAACATGATGTCTTCCATAATGGGCTTCAATACTAGTGAGTATGTTGATTAGTTAGCCCTAATATTGTTATCCATTTTTACCCCTGGAAAGCCTCCTGCTGTCAAGTACGATTTTGCATCTTATATTGCTGACAAAATCCATGATCAGTTCATGAGATTTGAGAATGAGAGAGTATTTAAGTATTCTTCTGTCATATATCATCTCATGATTTACTTTCAGTCAGAAAATTTCCCCTTTTATGTTAAGAAACTTGATGCCAAAGGGAATCCTAGGTCAGTCATCTCTTGGTTTACCATTACTCACAATTCCTCTGATTCTCCTGATTCCTATAATGAAGTTTGTCGAACTTTTATTCATCTTTCTTCTGTATTGAAAAGTCTCTATCTAGAATTAAAATGAAATTAGAAAATCATCGACTCTCAAAGCATTACGGAATGAGTCGAGCACGGTACTGCTCGAAAACACGGAAGATCGGGGATATATGGATGTGATTATGCCCATTCAAGCGCTTAGTGTGTCCCCGGTGAGACTCTTTGCATTCAGAATATTTTAGGCGGATGAATAATTCGGAAAATGTAATTCATTTTTTAAGTATGAAAAAGGCTCCAACCTAGGATCAGGAAGCCAGTTGGGTCCCTTCCATTTGTAACTCTAGAAACTGAAAGAATCGAAAGGTTTTGAAGACTATCTTGAGACTACGAAAAAGAGTTTCTGCGGGCGCTTGTGATCCAAACAACTTTGTCTATGATGTCGGGAGCCATCGCTTGGTCTTATACATCCATCAAAGAATCCCAGAAATAGAACAATATGCTAATATGGATGAATGGACAGAAGGGACATTGGTTGAAAATGATAATGAGCAGGTCAATGTTGAAAATGTAATGAAAGATCTTGAAAAGATACTTGACCTAGAATTTTTTGGACAGGTGCAGGGATCTTCTTCAGCCAGGACTTTACAACAAAATTTGCAGGAGATTAGTACAGTAGCAGTAGAATCTAAAGGAAAAGAAAAGGAGCCTGATATACAAATAATTGAAAAATTCATAATGACAGCGCAACCAGAGACTTATAAAGAACAAGGTCAAGGAAAAATTCCTCCTACTCAGATCAGTGAGCCAGAAATTTCTATTTTACAAACTCCTCTGAATATAGAAAAGGGCAAAAAGAGAGAGGCTGAAACAACTACTCCTATTGGTGGCTCTTCTGAACAGCAAGATGTTAAAAGGAAGAAATTAACTCCCCTTCTAGAAGATGAATCATTTCAGGAAATCCCTGACAGCCAGGGAAGAGAAGACAGTCAGCAAACAGGTACAGGTAGTGGGACATCCACTAATTTTCAAAAACAGGGAATACAGAGGCAAAAAAGTGCAGAAATATCTTCTTTCAAACCTCCAGTAAAAACTGCCCGGGACATCAAAAGAACATTCATCAATATAAAGGCCAGGAACGATCCACTTAGACTTCAAGTGTACAACCAATTTTTGAAGATGGCTCCGAAAAATCAAGAAAGATTGATGTCAGCTTATGACATCCAACAGGGTAAGATGTTAACGAGCCATTTGAAGCCCAAGGTGCAGCAACCTCAGACAACTGCAGATTATGTTAGGACTAATTTTGAAGTCTTAGAAAAGGATATCCATCCTTTAGATCAAATTGAGCTACACAAGCAAACAGGTGAGATGATTTATTCTACTCTGACGGATAAATCAATGATGACCCATAAGTTGCAGGATTCTTTGGATAATACTAATACATAGTTGCAGCTTGAAAAAGCCTCCTCCCAGGCTAAGGATAATAGAATCAAAACTTTAGAGGAAATAATCATTCGTTTGGGTCATAATCCTAAAGATGTGAAAGGTATTGAAGCTTTGATCAAGAGAAAAGATGATGATATTGCAGCTCTGATAAAACAATTAAAGTTACCGGCCTCAAGACATCCACAGACTGCAGAAATCATCAAACAAAATTCTGAGGAAGAACTAATGGATTTTCTCTTAAAATTGAATGAGCAACTTACTGCAGCTGAAAAAGAGCTTGAGAATGCATTAAAAGATAAGCAGGCAAATATTCCAGTATCTACAGCAGGAGTAGTGACAGGTACAACAACAACAGGTCAGCCAGCAGAATTGTCACAGAGCAACACTGCAAATTTGAACACTGATGAATTAACAAAGTCAATGGAAGATATGAAACTTCAGGCCATAGAGCTTCACAAAATAAAGGAACAATTGGCCACTCTAGAACATAAATATGATCTTTCAAAAATGAGTGTTGCTAATAAAACAAGAGAAGTGAACAAATTAGAAAAAACAGTCAAAGCATTGGAAAAGGATCTCACATTGGAGAAACCTTTAAAAGAAATAAATGAAATTCTTTGGGATAATATCATTCGATCAATAAAGGATGTTTGGTCCTCAATTCAAATAATGGATGAACAGAATAACTTAGTTAAATTGGCTCTGGATGAGATTGAGAGATCAAGACAAGAGTTGGGAAATATGCCAGAAGAGGCCAATAGACTTATACATTTTTGAATGGAACTGAAATCGACTTGCAGTGGTATTCGGAAGCGAATAGAATACAATTAGAAATAAAGAGAGTTTTATAAAGAACTACGGTACGTAATTTAGAACGGTGCTCGAATGTACGAAGAAGAAATCATTGCCTTCAGAGAAAGATTTGATATTTTGTTGAAAAAAGGATTGCTCGTCCTATAGTTTCAGAGGATAAACTAATGGACCTTGAAATATATGTTGAAAAATTGGACAAGTATGCTGACAATCAGGCCAATTCTTCAACCAGTACATAAGAAGCAGCATTGCCAACAGGAAAAAACCTTCATGACAGATTGGAAAATTTATTTTATCTTGAGCATGAAGTAAATCATTTGTTCCCAAATCAGCCTAATTTCTTCAGATATACTGAGGCTGATGAAACACTAAGAAAGTTGCAAAGGACCAGAGTGCCAGAAGTTCAATGGTGGGAAGAAATGATGGAAATTTTGTAAAAATTATCCTTACATAAATTTTTGCCTATTTACCACAGTATATCATGATAAAAAGGATAAAAGGATGAACAAAGGTCAAAGAGTATCAGAGCAGTTAAAGAGTATCAGTTAAAGAGGTCAAAGAGTAGCAGTTAAAGAGTATCAGATTGTCGATAATCTCCATGTGGACCGTTACTGGGTTTTATATCAAGTCCCTGTATGTGACATGGGGTATTTTTCTATCACTTTCTGGGGTGGGACTTCCACTTTTCTGGATGGATATTTGGGTTCCAATCTTCAGATGTGAAAATGTAATGACTTCATGGACTGTTTTACTTCATATAATATATTCAAAATAACGTTTTTTCTCTTGTGAAAAAAAAATGATTAATGTTTATCACTCTTCCTTCAAAACTAGCGATGCTGGTCTATGTTGCTGGTTTATTGATATGGTCTGATGGTATTTTTATATTTTGGACATATCACACTCCTCACATGATTAGCGTTTTTCTCTGTTCAAGGATTTTGGGTACTTTAATTTGTATTTGGAACAATAGACGTCGGTACTCTATCTGTTGCTTTACTATTCTACATACTGCTATTTCACTTTCTTATAGATGCCTCAGGCATATTTGGATGCTTTCTCAGATTGTCGATAATCTCCATGTGGACCGTTACTGGGTTTTATATCATGTCCCTGTATGTGACATGGGGTATTTTTCTATCATTTTCTGGGGTGGGACTTCCACTTTTCTGGATGGATATTTGGGTTCAAATCTTCAGATGTGAAAATGTAATGACTTCATGGATTGTTTTACTTTATATAATATATTCAAAACAACGTTTTTCCTCTTTTAAAGTTTCATTTTTTTTTTTAAATTGAACCTTCCGTCGCAATTCCGACGTCTTGTAAACGTCGGACCACATTTCGTCGTAATTGTGACAGTTTACAGACGTTGGAAGAGCGACGTTCAAAACGTTGGACCACATTTTGTCGTAATTGTGACAGTTTACAGACGTCAGAAGAGCGACGTTCAAAACGTCGGACCACATTCCGTCGTAATTGTGACAATTTACATACGTCGGAAGAGCGACTTTCTAAACGTCGAACCACATTTCGTCGGAAGTGCGACAGTTTATAAAGGTTGGAAGTGCGACGTATTGGGAAACGTCGGAAGAGTGACACTTGTTTGGAAGTGACGGAAAAAGTGTCGATAGTGCGACACATTTTAGTTGCGTTGGAACTGCGACGGTATGGTAAACCACGTTTTGCCCGCCCTCTAACTGTCACTCTTACGACGACAATGTGTCGGAATAGCGAGTACGATTTGGTCGTCGGAATTTCCACCAAATGTTCTATTGAAACAAGGGCCCCAATAGGCCCTGACCACATGCTATTGACTCGTCCCGAGTCAATCATTTTCCCCTGCCTCAGTCTCCATTGGTCCACTTGCCTCCGTGGCTAGCCCTGTATTCTCCATTTCCTCTCCTTGTCCAAACAAGGGCCCCAACAAATTTGTTGTCCACAACTACAGACAATGTTTCATATCCTTATTGGGAAGTCCAAAAAAATCAATGTGTGGCTTATTTGAATACAATAGTTGAAAATTATTGATTTTTAGACGTTCAAAATATCTTTACAAGTGAGGGTTCAAATGAGATTCTTCCTTTGATTTTTTCTTCTCAACTATCAAATCTCGCTGAAGGCTCTAGTCCTATTAAGAGCATAAAATAGGTTGAACAACAAATTTAGTGGGAGTAAAATTTGACTGGTTGCAAAACAATGGATCTAGTGAAAGAATATTGCAACACTAATTATCAACCTGCCATCTCAAACGTTGCAAGAATACTTTCTTTGAAGGTGCCTAGGTTATTTATTCTAGATGATGTGTGAGTGTCACCTATTAAAAAACCTATAGTGAATCGTTTCGAGAGTGTTTTCTTTCAATGGATGGCAAGCCATATTACCTCTAAAAAATCCAAATTAGTTCCCAGAGTTCTTTTCAATTACAATGTGAATAGAGTATGTGATATATCTTCCATAAACCCTTTAAAGGTGGCAAGAAATTGTATTTTTTGCAATATTGACTATTTTTTCAACACTCTGACCCAATGCACAACAATCTTCTGCTGCAACTATGCTGCTCATTCACTATGGAAAATTTCACTAGTTTAGGGTTTCTAACCACAAGGTCTGCCCCTCCTCTTTGACTTCCACAGGCTCCTTATCAAACTGATCCAAAACTGGTCCTATCTAGGATCCAACACCTACAAAAAATTCATCAAACACACATACCTTTTTGACTGTTTTGTTGTAGCTCCACTACTGCAATCTAGGCCTGGTTAGGGCATATAAACTAGTCCCTAACAGTCCTCTAATTTCTGTCCAGAATTTCCTTAAGAAGGTACGGACACCATTCTATGAAATAATATGACCCTCGTTGATGAGGTTGGGCTGTTATAGCCTCCACCAACCCTTCGACCTCCCTTCAAACAGCTGCGACACCCTACAACAAGGCTTTGTAAGGCCGCGACATCCCTTCTAAGAGTTTTTCCACCTTCCTTTCACCTCAAAACAACCCTCCCTTACTTCGGCCTTCGAGAAAAACACTTCGATCCTAAACTCAACTACTCGGACCCTTCTCCAGCTACTCAGTCACCTTCCTGCGGCCCTAAAATAGACTTGTTCCCACATTGGTATGCCCTCTTCTCACTACGGCCAGATAAGAGATATGTATTTTCCCTTCAACACTTATGTTTGTTTTGTGTTGCACAAGGATGGATGCTAAAATCAGGATCACACACCTCTTATTTATATATTTTTAAGCCTCCATGAATTTGCTTGAAGATACCCATCTATTAGCACCCTTTTCCACCAAGCCTACATGACTTGGCAACCAATAATTACCAAGTCAACTTCAAAAATTCATTTCTCTCTAACAATAACTCGGATTCAAATGATTCTTGATGAGTTGGAATCGTATCATCGAGCAATATCATCCTCATCCATCACATGTCTATTTCTCATCATGGTTTTGGCCCAAACACGATAGGTGAAAAAACCCCCAAGCTTGGATCTCAAGCCCACAAGCCCATTTGTGGTCCTTTGACCTCCAAACCTCAATCACCAAGGTTTGGAGTACCTCCCAAGGTACACAAAAAATAACAAAAAATAGAGCCAACATCTAAGTTGTCGTAAATAAGAAAAGATCTAATATCTAAGAACAAGTCGTAACAACTAGGAAACTAGTTAAAGACAGAAAAGCATAAGAACATGAATAGTTAGGTAAAACTGAGTTGTAAAATCCTTGTAATGAAGGTAATGCATTGATTAGACTTTTTTTTTGGAAATGGAAAAATACACTGAGTATTTTTATATCTATGAACATTAGAAGAGGGGGAAAAGATGAAACATTTAGTTTTCCAGTCATATAGTTGGATGAGTAAATAGCCAACTTTTATTTTAGATATATATTTTTTAAAATCATTGTTTTTGCATGGAGCATGAATGATGTTTACTATTGATTTTTTTTGGTAAAGGATTCTAAGTCACCTTCCCCAGTAATTGGTTAATCTCTTTTGTTGAGCAATCAGATGAATCTAACCAGTGACTTTTGAGAATTTGGATTATCTAACAAGCTACTGTTGTGATGACCTTATATCATATTTTTCAATTTTTCTTTATGTACTTTATGGATTACTAGGCTTAAGGCTTAAAAAGGAAGGTATGAGACATTCAAGGATGTGCATATGACATTTTGGAGCTTAATCTCTCCCATTTTCACTATCTACTTTTACCATATGTTTCAAGCATATATATGGTTGATGATTTTATTTAAATTTTTGTTGAATGATCAAATTCATTTATAGAACAGTAGAACAAGAAAATGAAAAATTGATTAGTTTTCAAATCCAGTGAAAAATTAGAATGATTTTAGTATGAATGTTTTCATTGCTAGCCATAATTGTGCCATAATTTCTGCATATGAACTTTGTTAGAATGTAGAAATGTACCAACATTTCAAGTGGACACTATGCCCATCATCAGGGGATCTAATTGAGCCTTCTGCACCCATCATCAGGGGATCTAAAAGAAGCTTCTGTAGTAAGAGGCTTAGGAAATGGCTATAAAAAATCCATAGCATGGAAATTTGGATAAGTTACAAGTAAAAATGAAGTATGCTAGAATTTAGAAAAATATATCAGATAATGTAAGGTCTGTGATCAATTTTGTAGTCATTTCCAGTTTCCAAGGGCTCCTAAGGAGTGTCTTCAAACTCAAAATACTGCTCAAATTTGGATTCATGAAGATCATATTCCCATTTGGCATTTTGGCAATCTGAACTTTCTTCATGGGCACTAATGACACCATAATATGTCCCGATTTTAATTTTTTCTGTCTATGACATTTGAGACAAAGGGGTCATTATGCACCCATTTTTCAACTTTTGAGCCATTCAACCCCATTGTATCAGGTGCAGGTATTCTAGCAGTGTTTTCTTTGATAAGGCATACAAAATAATTATTGATAGGTTGATCTCCGCTTGGATAAAAAACAATGGAACTCTTTGAGAATAAATCATTCTCCCACATCTACATAGAGAATAATATTGAGGTTAACACCCTAGCGAAGGAATCATCCGAATCGGAAATATGCTAGATGATAATTGAAATCTACAAGGGAGAACAACATTCCAGATCCACCAGAAGCCTACACTAGAATTCATTCTCTAGGTACCTGTGATGAGCTTGATCCTTTCAAGTACCTTCTCGTCTTTCCCAGTGAAAGAAGTTGAAAGTGTTGAATTTGAAAAACAACTCTCTCACGGGAGTTATTGAACTGAATTTTACAAGCCTGTCTGGCCTAATTTATTTGGATTTATCTAGAAACAATTTGTCTGGTAATATTCCACCTAGCTTCTAGACCTGCAAAAATATCCATTCTATGAGCTTGGAAAGAAACAAATTAAGCGGTGAAATTACTCCTAGCATGACATCCCTTCAGATTCTCTCTTTTTTTCTTCTGTATAGTGTCCTTTTTCTCCCTGCCTCAACAATATTCAAAGCGGAGATATGTCAAAATTTGCATGCTGATAGGCTGTGATATTAGCTGGTTCAAAATACAGTATAAGGATATTCAACATATAGTGATCATAGAGATTGCACAATCTCTCCCTTCTGAAATTTGTTGTTTCTTCCTCATAGAAGAGCATATTATTCTTGCAAACACTTTTTGCTGGCACTCTACTATAGATAAATGTGTTGGCCTGCAATATTAGAGAGATGTCCTTGAAACAACCTTATATATGAAATATTCTACTTCCAATACTTCAAATATTTGAATGGATTTATGTGGCATATCACCATGCAAAGCTTTTGTTAGAGATGAATCTTACTATGGATTCACAGAAACCCATTCAGCAGTTTTGGATGCACGTTTTCTTTGAGACATCATGCAAAAATCCAAGGTTGACAGTATCAATTTCATTGTACCTGTAGCTTCATGACACTGATGGTGCACATGAGTATTTCCATAAAGATGAGCTGAAACATTCCCATAGAAATTGAGATTTACAAGTTCACCACGCTTAAATTTTTTTTTATGGGCATCTTCAGAAAATTCACCATAATGAAGGGTAACTCCTTCACTAAATACTAAAACCCTTCTTTATCAAACTTTTCATAAGTATCACAAATAGGAGGGGTTTTAAACATTACCTTTTTATGACTGCTTCATCCAACTTGCAGCGGTAGATAACTATGTCTATTAGTACTGGAGGTATGTTTATCACTTCCACCAACATCCAGGTAAACAAAGATACCCTCACGGAGTCACAATCAATTTTGTAGTAATTTCCAATTTCAAGGGGCTCCTAAGGTGGGTCTTCAAACTCAAAATACTGCTCAAATTTGGATTCCTAAAGATCATATGCCCTTTCACAATTTTGGCAATCTAAACTATCTTTAGGGGCACCAATGACACCATCATATGTCTCGATTTTAATTTCACTGTCTTCTTTATCTATGGAATTTCAGACAAAGGGGTCATTATGCACCCATTTTTCAACATTTGAGGCATTCAACCCCATTGTATCAGGTGCAAGTATTTTAGCAGTGTTTTCTTTGATAATGAAGACAACATCGTTATCGATAGGTTGAATTCCACTCGGCTCAAAAACAAGGTCACTCTTTGAGCATGTATCATTCTCTCACATCTACACAGAAAATAATACTAACGTTAACACCCTAGCCAAGGCATCAATAGAATTGGCATCAAGCTACCTGATAACTAACATCTAGAAGGGAGAACAACATTCCAGCTCCACCAGAAACCTACACTAGAAGTCATTCTCTAGGTACCCTTGATGAGCTTGCTCCTTTCAGGTACCTTCTCATCTGTCCCAATGCAAGAAGTTGAAAGTTTTGAATTTGAAAAAAACTCTCTCACGGAAGTTATTGAACTGAATTTTACAAGCCCACCTGAACTAATTTATCTAGATTTAGCTAGCAATAATTTTTCTGGCAGTATTCCACCTAGCTTGTGGACCTGAAAAAATATCCAGTCTGTGAGCATGGCAAGAAACATGTTAAGCGGTGAAATTCCTCCTGGTATGGAATCCCTTCAGGTTCTCCCCTTTTTCTCCATCTCAAACAATAGTTTTATCAATATTACAAGTGCCATAATGGCTCTGCAGGATTTTCATAGCCTTACCACATTTGTTCTTTCAAATAATTTTAATGGGGATATGGTTCCAACTAATACACATGGATTTCCCATGCTCTGGACATTTAGTCGTGGAAATTTTTCTCTTTCTGGGCAAGTTCCAATTTGGCTCCTGAAATGTCCTAATTTACATCTTGGATCTTTCCTGGAATAATCTCAACGAAGTTATTCCTATTTGGTTAAACACTCTTCAATATCTTTTTTATTTGGACATGTTAAATAATTCTCTTTTAGGACCAATTCCAACGAAAATTATGGAGTTACCTAGTTTTAAGTCAATACAAATACCCCTGTATAAGCTCAAACTCCTTTAGAGCACCCCTTATATGTAAAGAAAAATCAAAATTATTTTGGGATGCATTACAATCAGTTGTCTAATCTTTCCCCTTCGCTATACTTGGCTAGAAACAATCTCAGTGGCACTCTAAGCCCTGAGATTGGGCAGATGAAAATGCTTCATATTCTAGATTCGAGTCATAATAATTTCTCGAGGATAATCCCAGACACACTGTATAACTTGAAAAATTTGGAGACCTTAGATTTGTCAAAAAATAATTTTGTTGGAATCATACCACCATCCCTGAAGGATCTCACATTCCTAGCAAGGTTCAATGTCTCTAATAATAACTTGCATGGGTTAATACCTTCTAGACATCAATTTGATACCTTTAACAATTCTAGTTTTGAAGGAAACCTTGGTCTCTGTGGCCAACCTCTTACTACCACCTGAAGTCTGCATGTGTCAATATTGGGGGTACCTATTGCTGCACACAGAATCAATAGGTTGGAAAAAAATACCATTCTTGGCATAACCATGAGTGTTGGTGTTGGGATTGATTTTCTTCTGGCTGTGGTTCTTTGGAATCAATCAAGAATATAGGTAACAGAGAAGGGAGTTGTAGATGAGATGGATTTTGACATGTCTCACAGTCTTTCTGACACCTTGGGATATAACTTGGTGTTATTATTACAAAACCATTGTCGTAAGGATATTGCTATTGTTTATCTCTTGAAAGATACTGGTAATTTTTAGTAGGAAAACAACATTGGTTGTGGAGGCTTTGGATTGGTATATTGGTTCACTTTGGAATATGGCACAAAAATTGCAATTAAAATATTTACAGGAGAATGTGGTCAGATGGAGCACGAATTTAAGATTGAAGTAGAAGCTCTATCAAGAGCCCAACATAAGAATATAGTGTCATTGCAAGGATATTTCAAGTATGGGAATGATAAACTGCTGATTTATGCAAGCTGCTAACCATTGTCCTCAAGATAAAACAAGTTTTCTTCAAGCTTGCTAAAAAATGTTTGCCAAGATCATCTACAAAAGGAATCTAAATTTTGTGCAAGAGGCTTGGACTAAGTACACACGGTCTTAATTTAGAGCTCTTAGCTTGGAATGTGTCCCAAGAGAGAACTGATCAAGCATTAGATTCACGTGTAGAGGTCAAGAATAGGTTCAAGTCTAAATTCTGAGATATACCTTCTCACCAAGCTCAAAATGTTTCCCACAAGTCCGAATAGCCTTTTTTCCACACACTTGTTTGAACTCTTAAGAAAATCTGAGATACATGTTGTAGATCTGAGGAATATATACAATGAGCCCTCCTTACAAGACCAAGCTGCCAATTAGCTTTTTTGTTGGAGGTTCAAGTCTCCATAGAATATCCTCAAGACCGAAATTGTTTGAGGACTGCAATTCACAACAATTTTTTAGCTTTGTCCATAGCTCCGGTTTCCACTGGTCCAAGGGTTTTGTAGCTTCCTCTTACAGGTTCGAAGGTATGGAAATTTTTTTTACAGGTCCAAAATATAGAGAGTATCTTTCTATCTTATCCACCGAAAGCTTTAGAGAAATGAAAAGTCTGGACTGTCCAACAGAGAAATCTGAGCCAAGAGTCTATACATAGTCGGAAACTTCTATAGTTACTACAAAAGAATCACTATAATCTTCCAGAATTCGATCAAGAATTTCACCACAAAAAATACTAGTGCTGTAGCTTGGTTTGCAATCTAAAATTCTGTCTTCTAGCACAATTCTTATCACAAGTCCGAAGGAATAGATAACCATCACAGATTTAACTTGACCCAAACAAATTTTATTCCTCGACTTCCAAGTTACTCTTGCAGCTATACTCTAATTTTTTCATTGAATTTTATTGCCAAAATTTGAGGAGCAGAGGTTTATATTTATAGTAGTTGACCATGTTTTAAAGGAAACGTCCTTCTAGAAGGGGAGGCTGACATGAGTGCCAAAGTTCAGGTCGACTCACTATTAGGTGTAATTTTCTTAGTCTTAAAAATTCAATATCTCACAAACTACTAGGAGTTTTGGGACAAATAAGGGCTCATTGGAAAGGAAAAAATACACTCTATAAGATAGTATATGAGAAAATTTGGAAGGATGCCTCTAAGGTGGTAAAAACACTTTTTCTTTGTGATTTTCCTTAATGTTTGTGTGTGTTTTTGTTGAGAATTAGGTGGGGCTAGACTTAATTCAAATTCTCTTCTTGATAATTACTTGTGAGCTTAATTCTCTTACTTATGTCTTATATTATTAGCTTATTATGTCTTTCATCAAGTCAGTTACCAAAACAAAACAGACACAAATTTAGGATATTCGAGCCAGGGCCAAAACCTCTCCCTCTTGGAAAGAAAAACCCACAAGAAATTCTTATTATATACTTTTAGATGACAAGTAATATGACCATGACACAAACCCTTGAAAATTGTATGCCTCCAAGACCTTGTCACTTCTTCTTCATTGACTCTTTAAGCTGATCCTTATTTTATTCACTATCTTGCACCGTCCTGCACTTTTCTACACTAGGACTAGAGAGCTCAGTCTCTAACTGTATTTCCCTTCTTTGAATATATGTGATCCTTACTGAGATATCAACACCTTGTTATATAATATCATGTGCACACCTCACACCTTCATTTCACCTTGCTCGTTGGTCTTCAACATACACACACGTCTTATTTCCTTTTGATGAAAAATCCACCATTTTCATACTCTAATGATACCCTTACTTGTGTTGCATTACTTCGTTGAGCACACTTATTATACTTAGCACTTAACACAATCCTGTAACTGCTAAACGCAGTCCCGTAACTTCTTCTTCTTGAAGAAATATATCCAGGTCTTGTGAGAGAAGTCATCTGTAAAAGTCATGTAATAGGAACATCCTCCCAAGGATTTCACGAGCAGCATACCAGATAAATCAGAATGTATCAACTGCAAGATATCAGTTTTCTTTATGAGACTTGAGGGGAATGGTCCCCTTGTATGCTTCCCTTCAGCACAACCTTGACATATACCTTCATGATCATCTTTAAAGTCAGGCATCCCTGTCACCACCTTCCCTTCTTCAGGAAGGGCTTTGTAATGAAGGTGTGCAAACCTTCAGTGCCATAACTCTATTTGAAGAGTTGTATCACATGACATAGCTCCCAATGGACTTCCTCCAATCGGGCAGAGTGTATCAACCCTAAAACCAATAGTAAGAGATTCTTTGAAGTTCCTCTTCTAGATGTGTACCTTTCCATCAATGAATGCCACCTTGAACCCTTTGTCTTCCATTGCCGAAATAGACATACCATTCTTCTTAAAATTAGGTATGTACAACACATATTGTAAAGAGATGACTTGACCTTGAGATAGATGAAGGGTTAAAGTACCTATCCCTTTCATGAGATATGTGGCATTATCTCCAAGGGAAATTTCTAAATTAGTATCCTTCTTAATCAAATTAGATAGGGCTTCTTTATAACTAGTGAGGTTCCTTGATGCACCACTATCAATCAACCAGACATCCATGGTGTCGGGAGGAGATGCATTAGAGAGGGAAGATACAATAATATATTCATTTTCTTTTATCAACAACATTAGACTCACCGTACCTGGAATTTCTTGACCTCTTGAAAGGTTTCCCATTTCCACTATGATCAGAGGGAGCCTTCCTTTTTCCTTTGAACCTGTTGTTCCTTTGATTTTCATTCCCCCTGAAGTTGTTGTCATCATCCCTGGGAGAGTCCCTTCTATTGGGGCACTCTCTTGCATAGTGACCAGACTTGTTACAAGTGTAACATCTTCCCTTCCTTCCTGGGCCCTGCTCTACCATGGTTTTTATTTCTCGGCCCACCATGGTTCTTCTTCTTTGCATGAGTGGAGAAGGCAATGGGGTCACCTCTATTTCCATTAGAGGGATGATCTCTCTCCATTATTCTTGTCTCCTCTTGAGTGCATCTAGTCAAAAATTCATCAGAATCAGGAATCATCTTATTACTAAGAATCGTAGTATTAAATACATACCAGTCTCGGGGAAGTCCTCCGAGAGAAATGAGGATGAGCTCTCGATTAGCTACTTATCCTATTGAAAGGAGATCATTCCTGATTTTTTTGAGCCTCATAAAATATGATGGAGGCTCATGAATCTTCCCTTGCACATAGTCCATGAAATCTTGATCTTCTAATACCAAATCCAAGGACATATTCCATGCATGATAAGCATACTTTTAAGTTAACTTATCATCAGACCATTGGACCTTGACAAGACTTATTCTCTGGTGATTTATTTTCACACTATCCTGGGCTTTGTCTTCACCTTAGCTCTGAGACCATGTTAATTTTAGATAAACATGGTATGTTCTATATGCTTAATGCCGTTTTACTTTAATCTTTATTATAGGCCCAATTCAACACATAAACATGAAATTAAAATGATGATAGAACATAATAATATATCAATAGAATAC
The DNA here is from genome assembly GCA_034641835.2 of Pinus albicaulis. NCBI lineage: Eukaryota > Viridiplantae > Streptophyta > Pinopsida > Pinales > Pinaceae > Pinus > Pinus albicaulis. The sequence goes on along the minus strand of CM076576.1, from coordinate 558,214,573 downwards.
AAGCCAAATAATGTAGATTAGATTTTACAATGCTTCTTGTCCAGCAAAGACAGAGAGTGATGTGCGTTATGAAAATCAACAGGAGGCATCAGCCAACAAAGTATTTCTCAACATTAGATCAACCAACCTTCCAAGTGTCACACACACCCCTCAAAGACAACTCCAAAAGTCAATGCAAGTCAACAAAAGAATCCCTCATCCAGATTTTCGACATCATCCATATTTCCAGCATCATCCGTATTTTTGGCATCCATTTCTGACATCCATATTTACGGCATCCATTTTCGGGATCATCCATATTTCTGGCATCATCCATATTTCCGACATCCATATTCACATGTGGGAGAGAGAGAAGTCTCTTCTAGGCTATACGAACCAATCAGATCATGAGGAATGAGTGTGATGAGATGATGATGAAATGGACATCATATCTCTCAACTTATATCAGTGAGTGAGGGTGTGTGGCACATATATTAGGCTTGTGAGCCTACATTACAAATATGGCCAACCTAGCACATGTGTGGAAAATAAAATCAAAATATATGTTCTTCTCATCCAAACAAGATGATCTTTAGATCAATATTGCACCTCTCCAAAATAAGAATCCAACAAAAATATAATCATCATAATATGAGCAGTGAAACCTGGAGTTTGGACCTAGTTTCCCAAAATTAATAGTGTTGCTACTCTGGCAACAGAACATGATGGTTAAATAAGAAAGGCCGCTCTAAACAAATTGGAAAATGCTTACAAGATTCTCGGTACTTTTTTTTGGACACAAGATTTTTTTTTAATGGTCTAACAAGATTTACTTATAGTATATACTTAGAATATATATCAACATAGATTTATTACTTATATTCTAAATAAGCCACATATTATTTAAAAAGTGATATGCATGGTTGAAATTGTCAACATAAATTTCAAGTTATGAGTCAATATATTCCTTTCAATTTATAATTGGGCACTTCTTATTTGGTGTATGTTTGTTGCTTTTTTACTTATTCTCATTTTATCTTTCATGGCTTTGAGAAATAGTGAAGGTGTTATAATTGATTTCATATCGTTGAAAGTCATAGTAATTCAGTCTTGAAATATTTGCAAATATCAAACTTACACATTAGAATATGTTTATCACCTTTTTAAATAAATATACAATAATATCAACATGGCATAGTCTTATTCTATCATCTTTTCAAAGTGGAACAATGGCCCTTTATATTTGATGTGTTCTTTACCTCCAACTAATTTTCATCAACATGTTCTTTACCTCCAATTTATTTTCATCCACCATATAAATGTTTTAATATTATAATTATTTTTCAAATTTACTAAAGACTTGCACCTTGCTTCATATTTTAGAAACTCTATTTGCACAACTTGCTCCTTTTGTAAATATTTCAGAAAATCTATTTGTTACTTGACTATGGTGTTGGCAGTTTACAAGAAATGTGATTGGAAAAAGGATGAGGAGACAATGCAAATCATGTCTCGGATATGATTTGTATGTTGTTGGAGATCCTCCAGGCACCTAAGCCATCGACTTTGGAAATGTTTCTAGGAGGGATTTCCATGATTTTTTATGTTGTGATTCTTTCACCTCATGGTTATTTTGGGCAAACAAATGTTTTTATGAATGCCAGAAAAGACATCGGTGGAAAGGTATTTTTTTTATAATATAATTGCAATGTCCATTCCATGATATTCTCTCTTTTTTGTTTGATTATATTTTGAACATTTATTTTGATTTTGTTTTGTCTTTTGACTATGAAATTGAAAATACTTGATATCATGTCCATTTAAACAACCAAAGCTTGAAGATGAAATTATTATTACATGATATTGATTGAAATCTTTTTTAAAGATTTTCATGACTATTAGAAAAAATTACTTTCATATTGTTATTTCAACAAATGTTTTTTATATACTTGACCAAGTGTATGCATTAGAGAATGAAATGTTGTTGTGAATAAAAAGACAATGTTTAGACATCACATCTCATATTATTTGTTTTCACAAGTTATGTACAACTTGAGCTTTTTAGCATGTAACTTAGTTCACATGACTGTGCCTAAGCTTTCCCTGAATGTTGAACACTAAGTTAGCAAGGTGTTATTTTTTATGGTTATGTTTTATTTTATTTTTTTATACAGTTCATCTGGCTACATAGTGGCCACTATTGCCCAACTGAAGAAAAATTGTTCGAGTTTCTTTATTTTATGGGGAAAAATGACTTTGACATTGCTGATGTTGAGGCATATGTCGTATAAATAGTTTATAGTCTACTTTAGTTTATATTCTATTGTTCATCATCTTTCATGTCTTACACTCTGCATTGTATCTTCTTTTGTTTCCAGAAAAGGAACTCATTATTTATGGTAAGAAGTACGAATTGAAGAAACAGGAGAATGATAAAACTGGAGTGACAAAAAAAGAGTGAGAGAAGAGATGGTTCTAGTGATAGCCTTCGAGCCAATATCCTGAACAAGAAACACACATAAAGACTGATGGTCAAATCTTTAAAGTTGGTGAATTCACCTGCAATATGGGGAGACAATGCATAACACGTCTTGGATATGATTCATTTGTTGTTAGAGATCCTTTAGGCACATGCGCCATCAACTTTGGAAATGTTTCTAGTAGGAATTCATATGGCTTTTAATGTTCTAATTATTTCACCTCAGGGTTTTGGGCAAGAAAATGTTTTAGGAATGCCAAAAACAACATTGGTGGATAGGTAAATAATTTTTTTATATTTGCAATTTTCATTCCATGTGATGCAGGAGCATCCTGCTTGATTTTTATAAAAATTTGTGTAATTAGGGGGGTGATGTATTTTTCATTATTTTATAAATTATTATGCTCATTTTAATAAATTAAGAGAGAAAAATATGAGTGTGAGGATTATTGTATATATTCTTTTAATAAATGGAGGATATGAGTGGAGTTGAGTTAGGTAGATAATTTAGGGATTAGGAATTCCTTCAATGGAACTCCGTTGAGTCAAATAAGGGATAAATCTATTTTAGATTTTGGTTGAGAATTGTGTGGAGAAAATCATGGATTGGAATTAATCCATAATTATGCATAAATATGAGGATTGTGTGAGGATTGAAAACAGTGAGGAATACAGAGAGAGATAGGAAGAATTAGTGTGAGAGTTCATGTGAAGGGAGAGAGCCGAAATGCCAATCATTTTAATATTCGACCAAGGAAGTGTTTGGATTTGTAAATTTCTTGTTGTATTTTATGCAATTATTTTATGTACTATTTGGATCTCTCTTCATATGTATTTTAAATTGAGTTTAAGTAGACTTTATTGAAGATTAAATTGAGGATTTCTTGTAAGAGGAACACACACTCTATTATTGTGTAGAAGGATCTGTTTTGTGCAGAATCCCTACATCATTTGGTATTAGAGAAAAGATCCATGCCTGGCGGGGTGCGATTAGAGGTCTTGGAGGTTAGAGTTTAATGTGTGATAGATTGCTGGAGATTTGACTTAAATATGTGAATTTCATCCTGAGTGAATTTAATCTCTGAAATTATATATATACCATGTATGAGTAGGTGAACGCAGGATAATTGGTGCATTCGAAAAACCAACGTTGACAAAAGGCAACCTCAGATTTGTAGAGTGTAAGTGATTGGTGTGATTTCAAATTGGAAACCAAAACCTGAAGTCTGCAAACATTTGGAAGAAGTCTGTCACTATAGGTTGGCGTATTTGTCAAAGTAGAGGACGCTGGGAATCGATGATATCAAAACCACATTGACACCCCTGCAAAAGATGCATTGGGAAATATGCATTTCTAGCAGTGGCCATAAGAGTCCAATTTCCTTGACTGCAACGTAGAGAAATGCTGTCTGGCATTTGATAGTTCTGGTGTGACGGCTCGTGTGGCAACGATTCTAGTAATGCATAGAAATTCCATATGACATTTTCTCTTTCTTGTGCTGATGTCTTACATATAGTAACACATTTATTTAAACTATCAACATGGAAATCAACACTATGGTAGCAGAGAAGATCATGCACTGGCTAAGGGAAAATCCACACCTCATTCCAATCTCATGATTAACACAAATTTGATTGATTCGAGAGTCAAATTTCCTAATTTTGATGCCAAGTCAAGGATGTAGTTATTTCATAGAGGATTGATTGCCGAGTTTGTTTTATTGGTTTGTATAAATAACTATAAGAAGTGGAGATGTATTTTGTATTTTTTATATTTCATTATTGGTTTTGTCAACATTGTAATGGAATGTTAATTTTCCTGGAGTGTGGTTGATCTAACAACTCTTATAGAAAAAGATAAGGAGGATAATTTGGTATGGAGATTCCAGTTGGAAAAAAAATTCTTGGCTCATAAAATGATGATATACAAGTGCAATTTGCTTGGAAAGCCTGTTGTTACTGCAACTAAAATGTTGGAATCCATGATTAAGTCTCCTCGCCCTACCCATGCTGAAGCTACAGATGTGGCTAATGTTGTTCTAGATGGGACTGATTGTGTTATGTTTAGTGGCGAGAGTGCAGCAGGTGCATATCCTGAGGTGGCAGTGAAGAGCCTGTGACCAAATTTAAAAATGAGTTCAAGCTCCTTGTTGAGCCATTTAATTTTTTTGTAAAGTGTAAAGCCATTATGCTCTGTAAAGAAATGTGGTAATGACCGGTTAATGGGAATGAGAGTGATGAAGACTTTGAATCGAGGAATTTGAGTAGCCATTATTCTAGTGATAGTGAAAACTGAAAGATATTTAAGCTTTAGAAGTGAATCCTTCAATTCTAGTGAAAGAAAAGGAAGCAACAGAAGACAACAAAAGTTACGCAACAAAAGCATGGTGATGTCGGGCAAAGATATGTTCAGTAAAATTGTGGGGCGAGCATATTATATGTTGACATTTTTTCTTAACCAAAATCGAAATTATAGATAAGAATTTTTGAGGGAATAATTTATATATATGTCAACATGTTGTTCAAACCATAACCAAAATTAAAGTGGAAATGTTTTAAATGCGGATGTATAAGATTTTATCACCACAGTAAGTTTAAAAGAAAATAAGTTCCGCTTAAATGAATGGAAAAGGAGAATGCACTATCCTGGGCGATATAAAGAGAAGCATGCATTATATTATACAAAGTGGTTTATTATGCATAGTGTGGGTTCTTCGCAGTCTTGGTTGTGTCATTCTGGATCAAGGCTTGTAGTTGGAAATGGGAGAATTCTGATTTGTGTTTTAATATTGAAAACAAAAACAAACCACAATTTCTTGATGTTGTAAAATCCTTGTTTTTACCATCATATGGCGGTGCCTCAGGAGGTGTTGTTTAGGATGGGCACAATGTATGAGTTGTACATTATTCATCAAAGAGGTTGAAAACATGAGTAGCTTGTTCTCTGTAAAAAGGTGAAGATATGTGAATTGATGTACAATTTAAAATGTGCAGTTATATGGTGCATGGAAGTGTAGGAAAATTGTCTGCGCTAAGATGATGAGCGGCATGCGAATATTCAAAGTGATAAATATGAGACAGAAGAGTGAAATCTGGAGAGTTGAAATTGCAAAGAGAATGTTTACTAATAACCTTTAAGGGGGCATAAGGTATGATCATTCATTTCAAAGAGGTATTTTTGAATGTGAAAATTAAATGGTTTATTTATTTTCACCATAAAATCAATCTTGTGAAAATAGATTGCATTTCGATTTAAAGGCTTTAATATCATGCGAAGTGATAAAGGGAGATGATGCAATTGGTGACTTATGATATTTTCATAAGAATGGAGTATGAGAGAGAGTAAAGATTTTACATCATGAAAATGTATTAAGGTTGGATGTTCATTGGTATGTTGTATAACTTGAATTAAAGTCAAAATATCCACTATTGTAATTATTGGGTCAAGCTTTGAAGTCACATAAGATGTTAAGGTCAAATGAAAATTTGGATAGCTTGAGTCAAGTTAAACCATTCAGTTACTATACAAGAGGGTGTATTTTCATCCAAGATGAAGAGGTGATGTAAATTCTGGAGTCAAAGAGTCGTAAGCCAAGTCAAAGGTTTGAATGTAATTGGGTGCATGATCGGCGAAGCCTGACACCCAAAGAGTTGGTAATTGTAACACAAGTATTACTGAAGTTGTTATTTGTAGCAAAGAGGAGAAAGAGAGTTTCCAGAGATGATTCCAAGACAAAGAAATGAAGAAGGTCAAGCGTAGGAAGAGAGCCTGTATTGCTGAATGGTAAGTATGGAGGCTTGCTAAAAAGGGGATTCGAATGAAATCCACACGTGAACAGATGAAGTTCACAAAGGAGGAGAAGATGAATGGTGTCTGTCATTTCAGAGGTTTTGAGAAAGACCATAGCAGAAGAAAGAAGAAGGAAAATTCCAAGGCAAATGGCATATGTAAGTAGTTGGCTGATGAAGCGTATGAGTGGGAGAAAGCTGAGATAAAAATTCACCTTGAGTTATTGATGGAATTGTTGCAAAGAAATACGAAAAACCAGAGACATGGTTGGACCATGAGGAAGAAAGTGAAATGGTAGAGGCTACATGCAAAGAGGGAACAACAAGTAAACATACAGTTGACAGAAGAGATGAGGAAGCTCGAGCATATGATGAGTGTGCAATTGAGATGTGAGGAACTCAGAGAGTCTGAGTTGAAAATTGAAGTTTCCATTTGTGGCCCAGAACAGGGTGAAATTCTGGGTGATGAGATCAATGAGAAAGATCTCATGGACTATTGGAATAGTTCATAAGAATTGGAAGATATGTTGACAAGAAAAGCAGATGAGGCTATGAAGCCTTGTAATTTTAAATCTCACAGTTTATGTATGTTTGCAGGATGTGCGGAAGATGGTGGATAGTCTGGTGAAACTGCACAAAGATGAATGAAACTCTTAAGGTGAAGTATGAAGGAGAATGCCTTTTAGAGGAGGAATGTACTGATTTGTTGCAGCAGGAAGAAATCATAAATGAATTATTGTTTGGTTTAAGACAACCAGTTGATGCTGTTATGGAGCATAAGCATAATAAAAATGCCGAAGTGATATTCCAAGGAGGTAAACAAATGAATTTGTTTAATGAAATTGCTGACAGAATTTTGCAATGTGATGATACAGAAACCAGAATAACTCAGGAGGATTGCCAGAAGAAGAATGAAACTGGGAATAAAGGTTGTGATGAAATGTTGGAAAGATTTCACATGGAATTATAGCTCTTGGAACGATGGCTTAAGGAACTTGAAGGAGGAATGAAACTTGCAGAACCTGATACAGAAAATATTGCAGTTTCCGTGCGTGATAAGGATGAAATGTTTTTAACATTTAGAGAGTTGAGTGAATGTTATAACTTTTCAAATAATAATGTGGCTGTAGGTACAGAAGGAAGTCTTAATAAATATGATGTTGAAATCAAAGAAATTGAGCAGGAAGTATTTGGAGATGAGAAGAAAGAACAGGCGTAGCAAGAAAGTTATGTCCTTAGAGACATAAAGGAAACATAAGTATTAAACCAACAGGATAAAGATGAAAGAAGCCAACAATTCCAAAGAGGATTTACTGAAATCCCGAAGGTCTATGATGGGAGATTGGTGCTTGAAGCATCAAAAGAGGCCGAAAGGTCTTATCTTTTTAAAACTAATAGTTTGTTGATGAATGCAGGTACAACACTGGATAAGGAATTTGTTACTATAGGAGCAATCAATGACTATAGTTGTGATCAAGAAGAAGTTCTTGATTATTCTTCATTTTAGAAAGTTGAGTGTTCAACACAGTTGGAGATGAAAGCATAAAACAAAGAGAAATTACTTCGAGGAATTGATAGAAGAAATTGTTGGAGAGGCTGATGGAATCCGGTTGATGGAATGAGTGATGCTGATATATAGGCAGTTCAATATTATTTCAAAGTTTGGAGACCAGAAGAATGGGTATCAATAATTCTATACAAGTCTGTAATTCTCGAAATAAAGATAATGTGGTATGGAAAAGAGAGAGTTAGATTCAATAGTATTTTGAAAATACTATTATGGGAATCATGTGATGAAGTACAAATTGGAGTTGACACTTTAAAAGATTAGCGGAAAAATCCTGGAGGGAGAAAGTTATGGAGCCTTATGGTTGTCGCATTATTACAGAAAAGCAACAAACCTCATAGACAAGAGTCTATGGAAAATTCTCTACATGGGGAGTCTAATGCAAGAGCATCCTGCTTGATTTTTATTAAAATATGTGTAATTAGGGGGGTGATGTATTTTTAATTATTTTATAAATTATTATGCTCATTTTAATAAATTAAGAGAGAAAAATATGAGTGTGAGGATTATTGTAAATATTCTTTTAATAAATGGAGGATATGAGTGGATTTGAGTTAGGTAGATAATTTAGGGATCAGGAATTCCTTCAATGGAACTCAATTGAGTCAAATAAGGGATAAATCTATTTTAGATTTTGGTTGAGATTTGTATGGAGAAAATCATGGATTGGAATTAATCCATAATTATGTGTAAATATGAGGATTGTGTGAGGATGGAAAACAGTGAGAAATACACAAAGAGATAGGAAGAATTAGTGTGAGATTTCATGTGAAGGGAAAGAGCTGAAAGGCCAATCACTGTAATATTCAGCCAAAGAAGGGTTTGCATTTGTAAATTTATGGTTGTATTTTATGCAATTATTTTGTGTATTTTTTGACTCTCTCTTCATATGTATTTTAAATTGAGTCTAAGTAGAATTTATTGAAGATTAAATTGAGGATTTCTTGTAAGAGGAACACACACTCTATTATTGTGCACAAGGATCTGTTTTGTGCAGAATCCCTGCATCATCATGACATCCTCTCTTTATTGTTTGATTGTATTTTGGACGTTTCTTTTGATTCTGTTTTGTCATTTAACCGTGAAATTGAAAATACTTGGTATCATGTCCATTTAAACAACAACCAAAGCTTGAAGATGAAATTAGTATTACACGATATTTATTGGAATCTTTATATCTATTTTGTGGTAAAATATTTTCATGAATATTGTAAAAGTTTACTTTCATGTTGTTATTTGAGCACATGTTGTTTATATACTTGACCAAGTTCGTGCATTATAAAATGATTTTTTTGTGTGAATAAAATGACAAGGATTAAAAATCACTCCTCATATTATTTGTTTTCACAAGTTCACTACAACTTGAGCTTTTTAGCGTATAAATTAGTTGACATGATTGTTCCTATGCTTTCCCCGAAGGTTGAATACTAAGTTACTAAGGCATTATTTTCTATATATGGTGAAATTTTATTTTCTTTGTTTATATAGGTCATCTAGCCACATTATAGTGGCCACTATTACCCAACTGAAGAAAATTTGTTCGAGTTTCTTACTTGTATGGGGAAAAATGGCTTTGACATTGCTGATGTTGAGGTATATGTCGTATAAACTATTTATAGTCAAATTTACTTCATATTATAGTGTTCATTATTGTTCATGTTTTACACTATTCATTGTATTTTCTTTTGTTTTCAGAAAATGAACTCAGTATTGATGGTAAGAAACATAAATTGAAGAAAGAGAAGATGAATAACATTGGAGCAACAAATGCAAAAAAAGAGAGAGAAGAGAACTGGTCTGGTGATACCCTTAGAGCCAATATCCCGCATAATACACACATATAAATACTGACGTTTAGGTCTTCAAAGTTGGTGAATTCACATGCAATGCCTTGGCAACACAATGATAATGTTTTGAAGTGATGAAACATAATTTCATATGTAAATAGTAGTCCAACCAATATTAAGTTGGAAACTCATTGTAAGACTTTAACATTTCATATAATATAATTTATGTGGTTGAAATTATTTATATTTTCACTTGATATTGTTTAGTATTGTAATTAACATATGCAACTTTATGTTTTCATATTAGATGAACATGCACATTATATGATATTTTTTAAACCATACAAATTAATTAATGTTGACTAATAATGAACACATAAAATCAATTTAAAACTACTAAATTAGTAGTTTATATTGATTAATGATGAACACAAATAAAATAAATATATGACTAAATTAGTCATTTATAATGATTATTAATGAAAGTAAATGAAATGAATATAAACTACTAAATTAGTCATTTTTATAATGAATATCAAACTACAAAAAAAAGATAAATGACCATTGCAAATGATAATTTTTTGATTACAAATAATGACTAAATTTTTCATATTTACAACTATTAGTAGTTAATTTACAGTATCTTATAACACGACAAAAAAATTAGTCATATTTATTTGGTCATTAACTAGTTTCAAACAATGACTAAAATTTGAATATATATGATTATTAGTAGCTAATTTACAATATCTTATAACACAACCAACATTTTGGTCATATTTCTTTGGTTATTAATTGGTTTTCTCGAGTGATTATATAGTAACATATTTTGTTGTATATTTGGTCATTAATTGTGACAATTAATGACCAAATCAATGATTAAAGAAATGACCAAATCAGTGACTAAATTAATGACTAAATCAGTGACTAAATTAATGACCAAATAAACTACTAAACAAAAAAATTGAGATAACCAATTAATGAATAAGCTAAAAATGACTAAAATTTGTTCGCGTTAAAAGATACTGTAAATTAGCTACTATTGGTCACCGACCGAAAAACTAGTCGTTTATATGAAAATTTTAGTCATGTTTTTAGTAACTAATTAGCTATTTTGTACTAGTGATGTCACATAATCAAATTCTTCTCTCAGTCCCGTGCTGATTCACAGACTCCTCTGGTCTCACACAACAACATTTATGTCCTCTGCTCTCAACAACATTTTCTCAACTCTTTTCCTTCTTGCAACAATATCTTTGTTGCATACTCCTCATCTCTGTTCTTTTGCATATTTCTCAACACGCTATCGACTCACACTTCTTGACAGATTCAACAATGCTCTCTTGAACCTGCATTGCATGATGGATATAGATAGTTTTGATTCACTACTGCACACTGCACTATGTCGTTTCTACCACATGTTATCACATTACTCAAGTGTACCTTTGTGTGTCTTCCCTTGTTACTCTTGCATCTGCCCATTGGATTATGTCATGGTATTAATCATAGGAATGGGATTCTGAGTTCTTCACCAACACTTTGTGTAAACCTCTATACTGAGATTTAATCTTAGTCCACCCATGCACTCTACCATGAATTTCCATGCTGCTTTATTGATTCTTGGAGATTGATAGTTCACGGGTGTGGAAACTATGCTTCTCTTTTAATTTAGCAAGACGTGCATGAGATGAGGAACCGGTCTTTATTTATACCTTCAAATATTCTTTGTGAACTATTTTCTTTCTTTCATTGTCTCAATTCCCCCTTAGAATACCATCTCTATTGTTTTTCATTTAATCTCTAACTTCTCTCCATTAACTCTCTAGCTTCCGACCCATTCATTCTTTTAATTCTATGTACTATTTCATCGGGGCCTTAATATTTCGTAACTCATAATAAATGAGTGTTACAATGCCATAAATCTCTGATGTGCCTTTATCCCTTGAGTGCTCAGCTATTTGTTATTTTTGTCTCCACAAGACAATGTGACAAACAATATCGGAGCCCCTTTAAATGGAATTCCATTTCGATTGGAGTTATGAGATCTTCATACTCTGATATCTTGATATCTGATATAACATCATGCCTACATCATCGTTCCACGTGGCACTTCCTAAGTGATGATACGTATCACAATGTTTTCCTTGTTAGGCCTTTCAAAAACTCCACAACTAGTTGCCACATGTCCACCGCTCTTTCCACGTTATGCTGATGTCATTCACTCTTTAGATCTTAAATATCAATAGACTAACACAACATGTCTATTAGGAGGAGAGAGAAAGAGTCTTCACATTCCTTGTTTTTTCTCAGAATTCCTTTGTATTTCTTCTCTTTTGGAAACCCCATAACTTTCATGGAATTGAAAATTACCAGACTTACAAGGTTTAGAGGTTCTGATATGCTTAGATCTTCGATACTCCACTACTCCAATATTTCGATGCTCCGATATGTTGTTTCTTTGCGATATGCTAATGCTCCAATGTTATGCTACTCTGATATGCCAATGCTTCGATGTTTCCTACTCTCTGATAATTTGATACTTTGATATTATGATATGCTCTGCTCTCTGATATGTTGATGCTCTGATATTCCAATATTTGATCTCCTCTAAAGGCCTCCAAGCTTATTACTTTAGTAATCAATATCTTTGATTCCAATGACCATTTTTAGATTTCTAGGTACCATTGGAAAGCTTATTCTCAACACTATCTGCTGAAGATGGTCCTATGCACTATTTGAGCCCTTTTTCAACCTGATAAATGGCCCCAAACCTGAAGGATAATTCCAAGGACCTAAACCCCCAGTTCACCATAGCCATATTTTTATGGCTTTTCCATAAGCCTGCTACTTTGGTACTTCTCTACCTGAAACCTTCAACTCTCATTGAATTCCTCCTAGACACTTAGAGTCATGTTGTTATGGTTTTTCAATAAGCATGCTACTATGGTGATTCTCTACCAGAAACCTACAACTATCATTGGATTCGTCCTAGACACTTAATCACCATTTTCCTCTAGTTTTCATCAATGCCAATAGAGTCACAACCACTATCCATCCAGACAATGCCAAGTATACAACAAATTCAAGTCCAAGGTTTTCTCCTAAATCAAACCCGAGTCTATTCTTTGTCATATGTCAAAAGTTTGCCACATAAATCAAATCACCCACATATACCAGTGTGATCAATAGATTGTGTTTATCCATCTTCATGTAAATATTGCTTCCTGCAACTCCCCTTTTCAATCCTTTTTGTTGAAGAGACTGATACGGTCTAGCATACCAAGCTCCTTGAGCTTCTTTTAATCCATATAAGGCCTTTAATTTGAAAACAAAGTCTTTATTTTCTGACAAGTCAAACCCTTACGGTTGTTCCACGTATACTTCATGTTTTAGATATCCATTTAGAAAGGCCGATTTCACATTCATATGATACAACTTGTAGCCTTTTGAACAATTAAATGCTAGAAAAATCCTTATAGCCTCTAATCTAGCAACAAGAGCTAAATTGTCTTCAAAGTCAATTTCTTCAATTTGAGTGTATCCCTTGAACACAATCTTTCCTTGTTTCTAAAGAATTGTCCATCTTCATTCATTTTTTCACTATACACCCACTTGGTTCCTATGAAATTTTTATCGTTTGGATGAGGTACTAGTTCCCATGTTTTATTATTTTTAATTTGGTTCATCTCTTCTTCCATTTATTTTATCCAACGTGGATCCTTGTTTGAGTGAAATATTTGGGTTCAACTAGGGATAGTAAGGTGAAAACACTCCTTTTTGATGTGTTTGTCATCTCTCTTCAAGGTTTTATTCTTCCACCCATGTATCCAATGATTTTGTCTTTTGGATGATGTTTTTCTACAAAATTTAAGGTTATCTTTGGTGATGTTTGAGATGGTCCCTCCATTTGATTCTCTGGGTCCTTCTCTTCTTTTGTAACACCTTCCTATGGATCCACAAAGATAGGATCTTCTTCATTTGCTTGAACAAATTATTTTTCAGGAAGAGCCTCATCTATCTTTTCATCATTGCTTTCAACTATTTTCCATAAATTATTGTTGTAGAATTTGTAGGCCTTTCTTCTTAATGAATATCCAAGGAAAATTCCTTTGTCAACTCGTGGATCAATTTTTCTTAATTAATCATAATTAATATTCATAAAGCATTTGCTTCTAAATATTATGAAGTTTTTCATAGAGGCAGACCTTCCTTTTCATAATTCATATGGATTTTTATCAATGTTTACATGTTGTGAAATTTTAAATACTATTGCAATCACTGGTTATTATTCACCTATCTATTTAGATTAATTGTCTTCTACAATTAACTTGTGGAAAATATTGAATAAAACACAATTGCAACTTCACATAAAAATAATAAACCACAGGTACTGAGAATATTATGCACACACACAAATAATGGAGACCAATATTTTCTAACAAATCCCCCCTTGAAAAACCTGGAAGGGAAAACCACTTCTATAGATGAACATTTAATTATTAAATTCTTCAACAAAAATATTACAACTAGTTTCTATAAAATTGAAAAACTTTAGAAAAATAATTCTAATCGCTTATGCAAGTCACTTTGACCTCCCGGAATCAATTCTTCCCTCCACATAAAATTCAACCACCTTCTGAAGCTCGATTTAGCTCACACATTCAACCTCATAGATAAACTCGACCCTCCTGACAACTTGCATTGGCTGGGAAAATTGTCTTTGCTTCCACTAGAAATTTTGAATTCTACTAGAAAATTGATCTTCTTATACAAATTGATCTCTCTACAAATTTTATTTGCTCCAAAATTTCTCCTTCTATGAGAAATTTGTACTAGTTGTTAGGGTAATTTTCACCCCTGCTTGGAGAAATTATCACTTATGGAAAATCAACTTCTCTTTGCAGAAAAATCGATCTCCAAATCTCGCTGGAGATCCCTGTGAAGAAGATATCTGTTGAAGCCTTATTACTGATGTCCTTGTGTTGCCTCTATGCCCTTACTATTGGTGCAACTCTAGGTTTTGATGTGTTCTCCAAATTCCCTTCGATTTCCTCTTATAATATCTCATTGGCGAATCAATGGCCATGATCTAATCACAATCGATGGCTAAGATCATATTGACCCCATCAAGTGAATTTTTCGGAAGTATCTAGAGGAAAATTGATTTACTCAAATTAATACTAATTAGTTAAGCTTATTTCCCTAATTTAGACTTAGGAAAATTAATAACTACTTACTTAAATCTAATCAAGGCCTTTTCTTGTGAAATCTTATCGAGGTATTGGAGAAAATATGTTACCTAGCCTCATAGACACCATCTAAGAATAGAAAACTTGTATGAGCTACACAAACTAAGACTCCCTCTTAGTGATGAAGGTGTTCTACATAACACCCAACTTGTGTCTGAAGATGACGAACCTCTCCTTCCCCAAATCCTTAATCTTGAACTCTGATGCAAGGTCCCTCTTGAACTCCTCAATGAGCCCCAGTGAACCTGTCTAGAACAAGTCATCCACACATAGGACAAGAATGAGTACATCTACCCCAACCACCAAGTAGTAGATGTTTGTGTCCATATCACTCTTCACAAAGCCCATGCCCTTCAAGTTTTTGTTAATGCACTTATACCATGCCATGGGAGCCTGCTTGAGGCTGTACAAATATATATTCAACTTACATATGTGGGTATTTATGATGTGTACCACAAAGCCCCATGAATTTTTTGTCTGCACCTCCTCCTCCAGTTCACCATTCAGTAACACCATATTGACATCCATATGATAGATCTTCCATCCCAACTGTGCTTCTAGTGAGATCATGACTCATATAGAAGTATACTCAGCCACATGAGAAAATATCTCCTTATAATCGATTCCATCCTTTTGAGAGAACCGCTTGACCATGAACCTAAATTTGTATTTTTTAATGTTTCCATCTGCATCGTGCTTGATCTTGTAGATCTAGTGTGATCCAACCACCACCTTATATGTTGGTCTGGATACAACCTCCCTCACATTGTTTCGAATGATCGAAGAATATTCCTTAACCATAACATCTCGCAACACCTATTGTTGTGTGGCCTCATAATAGATTGAAAGCTTACTATCTATGAATGGACTAACTAATTCCATATAGCCAGTGTACCAATCTAGTTGTCTCTGCTCTCTCCTGCCTATCCTAGGAGTCCACACAAACTCATGAGCATCCCTGAGTGTCTGTTGAAAATCTCAATTCCTTTGACCAACAGTTGAGGTGGGAACATCAACCTCCATGTCATATTGATGCACCCCCTTGATATGCTACATCTGATGCTATATGCTCCGAGAAGCCTTAGGAACACTCGAACCTGAGCTTGTGTTCGTACTAGTGATTTTAATCATGCTCTAAACCTAGTTTTAATACTCAACTATAGGAGCTTCTGTTGATTTATCACTTTGATCTTCAACTATTGACAACTCTTTGGATATTTTATACGCCTTTTCCTATATGAACTTGACATCCCTCGATGAAGATCATTTATTCCTTCAAGGTTTTGTTGTAGCTAACGAAGTAAGCTCACTCTGCAGTCTAATAGAGATTTGAACATGTTACCCCTAGAATGTGATACTAAGCTAGGAATCCAAATATCCTAAAGTGACTAACATCTGGCTTCTTCCTGGTGAATGCCTCCTCGGGTGTCATCTTTCCAAGTGCTCTATGTGAGACATATTTCTGAATATACACTATTGTACTGCATGCCTCTTCCCATAAATACCATGGGAGATCCTAGTCATATAACATTTTTCTCGCTACCTAAAAAATAGATTGGTTGTTTCTCTCAGCAACCCCATTCCACTGTGAGTTGTAAGGAACAATCCACTCTCTCCCGATTCCTTCCCTAGAATAAATATCTTGAAATTATTTGTTGGTGTACTCACCTCTATTATCTGACCAAAGATTTTGGATATTTATACTTATCCATTGTCCACCAGAGCCTTAAATTCCAAAAATAAATTGAAGACCTCATCCTTGGTCTTAAAGAAGTAGATCCAGGTCCTCCTAGAGAAATTGGCGTTAAAAGTAGCAATGTAGTTGTACCCACTAAGAGACTTTGTCAAAATTATTCAACATATATCTGAATGCACAAGGTCAAGTATCCCCTATGATCTATTGTCACTCCTTGGAAAATATTCTTTCACAAAATTCCCTAACACACATCCTCTTCAAACATCATTGTGCTCTGTGCTCACCTTTGGAACACCTATCATGATCTCGCGAAGTAGTCTAAGTGCTCCACGATGAATGTGGCCCATCCTCCTATGTTGTAGCTCCCCCTAGTCTCTTAGATTTCTGATCCTAACTAGTGCTTTTAGAGTGTCCATCTATAGTTTGTACAACCTAATACTCACCTCGACTGCTATAGTTGACCTCCAATCCTTATGCTTCAACAACACCTTTGACCCTATAAAGATAACACTTTATACCTTGTATTAAATAATGAATACATAGATAAAATTCATTCCCAAGCTTGACACATGTAACACATCATGGATAGGATCTGCTTGCCATTTTCCCTTTGAAATAGAATAGTACCTTTGGAAATTGGGTTGCATTTTGATTTGTTCCCCATATGAATCTAGAACTTGATGTCCTCCTCCTTGTAGTTGGATAAGCATTCTCTAACTCCTGTCATGTGGAATGATGATCCATTGTCTATAAACCGGAAACCCTATGAAGTTGAGCTATTCAAGAAGGCTATTAATGCAAACTTCCGATCTGTTATGCTAGAAATCTCATCTAAATCTGTTGAAGTTGCTTATTGCTCCTTACCCTTGTTCTTTCGATGGGGAAAATCATTGACATAATGGCCAAAATCATGACAACCATAACACTTGGCCTTTTATAGGTCCTTATTTTTCTTTCCTTTTGAGCTTGGTCCCTTGTCTGTAACCCTTCTTCACTTTTCCCTTCCATGCTAAGGAAACATTCTCCTGCTCCCTCTCAACCTTTGGTACCTTATCGCTGCTACCAGTGCCATTTACTAAGCTGAGCCTCAAATCCTCCTAAGTGAAATCACTCCATAAGAAATAAAAATCTGGAAGTTTTACTCATCCAGAAATCACTTGGACAAACATGATCCATTCCTTGTAAAACCCATTGAGTGCTATACACACTAGCTCATTGTCACTAAGCTTGTATACAACTGCAACTAGCTCATCTTTTACAAGTCAAACTATGGTGAGATAGGAAGTCACGCCTTCTCCCTTATGTATCTTGATGGTAATAAAATTCTCCTTGAGAATCATCTTCATGTTTTTTGAAGGACCTTGGTACATTTTTACTATAGCATCCCACATCTCCCTCACTTTTCCTTTCTATATGATATGTGGAACAATATGGTTCTTGAATCCATCAAGGATCATCCTTTTCATTTTTTCATTCTCCTTTTTATAGCTATCAAGCTATTGTGGATATTTCACTATGGAAATTACATTCTCCACAAACACCTTTAGCCCATAATCATCCAAAAGGAATGACATTTTTTCCTTCCACATGCTAAATTTTGAGGCTCCATCCAACCTGTCTCGATCTTTCAAACCTACTGCGACCATATCTGGAAAAATTAGAAATGTTGCAAACTCAAATAGACTGAAGAACTCGAAATGGGTTAAAACCCCCAAATTTATCTTCCTATGTATGCATAAATCCTCCTTATTCCCTCATATCCTCTTTGATACAATGTAAAAGTTTGAATATCATTGCAATTACTGGTTATTATTCTCCTATCTGTTTAGATTATTTGTCTTCTGTAATTAACTTGCAAAAAATATTGAATAAAACACAATTGAAACTTTATAGGAAAATAATAAACCATAGGAACTGAGAAAATTATTCACACACACACACACAAATAATGGACACTAATATTTTCAAACAAATGTCCCTGGAAAACCCCCGAAGGGAAAACATGTTCTACAGATGAGGGTTTTAAATATTAAATTCTTCAGCAAAAATATTACGATTGGTTGTCGTAAAATGGAAAAACTTTGAAAAAATAATTTTGATCACATTTTCAAGTTACCCTAATCTCTTAGAAGCAATTCATCTAGAGTATTTTTTAAGGATTTAATTATTTTTCTATATATAGTATTGTACGCGATTATTCTGGTTTGAAAATTTATACATACAGAATGTAGGAGAATATTCAATGACAAACATGTAATTTACTATTAAAATTGGTAATATTTTTTAAAATATCATCCATTTAATCATATCTATGTACAAAATAGGTGATTTTTTAACCAAATTGGTGAATATTTTCCAGAAAATGTCCAAAACATAACCCATTTGCGAAAATTTTCCACTAAATGTTTCCCTAAATTCATCACTCTAGATCAAATTATATCACCCTTTAAAGCTCAGTTTGGCTCACATGTGTGGCATGAAAAATAAATTTGGCCCTCCTAGAAACTTGCATTAGCTAGGAAAATTATCTTGGCCTCTACTGGAAATATGAACTTCTACTGGGAAATTGGTCCTCCTATGCAAATTGATCTCCCCTGCAAATTTATTTTCTCTAGAATTTCTCCTTCTCTAAGAAATTCACACTTCCTACTAGGGTAATTCACACCCCTACCTGGAGAAATTTTCACTACTAGAAAATTGGCCTCTCTCTGCAAAAATAAATAAATCTCCAACTCTCACTAGAAATCCCTATGAAAATATCTTTGGAAATCTCTACTAAAACCCTTACTACTGATGTCCCTGCACTTCTTCTGGGCCCTTGATATCAATGCAACTTTATGTATCAAAGCGTTCTCAAAATTCCCTTTGATTTCCTCTTATAATCTCTCATTGATGAATCAAATACCATGATATAATCACAGTCGATGGATAAGATCATCCTAACCCTATCAAGTGAATTTTCTAGAAGTATCTAGAGGAAAATAAATTTACCCCATTTAATACTAATTAATTAAGTTTATTTCCCTAAGTTAGGAAAATTAATTAACCACTTAATTAAATCTAATCAAGGCATTTTATTGTGAAACCTTATCTGTGTATTGGAGAAAATGTGTTCCCTAGCCTCATAGGCACCATCTAATACTAGAAAACATGTTTGAGCTACACAAATTGACAGAGTTGAGCTCTATCCATGATATATAATTCTTCCCCAACTGCCTACCTATTTAATTTTTCCAGTAAATTAGCTTCCAAACAACCATTTTCTTGCAATCTCTTGTAAAAATATGTTCATTTTTTATACTCCAATTTTTTGTGGAGTCATAGAAACATAAAGTTCCCTCTGGATTCCATGTTTTTCGTAGTATTCATTGAATTATATTGAGGTAAATTCTCCACATCTATCTGTTCTTAAGCATTTAATCTTCATCCACTAGTAAAAAATGATGAAATTAGTGACTAGGTGACTAAAAATGTTAGTCACCGCAATTATTTCAAGTGAAATACTACTAAATTTGGGCAATTTTAAGTGATGTAACTAAAAATGACTAACTTAAATGACTAATTTAGTCTAGGAATAAAATATACAACTAGATAATAAGTGACTAAATTAAAAATGACTAACTGAAATGACTAATTTAGTCTATAAATAAAATATACGACTAGATAATAAGTGACTAGACCAAAAACGACTAACTTAAATGACTAATTTATACTAGGATTAAAATATATGACTAGACAATAAATAAAAAAATTAATAATGATTAACGTAAATGACTATTATAGTCCAAGAATAAAAATATGACTAAATAAAAAGTACAACAAGTATATGAATTAGTCATTTATGTTAGTAATTTTTAATTGTGGACACACTACTTGTTATGGGTTTTTTGTGGCATTGTTACATACCGTGGTTGATTTTTTCACTAGATTCATAGAGAATGATTTCATTAATTTGAATTCAAAGTATGTTGATTTATACATGGTCAATTGATATAAATATTGACTCCAAATTGGTGTATGAGACCCCTTGTTTGTGGAACAAGGGACCCACCTTCGGGCAATGATTTGACTACTAAGTCTACGAAGACATACATACTTTACCCCGTTTGGTTTTAAAGACATGATCTCTTGAAAGGAAACACGCACTCTTGACCATTAGACCACCTCAAACTATATAATAATTTATAAAATATAATAATTTAATACTAATCCTTCTTCTCATACCATTATATTATTGGTTTATTACACTGTATATAATTTATACTTTTATACTAATCCTTCTTCTCATACCATTGTACCATTGATTTATTACACTATATATAATAGTTTATAATATATAATTAGTTTATTACACTATATAATAGTTTATATACCATTGATTTATTACACTATATATAATATTTTATAATATATAATTAGTTTATTACACTATATATAATAGTTTCATGCATTGGCAATGTAAAGATTTGGATATATGATAATCACGCGCATTTGTACTAACTTCAAAATTTTGGTTTGGCCATAGGCGGGAATATCCGATTTGGTTGTTTGGTAGGAGATTAGGAGATTTAGGAGGGCCATTTCTTTCCATTAATTGGAAATTATCAATTACTTGGTTGGGGAGCCTTGTGGGTTGGAGAAGTAGTTATTATTTAGTATGCAATATTCTAAATACAACTCTCAGAAAGGGAGGGAAACTTGTTGTTAGCTAATGTAAGAGAGTAGTTCTGATCCTCTGTATTCCATCCTGATTCAAAAAAGAGTATTCTTAAAGAGTCGTTGCATCCCTTCCAGTTAAAAATCGATTTATTTACCTTTAATTTGTTTACTTATAACCAACCTGGTTTCTTGAGAAAAAGCTACAGGTTTAGACATTGAACCAGTTGAATTTGAAGCTCATTCAATACTGATCATCAATCTGTGTAATCTACGCAAAGAAAAATCAAGAAGCAAGGAGATATTTTCTCTTATTCGGAGAAGAGAGAGCAACGCAAGCAAGAGAGCCCAAGCAGTAGAGCCAGCTGCTACATCTGGTGCTTTGAGAGATGGTATGCCTGGTGCTTAATGTTACAGGTATGTATTTGTCTGGATGCTAACTTAATTCTTTAAGCGCTGGTGTTGAAGGATCTGCCCTCATAGGGATTGATGATCGAAGTCAAAATATTTACGAAAACTACTACAAAGGAAGTCAAATGTATGGTAAAAGATACAGTGTTAAGGATAGAACTTATTAAAGTGAAAGTAAATCCCATTGCGTGGGTTCTTTAGAATATCACCATCAGGACCAACAAGCAGAAATGCCTCCTCTTAATAATGGATTGGAAATAATGGTAATATAGAGTAGGGATGGTGGATTGGAAATACCGGCAATATAGATCAGGGCCGGTGCTGATTGGCATTGTAGTTTTCATATGGGTTACCTCTGCCGAAGTTACTTAGGTATGTACTACTCGAACCTAGACCACCAGAGAAGGATTTCGTGTGTAATTTTCTTCATTACAAAATATCAGATATAGTAGGCTATATAAAGAGTTATGGATTTTATATGAAGAATCAATTGAATGAAAGGGAAGATTATCTACCTTCCCTGCCCTTCCCTGCCCTGAATGTGCATCCTATGACGGGGAATTGCCCCACAACCATTAGATGTGCACTCTGTTCTGCGCTCATTTGTTTTTATTACTTAAAAAGCCCCAACAAGCAGATCATAGAATGAGCTATTGCTACTCTCATTGTTAACAACAATGCATGCTCTTGATGTAGCCTGATGGAGCCTGTAGTGGAAACTAGTTCTAATTGATGCAGTTGCCACATGATGTTGTGGGTCAATCCGATTAAACAAGATATTTTACAGGTGTATTCATTTTTTTTGCATGTGATTCATATTGGAATTTTCATGAGACGAAATAATAAGTTTGATTCTGAAGTGGTTGTGGATATCTGAGCAAGCAAGGGATAGGCCCAATGTCAATTGGTATGCATGCGACCAAATTATATTACAACAGTATACAGATCCTAGTGTAGTCATTTTTCTCTACATCGTAGACATGTGAGCTCTCACAAAACTTTATAAAAGCTGCCATGCATTCTTTTGAGTTTGGTTCTTTGAATATATGGTCTGGATTAGACGTTCTTGCACAAACAAAATTAAATGTAGGTTTATTTTCGGTTATAAATGGTCATAAGTACTTTGAGCTTTTCCAACATAGAAGACTCAAGATTTTTTTTTTTTTTAAATTTTGAGTTGACAAGGTTCAGGGTTCAAGTACATGTTACCTACTTGCAATTCAGTGTGTGATTTTTGATTTGATTGGGATCTTGATTGAAGTTTCAAACCTTTTTTGTGCCTTTATATATGGGAGGATGTCTCATTTTATTGAGCCATCCACAACTAGCATCAGATAGTCATTGCCCCTACAAGTTGTCAACAAACGTAAAGGAAATCCATTGAAATTGACTCTCATGGTCTACTTAGGATCAGAAGTAGAGTATACTTTCCCAATTTCTGTTTTGTTGGCTTTGAAATTATATGAAGGCAACAACTTATGAATTTATTATCAACACTATCAATCCGATTGCTAGTGGTCATGGAAGGTAATGTGCTAGTTTACTTGTTCTTCCTTTTCAACACTTAATTGAAATGAAAATAACTGGACCACTTAATGTGGTGTGCATTATTGATCTTGCTCAATGTTCAAAGGATTGGTGAGACTTGTGATTTCTATGAATGACAATCTCTTTTCCACTCAAACAATGTCTACAATGATGTGTTTTTTGAACCAATGTGTACATCTCTTGGTCATATATTGTGTAACTAAGAATGCTTGAAAAAGAATTGGAGTGGTGTGCAACTGGTCTTCATGTTGCATCAATGATGTACCCATGGAATTTTTCCAAGAATCCATGTTGATATCGAGGGCTTGTTAAATGTGAGGTAAGGGAAGAATAGTAGTAGTCACAATTTGACACTTGATCTCTTTGAACAATCTGTGCTGTGAATTGCCCTAACTAAAATTGAATTGGTCATTTTAGTGCATTAAGAGGGTGTGTAACATTGGAAAACTATACAAGAAATATCTTTAAATAATTTTCCATTTTCATGAAGCTTTGTAGGTTGTGAATGTTCTTTAGTAGTGGTCAGTTGGCAATAGCTGAAAACTTTTTTAGAGCAATGTTGAATCAATCTTGGTTCTTGCAAAATCTAATATGCACTAGTTTTGTATGCTTGAATGTATGTTGCTTTGTATTGATTAATTCCTTTTCTATTCATAATACTGATAATATTTGATCCAAGTGTTTCAAATGGTACTCCCAAGTTTTACTAAAAACTAGTATTATTCAAGTACACAATCACAAAATAGTTAAGATACAATGTGAGCACTTTGTTCAATATCCTTGTGAATGTCATAGGGGCACAAATTATATTGAACGACTTCACCAACCATTGAAAAAATCCTTGTCATGGCTCAAAATTTTTCTTTCATACATCTTCGAGCTTGATATAGATTTAGTTGTACCCAAACTTTAGGTTAAGCTTACTAATATAATTACCTTCATGAATGTAATCAATTAGGTTCTTGGTGCATGAAAATGAATACCATTTCTTGATGGTTTTTCTATTCAACAGAGAATAATAAATTCTCCATGTGTCATCCTTCTTTGGAAACAAAAAATAACAGATCCAAAGAGAAATGAGTTGGTTCATATTTGGCCATTATTTATTAAGTCTCGTATCTACCTCTTGGTCTCCTAGTTTTCCAACAACAAATCCCTACACAGTGACTCATTTAATAGCAAAAAAAATTGTTGCAACTCATTGATGTGTTGGAATGCATGGCTTGGAGGCATCCTTTGTAGTTCCCATAACAACTTGAAATAGTGCTACAATAACTTGTCCAACTTATTTTGTTCTTCTAACTTCTCATATGTGCTGGATATTCATGCAAAAAGGCCTTGGGCTATTGTTGTTGGTTGAACACTGGAGAGTGGCACTATCCTATGCTCACAAGGCTATTAAAAAAAATTGTATTGAAGATTTTTATTAGCCTCTAGACTTTAGTGGTTGAATTAACACAAAGGGAGTTGGATATTTTTTGTGTGGTCATTGAGTATTTTTGGACTTTTTTGACTAGGCTTTGTTTAGGCATCGACGATACACTATCTCAATCCCAGAGATATGAATAGTTGAATATAATATCATAGACATTGAATGAAACAAAATTAAACTCCACTTCATCTACATTATCTATCTATGTGGGGAAATTCATCCACTTTTACATGCACATGATTCAGGAAGTACTTGTTCTTACTAAGAAAAACCAAGGGATAGGGTTAAGTATGCATGATTGGATGTAAATTATGCTTCTTTATCACTACTTTTGAGATGATGTCTCATTGGTTTCCAGTGTCAAACACTAAAGTCACAAGATCCTTCCCGAGTTGGATATTAATGGAGAATAGTTTCCAAATATTTATGTAACTAGGATGTACAATTTCCATCAAAGAGATGCAATCCATCACACTATTAGATATCGATATCTATTTCACTCCTTACTCTATCATGATCAACATTTGATGCTTCTACACTATAATGTAGTGTCCAAAATCCATCTTTGGAATGTCCATTGCACTTATCGATAGTGATAAAAGGGAAAATTTGTCTTCCTTAATGTGGTGTTGGTCTTCTGCTACAAAATTTTGTTGAATGGCTTGATGGTCATACCATATTTTGAAATGGTCATCTTTTCTTAATTGGAATTAGTGGCAACAACATTATTAATATTCCTCCAATTTTTTGTAACCTCTGTTAACCTGGCTTTTTGACAGGCATATGCAAGAGTGCAAATGTCGAGCATCTCAAACTCCATCTAAATAAAATGGTATTGATTGTAGGGAAATTACCTGGAACACTATGTAACCTAGTTTGGTCAAAATTCCCTTCTCTTAGGCTGCCAATAATGACATCTGCATGTGAAAAGAGTTTAGTTGAGGGTGGAAAAGGAGATTTTTGAGCTAAAATGACTTGTTATAAACACCAATGCTGTAATCAAGGGTTGTATGCATCATTCTTGTGTCTTTTGTCTACCATATTATAGATAAGCTATGTTTTAGAATTTGGTGTAATAGTATTGTGTATTACTAGTTAATGAATTGAAGGTTCAACTAGGATCAGATTTCCCTTACACATAAGAAGGCCATCAAGTATATTGATATGGTTAGCTTTGATATAATTCATTTGTATATTAATTGTGAGAACTATTACATAAAATAGGGAATTCCCTGTCTTGAGGAGGAGCGAGTTTCCTATATCCCAATGTCGATATTTGCAACACCATAAGGACATGCTATCTTCCCTCTTAGAATAATGAGAACCCCATCAAATCCTGCCAGTTCAGGGTTTCGTTTAAAGGCACCATCAAAACAAAAAATGAAGGATTTTTGAGTCTGACTCCACTGATGAAATTATTGTGGAGTTATATGAAGCTACCAACATGATCGTGGACATACTTACCTGGGTCCCTGGGTCGGGAAGGAGAACAAGAATATTTAAAATTAAATTGATCTAGCAATTGAAGTTCTTACTTGTCTAGATCTTGATATGGAATGAATTTAATCCCTTTTGAATTAAGAAGTTTAGATAGCAGTGCTTTAGCTTTAATTTCCACCATCTCCATTTCACTCATCATCTATTTGGAAGATGGCACGATTTTTTGCCAGCCAGATTTCCAACATACGAATTTAGAAAATGCAAACTAGACCCTTTCAAAAGAGCCTTGCAATGAAAGGACCTTATGTAATTATTAGGACACGTCCAAAATAGTTTCCTCAGTGAATTGACTACTTGAAACAACTCTCAAGGCCATTTACCACCACTAACCAAGCCGCCATAGTGAAATGGAAATCCAAAAACATGCAACGAGAAGATTCCAAACTAAAGGCAAAGAGCACACTAGGAGGGAACCTGGATCCCTCTCCTTTTCATATTTTCTGAGGTTAATATGTTGTCATAAGATAGGGTCCAATAGAAAATATTAATCTTTGGCAAGGCATCTGAATGCCATATTTTGCTCCAGATTGAGGCTTTGTGGGGAAGTGAACAACTAGAAAGTTGTTGGGCATAGCTCTGCTTAATTGGATACTCAGCTAAACCCCACCCGCTATAGTCTAATTCCTCTAGGTTCTTAAGGGCACAACCATGCAATTTTTGTTCCATTGAGGCCACCAAATGAAATAAGTGTGAAGGTGGAGCCCCAAAATATGACCCTATCAATAATCCTAAAGCTCTGTCCCATGAAGAAATGTCAAAGAGGGAATTTTCTCCTTCCTGTCCAATCATATGTTTAAAGGAGTGAGATCCTTGAGAGTCAAGCAGCTGGCGACCCATGACGTTATTATTCCAAATATTAATATTTTACCATTTCCTAAAATCTAGGTAAACTGATCCATTATTATTGGAATGTCATATTTCATAAGCCAAACATTTCTTGACCATTCAATAAATTTAGCATATGCTAGGAAAGATGGAATTGCCTTGTATCTTTATAAGAAGAATTGGGTGATTACAAGAACCAAGTAATGGTGTGGTTGGTATTCAAAAGTAAAAATGTATTTTCTTTCAAGAGTCTATTTGGGTCTTCAATTGACCAAGCAAGACATGGCCTCCAAAGATCCACTCCTCCTCGATAATATATTCCTAAAGTTCCATGTGACGAATATCCAAGTTCTGTTGAAACTTGAAGAAATACCCTATGACCATTTATCTTTGTTGAAAATTTATCAAAGTATCCTTAATAGAAAATTTTCAATTTTAGTTCCTTAATATTTGTGTGACAATTCCCTTGTTGAGTATTACAATAGTGGCAACATTATCTGCAATTATTATTTTCTGTTGGAAGAATGAAGCAAAATGACTGAGATCCACATTCTCTTGTTCGCTTCTTTACATTTAGTGACTCTGGAAAAGACTCTTAAGAGGAAACTACCATTGTTGATTAAAGAGTCCAAAATAATAGAAATTTGTGTAATAGGATTGAGGGACTTGTCTAGAAGTGAATTAGCGTCAGTATTGCAAATGGAAGACTTAAGCTTTCTAGGTTTTGCCTGTTCTTGTGCTATAAGTTGATTTTCTTCCTGGGTCACATTTACCATGTGTATTCCACCTTCTAAATTCATGTGTTTTTGTTGAAGCACATCTTATCTATCTAGATTGGTTTATGGGTTCAATTTATATGAACTGGGAAAAAATTTACTTGACTAAGTTATAATGGCATGATTTGGGAAACTAGTTGCATGAGTTGACCAAGGGTTGGGAATAGTGTTTGGCTCTATTGACTTGGAATGTTGGAACTACTGCCAAAGATTATGTGAGTTTCCAACATTGGACTCGACTAAACCAGACTTAGTTAGGTAAAAAATATGGTGTTTCTAGGGAAACTCATCGCTTTGGCCAGGGTCAATTTTTAAGGCTTGGTATGTCCTTCTACCTTGTCATTCATTTTTTTAGGAAATGAATTAGATTTATCTTCATTTTTCTTGGAATTAATAATTATAACATCCTAAGGTGTTAGGGGAGTCTTTGAGCCTATTTATCTAGAAATAACAATCAAAGGGGTTGAGTGACATACTAGTATGACATGAAAACTCATTCAAATTGGGTGAATTTGTTGCCTTATCCCCATTATAACTATAAGACCCCTTCTGGAATGTGTAAGGTAACTTGAAACACGAATAGCTTCCTATTTGTGAAGCTTCTTTTTAATTGAGCTAATTTATAACCCTTTGGAGTTCCTATCATCTTATTTTCCCAAGGATACTAATTTTTGGTAACCATTTTAGTCTATGCACTCTGTGTCTTGGAGCTAAAGGATATTACCTTTAAGTTTGAAACCTTGCAAGAAATACTTTGATGGCTTCATTTGTTTGTCCCTGGAGTGCTGGAATTTTTGGTATGCTTAAGCTTTGAGATGTTCTTTTCTTCACTAAATTATCAACTTCATCACTCTAGTATGGATTTGGGTTCCTTTTTATGAATAATGACCTTCCATTGCTCAACCTTGTGCATGCTGATAATTCATCCATAAATTTTTTACAGGTCTTTCTCTCAGTAGTTTTGCTGTGACCCCATATTCATGAATGAAACATTCAGATAAATTAGGCTTAGATCAAGGCATTTTGCTGTGATATTTTTAGCGAGCTTTAGGATCACATATTCAAGATGGGAATACTCTTGGATAGCTAGGGTATTGATAAATATAACATCATGTTGTGGCAAACACTATTCAAGGAAATCTGAGGGGAGCTAATACTTGACTTCTTCAAGTCAAATATCCATCGTTATCGTCAAGTTCGTAAGTTCCAAAATTTCTGGATCAAACATAGGAACAGTTTTATGCTGGCCATGAACATCAGTGTTGCAGACAGGGAGCTATTTATATGATAAATTAAAGCTACCCGAATATAATTTATAGTTAGGAGAAGGAACTCCTTTGAAGATCAATTATCACACCTATGAACAATAAGAGACAAACCTCGAAATGATTTTTCTCACTGTGTAGTTAATCAATTATGGGTTTGCATGAGTCCTCTTGTTTTCCTAGATATTGGTTTGCTCTTTCAATACGACAAGACTATTCATCTTCAATAAGGATTCCTTCAACAAATGGAATGGACCTTTCTGCCTTTGTCTCATATGGTTCACAAAATAACTTGATGATATGATCAACCTTCTTTTATTCCTCATCAGAGTCCATGTCATATGTAGGATGACTATCAAAGGAAAAATATCAGATCTTGCATTGTTATGTTCAAATTTAATAGGCAATGTTGATTGGAGATGCACATAATTAAGTGTGCCAAAGTTTCTACCATATTCAAAATCAAAGATATGAGTGTTGGTATCTTGAACCTTAAGGGATATTTAGGATTTCCCTTCATTTATGAGTCTCTTATTACTCTCATTCTCAGGAAAACTAGAACTAACGTCTAGTCCATTATCTCCATCTGTGCTCAGGATTTTGTCATATGTTGGTTGAATTTCCATTTTCCAGTGTAGAAAAAAGGCATGGCATGATACCCATGTCATCATGTGATAAGTATCCTAGGGTGATTGCAACAGTGGTAGAAATTTGTTTCCTACCCTCTTGTTGATATTCCTCCTCTGCATTCAGGACCTTTTCTCACATTATCAATCATCCAAATTATTCAATAATTTAGCATACGTTAGGAAATATTGAATTTCCTTGTATCTTTATAAGAAGAATTGGGTGATTACAAGAACCGAGTAATGGTGTGGTTGGTCTTCAAAAGTAAAAATTCATTTTCTTTCAAGATTCTGTTAGGGTCTCAATTGACCAAGCAAGACATGGCCTCCAAAGATCCACTCCTCCTCGATAATATAGTCCTAAATTTCCATGTGAGGAATATCCAATGTATGTTGAAACTTGAAGCAATGCCCTATGACCATTTATCATTTTTGAAAATTTATCAAAGAATCCTTAATAGAAAATTTTCAATTTTAGTTCCTTAATCTCTGTATGAAAATTCCCTTGTCGAGTGTTACAATAGTGGCAACATTCTCTACAATTATTATTTGTTGTTGGAAGAATGAAGCAAAATGATTGAGATCCACATTCTCTTGTTCGCTTCTTTAAATTTATTGACTCTGGAAAAGACTCTTAAGAGACAGCTACCATTTTTTATTAAAGAGTAAAAAATAATAGAAATTTATGTGACAGGATTGAGGGACTTGTCTAGAAGTGAATTAGCGTCAATATTGTAAATGGAAGACTTAAGCTTTCTAGGTTCTGCCTGTTCTTGAGATGTAAGTTGATTTTATTTCTGGGTTGCATTTATCATGTGTATTCCACCTTCTACATTCATGTGTTTTTGTTGAAGCACATCTTCTCTATCTAGATTGGTTGATGGGTTCAATTTATATGAACTAGGAACAATTTTACTTGAATAAGTTATAATGGCATGGTTTGGGAAACTAATTTCATGAGTTGAAAAAGGGTTGGGAATAGTGTTTGACATTATTGACTTGGAATGTTGGAACTACTTCCAAATTTTCTGTGAGTTTCCAACATTGGACTTGACAGAAGGTAAAGTGCATACCTTGTCAGTCCCAAGGGAAAGGGCTACAACATGAGTCACTTTGTCATCAATTTGTGTTGTGCATACTACACCAAATTGTTCAGCCATCTGTCACAAAGGGTGAAGATGCGGCTGCGCTTATCCAACTGTAAAAATCCTACTGAAAACCACTTTACAATATTTTAAAATATTTTGTTGTTCAGCTGCAAGAAATTCCCGGACATCCACTTCATGGAACTGTTTGTTTGAGAAAAAATTATGGTGAATTTTCTCAATCACTTGTGTTTGAATTGTAGGGTATATGTGTTAGAAATGTGACCATACGATGAACTAAGGAAATATATCTAAATTGTGAGAAGTCACAAAAGAAATGTTTGTTATAGATTAATTTTAGCATCTCACCGCTAAAGAAGATGCCAGTGTTCCATCTTTTGGCCTCTCATCAATGTCTGCTTCTAACAGTGACAACCCCAGAAATCCAAATTGGCACCTACTACAGGGAAAATACATGTATCTATACATGGAAGTCTCCAAGTTCTTAGGAACAGTCACATATATCTTTAACTACCAATTTTTAAAGACAGAAATTAATAGTTGTAAGGTCTTGATTGGACACTGGAAAAGAATTGAAATGAAATTACCTTTCCACCACAATTAAATTATGTCTATGATGAGGCCATACCCTTGCAGAATCATCGATAATTACTACTACAGATTCCGTTCGCAACACACCGTCTAGATCTTTACTTTTAGGTAGCCTATCATCTCCATCTAGGTCGACCTCATCACCCTTTCAAATAACATGTCCTACAATTAAAGTTCCTGTGGGATCAAGTACTTTGGCCATCTCTGTGGCATAAACTATGTTGCCCATTGTATAAACATGTAGTTCATACAACTTGCTTGCTTGCAACATAAACCATCACATAATGAATTAGATGAAAATAAGAACAGATCCATCTATTGGCATACAAGGAAGTTGTCAATTCCACACTGTAAATGAAATGTTCCCTATAAGAAACTACAGTTTAAAAAGAAAATAATATTTCAATCCAAATTTTACTAAACCTGTCCAAAAAATTATAGATGCAAGGCCACAATTTAGTCCACATTTCCATATGAGGAAAGTGAAAAATCTAACGCTAAGGTTTCTCTCGGTCTTGATCCTCCTTCTTCCTTAGAATTTCCTCGTGTACATGATCTATTTCAGTAAACTGTTGGAAAAGAAACATCGTGAATTAGCAACATTTATATAATCATATTATCATCAGTTCATTTACTTCACATCCCTCTTTGCCTAGGAATCACTAGAAGTAGAACAAAATGGATTTTATTTTTATGACACCTTAGCTGAATTTAGAAGTGTGTGATCAAGGTCCAAAACAAGGCAAAGTTTCTTGGCACTAAACATCTTATTTTGTTCATCAATTCTCCGTGCTCATTCCTGTTGGATTGCAATTCGTTGTTCTTCACTTAGCCCTTCCAAGAGATGATTCACATCACCACAAGGATTCATATGATTTTGTGTGATTGTGGTATTTTCATTTGGCAAACTCTGTGAGAGGGGCATAATCATGCTTGAATCCTTTGGGAGTGCTATGTCTTGTTTAATATCTTCTTCTGGAGATTTAGAAGATTTAGTGAATTCCTACTCCAAGTAAACAGGGTTGGTTTCTCTAATTGATTGGCCAATAGGAATATGTGATGATAGAAATCGATTTGTTTTCATGTTATAATTTTTTAGCATTTCAACAATTTTTGCAAGATTTTCTGTGAAATTCTGTTGAATATTAGGCAAACAAGGAGCCTGTTGCAAATTTGGACCTGACTCTGTAGCTGCTGGTCTTGAAGCCATATGTATCTGCCTGCTCATTGGGAAAATTTTTTTATCTGTCCTGCTCAATTTCACATTATCATTACCCAAATTCCTATGAAGAATATGACAGGGATCACGAGGCTTCATTCGAGGCTTCCCAGAGTCTCCAACCTGCCCAACCAACAAATAACATGAATAATTCATCCAAAGGAATATTGGAAAACAATAGAAGAAACAGTTAAACAGAGAAACAAGTTACATTTGAAATGCTTATAATAGATGGCACAGGTGTCTCTTCCAACATAGAAACAATGATCCTAAGTCATATTTTCAAAGACCACCAGTTAATCCAAAAAAAATCACCAAAGCCAGATTCCTTAGGACAATTGCTTCAATCGACATATAGGGAATGAAATGAAAACAAAATGAAAGAAAAATATCTTTTCAACTGTTACATCTCTCAAACACTCATTACCCACAGGATACAACTCAAACTCTAAATCAACAACATGTCTTACCATGGAAGTTCCTTGAGTGGCAGGTTTGAAAGCAGTTGCTAGTGCTTGTAATGCCGTTTTATATTGTACATTAGAATTCTTTAGTGTTCTTGGGTCAGCAGTGATTAATTTCCCAGATGTGGTAACAAATGCTCTACTAGGACATGAAGGAAGATTTGTCTGCTGACATTGATCAGGATTTTTTGTAGCCTGTGCTGAAAATCTCTATTGTTTTTGCTTAATCAGGTGCTTTAGCATAGTTGGGTTTACCGCTACATCTTTCAATATAGAAGGTATTATATTTGAGTTATGACAAGACTATTCATCTTCAATAAGGATTCCTTCAACAAATGGAATGGACCTTTATTCCTTTGTCTCATATGGTTCACAAAAAAACTTGATGATATGATCAAACTTATTTTATTCCTCATCAGAGTCC
The DNA here is from genome assembly GCA_034641835.2 of Pinus albicaulis. NCBI lineage: Eukaryota > Viridiplantae > Streptophyta > Pinopsida > Pinales > Pinaceae > Pinus > Pinus albicaulis. The sequence continues at coordinate 558,181,184 of CM076576.1, read as the reverse complement.
ATGTCATATGTAGGATGACTGTCAAAGGAAAAATATTAGATCTGGCACTTCTGTGTTCAAATTTAATAGGCAATGTTTATTGGAGATGCACATAATTATGTGTGCCAAAGTTTCTACCATATTCAAAATCACAGATAGGAGTGTTGGTATATTGAACCATAAGGGATCCTCAAGATTTCCCTTCATTTATGAGTGTCTTATTACTCTCATTCTTAGGAAAAATAGAACTACAGTCTAGTCCATTATCTCCATCTATGCTCAGGATTTTGTCATATGTTGGTTGAATTTCCATTTTCCAGTGTAGAAAATAGGCATGGCATGATACCCATGTCATCACGTGCTAATTATTCTAGGGTGATTACAAGAGGGGTAGAAAGTTGTTTCCTACCCTCCTGCTGATATTCCTCCTCTCCATTCAGGACCTTTTCTCACACTATCAATCATCCAAATCATTCAATAAATTTAGCATATGCTAGGAAAGTTGGAATTGCCTTGGATCTTTATAAGAACAATTGGGTGATTACAAGAACCGAGTAATGGTGTGGTTGGTCTTCAAAAGTAAAAAATCATTTTCTTTCAAGAGTTTGTTAGGGTCTTCAATTGACCAAGCAAGACTTGGCCTCCAAAGATCCACTCCTCCTCGATAACATAGTCCTAAAGTTCCATGTGAGGAATATCCAAGGTCTGTTGAAACTTGAAGCAATGCCCTATGACCATTTATCTTTATTGAAAATTTATCAAAGTATCCTTAACATAAATTTTCCAATTTTAGTTCCTTAATCTCTGTATGAAAATTCCTTTTCTGAGTGTTACAATAGTGGCAAAATTCTCTACAATTATTATTTGTTGTTGGAAGAATGAAGCAAAATGACTGAGATCCACATTCTCTTGTTCGCTTCTTTACATTTATTGACTCTGGCAAAGACTCTTAAGAGAAAACTACCATTTTTGATCAAAGAGTCCAAAATAGTATATATTTGTGTGACAAGATTGAGGGACTTTTCTAGAAGTCAATTAGCGTCAATATTGCAAATGGAAGACTTAAGCTTTCTAGGTTTTGCCTGTTCTTGGGCTATAAGTTGATTTTCTTTCTGGGTTGCATTTACCATGTGTATTCCACCTTCTACATTCATGTTTTTTTGTTGAAGCACATCTTCTCTATCTAGATTGGTTGATGAGTTCAATGTATATGAACTGAGAAAAATTTGACTTGACTAAGTTATAATGTCATAGTTTGGGAAACTAATTGCATGAGTTTACCAAGGGTTGGGAATAGTGTTTGAAATTATTTACTTGGAATTTTGGAACTACTACCAAAGATTCTGTGAGTTTCCAAAATTGGACTTGACAAAAGGTAAAATTCATACCTTGTCAGTCCCAGGGGAAAGGGCTACAACATGAGTCACTTCGTCCTCAATTTGTGTTGTGCATACAACACCAAAATTTTTAGCCATCTGCCACAAAGGGTGAAGATGCGGCTGCGCTTCTCCAACTGAAAAAACCCTACTAAAAACCACTTTACAATCTTTTAAAATCTTTTGTTGTTCAGCGGCAAGAAATTCCCAGAGGTCCACTTCATGCAACTGTTTGTTTGAGAAAAAATTATGGTGAATTTTCTCAATCACCCATGTTTGAATTGCAGGGTATATGCGTTAGAAATGTGACCATATGATGAAATTAGGAAATATCTCTAAATTGTGAGAAGTCACAAAAAAAAATGTTTTTTATATATTAATTTTAGCATCTCACTGCTAAAGAAGATTCCAGTGTTCCATCTTCTGACTTCTCATCAACATTTGCTTCTAACAGTGACGACCTCGACAATCCAAATTGGCGCCTACTACAGGGAAATACATGTATCTGTACATGGTAGTCTCAAAGCTCTTAGGAACAGTCACATATATCTTTAACTACCAATTTTTATAGACAAAAATTAACAGTTGTAAGGTCTTGATTGGACACTGGAAAATAATTGAAATGAACTTACCTTTCCACCACAATTAAATTATGTCTATGATGAGGCCAAACCCTTGCAGATTCATCGATAATTACTACTACATATTCCATTCCCAAAACACCATCTATATCTTTACTTTTAGGTAGCCTATCATCTCCAACTAGGTTGGCCTCATCACCCTTTGAAATAACACATCCTGCAAATAAAGTTCCTATCGGATCAAGTAATTTGGCCATATTTGTGGCATAAACTCTGTTGCCCATTGTATAAACATGTAGTTCGTACAACTTTCTTTCCTACAACATAAACCATCACAAAATGAATTAGATGAAAATAAGAACAGATCCATCTATTGGCATACAAGGAAGTTGTCAATTCCACATTGTAAATCAAATGTTCCTTGTAAGAAACTACAATTTGCAAAGATAATAATATTTCAATCCAAATTTTACTAACCCTGTCCAAAAAATTCCAGATGCCAGGGCATAATTTAGTCCATATTCCCATATGAGGAAAGCGAAAAAGCTGATGCTGCGGTTTCCCTCGGTCTTTCTCCTCCTTCTTCCTTAGCATTTCCTTATGCACATGATCTATTTCAGTAAACTGTTGGACAAACAACATCGTGAATTAGCAACATTTATATAATCATATTATCATCAGTTCATTTACTTCACATCCCTCTTTGCCTAGGAATCACCAGAAGTAGAACAATATGGTTTTTATTTGTATGACACCATAGTTGCATTTAGAAGTGTGTGATTAGGTTCCAAAACAAGGAAAATTTTCTTGGCGCTAAACATCTTATTTTGTTCATAAATTATTCGTGCTCGTTCCTGTTGGATTGCAATTTGTTGTTCTTCACTTAGCTGTTCCAAGAGATGATTCACATCACCACAAGGATTCATATGATCATGTGTGATTGTGGTATTTTCATTTGGAAAACTCTGTGAGAGGGGCATAACCATGATTAAATCCTTTGGAAGTGCTATGTCTTGTTTAATATCTTCTTATGGAGATTTAGAAGATTCAGTGAGTTCCTGCTCCAAGTCAATGGGGTCAGTTTCTCTAATTGATTGGCCAACAGGCATCTATGATGATAGAACTCATAATGTTTTAATGTCAAAATGTTTTAGTATTTCAGCAATTTTTGCAAGATTTTCGGTGAAATTCTGTTCAATATTAGGCAAACAAGGAGCCTATTGCAAATTTGGACCCGACTTTGTAGTTGCTAGTCCTAAAGCCATACGTATTTGCATGCTCATTGGGATAAAATGTTTATATGTCCCACTCAAGTTCACGTTATCATTACCCAAATTCATGTGAATAATACGACGGGGATCATGAGGTTTCATTCAAGGCTTCCCAGAGTCTCCAACCTGCCCAACCAACAGATAACATGAATAATTCATCCAAAGGAACATTGGAAAACAATAGAAGAAACAATTAAACAAAGAAACAAGTTACATTTGAAATGCTTAGAATTAATGGCACATGTGTCTCTTCCAACATAGAAACAATGATCCAAAGTCATATTTTCAAAGACCACCATTTAATCCAAGACAAATCACCAAAGCCAGGTTCCTTAGGAAAATTGCTTCAACCGACATAGAGGGAATGAAATGAACACAAAATGAAAGAAAAAGATCTTTTCAGCTGTTACATCTCTCAAACACTCATTACCCGCAGGATACAACTCAAACTCTGTTGAATCAGTAGCATTTGTTACCGTGGAAGTTCCTTGAGTGGTAGGTTTGGAAGTAGTTTCTAGTGCTTGTAATGTCATTTTATGTTGTACATTATAATTATTTAGTGTGCTTGGGTCAGCTGTGATTACTTTCCGAGATGTGGTAACAAATGCTCTACTAGGACCTAAAGGAGGATTTGTCTTCTGACATTGATCAGGCTTTTGTGCAGGCTGTGCTGACAATCTTTGTTGTTCTTGCTTAATCAGGTGCATTAGCATAGTTGGGTTTACCGCTATATCTTTTAATACAAAAGGTATTATATTTGAGTTATGACACGACTATTCATCTTCAATAAGGATTCCTTCAACAAATGGAATGGACCTTTTTTCCTTTGTCTCATATGGTTCACAAAAAAACTTGATGATATGATCAACCTTATTTTATTCCTCATCAGAGTCATTTTCATATGTAGGATGACTGTCAAAGGAAAAATATCAGATCTTGCACTGTTCTGTTCAAATTTAATAGGCAATGTTGATTGGAGATGCACATAATTATGTGTGCCAAAGTTTCTACCATATTCAAAATCACAGATAGGAGTGGTTGTATCTTGAACCTTAAGGGATCTTCAGGATTTCCCTTCATTTATGAGTGTCTTATTACTCTCATTCTCAGGAAAAATATAACTACAGTCTGGTCCATTATCTCCATCTGTGCTCAGGATTTTTTCATATGTTGGTTGAATTTCCATTTTCCAGTGTAGAAAAAAGGCATGGCATGATACCCATGTCATCATGTGCTAAGTCTTTCAGGATTGTGTATATAAAATGCTCTCTACCTCCTGCTGATATTCCTCCTCTACATTTAGGACCTTTTCTCACACTATCAATCATCCAAATCATTCAATAAATTTAGCATATGCTAGGAAATATGGAATTGCCTTGTATCTTTACCTCTTTCTTCTAGGTTGTGATTATGAGTAGGCTTAATTGATCAACATTCTCCACCCAAACTGAAGTCAGGGTGTGGTTGGGAATCTACTACATTTATGCAAGTTTGAGCCTTTCTTTCTAAATCAAGGACATCTTACTGAAGGGTAATGTGAAATTTTATGTTTTTTCTTATTCAAGTTTGAATTTATTTAAGGACTGCTACAATCTATGGTCATTTGCGATTATGAATTATAAATATATATAATTTTGATGTTTCTAGGTTGGAGATTGTACTATTTTCATTGGAGGATGCTACCATTGATGCGCCCAAGGCTCCTGAGTTCCTTGGTCATGTAGGGTCAAAATCCACTAAGCTGATTCCATGTCATTAAAACAATTTTGCATCCTTCCTGGGAAACAAGTCCCTTACAGAATAGGAGCTTCCCAAGAAGGAATTTATAACATGAAACCAAAAAATTACAAGAAATTTTAGTTTGTATTTCTATTGTAGCCACTACAACACCCTCCAAAATTCACCATCTAAAATTTTTTGAGCTCCCTGAGCTTTGAAAAGCTAAGTCAAGATCTGAAGTTCAAGTTTGTTTCAGGAAAAACCTTAAGTCACTGAGTCGTAGTATAGGTATTTTTCCCAATTTTCGACCCAACGACCCTGTGACCTATCAGGTTGCTAGGTCTCCAAGTCACAAATCACACCCAATCTTCAAAATCGCGACCTAGCGACCTTGCGACCCAATGACCCTCCAAGTCACAAGGTTGCAAGGTCGTGAGGTCGTGCACCTCTTAAGTGTGGGATATTTGCGACCCAACGACCTCATTAATTGCCCGCACGCGCGACCCTTTTATAAATAGAAGGGTTCCTAGGTCGCATTTAACCCACACGACGAAGAGAAAAAAACGCTTCTGACAGGCCAACTGGAGCATGATTTTCTCGAGTAAGTTGCCTAATCCTCCTGATGTTTCTGTTTTTTCTTTTGCTTCCCTTTTTCCACTAACCTTAGCCCTTTTTAAGCCATCTACCATCTTCGATTTCAGATCCTTTTGGAACCTGAGCCTTGTCCAGTTATCCAAACCATATCCATCCCTAATAAAAATTTATAAATGGAGCCAACCAGCCTCCCCTGTGTCTGTCTCTTTCCCAAATAACCACTTCATCCTCTTTTTGGTTTTCCTCACTTAGTCCTTGTATTTTTTTGAGTCAAAAAATTAAGCAAAGGACCACATCGCCGTCAAAATCTCCCTTCCAGCCCAAGTGCGACCTCTGACCTCGTGACCTCATGACCTTGCGATCTCGCGACCCTGCGACCTCGCTACCCCGGTCGCTAAGTTGCCAAGTCGTAACCTGCTCAAAACTAGATGTTTGCGACCTTGCAACTTAGTGACCTAGCGACTCGGTCGCAAGTCGCTGAGTCGCAAGGTTGCACCCTCATGAATTGTTAGACCTTTGTGACTCACCGACCCAGCGACCCGGTCACAAGGTCGCCAAGTCGCAGGGTCGCTCCCTTCTAAAAGTTTAAACCTCTGTGGCCTAGCGACTCAAGAAATAGGTTGCCAAGTCGCAAATCGACCCTTTCCTAGATTTTAGTTGGTTAGAATTAAAAGCGGTACCTAGGCATTTATTATTATGGCATCTGTCTTATCCTGGGACTATTTTATGAACATGCCAAGGAACCTTGAAGCAGAGTTAGAGTGTGTCTCCATCTCTTCAGCCTCAAGTGACATGGGACCTCCGGCAGTTCGCAAGAAAAACAAGGGCCCAGAGATAGAAATCACAGAAGATGAAATACTAATGTCTTCTCCCCTGATCTATGGGGACACCGCATGTACATTTAGCAGAGGAGAAAGTATGAGTTGGTATCAAGTATACCAAGAATTCTCCCAACTAGAATTTCCAGAGGACCTCCCCGACCAGCAAGTATATGTACAAGTTAAGAGGTCGAAGCTTCACTATGCAGGTGCCCACCCAGCTATATTCCCATGTGCAGAAGTGATTGAATGGATCATACAGAACATTGATCCCAAGAAGTGGGTAATTCGAGACTACGAGGGAAAGGCTTTTGCGAATCTAAAAGGCTTGGATGCAGAGTATTATTATGCACTTCCAGAACGGGAACAGATATTCACAGAGGAATGGGCCACCACCCATGTGGTCCCCATAGTAGACACCTTGAGAGGATGGTGGGAAGAAATCGAGAAGTTCAAGATCAAGAAAGATTATGAGTACCCAGTAGCAGGCCTCAGAAAGGTATGCAAGCTATGCTCTGTAGGATATATGGTCGTCTCGATAACACCACATTTAGTTGTACTTGGGTAACCTTGATGAACTTTGTCACCGTATATGGCACCTGTTTCAATTTTTCCGGCTTCCTAATGGCAGCTCTCAAAATGAATATATTTGTAGGACTGGCACCAGAGGAGGGATACTCGTCCGAATTTCACATGGCCTCTTACCTGTTGGATGCAGTTTGTTCTAGGTGCTACTTTGAGGGATGAACCCACAACTGGGATCAGGAGTGGGCACGCCCAATTCACAAATAATTGCAGGTATTCTGAGACTCTAAATACAAGCAGGATATAGAGTCAATCTCATAGAGTTTCATCCCTGCACTCTATAGGAAATTTTTCGGTCATGATACCCCGTGCATGTCCTGGCGAGCCATAGAAACATTAGTCAAAGTAGCACATTGGTTTCCATTTTTAGAATACACCTTTATTTGAGTATTTGGTTCTTTCAAGACTCCCCATGCTCTGCCCCAATTCATCACAAACAAGATGCTTCTTCAGAAAGTATGTTATCAGATGACTTTCGGCTTCTCAAAGGTCCTTACTAAAGGTAAGAAAAGGCCGTGGCCTACATTGCCTCTCACCATTAGTGCTTACATAGTCAAGGATTTCAGGGAGGTAGAGGCGGAAGCTAAAAAAATCAAATGTTTCTACCTGGGGTCGTTGGATCACCGGACAACGATCCTGAGAGGATAGTCCCTGACCACTATAAAGGGGCCAAGTTCAAATGGAGCTACCAGCATAATGAACGCCCATCCAAGGATGCGAAAATAAACTGGTATAACATGGATAGGGAGCTCACCCCAGAAGCATGGTTCGATCAGGAGGACCAAGATGATCATACACTAGAGGAAAGAAGCCGCGAGTTGGGAGGCACCTCTTCTTCCCAGGCCAAGAAGCACTAAACCAGCATAGGCCACAACTCTAATGCCCAACAAAAAGAGAAGGAAGCAGAAGCTCAGCTAGAAGCTGAAAATAAAGTGAAAGAAGCTGAAGATAAGTGTAAGAAAAACTTGAGGACAGAGAAGAAAAAGAAACAGGTAGAGGATGCCAAGAAAAGGAAGGAAAAGTAGGAAGCGAAAGCAGAAGCTGAGCAACAACTCAAGAAAGAATTGGATTAGGTGGAAGCTGAATGTAGAAGGAAGGAAGAGCAAGAAACAAAAGCAGAAGCTGAGTGGAAAAGGAAGGAAGAAGACGAATCAATAGTAGAAGATGAACGAAGAAGGAAGGAAGAAGAGAAAATAAAAGTGGAAGCAGAGCATAGGAAAAAGGCAGAATAGGATAAGGTAGAGGCAGGGCAGCTTCTGAAAGAAGAAGAAGAACAAAAGAGAAAAGAGGAGGAGGATCAAAGATCAAAAGACGCTGAGACACTTCCCCTAGTAACAGGAGCACAGATTGAGCTATCGCCCATCGAAGTACCTGCAGTTAACACATGTTTTTCACTTTCAGAGCCAGGCTCCTCTGAAGGATAGGAGGAGGAGGTGTTCAACCTAACGAGACTCACTTATGATCAGTTCACCTTCAAGATCCGGCAGGAAAAGATGAGATGCCTAGCACGGAACCCTGCTGCCCCATTCACACCCATAGAGGAAAAGTATATAGTCCTAGACACTAGGACCAACCTAGTGATGAAAGCATCAGCTGGCACTACTTTTTCCGCAACCACAGAAGAAAATTTGAGCCGGATGAGTAGGGAAATCCTCTCCCTACAAAATAGATTACAGGACTCTAAACAAAGAGAAGCTAGATCAGAGAAAGAAAAGAGAGCACTAAGGGAAGAAATCCAATAGCTCCATGGCAAAAACACCCTTATTAATGAAGTACCACTTACCATCCAGAGGGAGTTGGTGACACTAGAAGCCACTATGAAGCAAGTGTACGGGGAGATGTTCACCATAAAACAAACAGTCGCACCCCTCCTAAGAGCCCAAGTGGAAACGAAGAAGAGAAATGAGAAATTGAAAGAGGCCTCCGCCGCTTTAAACAGAATGATAGAATGGACAAGAAAATATCTGCAGGCTCCGAAAAACTTGCCCAAGAAAGATTGGATTCACACTTAGAATGACAAGGTCAAAATTTGCATGAAGGTGAAATCCATGGAGAAATTATTTAAAGATCTGGAGAAGGTGATGTCCGCATATGAGCATCTGATCAGCAACATTGACTCGTTGCATGAATTGCACCATATTCCTTCTTTAGATGCATTGAGTGAGGAAAAGACATGGGGACAAGTAGAGCAGGAGATTCAGGAATTTCTACAGCCTATCAGACAAGCCGCTACTACTCCTGATCTTCCCGCATGACAGGATAACCTAGTAAAGTTTGTTGTAACGCTAGTTTGGATTTACACCAAACTGGCTTCCTTATACAACCAGGTCACAATCAAGAGGGAGAATATGATTCAAAATGCGTTAGAATGCCTACACCAGTTAGGAGAAGATATTCCTCTAAACTCCCCAATTGCTGTAGATTATCATGCATGGCAGAATTTCCTCAAAGAGCAACAAGTTGATGTTCCCGACCTAGGGATCACACACACGCTCCCATGATCAAATTATAAGGCACAACCTACAAAAGGGGTCGCAGGTCGCACCTTCTAGCACCAGGTCACAGGTTGCACCTTCCAGCATCAGGTCGCAGGTTGCATCTCCCATTCAGGTCGCAAGGCAGCCCAAAAGAGAGGAAGGTGAAGAGTCAGGAACCCCAAGGGTCAATCTTGCCTTATATATACCCCATTCGGGGACTTGTAAAAGGACCCTTTTTTTTGGACTCAAAAGGAGAGAAGAGAGTTGTAAAGCATTAAATAGCCTATTATGAATGAACACAAGCATTTTTTTTAAATCCACTATTGGATCTGATGAGAATCAATGTGTCAATACTATGAGTATTTCTTCGTATATGTCTAATATCTTGTGATTAATTGATTTGTGTTTTCTGATTATCCTCTTTATGCATTTGAAATTACTACATGCGTATATGATGGTATGTTATTTTCATAAGAGATGTCTGTAATTTCATTATTGACATCTATCTCATTCATGAAAACGCCCGAGTACGTATAAGTTGTTCCTATCAGGAATAACTATTTCTTCTATGGTTTGAACAATCTTAAAAATAAGATCTTAATGATGTGCTGATGACAACATCTCCTTCAGTCGCGTGTTTTATTTTATATCTTGCTATTTTTAGTGTTTATTCTCATTGATAATCATAGATATTTGTCTTGTATCATTCGATAACTATACATCTATAACTTTGCAGGGCTCATTTGCGTCTAGAAGAAGGGGTATTCAATGGTAGCCGGATCCACACCTCTGGACGGGATCCCTATCTCAAATGGTTCAGAGTCTAGTTGGGACTTTATACCGAGGAGATCCCCTACTGTTGGCTGGAAAATTTTTCTCGTCAACAGTTTTGGCGCTAGAAGGAGAGCCTAGATGGCAGCCTCCCAGCACACGAGTAACATCCCGTTACAAATTCCCCAAGGGGAGACCATATGTCACAATACCGGTCCTCCCCCATTAGATAACTCCCGAGAGGAGGAGGAAATCCCCCCTTTATATGAAATTACTTTAGCCCAGCTCCAGGCACTGTGCCCTATTTCCCATGAGCTTGTCAGAGGCTTACAGAAAGCCCCAGTCACTCATTCCTTGGCTAATCCCAGAACCCCTGCAGCTAATCATACGCACTAAGGAACCCTTGTCAATACCCTTTCTCAGTTGGTGGGTCTTATGCTTGAAGATTATGTATATGCAATTGAGCGCAATTCTGAGCCCCCCCCAAATAGCCCTGAGGAAGGGGGGGAAGGTGGCCTCAAAATCACTGAACCTCAACCTAACACTGACCCCCAACCTGACCATACAATGCATGATAACACACAAGCCAATAACCCACTCGGGGGGGAAGCTATAAGATGCCGAGGTAACAGAGGCCGGGGAGACCAGGGCCATGGGCGAGGCCGAAATGTTGACCACCCTAACCAAAACCATAACGGTTTTCCTTTTCTTTACATTTGGAAAAACATCATAAATACTGCAAACCGTGGGGAAAACTAGGACATGCATTCCCGCCATGAGGGCGAGGCCTCCGGGTCTGGCACGGGCACTGAATCCGAAAATGAGAGGGGATGTGTATACAGACCACGCCACCAATGGGCTAGATGCGTACAACCGTTGGCTTGGATGGCTTAGTCCCGCTTGGGTATCCAAGGTCCCCTACATGACATGCCTCGGCATCCTGAAAAACACCTCCCTAAGTTTGATCCCAAGAAAGGTACTTTGGCCGAATACCACATCAGCAACTTTTACCTGTCTTTACAGATGATGAGAGTGCAATATGATGACGTAGCCTACCACCTTTTTCCTCACACTCTTGAAAATAAGGCTGTGACATGGTATAGGTCTCTCCTCGTCACTTCTATCCCTTCGTGGGAAAACTTCCGTCATACCTTCTTGCAAAAATTCTCAGAAGATAAAACCCCTTCGATGCTCCTCACAGAACTCAGCATGTTGAAATGTCAAAAGAAGGAGAAGGTCAAGGATTTCAATCAACGTTTCACCACTATATTGAATAAGTTCCCTCCAAATATGGCCTTAGATTACTCCATTACTATTTACTACTACACCAGAGCCCTCCCACGGGATATTTCTGTGTTCGTGAAGCGCGAAGATAGAGCTACATTAGCAGCCAACTATACTACCACCCCTGCTGTCGAAAAGGACATGCTATCCATAGGCACCATTGAACACGAAGGGTGGGCTGATCAAAGAACAACCACGAAGAGAACCCAATCCTCTGGCCACAAAACTAAACACAAAGATAAAGACCCCTTTGATTTTGAAAGTATTGCAAAATCCCTGAAGTTGCTAACCAATGAAGTCTCCGACCTAAAAAGGAAAAACAATGATTCTGCCCCAGCTGCTAAAATGCATAAACTGTTCTTCAAAAATAATAATTCGGCCATGAATCAGCCTTCGTTTAGCTCAAGTGCAGGTCTTAATGTGGAAGAAATCGGCAGAGACAATTTTTTCTCTTTTCATCAAGCCTCTCACTCAGAAAATACTTTCCCCCAATGGATTAATAGCATGACAGCGGTGGTGAACCAACTTCTAGAAGACCAAAACCTTGGAGATATGGAGGAGGAGGCTATTTCAGACAACAAAGAAAATTCCCCCCAGATGAAGATATGGGCTCGCTGTCCTCGCTTTCGAAGTCATACGTGGAAAGTCTCCGCTTCCCACCTCTGGGATAAACCTAGCAGATGACCCTAAATCAAAAACCCCTCGAAACTATAGCTTAAGGAGAAAAGGCCCGGTGCCTGAACAGTCTTTTGAAGAGAAAAGAAAAGCCTTCTTGAGGAAAATTCTGCCCCGAACACCGAAAACAAGGACAAAAATCCTGAAAAATTTAGTCCGACTACTCCCCGAGAAAGCCACAAGACTAAAACTTCAGTAGTTTCCCCTAAGAATACCACCGAGCCCACCTCATCCATAGATTCTGGGTATAACATTATCAAGGACATGAAGAAGACCAGAACCAACATATCTCTCTACGAGCTCGCCCGCATTGCCAACCAATGGGAGCTCATTATCAAGGCCTTTTCTAATCTACCAACAACAAAACCCATAAGCATCATGTCTGCCCAAACTGCTACTAGTCCCCAGTACATTGTGAATGCTGTAAACGCCAACTCTAGGGGAACCATGCCACCTTTCCTTGTTTCCTTCGAGATTTTTAACTTCAATGTCCACAAATATCTCGTTTACCCTGGTGCATCCATGAATGTTATGCCCTTATCCGTGTGCAAGAAGTTAAACATCCGCCCAGAGAAAACCGACGCCAGAATTATCCAGCTCGATAGATATCAAGTCCCCACAGTTGGCGAACTAAACAACGTCATTATCCACTTATCCTATGACTCCTGAGTGGATCAGTGCATAAACATCATAATCATCAATATCCTTGAAGCCTATGGCCTTTTTTTGAGCAGATTTTGGTCTAGCAAGCTCCAAGGGTACTTCACCATAGATTGGTCCCACCTTTGGCTCCTGTACAAAGGCAGAAATAACCAAATATGGATCGAGAGTGAACCATACATGAAAAATACTATGACCGACATAGATGCAACTAACGAACCAGTCAGTTTCATGTAAGAAGAGCTCTATATCTGTTTCTTATAATCCATATTTGGTTGTTATTAGAATTTCCAATCCTCGACCACCCAAGACATTCAATCTGAACTGCTCCTGGTTGCTGAAAACTCCCTCCCATCCAACCGAAACTCTTCAAAAACTAGTGCCCCTTGCACATCTTCAATAGGCATTGATTTCCTTATCCAATCAGAAGATGAATCTTGGACCTTATACTATGATGGCTCCAAAACCCAATACGGGGCCGATGCGGGCTGCATGCTGTTAGACTCGCAGAAGAACAAATTTCTAATTTCTTGCCGGCTAGAGTTTCGGTGCACCAATAATACAGCTGATTATGAGGCGCTAATACTGGAACTCCAAAAGGCCATAGATCTAAAAGTCTATTGTTTGAAGGTAATTGGTGATTCAAAGATTATCACTCGTCAGGTACGCAACACCATCCATTGCTTGTCTCCCCATATGAAAGGTTACCAACAAGAGGTATGGCGCTTAATTTTAGCTTTCGATGCTTTTGGTATTAAATATGTACTTAGAATGCATAATGCAGTAGCTGATACACTTTCCAATGCTGCCGCTAGGTTCACCCCACTTAGAGATGGATTTTCTATTGAAGTTTCATACAAGCCGTCCATACCAGACAATGTTACTAATTTACGCGTTTTTAATGATGACCAACAGGTACTGGATTTCATGCTCAACACAAATATATTCAAAGATGCCATTATGGAAGAAGAGGATCATGATCGGGCTTTGCAAGAGGAACTAAAAAGCCAAAAATAAAACCCCATACCCAAAGGGGTCGTGTCACTTGAAAAGTTGTTCGACTTACAGAACTGTTTCCGAGGGCCCCCAAATACGAAGGTGCAAAGTTCCACGTTCGTACACTAGTAAATCAACCTCGGGACAAAAAAGTTTTAGTATGAATCCTTTGTCGAAGTGTACGAAAAAGGACCACTTTAGCTACGCATAAATAATAGCCCTAACAACAAAAGTGGCTTCCAATATCTTCAGATCTGCGGTTAGTTGAACATAAAAGAGCTGCAAAAACCAGATCTATGCATGGAAAGACATTAAGCAGAAAAAACAAGGGTTTGCTCCATATACCAATAGACAAGACAAGAACAATTTTTGAAAGAATTTTTATATTAATTGGGCACCTGGGAGGAAAACAAGAAGGCGTATCCAATTCTCCTCGGTGGGATGGGTTCTTGGAAGTCCTCAGCACTTCAGATCTAAGATTTCTCTCTCTTGTTGGTGTAGAAAACCCACACAAAGAATGGAACTCAAAGGGAGCTCACACAACAAATGGCAGAAAATGGTGACCAAGTGTATAGATCCAGAGTGATCTAATAGGCAACAAAAGGTGAAGAATGGTAGGAAAAACCCTCCTATTTATAACAAAATATTGGGTCATTCTAGATCTTGGTGCATGGGTTAACCAGATCTAGTTCCACTTTTTATGGAATATTTTATTATATTTGTTGGAGGGAAAAGGTATTTGACTTGGGTCAAATCCCTTAATTTGTCAAAAATAAATAAATAAATGATTTATTTATCTTTTTAAGGAAGCAGTTAGAAGATAATCAAATAAATAATGATTTATTTAATTATTTAAGGAAGTGGTTGGAAGATAATTAAATAAATAATGATTTATTTAATTATTTGTGGGTGATTTGGTCATATTTAACAAGGAATATTATCTAAATAAGGTTTAAATAATTATTCCTGGAAAATAATAAGATAAATAAAGGTTTATCTAATTAATTTCTTTAATTTTGGGTTAAACATGACTGGGAATAATAATTAAATTATGGTTTAATTAATTATTCCATGAGGAAAATAAAACAAATATAGGTTTGTTTAATATTTCCTTTTGGGGTTTCCTATTTGGACCATAAATAACCTAATAAATGTGGTTTATTAAGTTATTTAACATAGTGAAGGAAATTTTACTTAGGGTAAAATTGGTCTTACATGGTGTACTTGGGTCCATCTAATGATAATAGGTTAGATGACCAAAAAATGGTGTAACAAGAAGGACCTCAGGTTTGTAATTATAGGTAGTGAATGCACCCCTCAGGAGAAAGAAGCATTCACCGGGTTGTTTAAGAAATACCAAGATGTGTTTGCCTGGATGTATGATGATTTGCAGAATTATGATACGAGGATCATCCAACATATTGTACACATCAAGGGAGGAGTGAAGCCATTCCAAAAAAAATTGAGAAAAATGCACCCAGCTCTAGAACCAATGATCCAAAAGGAACTAAATAAGCTCTTGGATGCATGGATAATTTTCAAAGTTAGACATTCGATGTGGGTGTCCAACTTGGTCACTGTTCGCAAGAAATCCGGGGAAATCCGTTTATGCATATACTTCAGGAATTTGAACAGAGCTTCCGACAAAGAAAACTATCCGGTTCCTCCTATGGAGAAAATCCTTCAAGCTGTATTGGGATCAGAAATGTTCTCTCTGTTGGATGGGTTTTCAGGGTATAATCAAGTACTAGTGGCTGAGCCCGATCGGCTCAAAACCACATTTAGAACTAAGTGGTGAACATTTTCTTTCAGACGCATGCCCTTCAGGCTGATTAATGTCAGCGCCACTTTCCAAAGAGCTATGTACATCGCCTTCAGAGGAATCATTGGGAAAAGCGTGGTAGTATACCTTGATGACATCACCGTGTTCTTAAAGCATATATTTGACCACATACACCACCTTAATTAAATTTTTGAAAGGTGTTGGAAATACGACATCTCACTGAACCCAAAGAAAAGAGTGTTCGCTGTTGCTGAGGGAAACTTGTTGGGACACATAATAACTCGAGACGGGATAGTGGTGGATCCGAAACACGCAAAATTCATAGCTCAAATACCACCCCCAAGCGGGAAGAAAGCCATGCAGTCCTTCCTTGGTAAAATCAACTTTTTCTGAAAATTTATATCAGATTTCACCTAGATCGTGAAACCATTACAAGGCGTGATTAAGAAGAATGCTAATTTTAAATGGAATCCCCCCGAGAAAGAAGCGTTCAAAAACATTAAATGAGCCATCATAGAAGCACCCGCCCTTTACAGTCTGGACTTCAATAAAGGCTTTATTTTGTACTCCTTCACCTCAAATTCATCTTTGGCCACCGTCCTCACTGAAAAATATGACTGCCACAACGAACGACCTATATCATTCATGAGAACTGGATTGCAAGGCTTTGAGCTAAATTACCCAGATATTGACAAACAAGCATATGCAGTATATAAGGCGGTCAAACATTTTAGGCCATATATTTTGAAGAATCATGTCACAGTCTTCGTGCCTCACCCAACTGTTCGCTCACTATTCGTACAACAGGAGCTGGGTGAGTGACGAGGCAACTGGATGACATGCCTTCAAGAGTATGACCTGGAATTCAAGCCAGCACACACTGTGAAAGGCCAAGGATTGCGCCTCATGGCTGCTAAGGTAGTTGACTCACGGGACAATAAGGAAGAAAATTTGGAACACGAGATTGATATGTATCAAATTGATAGCACGGTCCCATAGGATACATCCTCTTGGTATGCAGATCTCCTGCAGTATCTGAAACATGACATCATGGGCCCCACTTTAACTACCAAACAGAAGCGTGCATTGAGACTGAAAGCGGTATCCTACCAGCTAGTATAGGGTAAGTTGTTCTGCAAACATCACAACAATTTTTTGTCACACTGCTTGGAATGGGATGAGGCACATAAATATTGGTACAACTCCATGATGGCCCCGACAGGGGGCACTATGCAGGATACACCACTGCTCATAAGATCATGCGTGCTGGTTTCTATTGGCCTACGTTGTTTAAAGATGCACATGCATATGTTAGGAAATGCCAGCAATGCCAAAAGTTCACCAACAGAGATATTCGGCCTTTGGCCCCATTACAGTCTGTCACAGTGGAAGAGTCGTTTCAACAATGGGGGCTAGATGTGATTGGGGAGGTCTTGCCACACTCTTCCAAGCAACACAGGTACATCCTTACCGCCATAAACTATTTAACAAGGTGGGTTGAAGCAGTACCATTACGTCAAGTCAACGATCAAGAGGTAATAGCCTTCATCACCCAATGCATCATGATCAGGTTTGGAGTTCCAACCTCCCTTGTTTTTTACAATGCAACATATTTCTTATCATTAAAATTATATGATTTTGCTTTAGAAAATGGTATCGTACTTAAACATTTGGCCAACTATTACCCTCAAGGAAACAAGTTAGCGAGTCAACCAACAAGAACCTAATCCGCATTATCAAAAAGACACTACTTTCCCAACAACAAAATTGGCATAGGGCACTCTACAATGCCCTCTGGGAAGATCGAGTCACGCCCAAACCCTCCCTAGGCACCTCCCCCTTTTTCCTCGTGTATGGAAAAGAAGCTATCCTTCCTCCCAACTTGTCTCTCCTAGCACTCTGGTTATCTCAGGAGACTCATGGCAATCATTTCCCTACTCTACAATCCCGAATAGACACACTACTGAAACTTGAGGAGGAAAGGAAAAAAACTCATGAAAAATTCACCATCCATGAAGGATGGATAAAACGATGGTTTGACAAAAATTCAGCCGGGAACAAGATTTTTGAAGTAGGTGACCTTTTCCTCAAATGGGATAAAGCTCATGAAGATAAAGGGAAACACTCCAAGTTCCAGGTATTATGGATAGGCCCTTTCCAGGTCAGAGAAAAGGTCAGTCCCCACACTTATAGGTTGCAAACTCTGGAAGGGAGAATTGAGGTCCTCCCTGTGAATGGACACGACCTTGAACACTATTTCACCTGACAGCCTCACGGGCTGTCAATGCATCCTATATCATAGTTTGTCTTGTTTCTTTTTTTTTTTTTTACCTTTCTTGTTTTCAATAAAATTTCTTGTTCCACATAGGCTCCCTTTACCCTTTTTCTTTCCCTTGGCATCCATATTTTGAAATGGGATATAGAAGTTACTCAAGTGGCGTACTAATTCAAGGATCTATGCTAGTGTATTATCTCTCCCCAGACTGTAAAAGGGGGCAAGCATACTTGTGATGGGCACCCATTGGCGAGAACATGACTAAAGTCTTCAGACCAAAACATGGCAGCTTACCCAGTATGCTGGCCCAAGGGACTGCTGTGCAAAAGGCAACGGTCGGTTGAATAGGGTACTGGAAGGAAAAGGGAGGGGTTAGCCTCAGGTGAAGAATGGAAATCCAGGAAAACCTTAAGCCCACATATAGACCAGAAGCAACCTCTCTTGTAAGTAAAATAAGTCGGGATCCCTCATCCGCCCAAGTAATAATTGCCAAAGAAAAAAATAAGTTCCCTGAGCACATTTCAATAAGTGCATTAAGCACATAAATAAAGGGTAAAGGATTGAGAAAGGCTTCCTGTGCAAAGAGGCGATACAACGACTTCACTGGGGTACTGACTAGGCTCGCTGGTAGTGGAGCAACGCTCGTGATTCCTTGGCAGTGACTCTGCCAGGACCATCTGGTTCACTGGTAGCGGAGCAACACAATGAGGGCCAAATAAACTATACTGGATTTGTAAAACCCTGGGGTTACCCTGAACTTCTTCATCCGGTCTCCAAGAATGAAAACACGGTAAAACAACAGCCAAGGGTAGGCAGGTGGGGGGAGAAAATGCGCAAAGCTCGAAGACGGAAGAAGTGGGACCCACGGGGTGAAAGGAACAAGTGTTTTACGCCCTTCCCCCCCTTCTAGATAAAACACCGGCAGAGATTCTGGACCCTACCAGTGAATCGCCATTTGTTGTAGCCACTACAACACCCTCCAAAAATTCGCCATCTAAAATTTTTTGAGCCCCCTGAGCTTTGAAAAGCTAAGTCAAGATCTGAAGTTCAAGTCTATTTCAGGAAAAACCTTAAGTCGTTGAGTCACATTATAG
Source organism: Pinus albicaulis (assembly GCA_034641835.2). Taxonomy (NCBI): domain Eukaryota; kingdom Viridiplantae; phylum Streptophyta; class Pinopsida; order Pinales; family Pinaceae; genus Pinus; species Pinus albicaulis. Next base: position 558,162,246 of record CM076576.1, on the reverse strand, counting down.
GTATTTTTCCCAATTTGCGACCTAGCGACCCTGCGACCTATCAGGTCGCCAGGTCGCCAAGTTGCAAATCGCACCCAATCTTCAAAATCACGACCTAGCGACCTTGCAACCCAACAACCCTCCAGGTCGCGAGGTCATGCACCTCTTAAGCGTGGGATATTTGTGACCCAATGAACTCATTAATTTCCCGCATGCACGACCCTTTTATAAATAGAAGGGTCCCTAGGTCGCATTTCACCCACACGATGGAGAGAAAAAAATGCTTCTGACATGCCAACTGGAGCGTGATTTTCTCAGGTAAGTTGCCTAATCCTCATGATATTTCTGTTTTTTCTTTTTTTTTCCTTTTTCCACTAACCTTAGCCCTTTTTAATCCATCTACCATCTCCCATTTCAGATCTTTTTGGAACCTGAGCCTTATCCAGTTATCCAAACCACAACCATTCCTAACACAAATTTATAAATGGAGCCAACCAGCCTCCCCTGTGTCTGTCTCTTTCCCCAATAACCACTTCATCCTCTTTTTGCTTTTCCTCACTCAGTCCTTGTAATTTTTTGAGTTAAAAAATGAAGAAATGGACCATGTTGCCGTCGAAATATCCCGGCCAGCCCTAGCAAGACCTCTAACCCTACGACCTTGTGACCCTGCGATCTCGCGACCCCATGACCTCGCGACCCTGGTTGCTAAGTTTCCAAGTCGTAGCCTACTCAAAATTGGATTTTTGTGACCTTGCGACTTAGCGACCCAGCGACCCAGTCGCAAGTCGCTAAGTCGCAAGGTCACACCCTCATGAATTGTTAGACCTTTGCGACTCAGCGACCTAGGGACCCGGTCGCAAGGTCACCAAGTCTCAGGGTCTCTCCCTTCTACAAGTTTAAACCTATGTGACCTAGCGACTCAAGAAATAGGTTGCTAAGTCGCAAATCCACCCTTTCTTGGATTTCAGTTGGTCAGAGTTAAAAGCGGTACCTAGGCATTTATTATTATGGCATCTGTCTTATCCTGGGACTATTTTATGAACATGCCAGGGAAACTCGAAGCAGAGTTAGAGTGCATCTCCATCTCTTCAGCCTCAAGTGACATGGGACCTCTGGCAGTTCGAAAGAAAAACAAGGGCCCAGAGATAGAAATCACAGAAGATGAAATACCAATGTCTCCTCCCCTGATCTATGGGGACACCACATGTACATTTAGCAGAGGAGAAATTATGAGTTGGTATCAAGTATACCAAGAATTCTCCCAACCAGAATTTCCAGAGGACCTCCCCGACTAGCAAGTATATGTATAAGTTAAGAGGTCGAAGCTTCACTATGCAGGTGCCCACCCAGCTATATTCCCATGTGCAGAAGTGATTGAATGGATCATACAAAACATCGATCCCAAGAAGTGGGTAATTCGAGACTACGACGGAAAGCCTTTTGTGAATCTAAAAGGCTCGAATGCAAAGCATTATTATGAACTTCCAGAACGGGAACATATATTCACAGAGGAATGGGCCACCACCCATGCAATCCTCGTAGCAGACACCCTGAGAGGATGGTGGGAAGAACCCTAGAAGTTCAATATCAAGAAAGATCAGGAGTACCCAGTAGCAGGCCTCAGAAAGGTATACAAGCTCGTGGAATTTATGCTTTGTAGGATATATGGTCGTCCTGATGCCACCACATTTAATGGTACTTGGGTAACCCTGATGAACTTTGTCATTTTATATGGCACTCATTTCAATTGGGTCGGCTTACTAATGGTGGCTCTCAAAACGAACATGTTTGTAGCACTGGCACTAGAGGAGGGATACTCATCTGAATTTTACATGGCCTCTTACTTGTTGGATGCAGTTTGTTCTAGGTGCTACTTTGAGGGATGGGCCCACAACTAGGATCAGGAGAGGGCACGCCCAATTCACAAATAATTTCAAGTATTCTGGGACTCTAAATACAAGTAGGATATAGAGTCAATATCATAGAGTTTCATCCCTGCACTCTGTAGGAAATTGTTCGGTCCTGATACCTCGTGCATGTCTTGGTGAGCCATGGAAACATTAGTAAAAGTACCACATTGGTTTCCATTTTCAGAATACACCTTTATTCAATTCTTCAATTCTTTCAAGACTCCCCATGCTCTGCCCCAATTCGTCACAGAAAATATGCTTCTTCAGGAAGTATGTTATCAGATGAATTCTGGCTTCTCAAACATCCTTACTAAAGGTAAGAAAAAGTCATGGCCTACATTGCCGCTCACCATCAGTGCTTACACAGTCAAGGATTTTAGGGAGGTAGAGGCGGAAGTTGAACAAATAAAAGGTTTCTACTTGGGGTCATTGGATCACCAGACTTACGATCTTGAGAGGATAGTCCCTGACCACTGTAAACATGCCAAGTTCAAATGGAGCTACCAACATACTGAACACCCATCTGAGGATGCAAAAATAAACTGGTATAACATGGATAGGGAGCTCACCCTGAGAGCATGGTCTGATCAGGAGGATCAAGATGATCATACTCTGGAGGAAAGAAGCCATGAGTTGGGAGGTGCCTCTTCTTCCCAGGCCAAGAAGCCCCAAACCAGCATAGGCCACAACTCTGTTGTACAATAGAAAGAGAAGGAAGTAGAAGCTCAGCTAGAAGCTGAAAATAAAGAGAAATAATCTGAAGATAAGCATAAGAAAAACCTGAAGATAGAGAAGAAAAAGAAACAGGTGGAGGATGCCAAGAAAAGGAAGGAAGAGAAGGAAGCGAAAGCAGAAGCTGAGCAGTAGCTCAAGAAAGAATTGGATCAGGTGGAAGCCGAATGCAGAAGGAAGGAAGAGCAAGAACAAAAGTAGAAGCTGAGCAGAAAAGGAAGGAAGAAGAGGAATCAAGAGCAGAAGATGAACGAAGAAGGAAGGAAGAAGAGAAAATAAAAGTGAAATTAGAGCATAGGAAAAAGGCAGAACAAGATAAGGTAGAGGCGGAACAGCTTCTGAAAGAAGAAGAAGAACAAAAGAGAAAAGAGGAAGAGGATCAAAGATCAAAATATGCTGAGACACTTTCCCCAATAATAGGAGTATAGACCGAGTTGCCACCCATTGAAGTACCTGCAATTAACACACATTTTACACTTTCAGAGCCAGGCTCCTCTGAAGGATAGGAGGAGGAGGTGTTCAACCTAACGAGACTCACTTATGATCAATTCACCCTCAAGACCTGACAGGAAAAGAGGAGATGCTTAGCACGGAACCTTGCCGCCCCATTCACACCCACGGCGGAAAAGGATATAGTCCTAGAAATTAGGACCAACCCAGTGATGATAGCATCAGCCGGAACTGATTTTTCCGCAGCCACAGAAGAAAATGTGAGCCAGATGAGTAGGGAAATTCTCTCCCTACAAAATATATTACATGACTCTGAACAAAGAGAAGGTAGGTCAGAGCAAGAAAAGAGAGCACTAAGGGAATAATCCAACAGCTCCAGGGGAAAAACACCCTTATTAACGAAGTACTGCTTACCGTCTAGAGGGAGTTGGTGACACTGGAAGCCAACATGAAGCAAGTGTACGGGAAGATGTTCACCATAAAACAAATAGTCACACCCCTCCTAAGATCCCAAGTGGAAACGAAGAAGAGAAATGATCAACTGAAAGAGGCCTCCGCCGCTTTAGATAGAATGATAGAATGGACAAGCAGATATCCGCAGGCTCCAGAAACCTTGCCCAAGAAAGATTGGATTCACACTCAGAATGACAAGGTCCAAATTTGCATGAAGGTGCAATTCAAGGAGAAATTATTTAAAGATCTGGAGAAGGTGATGTCTGCGTATGAGCATCTGATCAGAGGCATTGACTCGATGCATGAATTGCACCATATTCCTTCTTTAGGTGCATTGAGTGAGGAAAAGACAAAGGAAATGTAGAGAAGGATATTCAAGCATTTCTACAGCCTATCAGACAAGCCACCACTACTCTTGATCTTCCCGCATCGCAGGATAACTTGGTTAAGTTTGTTGTAATGCCAGTTTAGATTTACACCAATCTGGCTTCCTTATACAACCAGGTCACAATCAAGAGGAAGAATCTGATTCTGAATGCGTTAGAATGCCTACAATGGTTAAAGGAAGATACTCATCTGATCTCCCCAATCGTTGTAGATTATCATGCATGGAAGAGTTTCCTCAAAGAGCAACAAGTTGATGTTCCCGACCTAGCAATCACACACATGCTCCCATGATCAGATTGCAAGGCACAACCTATAGAAGGGGTCGTAGGTCGCACCTTCCAGCACTAGCTTGCAGGTCCCACCTTCCAGCATCAGGTCACAGGTCGCATCTCCCATTCAAGTTGCAAGGTAGCCCAACAGACAGGAAGGTGAAGAGTCAGGACCCCCAAGGGTCAATCTTGCCTTATATATACCCCATTCGGGGACTTGTAAAAGGACGTTTTTTTTTGGACTCAAAAGGATAGAAGAGAGTTGTAAAGCATTAAAAAACCTATTATGAATGAACACAAGCATTTGTTTTAAATCCACTATTGGATTTGATGAGAATCAATGTGTCAATACTATGAGTATTTCTTGGTATATGTCTAATATCTTGTGATTAATTGATCTGTGTTTTCTGATTATCCTCTTTATGCATGTCAACTTACTACATGCGTATATGATGGTATTTTATTTACATGGGATACGTCTGTAATTTCATTATTGACATCTATCTCATTCACGAAAATGCCCAAGTACATATAAGTTGTTCTTACCAGGCATAACTATTTCTTCTATGGTTTGAACAATCTTACAAACATGACCTTAATGATGTGCTGCTGACATCATCTCCTTTAGTCGCATGTTTTCTTTTATATCTTTCTATTTGTAGTGTTTATGCTCATTGATAATCATAGATATTTGTCTTGTATCATTCGATAACTGTACATCTATAACTCTGCAGGGCTCATTTGCGTCCAGGAGAAGGGGTATTCAACAGTAGCTAGACCCACACCTCCAGACGGGATCCCTATCTCAAATGGTTTAGAGTCTAATTGGGACTTTCTACTGGGGAGATCCCCTACTGTTGGCTGGAAAATTTTTCCCGTGAACACTTTCCAACACATATGATAGAGAAAACGGGCTTTATTTAGGCTGCTCATCCATATAGGGTTCAATGTGAAATTGGTTAACTCGATAATGAATTGTCTTTCCTTAATATATGTGAAATTCTAATTAATGGCTCAACCTATTCTTCTATCATGTTTACAAGAGACCATGGGTAGGTATGACTAATAAATTCTTTGCCATTTTTTACTGTAGAGTAGGTGGTCTCAACAGAGTTATAACAGAGTAAAAAAGAACTATAAGCTTGGAAACTATACAAATAGGATTTTCCCTAAACTTGACATATTTACTCTTTTTTGATTATGTTTTGCTTTTGGGTGATATGACCAAGGTAGATGCAATTATGTTGAATGACCCCACCCTTGAAGAACTAAAGTTCCTACCTTAACAACTACCAGCAACTGAGGAGTTACAAGAATCAACACCATCTTTGATTTGAACCTAAATAGTCCTATTATCTCCGAGTATTTCAATAATCACAATGACCAATAGATTCTCCTCATGGATTATTTCTCTCATTCTATTTATTAGTAAAATCCACAAAATGTATCCATACATTTGAATCCTGGGAAAAAAACATATAATTGTTATCATTTAAATTATCCATATCTCTTGAAGCCCAAAAATCCATTTGATTTGGATAAGCTTTATTTATAACCTCAAAAGCAACCCTATTATAAGTTGAAGGACCATTATGTCCTCTTGAGTCTTGACAAAGTATGATGGAATGAAATTGGGTGAAGACTAGATCCAGGTTTACCATGTCAGAATCTAGGTTCATTGAGATGGCGACCTTGGTTTGAAGATATCCACCATACAAACTAGGACCACCCATACTTATTGTTGCCATATCTCTTTCATCATCAAGATTAACATACTAAGGACCTATAACCCGTGGAGGCCCATGGTAGTTATTGCAATGTAATTTATTAGAATACATGCCATTTCTTATTATGAGATTTACCACATCTGAAAATGGCATCATTCACATCATTTTGAAGAAGTCTACAAATTAGGTCATTATAATTTCTTTCACATTTACGGCTTCCCTCACATTTGTTGGTTCTTGAAGCTTGAGCACTTTCATAACAAAAATATGCAAAGTCAAACAAAAAAAATGGTCCACTCTCTTTTCATTTTCTAGTATTATAATGAATTTTTATTAGAGACACTATTTGTTTGTTTGTTTTGGTTAGAAAAGGGTTTGCTCTTGGTTTTATGTGACTTTCAATTTATCATATGTAGCGTGTTGAGAAATGGGAAAGGATAATGTGTGACAGTTATTTTGCAGAAATTGATGCTGAATGAAAGGATACATAGTTTAACCAAACTATAATTCACTTTGGTAAAGGCAGAGGAACATCTTAAAAAACTGCTTAAGAATACACCATATATAAAGTTTGACCATAAGTAATATATGCATTTTTCTATTGTAGATATCTAATTTTTTCTACCCAAGATATCAAAAAAATAAAAATATTGATATTGTAGAAATTGTTTAAGGACCTCATTGAGGTCGATTTTTCTGATGTCCTATTTGATTGATACTTTCTCTTATGTCAGGAAGAATTTAAATATGAATTAATATGCTCATGAAACAAATCAGATTCAAATTTTATAGATATAAAAGATAAAAACAAATGTCAATGTATTTGTTTGATTGTTACTTGACTCTGCTGTGGGCAAGTTACAGGAAATGTGATTGGAAAAATGACGGGGGAGACAATGCATATCACGTCTTGGATATGGTTCATTTGCCGTTAGAGGTCACTTAGAAACCTAAGCCATTGAATTTGGAAATGTTTCTAGTGGGAATTCATATCGTTTTTATTGTTCTGATTATTTCACCTCATGGTTATTTTTGGCAAGCAAATATCTTAGGAATGCTACACACGACATCGGTGGACAGGTAAATTTTTTTTTTATAATTGCAATTTTCATTCCATGACATCCTCTCTTTATTGTTTGATTGTATTTTGGACGTTTCTTTTGATTTCATTTTGTCTTTTTTAACTATGAAATTGAAAATACTTAGTACCATGTCCATTTAAACAAAAACCAAAGCTTGAAGATGAAATTAGTATTACACTATATTGATTGGAGTCCTTATAGCTATTTTGTGTTAAAATATTTTCATGACTATCAGAAAAAGTTACTTTCATGTTGTTATTTGAGTACATGTTGTTTATATACTTGACTAAGTTCATGCATTATAAAATGAAATGTTGTTGTGAATAAAACGACAAGGATTAAACATCACACCTCAGATTATTTGTTTGCACAAGTTATCTACAACTCGAGCTTTTTAGTGTATAACTTAGTTGACATGATTGTTCTTAAGCTTTCCTTGAAAGTTGAATACTAAGTTACTAAGGTGTTCTTTTCTATATATCATGATATTTTATTTTCTTTTTTTATACAGGTTATCTGGCCACATTATAGTGACAGTTATCACCCCAATGAAGAAAATTTGTTCAAGTTTCTTACTTGTATGGGGAAAAATGGCTCTGACATTGCTGATGTTGAGGTATATGTCATATAAACTATTTATAGTCTAATTTAGTTTATATTCTAGTGTTAATTATTTTTCATGTTTTAAACTCATTGTATCTTCTTTTCTTTTTAGAAAATGAACTCAGTATTGATGGTAAAAAGCATGAATTTAAAAAAGAGCGGAGCAATAACATTGGAGTGAAAAATGCAAAAAGAGAGAGAGGAGAAATGTTCTAGTGATAATCATAGACTTAATATCCCGCATAAGACACACATATAAAGACTGATGGTCAAGTCTTCAGAGTTGGTGAATTCACCTGCAATGCCTTCAAAACACAACGATAATGTTTTGAAGTGATGAAACACCATTTCATGTATAAATTGTAGTCAAACCATTATTAAATTGGAAAATCATATTGTAATACTTTAACATTCATATAATATAATTTATGTAGTTCAAATTATTTATAGTTTCACTTAATATTGTTTAGTATTGTAATTAAAATATGCGACTTTGTGTTTTCCTATTAGATGAACATGCACATTGTATGACATTTTTTAAATCATACAAATTAATTTATGTTGATTAATAATTAACACAAAATCAATTTAAAACTACTAAATTATTAGTTTACATTGATTAATGATGAACACAAATAAAATGAATGTATGACTAAATTAGTTATTTATAATGATTATTAATGAAATCAAATGAAATTAACATAAACTACTAAATTAGTCGTTTATATAATGAATAAATGGCTACTGCAAATGATAAATTTGTGACTACAAATGATGACTAAATTTTGCATATATATGACTATTAGTAGCTAATTTACAATATCTTATAACACGACTAAAATTTAGTCATATTTCTCCAGTCATTAATTGGTTTCAAACGATGACTAAAAATTTCATATATATGACTATTAGTAGCTAATTTACAGTATCTTATAACATGACCAACATTTTGGTCATATTTCTTTGGTCATTAATTGGTTTTATCAGGTGATCATATAGTAATATATTTTGTTGTATACCAAATCAAAGATTAAATCAATGATTAACTCAATGACCAAATCAATGACTAAATTAATGATCAAATCAATGACTAAATCAATGACTAAATTAATGGCTAAATCAGTGACTAAATTAATGACCAAATTAATGACCAAATATACAACTAGACAACAAAATTGAGATAACCAATTAATGACTAAGCTAAAAATGACCAAAAGTTGGTCGCGTTATAAGATACTGTAAATTAGCTACTATTGGTCACCAACCGAAAAATAGTCGTTTATATAAAAATTTTAGTCATTGTTTTAGTAACTAATTAGCCATTTTGTACTAGTGATCTCACTTTCATTTTAAACTTCCACTTTTAAATTTTGAAAACAATGTAGTGCTTCTAACTTATATCTTATTAAAAATACCCACATCATTCTAGCATAATAACCTATAAATAATATAAAGTACCTTTGTCATTGTGGAGCTGGAGTTCTGGTTGGACTGAACAAAAATGCATGAATGTTCTGTAGAGGTATTGATGTTGGGCATTCCTTTGATTTGAAGCTGGTCCTAGTTTGATTTCCACGATGACATGATACACAAATAACATTTGTTGGCTTTGAGATTATGGGGACACCTCTTTTTTGTTTGTTTGTTTGTTAATCTTCACCAAGTTGTCAAAGCTTAGGTGTTCCAAATTCTTGTGCCACAACCATCTTTTATTTGATTGATTCATGTAACATTTTTCTTCTTGAATTTCACTAATAATCTATACATTTCTTCAATTCTCTCTTTTTTTCTTCTCATTTCTTATATAAACATTGTTGTTCTCTCGAAACTATTTCCTTGAGAATTTTTTCTCCTGATGATGGATCCACTTACGTACCTGAAACATAGACATTCCTGCAAAATGACTATGGTAAATCTAAGCTTCTAGATTACAAATGTATACATTATTTTCTGTTCTTACTCCTTTTTATACTAATTTTCTCGTGGATGACATCATCTCGTAGTATTTGGCATGAAAAATGAGATTATGTCCTTGATCGCATATTTGGCTGACAGTCAGAATATTATGCTTGAGCCCTTCAACATATAGTTCATTTTGTTTGTTTTCCTTGCCATTGATGAGACTCACTATGCCTTTTCCAACAATTTAGTAGTTCCATTATCTCCAAAGGTCATATTTCCATCTTTTTCTGTTCTTAGTGAGATGGAATTTTTCTAGTAACCTGGCATGTGCCTAGAACATCCACTATCTATATATATATATATATATATATATATATATATATATATATATATATATATATATATATATATATATTTTCTGAACAAGGCTAAGCTTCACTTCTTAGAGGTATATTCTTTAGTCTTCTTTCTTGATATTTTTTCTTTTTTCTTTAATGGGAAATTTTGTGCTTCATGATATGGATTGTTGCATTTTCTACATCATAAACTATAATTTGAAAGGGGGGAAAAGGAATTATAAGTCTTGACATGATTTTTTCTCTTTGCATAAAGAATATTGTTTTTATGATTAGTCCTATATGCCTTGAAATATTTTTCTTGATGACCAAAATTTTTACAATAGAAATAGTTGCCAAGAAAAATAGTTTGATACCTATTGGTGTAGTCTTGCCTTGATGATATATTCCTTTCTTGAGGGAATACTTCTAATTTATTGAATTAAATTTGTTTTCTGAAGAGTTATTGAGATGAGGTCCTTTAAGGAAATTAAGAAAACATATTTGTTTTGATTCATGATGAACATTGGTGTCTCCTTGAGAATTGGAGGATTCTCCTATATATACAAGTCTATATTTATCATGTGGTGGCCTTTGGAAATTGAGTATGTTTTCCAAGGTTTGGGAACTCTTCAAATTCTTGTTTTCCTTGTCTAACTCTCTTTTAAAGATACCACTTATGCCTCCAATTTTCCACAAATATCTTCCTTTTTATTTATTTTATTTCTCAAGACGTCTTCTATTCTTTTAGCACAATCCTTCTTAGTTTTGAGAGAAATGATTTATTGAGATAAATTTACTTTTTTTTCCCAAGTCTCTCATTTTCTTCTATGACAGTAATCAATAGTTCTTCCATATTTTCTTCTATTTATTATAGACTTCCTTATTCTTTTGGATTATTTTATTCATTTGTGAAGGCCACAGAAAATACCTCACTTCTTCCACCATATTATTCTTCTTCATCAGAGTCATCGCTGTCTTGCTTGGAGAAAAAAATATTTTTTCTTGAGTCTTTACCCTTGAAGGTTCTCTCTTAGGTTCATCCTCATCATCACTATAATATTTAAAATGAAAATTTGTTGCATAGTGTCCTATTTTACATCTAAAGAAAATGAGAGGTAACTCACCTTTGAGTTTGGATCCTTTCTTCAAGTTCCTAAAAAATTGTGTCATTTCAGGATTATAATTATCATTGTTGTAATCAAAATCCTTTTTATCTTGGATGAATTGAATGCAACTTCCTTATGAGTTTAATTTCCTAACCTCATTCCATATTCTATGAGAATTCCATGAATTTCACCCATCGATAAAGAATCCAAATAGTTTAGTTATTATATTGGCACAAACCTTGGCATAAAAAAAATTTGGAAGGGATCTCAAGACCTTTTGGACAATTTTTTTTTATTGATTTTTTCACCTAGTCCTATGAGAGAGTTGAATACCTCATCTACTTTGAGAAAGTAAGAAACAATATATTATTCACCATTCATCTTGATACTTTCAAGCTACATTTTAAAGGTTTGAATCTTTTCCTTTTCGACCTTCTCATCCCCTTCATAAATATTGATGAGCTTGTCCCAATGTCTTTAACTATTTCAATCCCCATGACATTGGTGAATTATGAATTTGAAAAACCAATCACTATAGAATTCCAAGCCTTGAAATTTTCCACATTTGATTTCTTGTCATCTAGGTCTGTTGGTAGAGGATCATATGGTATTTTGTATCCATCTATGATAGAGTTCCAAACCTCAACTCTGTTGAATAATGGAACTAGGTTTGGTCTTCATAAATTGTACTTGAGTCAAAATATATCTCTCAAAATAAAATAAAATATATTTTTTATTGTTATTGAATTGAATTGCTAAAGCATGGGTTTCATGCTTGGGTCAATTTTCATAGGTAAAGCCTCCATTGTAGGATTTAGGATTGTTTATTTGATCAAATTTATTTTGTTTTTTGGTTAAAGACTCCTTTATCAAGTCTTCTTACTGTTAGCTTCAAATAGATCATCATCAAGTTGAATACATTTAAATGAACTCAAGTTGGCCTCAACATATTTGGAGACAAAAACCTTCAACGAAGTCATGTCATCCTATTTACTAAGAGAAATCACTATAAATACAAGTGTAATAACCTCAAATTCATCACATAATAGCAAGCTTGGATCATCTCTAAAATAAGTTCAGATATCACAGGTGTACTCTTGGTGCAATCAGATTAAGTTAATTTCGAATCAGTTTGGTAAATGCAGATTGAGGTTCAATGATACCATAGCTTTAGTGGTACCACAAAAAAAATGTCTCATAGATAAGGTATTGATGTTGTTACATTAATGAGGGCTCGGTACTATTACAATAATGAGGTCTCGGTGTTATACTGTGATGAGGTTTCGATGCCCTTACAATGATAAGGTATCAGTTCTATTACAATGATGAGATCTTAGTTCCATTACAATGATAAGGTATTCGTCGTATTACATGATGATGTCTCGGTGCAAAATCAATGACAAGTATTTGATGCTAACACAATGACAAAAAATTGATACTAACACAGTGACATGGATATTGATATGCAAACACAGTGAAAGGAAGAAAAAACAAGAATGACTTGATGGAGGGAGTCTCTAGGCTAGGTTGTGAGGGCCTCGGTTGTCTCATATTGTTTTGAATATATTGAAGGAATAATTTTGATTGAGTTTTTTCCTAGAGCAGGATGTCAAGTGAAATTCCTAATGTCGATTGAAAGAATGAATAACTAGGTATTCAATATCATAGGATTCCATACATAGATGATCTAACTAGAGAAATGAAATCATGTTCTTGGTATCACATGTTTTGATTGAAAGTATGCATTATAGGTATAGAAGATCATGGCTTACACTTCAAGGAATTCCTATAAGGTATGTCAAGAAACATATCCAGGTATGTCTTATACTATACATCTTGTAAAATTTTCTTAATATAAAAAGTACATTAACCTTATTTTGAAATTTGTGTTATATTATTAACTTCGTTATGTCTAGCTATCTTGAATCATAAAGATTCTTGTTTAGGGTGATTTATATTTTGATAAATGTACCCTCTTCATATATTTGATTGTCTGTATAAAGAACCCTAGAAAGGTTCATAAGGGTATGTTGATAATGTATGAAACCCTAATCTACTTAGGGTTATTGATGGAGTCTAAAGAAATTTATATTATGTTTTATATATTGATGATGTCATGTTTGGGGTTTTGGTATGATCATGAAAACCCTAACTTGTTAGGGTTGAAATGGTGTTATCTAAAATACCGAACCTTTGAAGTTATGGTAAAGTAGGGTTTTATATATTATGAATTGAAACCATAGATCCTTAGGGTTTGGTTGGGTCTATAAGAAAAACCCTTGTTATGTATTTAAGTCATGGGAATGAAACCCTAGGTATGTATTCATTTGTTTGAAACCCTAGCTTGGTATAAGTCATTATATGTCTAATATGTTAATATTTCCTAACAAATTATATGCTTATGTGTGATCATGAATTCCTAGATATATGTGTTGACCTAATTATTAATGGTCATGAGTCCTCGGGTTTTGAAACAAGCCCTAGTCAAAGTTTGATGGTATAAGATAACGTTGTTTGGGAGATCTAGGGTTTTGTAGATAAACCCTAGTAGTAAAATTCTCTAGTATATGTAGTGTAACAATATGAAATATATGAATCCATATAGTAATTATTGAGAATTTGTAAATGGATATCTATGTTTTACATCAAACCCTAGTATAATCTATTCATGTATTTGGAGCTCATGTATGAAATATAGGGTTTAAAAATCCTAGTAGGAAGTATAACATATGATTTATGAAAAATTATAAGATGCATTAATCTGATTTGTTTCTAGGGCTTTCTATTTGAAAGGAATTTTCATATCATTGAAAGTAACGTTAAGACCCTAGATATAATGAGATCATATTTTGTTTGAGTTACTGATGTGATTTAGGGTTTGCAACAAAACATGGGCAAGAAGTTGAAGTATATTCTCTTGTTGATTATGTCTATAAATTCTAATGATTCTGCTATTATAATATTTTGATATGAATAAATTCATGCTTCTATAGTTTTGGTTGTAATTCTATCTAAGTTGTGCAGGTACATCATCGAATGGGGAAGATTCCCGTAAGAGAAGTTGATATGATAAGCATAATTAGAAGGATGGAAACCATGAAATGTTATCCAATATCATAAGAAGAATTTGATCTCCATAAGATAAGAGGGAGCCTAGATGGAAGAAATATCCCTGGTTTAGAGGGAGGGCATACCATAGTTTTGATTGGAGAATGAATTTTGAAGGATATGTTGCTACATGAGGAGTAGAAAATGAAAATGAAAGATTAAGGAATATTTTGTCTAAGATTCGGTTGATAGTCCGAATGAGATAAGTTGAAGAGAAATATCGAGTTTTCTGGAAGACCCTGAAGGTTTGTATTTGGTTATGTACTTTTGAAAGTGTACTATTGATTGGGGTTGTGTTTGTACATGTGAAAATCTCTTGAAGGTTTGATGAGCATGCTAGTTGCCGATCAGTTTGATCAAGAGATATTTGTTGTTAAGGCTTTGTGAGTGAAGCATATTTTGGGAGGACATATGGCCAACACTTTGTGTTGATGTCCCGAAGTAGGAAAGGTGGAGTTGGTCATTGACTGTTGAAACACACCTGGATCCTTGGGTTGATGGTTAGTAAGTAAGCATGATGGTACCTAGAGAGGCTAAAAGCTTGAGTCGATATTAGTCCCACTCAGATTGATTTCCCTGGTTAGGAATCTGGTCCATGGCATTACGATGCCTAAATTTTTGAGAGACTTTGGATATATTTCCCTGGTCAGGAATCTAGTCCATGGAATTGCGGTGCCTAAAATTCTTTGTAGATGATGTGTTTTGAGAGATTCCATGTTCCTCTATGATTATATGTAAGTATTAAGACCTCCATTGTTAAGAGGGATTGTTGAAGAATGTAACTAGGTTCAGTGTTCATAAATTTTACTTGATTCAAAATATATATGTTAAAAGAAAATAAAAAATAATTTTTATTATTATTTAATTGACTTGTTAAAGCATGGGTTTCATGCTTCAGTCAATTTTCATAGGTCATGATTCCATTGTAGGCTTTAAGATTATTTATTTGGTCCATCGAGGCTTCACTATGGGAGAAATACCATAACACGTGGGTTCACATTGGGGGATATATAATGAGGGGTATTGTTTAATATGCTATGATAAATTGTGATATGTTAGATTTTCATTGAGTGAAGCCCCCGTGCTTTTGTCAAAGTTATTTTTTTGATTTGTAAAAGACTCCTCTATCAAGTATCCTTACTATCGGCTTAAAATATGTCATCATCAAGTTAGCTACATTTAAATGAACTCAAGTTGACCTCAACATATGTGGAGAAAAAATCCTTTAATGAATTCATGTTGTCCTATTTATTATTATAAACCACTATAAATAAAAGTGTAAGAACCTCACATTCATCACAGAAGAAAAAGCTCAGATCATCTCTGAAATAGGTTTGGATATCACAAGTGTACTCTTGGTGCAATCAAAGTAAGTTAATTTCAGACCAATTTGGTAAATGTAGATTTATGTTTAGTGCTACCACAGTTTCAGTGCTACCACAAAAATGAGGTCTCAAAGAGAAGATCTCGGTTTTGCTACCATGGTTAGGTCTCGGTATTATTACAGTATTTAGGTTTCAATGTTATTATTGTGATGAGGTCTCAATGCTCTTATAGTGATAAGGTATCAATTTTATTACAGTGATGAGATCTCAGTGCCATTACAATGAAAAGGTATTTGTGGTATTACAATGATGATGTTGCGGTGCAAACATAGTGAAATGCATTTGATGCTAACACAATGGAAAAAATTCAGTACTAACATAGTGACATGGATCTTGGTATGCAAACACAGTGAAAGGAGGAAAAAAAAAGGATGACTTGATGGAGGGAGTCTCTAGTGTAGGTTGTGAGGGTCTTGGTCATCTCATCTTGATTTGAATCAACTGAAGGAAGAATTTTGACCGGGTTTTCCCCTAGAGTGGGGTTTTTCCCTGCCTGTGTGCCTACATCTTGTGTCCTCTTCTATTTTTTTTCTTGGAATTAGTCTTGATGGTAAGAAAAAATAATTCAAAAGATAAAATAATAATAATGAAAAACATCACAAGATAATTTCATAATAAGATAATTCATTTAACTGCCACTCCTAGGATTTCTCAAAAAACTCCAAGATACATTAAGTAGTATTTAATTTTGACCTTCCAAAAGGAAAAAAATGTTCCATCAAATTGGGGGACCTTAGAATCTTTACTGGCCATTGTGATTAAAATATCCCTCTTCTAGCTATTAGGTTAATATTGAAGAAGCTAGATTTGATACCAATTGTTGGAAATAACAAGAGGGGGGTGAACCAATATTTATTTCAATTATTATATTATTCTAATAAATACTTTTGTCACAACTAGTTAAACCATAAAACAATTAATTGAGCCAAATTTTTTTTTATTGATGAAGATAGTGAGGAATCCAATCCTCTTTTACAAAAATTAAGGCTCCAATTTGTACAACAGAATTTCTAATTTCTTCAAGGCTCCAAACTTAAATGAGGACTCTAATCCTCAATCAAAATTATAGGAAACACCTTGGTCTCAATGAGGACACAAATACTCTTAGGCTGCAACCTAAAAAAGAACTTCAAATCAACTGCTCCAAAATATCTCCAAAACTTCTCCAAGGATGACTTCTAAACATGGCTTCAAGATTGTTGATTAGGATTATCCAAATTATGCTTCAAGTTTTCAAGAATGCTTTCACAAAAGGGATACTACAAAAGGAATTCAAATATACTAAAAAATACTTCAGAAATTCTTCAAGAATGTCTTCAATAATACTTCATCAATTTTTTTTCAAGTGGGTTCAAGTTGATTCAAAACGTTTTGCAAGGTATACTTCAAGAATCCCTTAACAAGGCTTCTCCAAAGCTCTACTTCAAATAATTTCAAGAATGTTTCAATTGAACTACTCCAAATTTTTTTTTCAAAGAACTTCAAGAATGCCTCAACAAGGCTGCTCCAAAAGTGTACTTCAAAGAACTTTAAGAATTCTTCAACAAGGTTGTTCCAAAAATGACAAAGAATGCTTAAAAGGTTGTCCCAAAAACACCTCCAAAACTTATAAAAAACCCACTTCTTGTTTGTTTTAAACTACCTCAAAAGTATGCTTTTAGAATGAATTCAAGTCTAAACTAGAGTTTCTGGGATCCAAATCAAAAGGTAGGCTGAAAAATAGAGATAATGCAACTCCAAGGTCTGATCTAAAATCAAAGTCGAGTCTGCTCTTTATCATAGGTCGAAATTTTGCGATAACATGGAAGTGTGATTCTAAAAAAGGGTGAGGTATGTCCACAATATATGGCCAAGTTGTAGGGAAATAAAGGCTGAATTTCAGAGCCTGTTCTAGGTCTGAGTTGTAGAAGCCTTAGGGCCAAATTTAGAACTTTTTACAAGGAATATTTGCAGAGGCCTCATGGATGAATTTAGGCTAAGTATATTTCAAGTTCTGTACTTCAAAAGAGGTCAAAATTAAGATGAAAGAATGAGGTATAATACCAACAAAAATTCTTCCAATATCTGATTATAAAAATCCCATGAAATAACCTTTCCCAAAATCCAAAGAAAAACATAAACCAAAAGATGATTTCTTCTTCACTTTACCACCAAGTTCATGAGATATGAACTTACGAATTCTTTCTTAGAACTGAGATCTTCTTTTCTTATTCTTTCTTGGATGAGTTGTTGGTTAAAATGGAGGAGCCATAGCTCTTATTTATAGTAGTTCAATCATACACTTAACCAACATATCTATTGCAGAGAGGTCCAACTTATTCTTGAGTAGGACGACTTGACAAAGGTAAAACAAAAAGTAAAATTTAACTTGAAAAATTAATTTCTTCTCAATGAAGAGTAGTTAGGAGGTGTGCAATAGCTCATTAGAAAGGGATAAATTGATATTTAATCCTATGCATTTTTCTTCTTCATCTAGACATCATTTTGACATCAACAAATAATTCTTCAATAATTCTTCAGTACTAAATATGGAGTTGACACATGGCATCTAAAAATAATATTGAAACATGACATCTAAAAATAATATTGATGTTACATTCTAGTATGAAGGAGATGTGTAATTTCATTTTGTATGTAGTAGACATGAGGTATTTAAAAAAAATAAGTTAATAAAAAATATATTTCAATTTCCTTATTAAGTAGCATAACTTTATATCAACTTAATAAATTAAAATTAATTTTATTTTAATATTTTCACTTTCCATTTTGTGTGTGTGCATTTTTTTCTCTTCTATGTGGTTCATGGGCCTTGGAGATCTATGATCGTTATGTCCATCAAATATTTGTACTAGGTAGATCCACCCAAAGGGATCACACCCTCAGCCATGGAGCCTGACCTTGAGAGTGTCAAGAGAATTGAACCTGTGACTTCTCAATAACAAAGGTGCTTTAACAACAAGGACTCAAACAATTGATATAATCCTTGATGCTTACTTTCCAGTATGATATTTCAACATTTTTTCACTTTATATATATATATATATATATATATATATATCATTAGGGCAATTTTGAGGTCTAAAATGGGCCTCCTTAGAAAAATGTAGAAAAAAAATAAACTATATAAGAACCAATAGGATTCAAGATGATGATGTCAACCATGGGAGATGATTCTCCATTTTTTAAGTAAAAGGACAAAAGGATTAAAATAAAATAAAATAATAAAACTAATTTTTCAACTCATATTTTCAACTTATCTCCCAAAGTTTTTACTCAAATTTCGAGCAGGAGTATTCATTGGATGCAAAACTTAATTCCTCATCCAAGGAGTACCCTTGTTGCATACTTTCGATGAGTCCCACAATCAATTTTTTTTATTTACTTCTCATTTTTCATGTAGCAGGGTCCATCGAAAGTATGCAACATGGGTAATCCTTGGATAAAAAATTAAAATTTTCATCCAACAAGTACCCCTGCTCGAAATTTCAGTAAAAAATTTGGGAGATAAGTTGAAAAAACAATTTTTTCTTTTTTCCCTCTAAAATTTGATGATGTAATCAAATCTTATTTTATTATTTCCACTATTATTTTATAATTTCCTTAGGAGACCCATTTTATACCTCAAAATTTCCCTAATGATATATATATATATATATATATATATATATATATATATATATATATATAGAGAGAGAGAGAGAGAGAGAGAGAGAGAGAGAGAGAGAGAGAGAGAGTCACTTTTCAATTATGATATTTCAACATCTTTCCATTGATAGGCACATTTCAATTGAAGGTATGCAAGAGATTTATAATTCCTTCAATTCTTAATATTGAGTTCACACACACATAGAAAGGGAGTCTAAATCATGGATATATGCTTTCTATTTACCAATATGAGGGATATGTGTATTTAAAAACATAATAATAATAATAATAATAAAACATTTTAATGTAGACAATGTGGGTTATAAATCAAATATTTCAATGGAAAAGTTGAGTAAGATATTTCAATATCAACTAAATATATATTATTGCACCTAGAGGTGATTTAAAAACACATAGAGAGAGAGAGAGAGTATATCATGGATATATGCTCTCTATTTACCAATATGAGGGAGATGTGTATTTAAAAATATACAAATAATAATAATAATTTTTTTTAATATGGACAGTGTGGGTTATAAATAAAATATTTCAATGGCCAATTTGAGTAAAATATTTAAATATTAAAAATGTATATATTATTGCACTGAGAGGTTCTCTATGTATGTATTAATGAGGAGTATTATATTTAGGTGGGAGAGGGGGGGATATTTGTGGGACCTCTAGTAAAGTATAAGGAGGTGTACATACTCTACCCATTTTTTATTTGAACTTATGACCTCTTAGGGGGAGCACATGTTCTTAACCATTTGGCTTACTCAAGCTCTACATAGAGAGACTATCACATGGATGTGTACTTTCTCTGCCCAACATGAGGGATACATATACTTAAGAATATACTAATAACTATAACTATAACTATATATATATATATATATATATGGACAATGTGGATCATAATTAAAATATCTCAATGGAAAAGTACAATTAAATATTTCAATATCAACTTTGTATATATTATTGTGTCTAGAGGCACGCTATGTATATATTCATGAGGGAATAGTTGATGTAAATCCAATTAAAAAAGTAATAATAAAAAACAAAAGCTATTAAAATATGGAGGATATATAAATGATAAAATAATACTTACATTACTAAATTAAAAAATAGTAATAACAAAAAAACTTCCAATGTTAGTCATGGAGAGAGAGAGAGAATCTCGTGGATGTATGCTCAATTACAAAAATGGGTGAGATGTTGCATCATGCTATATTGAATAGTAATAATGAGGATGAATATTTAAAAATATATTAATAACAAAAATGAACTTTAATATGTACAATGTAGGTTATAAATAAAATATTTCAATATCCACTATGTATATTATATAAAACAAATGAAAATAAAAAGTAATTTCATCTATTTATATTAACAACATATATAATTTTTTCATGAATATTTTAACAATTAACATTTTGATGTTGAGAGAATTTTCTAGAGTACAACATGTTCTCATTTAGGTTTCCAATGTTTTGTGTGAACACTTCCCCCATCTTCAGGGGCATAAAGTAGAGAATGCTGTTATGAAATATGTAAGACCGAGATTAAATAGAGGAAGGAATATCCACATCTTATTCAAACCGATCATATTTCCAAAATCCTTTCAAAAAGGAATATCCAAACCTTATTCAAACACCACACCACCCATAGCCAACTCCTCAGGTCATCTAAAGACAAGAACACCACTACGCCCAACCCTAGAGTCTATGAGATCACTTGTTCCTATGAAATGTATTTTTAGGAAAAACTAGGAGATCCTTCCAAGAAATACTTAAACAAAACATGGTTGACACCTAGCATAACTGTATATCCAAATCCACCATCGTTGAACACTCCCACAAAACTAAACATCTTATTTTTTTATGAAATCAAAATCCTAGCCTCTTTCCCCTTCCACTCGAACCAAATCATTAGAGAAACTATTGAAATAAAAAAATACCCTAACAACTTTAATTGAGATAATTGATATTCGTTAAGCCACTCTTAGAAACACATTATCCATTTTATCCTTCACCTTCACTTCATTCCTGTAAATCCCTTAAATCCATTTCTTTCTTTATTATTTTTAATAATTTTAAATTTATCTTTATCCTTTTTAATTTAATCTTATCATAAATAAATTAAAATTAAAATGTGCCTCTAATCCAAAATTAATCCTAAAACCATTCTACCCATAATAATTTTTCTTTATTTTGATTCCCTCTTAATTCATTTTATGCTTTCTAAATATCTATTGTTTCAATCTTTATTAATTTTTATTTCTCTTAGTATTTTCCTTATTCATACGATTATCCTTCTTTAACATCCTTTCGTTCAAATAATTGATTCCATTAGAAATCATTTTTTCTCATGATTTTTGAATAGTCCACTTAGCACTCATTGCATCAGGTGATGCTCACAAGGGTGAAGAATTGGGATTAAAACTAGTGAAATGAATCACATAGCGTCAATAATCACTTTTGGGGCTTTCACCTAGTAACCAAGACTTCCCAGGAGGTCATCCATCCCAGAACTCCTTTGGATCAAGCACACTTAACTGTAAAGTTTTCCCCATAATCAAGCCCACTTACCTTGCTACCCTATTTGCAAAACCTTAGCAAGTATTGTGCCTCGTGAACCATTCAAGTAGAGCTCCCTTTACTCTTTGTATTTAAAGTATGAGGGGCTTTCGTAGTGCATTATATTAGATATCATTTTTGGGATTCAAATGTGTTAAGTAAGTGATTCATCTATGACCATTTCATGAGGGGTAGTTGTAACTGACTAATCTCTCATGATTTTTGAATAGTCCACTTAGCACTCATTGCATCAGGTGATGCTTGCAGGGGTGAAGAAGTGGGATTGAAACTAGTGAAATGAATCACATAGCATTAATCATCACTTCCAGGGCTTGCACCTAGTAACAAAGACATCCCAGGAGGTCATCCATCCCAGAACTCCTCTGGCTCAAGCGCGCTTAACTGTAGATCTTTCCCCACAATCAAGGCCATGTAGCTTGCTACCCCATTTGCAAAACCCTAGCAAGTATTGTGCCTCATCAACCATTCAAGTAGAGCTCCCTTTACTCTTTGTATTTTAAGTATGAGGGGTTTTCACAGTGCATTATATTAGATATAATTTTTTGGATTCAACTGCGTTAAGTAAGTTATTCATATATGACCATTTCATAAGAGGTAGTCATAACTAACTAATTTCTCATGATTTTTGAATAGTCCACTAACACTCATTGCATTGAGTGATGCTCATAGGGGTGAAGAAGTGGGATTGAAACTAGTGAAATGAATCACATAGCGTTAATCATCACTTCCAGGGCTTTCACCCAGTAACCAGGACTTCCTGGAGGTCACCCATCCAAGAACTCCTCTGGTTCAAAGGCGCTCAACTGTAAATTTTTCCCCACAATAAAGCCAACTTAGCTTGCTACCCCATTTGAAAAACCTTAGCAAGTATTGTGCCTCATGAAACATTCAATTAGAGCTCCCTTTACTCTTTTTATTTTAAGTATGAGGGGTTTTGACAGTGCATTATATTACATATAATTTTTGGGATTCAACTGCGTTAAGTAAGTCATTCATCTCTGACCATTTCATGAGAGGTAGTCATGACTGACTAATTTCTCATGATTTTTGAATAGTCCACTTAGCACTCATTGCATCGGGTGATGCTCACAGGGGTGAAGAAGTGGGATTGAAACTAGTGAAATGAATCACATAATGTCAATCGTCACTTCTGGGGCTTGCACTCGGTAACCAAAACTTCCCGGGAGGTCACCCATCCCAAACTCCTCTGGCTCAAGCGCACTTAACTATGGAATTTTCCCCACAATCAAGCCCACTTAGCTTGCTACCCCATTTTCAAAACCTTAGCAAGTATTGTGCCTCATGAACCATTCAAGTAGAGCTCCCTTTACTCTTTGTATTTTAAGTATGAGGGGTTTTCGCAGTGCATTATATTATATATCATTTTTGGGATTCAACTACGTTAAGTAAGCCATTCATCTATGACCATTTCATGAGAGGTAGTCGTAACTGACTTATTTCTCATGATTTTTGAATAGTCCACTTAGCACTCATTGCATCGGGTGATGCTCACAGGGGTGAAGAAGTGGGATTGAAACTAGTGATGATTGACGCTATGTGATTCATTTCACTATGTCATTATATTATATTTTATTTTGTATTTTACTTACTTTAATCTATCTCAGCCCTCCTGAATTATTAATTAATATCTATTTCTAATGGTCATATCCTTATTTTATTTAATTTAGTTCTTGAAATCTTGGTATCAACATTCTTAGCTTTGTATCCTTGAAGATGGGTGAAGTGTTCACGAGAATATCAACATTCATAAATTTTTGTCCTTGAAAATGAGTGAAGGGTTTTCTCAAAACATCATACACCTCAATAAAAACATAAAATATTCCAAAAAATGCTCTCAACATAAATAGTTCAATATAATATGAATGGAATGTGTATTTAAAAATATACTAATGGAAAAAAAAACATTTAAATATGTACAATATAAGTCATAAAAAAATGTTTTAGTATCAATTATCTATATATTATATAAAGCATTTTATTAACTCAAAATGAAGGAGATGGAGATGTGGATGTGTAATTTTGTAAGATTAACCTGAAGGTGATGGTCTCTCTCTCTCTCTTTATATATATATATCTCAACTTAATAGGAAGCAAATATCTCAACTTGCCAATTGAAATATTTTATTTATGACCCACATTATACACACTAAAATGTCTTAGTATATTTTTAAATACATATCTTCCTCATATCATATTGAATTATTTATGTTAATATTTTTTAAACTGTTCCATGTCAACTCCATATTATTACATATTAATTTTTTGTTATTACATATTTGATGTTGAAATATTATATATATATATATATATATATAGATAAGGTTCAGACACACACATATGTATGTGTGTGTTTCAATCGAATATAGAATAAATTTCTTGTTCATATTGTAATATCAATATTATTTTTAAATGCCACATGTTAGACTAAATTAGTTATTATTATTTGTTTATGTTCAATTACTTTTCTCTTTATATAAAGTTATGTAAAATTAAGGTGAAAATTGAATTATTTTATTTATGACAAACATTAAAATAATTTTTTATTATTACTATTTTTATTTTATTAATATAAGTAATATGTTAAAATGTAACATTATGGAACATCTCCCCCATAAATTTATTAATTTTAATTGAGCCTACATTATTATTTGTTTATTTATATTAAATACACATCTCCTTCATATTAGCAAGTAGAATGCATACATCCATGGGATAGATGTTCTCTCCCCTCTCTTTATATATATATATATATATATATATATATATATAGAAATATTTCACTCAATGTAAATATTGAAGTATTTAATTCATAATACACATTATTTTTTTTTGTTATTGATATTTTTTAAATATAACCTATGAAATTCATACTAAGAATTGAATAAAGTACACATCCCCTCACTATATATATATATATATATATATATATATATATATATAGTAAATGAAGATAAAATATTTCTTATGGTTAAAACATTTATCTCAAATTGAAGGATATGTGTAATTGATTGAATTATATATATATATATATATATATATATATATATATATATAATAAAAAGTTTCAAGAGGGATAAAATCTCTAAGGTATAAATATTTCCTTAAGTTTTGCGTTATGAAAGAGGTTTAGACATCAACAAATTTGATTTCTCTCAACACATATATATTTGGGGTTAACATGGGTCTATGTTGATATAAAGAAAATTAATTTTTTGTTTTGATTGGGGTTAAAATATTTTTTTTAACTAAAAAAGTAGGAGATGTGTAATTCTTTCCATGATCAATGTGGATATGACACATGGTATGTGTGTGTGTGTGTGTGTGTGTGTGTGTGTATCTAGCCATATTAATCAATATACCAAGTTCCAAGAGGGATAAAATATCTCAAGGTGAAATTTTTCCTTTTGTACTGTAAAAGAGGTTTGTACCTCAAGAAATGTGATCGTTGTTGGATCTTGATGGATCCAGAGTTAACATGGACTTATGATAATTTTATGTAAATATTTATTTTTTATTTTTTACTATAGCATTATGCAAAATTAAAATGACAAAATCTCTTTTATACCAAACTATAGGTCACTTCCAGATGCCGTTATTATTTTCTTAAAATTAATATAGACTTCTTACCTTAGTATTTTTATCCCCTCTAATTGATCTTATATTCAAAATGAAAGTGTTTTTGTTAGTTTTATATTATTTATTCTCTTTTAGTGATTGCTTCAATATATGTAGTACATAGTTTGGAAATGGGCTTATGCAATATTAAATACTAGTATGTGTCATGTTTATTTGTCTTGAGTGATGAGCAATGGTCATGGATTTTGCTATCAACTATTGAGTGACTACAGGAATTGTGCTAGTTAGAACCACCATTACTACAACTTCACACGAAATATTACTTTGTGCCCACTAATCATGAACTTTACACATGTCTCTCCTAGACCATGAGTTTTGAACACGCGTAGTGTCCAAATCTACTTTGTGATTTACTAACTGTTTGTGTGGTCACTCCTTTCTAATGAACTAAATAAAAGTGCGACACATGATCCATAAACATGGGTAAGAAAAAAAATTAAAGGTTCAACTCCTAGTTTTTTTTACGTGATGAATCCATTCATGCTTAGTATTATAATTTTTTTTTTTTTAATCAACATGTATGAGAAGTCCACAAAGTGTAAATTAGTTAGTGATAGGGTGTCTTCTTAAGGAATTGTATGGTGAAAAGGTCACTATTTTAAAATTTCATGGGAAAAAATCCAACCATGAATATGGGTTGGTTTGGCCTAGGTTAGGTTTGATCTTTATGTGATTTTGACAAATTCTCAAGCCACTAGTTAATATTTTCAATTTGACGAAAAACCAACCAAAAATTAGAAAAAAACATGGAATAAGAGAAGAAGAGGAAAATTTTATGTGTTGTGTACAATAAGACATATAACCTCCACTCAATTTTTATTATTTTGTTCATATAGGGTCTTTATTTTTTGAAATTTGGAAAGCTTCAAGATGAATTTCCCAAAAAGGAAACCCTACTGCCCAAGGAAAATTTATATTTCCCCAAAAGATAATTTATACGAGTTAAAAGAGTTATTATTTTTTGAAATGAATTTATTTGGGAAAACAATTATTTGAAGAGTATATTTATGTTAAAATAAAATTTTGAAATTAAATATATTTCCCTCATAATCTCTAAAATTCTCATGTCAGCCTGCAATTGTCCTGGATTTTCACATTCAAGAATTAATTATAAATTG
The DNA here is from genome assembly GCA_034641835.2 of Pinus albicaulis. NCBI lineage: Eukaryota > Viridiplantae > Streptophyta > Pinopsida > Pinales > Pinaceae > Pinus > Pinus albicaulis. The sequence continues at coordinate 558,135,798 of CM076576.1, read as the reverse complement.
GGGCCTTTACCTCTACCATTCACAAATAGAAAATTATCGGGCATGGCTAAATATATGACTCACAAGATTTTTTAGGTTCATATTGAGATGGCTCTAAATTTCACATATCAATGGCTTTATGAGGCTCACATAATTGTAATTTTGGAGGCTCATGAATGACATACATGGATCTTGCTTTAAGTTATGTAGATTGCTATTCTATGTCTTCATTCTCTATTTCGTTTTGGAAGCTCACTCATATACATCATTGCTACATTATAATTTGTGGCTGGTATATATTTTGTATGCTTCATATCTCTTCTATGGTTTGTAATATTTCCATATGGTTTACACACCTTTACTGGTTTGCATCACATACTATGGTTCATATTTATAACCCTGAAATTTGTGGCATCAAATAGAAACTACATCACATAACAAGACATCATGTATATATAGAGGCACCACTCTATCTCTGCGATCTTTATGGTGACATCGTGATATCATAACAATGGAAATGAATAATGACTACATTTATTCCTGTGGATTCACTCTTCCATGACTACAAAAATGATATCCTCTTATGGGTCGCATCTACAGTGAAGTATGTCTCAAATCTATGGTGAAGTATGGATCATTCTATGACTCGTTCTATGGATCATATTTTAGTTTTGTATAGCTTGCGTCATGCTATATCCTTGAGACTCGCTTCACCTATGTTTTAGTTTGCATTAGTTGATCTTGTATCCTATACTCTTATGGTGATCAAGCATGAGAGGGATATGACATGGTTGTGACCCTTTGTAAGACAAAATTTGTGATACATAATGCAATGACCCTGATGACAATGCTCCTTGATGATAGTACTCTTGATGTTTGAGATATTGTTGACATAAATAACCTAACCTTGACATGGTATTTATGGAAAATACATTGTATATGGAATAATGTGTTTATGATGTATGTTTATATCTTTTTAGTGATGATGACACTTATATTATTCCTAGTAAACTGTGATATGGAAGAAACTCTCTATATCATTCAATTCAAAAATGTAGTTATGAATTAACTTGGGTTGGACCAAGGAGGCTTGCTGTAATTAATGCAACTCATTGTACTTTTTATCATAGTTTAACAATTTATTAATATACAATAGAATAAGAATATGGTTTGGTATTCCCCCTTGTAGGGGTTTTCCCTGGCCTCTATGCCATATCATGGTGTCTCTATTAGTGTATGCTTTTGTTTTGTTATTTATTGTTCCACTACATTGTTGATGTTTACTATTATATATACATAGTTAATAATAATGATATGATGTTATATGGTGAATGTAATGTAAAATGTTGAAATATTTCATGAATTCAATTATCTACAACAAAGAAAAATCCATCCCTAAGAAAAAAATTAACATGTTAGCAGAGCTAGGCTAAAGAAAATTCATTGAGATCACCTCTTGCAGACACTAATGACGAAAGTAGATGAAAATGGAAGAGACCTAGAATAATTATAGGTTTTAAGGAAAACCTAGGGAAGCTTTGTTCTTACAAGAGAAGGTTAGGGTTTGGGTGAAACCCCTTAAGTGATATTGGATATGAAACCCTAGTGGCTAGCAAATTTTTTTTGATAAGTGAGAATCCATTGAGTTCTTCAAGTATCTATGCCAGATTTATAGAAACCCTAATTTGACTTGTCTCTTACCAATTGGAAGATAATGTGTTACATTTATTATTTTGTACATTGATAACTGATCTTGAAAGGAAATGAAAGATAGTAGAAGTGATTTTTAAGAGGATGCATTTCTTCTGAAGACAACACTGACATATGATCGATGGAGAATGGTGCCTCCATGATAAGAGTTTTAGGTCCCTATAACACTAGTGTATCCCCCTTATTGTTATTGTTAGTGTAGCCCCCTATTTTTATTTTTTACCCATGTATCTACCATATTGTTATTGTTTTTCCCCATATAATTTCACCATTATTATTGTTATGCCCTTACATTATTATTTATATGTAGGCTTTAACTATATTTTGTGACCCCTTAGACTCTTATATATACCAAGTAGGTCTAATCATCTCTATCATCGAATAATTGTTAATTTATGTGATGTAAAGTAGGTAACCCCCTAGAAGAGGCTATTTATAAAGTCATTGATCTATATTTTCTTCTATTTGTGAGTTGATTGCATAACATTTGGTATTAGAGCTTTGGATTCTAGGGTTTCATTGCTTCAAACATGTCATCTTATAATTTTCACTATAATTGTTTTTATACGAAGTTTAAGAAGCTTAAATTGTGACAAAGTGGAGCCAAAATTGTGATGAACTTCCTATAAAAATCTTTCTTGGTTCACTATAGTTTCTTAGATATGGTCTGAAGAAGTTAGGGTTTTTTCATGCTCCAGAATTCAGTCTCAAATATGTGACCTTGGGAAAATCACCATAACTTCCTCTACGAGAATCTGATTTGATTTTCATAAAAATTAACTGAAATTGAAAAAAATATAGTTTTTCTTGTATCATTTTCAGGGTTGTAGGTCAAAAAAGTGACACATGGGACTCTATACAAGATCTCTCTACTGAACTAGTCTATAATTCAGCCATCATGGGATATTGGGCATAACATTTTATTGAAGAATAAAATCTTGGTCAGACTTATGGCATTAGAAATAATACTCAGAGGGCTACCATAGAGTGAAATTTCAGACCTTGGATATCCAAACTTATAAAGATACAATAGTTTCAATATCGAGCTCCATAAAGCCGAAAAAAAGGTTTGTATTTTTAAAAAAATTGCATAAATTTTGTTTGAAAAATCAGTTTAAAATGATTGAAAGGGCATAGTGAAGCATAGATACCATTGTTTTATTCCAAAATTCCTCTAAATAAAAAAACAGACACACCTAGTAAGCAACCATAAATATCTTCTATGGTGCATGAAGAAGAGGAAGAAATGCAACATGATATATCAAAATTACGAGACGAAGTGCAAAAAATTTCACTCTCGCAAAGAGTAACCAAAAATTAATTGGAAGCGATGATGAATGTTAACATGGATTGTTTAGAAGTAAAAATAAAAATGGAAATGGAAGGTTTGAAGGATGGTTTAAAATTATATATGGGAGTTTTTAAAATAGACATGAATGTGATGAGTGCCAAATTGGAAGGGTTGGAAAAGTTGTTACAGAAAAGGCTTCTCGGTGGTGAAAAGGTAATCCATGAAAATCATTACGACGACAAAAGGAATATTAATTATGATTTTAGAGACTCTAATGTTTGGGTTAAGAACCACCACATTCCACAGATCGATATGAGGAAGTTTGATGGCAAGGATCCGGTAACATGGATACTACAGATGGAGAAATATTTTGATCTCCATGATGTGCAGCAGACACAAAAGGTACACATTGCATCTTTATATTTAGAACCCAATAAATTTGTATGGTAGTGATGAATTTTTTTTCATAAACTAATTCTCAATTGGTCAATTTTTACGGAGGAAATGGTAGCACATTATGAGGATACAAAGAGCAACACCTTTTTTAGCCAATTGATAAATCTAAAATAAAAAGGTTCAATGGCATAACACATTGAGGACTTCAAAAAATTAAATATCAAGGTAATTCATATTCTAGAGGAGCGTAAGAATGATGTCTTCATAGGGAATTTAAAGGATAAAATCCAACATTAGGTTCACCTTTGGGAACCTAATTCATTGGAGAAGGCATTCAGGGTGGCAAAAAAATTTGAAAGAAAAATGATGGAAACAAGGAAGTCTACCACTGACAACTATAAATATGGAAGTGTTGCTGCTACTAGCCTTCCATAACCTACAAGGTTAATACTACAAAAATTGGAGGAAAAAAGAGAAAAAAGGATTTGTTATAGTTGTGATAGAAAATAAACTAAAGGTTATAAGTGCACTGAGAAGAAACTATTTTATAGAGATTGTGGAGAGGAGGAATAAAAAGGAACAAGAAACATCAAAAGAGGAGGATATACACTAGGAACCCACCATAGAGAAAGAATAAATGAATCCAACCATATATTGTAATACATTGGCGAGAATTACCAGTCCTCAAACCCTTAATATAGAAGGATATATCAAGAATAAAATGTTAATAGTGCTGATTGATTCATGTAGTACCCATAATTTTATTTATTGTAAGATAAACAAGGAATTAAATTACTTTCTATATCCAACACTAGAGTGTCAAGTGATGGTTACAAATGGAGGAAATATAAATTTCTCTGGAAAGTTCCATAATATCAAGATAACCATGGGGGAATATGTATTGAATAATCCAATGATTTCCATTCCAATGGGTGGTGTTGATGGTGTACTAGGAGTCCAATGGTTACAATATTTGGGGATGATAGCTTTTAATTTTCAAGAACTTTTCTGGAATTTTTTTGGGAAGGAAAGGAAGTTGAACTAAGGGGTATCAAAAGGAAACCAAGGAAAATAATAAGCTATAATGGCATAAAAAATATTTTGAAGGAATAAAAACGAGGAGTAATTGCACAATTATGCTCACTAGAGGTTCAAACATCAAAATCATCTATTTCTCCAGATCTCTAAAAGTCTTAGATAATCATTCCAAGGTATTTGAGACTCCCCAATGAATCCCACCTATTCATGATCATGATCATGCTATTCACTTGATTCCAGTAAGTGTCCCTCCAAACATCAAGTCTCACATATATCCGTATGGACATAAGAGTGAAATTGAATGTATGGCTGCATAAATGATAAAGGCTTGTATAATTCAATTTAGTCAAAGTTCTTTCTTTTCTCCAATAGTATTGGTGCACAAGAAGGATGGATCATGGCATATGTGTTCAAATTATAGGAAGCTCAACAAGCTAACTATTAAAGAAAAATTTCCAATTCCTCCCATTTATGAATTTTTGGATGAATAACATGGAGAAATTTACATCACCAAGTTGGATCTTCATTCAGGATATCATAAAATTAGAGTGATGACTGAAGACATTCCAAAAGCAACATTTAGAAATCCTGAAGGTCATTATGAATTTTTGGTCATTGCCTTTTGGCTTTACTAATGCACCTTCCACATTTCAAGGTTTGATGAATTCCATTTTCAAAGCCTTCCTTATAATTTTTTTGTTATTATTTTTTGATGATATACTAATCTACAACATGCCTTGGAAGGATAAATTTCAACATCTTGACAGGGTGCTCAAACTATTGCAGGAGAAAAAATTATATGAAAAAACCTCCAAATTTTTCTTTGGAGTACATGAGGTGGAATATTTGGGTCATATTGTATCTCATGAGGGTGTTAAGGTAGACCTTAACAAAATTAAATCCATTATGGAATGGAAAATCCCACAACCCTAAAGCATATTCAAGTATTTCTTGGGTTGACAGGGCAATATTGCAAGTTTGTTAAGAATTATGGGAGGATAGAAAAATCTCTAACAACATTACTAAAGAAAAATGCATTTTCTTAAACTCCGAAAGAAACTAAATAATTTTAACATATTAAAGAGGAAATGCACCAAACACTGGTCTTAGCTACGCTATACTTCACAAAAACATTTATTGTGGAATGTGATCCCGAAGGAAATGGAAGTCATGTTATTTTAATGCAATAAGGAAGACCAATTTATTTTGAAGTTGTCCAAATTTTGTCCAAATTACAAGGGAAATTATTTACACAAACCTATTTATGAGAGGGAAATGTTGGAAATACTACATGCACTAAATAAATGATGACCTTACCTAATGGGAAGACATTTCAAGGTAAAAAAAATCATGATAGTCTTAAATAATTTTTGGAACAAACATAATCTTCAGAAGAGAAATAAAAATGGATCACAAAGATGATAGGTTATGAATTTGAAATCATCTACAAAAAAGGGAAGAAAAATGTTGGCATAGATGCACTCTCAAGAAATGATGAGGATGTGGAAGCATTCCTTTGTGCCATTTCTATTATCCAATCTAATTGGATAACTGAGGTAAGGGATGCATGGAAGAATGACGAAGAGTTGTAGGCACCCATTCAAAAGTTACAAAAACATCCCAGTAGATTTGATACATTTATCTGGAAAAATGGTTGATTATGGTACAAAGATTGCTTATATCTTTGTAAGAACTCCCAACTCAAACAAAATATTATTTTGGAATTGCACACCTACCCCTTAGGAGGGCACTCATTATTTTTAAAATCTTACCACAAGGTAAAAATGTAAATTTTTTGGGATGGCCTTAAATATGATATTTAGAAGTTTGTGGCAGACATAGAAAATTTAAGGGGAAAATATTAGCTCATGGGTGAAATTTAAGGGGTTTCATATTTTGGAGGGGTGAATTATTTAAATTATACACATTTTCAATTGTTATCCCAAAAGACATTGAAGAAATAAATTATTATTATATTTTAGCCAATTAAAAATAGGGTGGATAAAAATTCCAAGCTTGCTTCGCCTGGTTTGGTCATAGAATTTTCTTGGAATTGCCTCAATTTCCAAGAATGAGACTGGTTATGGGCTATTGTGCCCTATACATTCCTAGAAAATTAAGAATAGGTTGAATTAACCCTGTATTTTAGGGCCCAAGGGTTGGTAGTTTGATTGATGTAGGTTCTCGGTTGATTTCGTAGGTCTCTTATAACCTATGGCATTGTATTATCATTTTTCAGGCTAGGAGGTAACTCCTCAAAACGAAATGTGAATTGTATTAAGATTGAACATTGATATATACATTATGATAGAGACTCTTGGGATTCATCTCCTAGTGTCTCCACATATTCCAATTCTCCTTATTTTCTATTTACAATATTTTACATGGATTTACCTAATCACAAATATTATGTATCAACATTCCCTTAGTTAATATAAAGGGATGTTGGTGAGTCCAAGCATCACTTTGAATCTTTAGAACTTTTCTCTTCCAAGAACTTTGGTGAATCTTTCTGCAATCTTCTCATTTTTGGAATAATGGCGTAGGTGAATTGTCTTAGCCTCAACATGATGTCAAATCATATGGTATTTTGTATTAATGTTCTTGGTTTGATCATGGAACTTTGGGTTCTTAGAAAAATATATTGGGGAAGTGTTTTCAATCATGAGAGGAGTTGAATGCTTTTGTTCCTCCTGCAAATATTCCAGAATTTTCTTGAGCCAAACAATTTCCTTTGTTACTTCAGTTGTTTCCTCATTTTCTGCCTTTTGGAATCTGCTGGAATTGATTGTTTGCATGACCTCTAGGAGACAAATCTCGATCCAAGACTCTTAGCATAACTTGAAGTAGATACCTCGGTTTCTTTTACTCCATCAAAGTCTAAATCATAGTATTCAATGAAGCTAAAGTTTCCCACATGTATATACTTAAGTCCAAATTCTTGAGTTCCCTTCAAGTACTTTAGAAATATCTTTGCAATAGACCGATGTCCCTCATAAGGAGTTTACATAAACCTGGAGAGGATTCCAACAACAAATTAAATGTCTGGTTTGGTAATATTTAGGTAGTTGTGACTTCCTACAATTAGTCTATACTTTTTTGCATCCTCAAATTATTTTCCTTCAATGGATGTGAGCTTTAAGTTCTGTTCCATTGGAGTAGTCAAAGGATTTCACTCAGCCATGCCAAAACTATTCAACATATATCCAATGTACTTCTTCTAAGAGAGGAATATAAACTTCGAATGTGAGTTACTTCAATACCAAGATAGTAGTGAACATAAGCCAAGTCAGTCATTTCAAAACCTTTCCTCAATTCCTTCAATACGGATGCAATGTAGCTCTCATTGTTACCTATCATCAAAATATCATATACATACACCATAATATATACAATTGTTTTGTGAAATTTCTTGACAAAAAGAGTTGCATCATTGTTGGGCATGACCTAACTTGGTCTGGTTTTGAGTTAAAGACTCCACATTTTGAGGAAGTGGAGTGCATGATCCAGCGGAAATAAGTCAATCACGTAGATTTTAAAAGATTCACGTGGATTTTAAAAGTTTTATGGGATTTGGGTCGGGTCAAATCCCTTATTTTTGTGAAGGGATCGAGTTGTTTTAGAATATTTTGAGCTTCTCCCATGGTTTGTAGACCATGTTATTATAATAAACAAAGCTATATAAGGAGATGATTTAGTGAGTCTAGTGATGAATAAGAGAGAGACAAATATAGATCCATCATTGAATTATATGTGTTTTAGTCTATTTTCGGTCTTCAAAGAAGGCTCTATAGCTATGTGCATGCAGGCCTTGGTCTGTAGCTATGTGCGTAGACCACCTGCAGTTGTGTGCACGAGTCAAAGAAGGATTGTATTAGAAAGACACATTATCAATAAAGAGAAGGAATATTCTGAAGTATTTATGTGTATTTTTGCAATCTCTTTCTTATCTATCTATGAATTTTTTTTATGTAGTGTGAAGTCTTGTATGATCGTTTATGATAGTGAAGTCTTTTATGATATTTATATGTGTTGTATTGGGTTGATTAATGCATAAGACTTATAAAGATGCAATGCATGATAATAGTTATTGATGAATATGGCATAAACTGTAGAAGTACATAATTGCATCTGCGTAGTTTAGGAAAGTGTGAGGAAGAAGAATAACAGTAAATCCATGTCCTAATATCCCTCTGGATGCAAAAACTTGGTTCTAGCAGCCCCCAATATTTCCTCGGTTGGGACTGCGGTTTGTGCAATAGATCATTGTCGAAAGGGCCAGTAATAGAGGGTTTTGTTGGTAGCGCATCTACTCTGAACCTGGCTCTAGACCCCTTTAAGCCAACAAATGGTTCCATTTTTGGGATCTGGATATGATTGAGGGATATGTGGATGTGGCATCCGATAAGAAAATGGATCCAATATTGGGTAAATATGAAAAAAAAAGAGTTCGTAGTTCAAGAAAACAAAAATCCACGACTATCAACTAAAGGTTGCCTGTAGAGATATCTTTTTAGAGGGAAACATGAGATTTTATTCTCAACGTTTGTGAACAAGATGCACAAATGGTTGTCGAGGTTGGAAGAGAATAATAGTTGTTTTAATAACAATGATCATACTACATGGAGCCCGGAATTGTTGTAGCAAATAAAAAAAACTGATAACAAGATCTCAAGAGTTGTTGATTATGGATCAATAGTATTTTGGGGGGATTTATAATTGGGTTTGCCATAGAAACGTATGTATCCTAGAGGGAAGCTGAGCAAAAAAAATTCAAGGGTCTGCGAGGTAAATACTTGAATTATTTAAAGCTATGTATTGAGATTAATTTATGTGAAAAGTGTGTACTACACATGCAATTAGATTGATGTTTGGAAGAAGTAAGTCCGGGTCTACGCGAAGTGGTAAAAGATTCAGGGTAAAAAGTGAAAAATTCATTGAGATTGATTACAGTCCGTTTTTGAGTGGATCTGAAAGAAAATAATGTGAAAGTAACCCCACAACCCTTAGAGGTGCATCACAGTTAGAATTTGGAGATCATGAGGGTGCCTCTGGGATTCCCCATCCTGCTACTCCCCTCACTCCACATCCCCATCCCGATACTTTTCCTCCACCTCCACTACCCCAAGAGACATGTCTAATGAGGTCGTAATGCCTATTTTCAGAGGTCATGGATTAGAGGATCCTGAAAAATTTTTGTTTTTTGCTGGAGCAATATGGAAAGCGTGACAGGTCATAGATGATGACATAAAGAATGCGAAAATGGTCATAGCATTGTAGGAAAGGGAACTGACATGGTACATGAAGTACTCCGCGATGCATCCAACCACCACATTGGATGCAACAAAGACAATAGTAAAATTCCAAATTCCTGACAAGAAACATAAGGAGTGGTTTATAATTGTGCTATTACCACATATTAGGCTACCTTTGATGCATCAGAAGATAGAAACACATTTCAAAGCTCTGTATATTGCCATGAAGTTGGAAGCCTTGCTAGTCGCAGATACCCAAGTAAGGGTACAATAGATTCATAACCAATTAGCAGCACTGCATTTGGAGCTGCAAGATCTGAAAAAGGGTAAGGAAATACGACTAGAAATCCACTCAGAGGTATGGTATATCAAATGTAAGGCATAAGGCCATTATAAAGATCAATGCTTTGTGTTTAGAGATTAAATCAATGGTGGCGCACCTAATCTGTTGCACCCAAGATCAAGTGTATGGTGCGACATGTGTAAAGATTCAGGTCGAAATTGCACGGGAAAATGTTACTTGATGCATAAGTATGTGCAAACCCCAAAAATTTGTTTTGTAAATTCTATAGCTCCATAGGACATGATGAAAATAATTGTCAAAGTTATGAGTTAATGATAGAGAAGACTGTGGGTGCATATAGAATGCAGGCTGAAGGGAAAGCGCATGAAGACCATGGTCCACCAATAGGGCATGGAGGCTTCCAAGGCCGAGGGCGAGGATGAGGAGGAGGCACTAGTTAAGGACGTGGTCAAATCATATGTTATAACTGCGACAAAGTTGGACACTTCGTGAGGTATTTTCAGAATTCCAAAGCCCCCTCTTGTAGGTATTGTAGATCTTTTGATCATGTAATAGAATATTTTTTTGTCCTAATAGTGAAGATGTAGGAGAAAAGAAATTAATAGCCTACCTAGAACTTACAGATGATGAGTGCAGAACCACGCGAAGAAAAGCCTAGTGTTAACATAGTAACCTGAAGTGTCTGAGAATAATAGTTGTTTTAAGAACAATGATCCTACTACATGGAGCCCAGAAAAACAACTCCAAAATACTGATAACAAGATCTCAAGTGTTGTTGATTTCTTGATCAATAGTATTTTGGGGGGATTTATAACTGGGTTCGCCATAGACACGTATGTATCCTAGAGCAAAGCTGAGTGAAAAATTTTCAAGGGTCCGCGAGGTAAGTACTTGAATTATTTAAAGTTGTGGATTGAGATGATTTTATGTGAAAAGGGTGTACTGCACATGAAATTAGATTTATGTTTGGAAGAATTAAGTTTGGATCTACTTGAAGTGGTAAAATATTCAGGGTAGATCATGAAAACTTCATTGATATTGATTACAGTTCGTTTTCGATTGAATCTAAAAGCAATGAAGGAGAAAGTAACATCACAACCTCTAGAGGTGCATTGCAGTTAGACTTTGGAAATCATCAGGGTGCCTCTGGTATTCCCCATCCTACTACACCCCTCACTCCACATCCCAATCCCCATACTTTTCCTCCACCTCCACCTCCCCTAAGAGAGATTGTTATTGAGGTCATAATGCCTATTTTTAGAGGTCATGGAATAGATGATCCTGAAGAATTTTTTTTTTTTGCTGGAGCAGTATGGAAAGCATGACAGATCACATATGATGACATAAATAAGGCACAGATGGTCATAGCATTGCAGGAAAATGCACTGACATGGTATATGAAGTACTCTGTGACGCATCCGATCACCACGTTGGATGAGACAAAGAAAACGGTAAACTTCAAAATTCTTGACAAGAAACATAAGGAGTGGTTTACAGCTGCACTATTACCACATATCAGGCTACCTTTGATGCAACAGAAGATAGAAACACATGCCAAAGCTCTAGATATTTCTATGAAGTTGGAAGCCTCGCTAGTCGCAGATACCCAAGTAGGGGTACATTAGATTCAAAGCCAATTAGAAATAATGCATTTGGAGTTGGAAGATCTGAAGAAGGGTAAGGAAATACGACCAGAAATCTGCTCAGAGGTATGATGTATCAAATGTAAGGAAGAAGGGCATTATAATGATTAATGCACTATGTTTAGAGATTACATCAATGGTGGCACGTTTAATTTGTTGCACCCAGGATCAAGTGTATGGTGTGACATGTCTAAAACTTTAGGTCAACATCACACGAATTTTTTTTATTTGATGCATAAGTATGTGCGAACCCCAAAAATTTATTTTGTAACTTCTGTAGCCCCATAGGACATGATGAAAATAATTTTCGCAGTTATGAGTTAATGATAGAGCAGACTACGGGTGCATACATAATGCAGACTGAAGGGCACGCGCATGAAGACCATGTTCCACCAGTACGACATGGAGGCTTCCAAGGTTGAGGAAGAGGATGAGGAGGATGCACTGGTTGAGGACATAGTCAAATCATATGTAACAACTGCGAAGAAGCTGGACACTTCATGAGGGATTTTCAGAATTTCAATGCCCCCTCTTGTAGGTATTGTAGATCTTTTGATCATGTAATAGAAGATTGTCTTGTTCTAATAGTGAAGATGTAGGAGAAAAGAAATTAGCGGCCTACCTAGAACTTACAGATGATGAATGTGGAGCTGCATGAAGAAGAGCCTAGTGTTAACATAGTAACCCAAAGTGGTGCAAATATGGGGGAAGATAACTTAATAGGAAAACAACATATGGAGGACGAGTGGGTCAGAAATGTTGGAGATAAAATATTGGGTTCAATATCCAAAGAGAAAATGAGGCATTTTTGGAGGCAAATAAGAGTTTCATGGACCTCGAAATTTTGACATCTAGGATGCAGTCACAAACTCAACAGAAGTTGATGCCTCAAAATAACAACACCCAGGTGATTAATACGATAAAGGAATTTGATATAGTTATATTGAAATCATTTTTGTAGACATGCATGAAGTTATTTAGAGACCAGAAGGTTGTCAAAATTCTCCAAGTGCTGATAGATTTCTGCGCAAGAAGTAAAGAGTCGTGCAAGGAGCCATGCGCAGTAAATAAATTGAACATGCATAAGAAGAGGAAAAACAAAGAAATAAGATTAATTGCATAGATTGGGGACTATGAAATGGATCAGGTAATCCTTGATTTGGGATCTGATTCCAATGTATTGCCTAAGAAGACATGGAAGCGCATGGGAAAAACACAGTTGTAATGGTCACTGATCCAAATAAGAATGGATAATCAACAGAAGAATATTCATAAGGGAAAATTGCTAGGTATAGTAGTAGGCATTGAAGGAGTGCGCCCTATGGAATATTTTGATGTAATTGTGATTATAGATGAAAATAATCCATATCCGACGTTTCTTGGATTGGATTGAGATTTTGATACTGATGCAATAATCAATCTAAAGAATATAAAGATAGTGTTTGAACAAGGTGATCTGAGGGTCATTGTTCCCCTAAACCCATCAGAAGGGGTGCGGTATACAGATTTTATTCGAGATGAATACTGTGATGCGGATATTGATAATATCTACAATATCACGGCTAATATGGAAGATTGGATCAATCCCACTACATATGGAAGGATAACCTAGGAGAGGGACAACTCACGTATTTTAGAATCTGATGAAGAACTTGAGAATTGGTAGAATAGGTTGCACGAAGTTTCTACTAAGCGATGTAACAACATTACAAGATCACTTTGCCGCATCACTATAGAGGTATGTGATTTTCCTAACTATTATGGGATAGGATAATATCAATTTGTTTATTGATGAATTTGAAAGATTAGTACCCAAAGAAAAAGGCTTCAAGCTTTAGACATAGCGCTGATGTAGCTTATGGTAAATAATAGACTCGAAGTAAAATATGATCGCAAGGATGACCCTCATGGGAATATTTTTTGTTGGAATATGATGTGGGGTGAAGATCCAACACCATAATGGGTACATAAATTCTTTCACACATTAGATGTGGTACCTATGAATTGGTATCTTGAAACCAAACTATGACATGAAACAACGAATTGGGAAGATATGGTTGAAGGATTTTTAATGAATTTTAGTTTTGAAGATGACTTTTAATACATAAGCGAAGATCTTCAAGCATTCAGAGCAAGGATTTTCAAGACTACAACTGCAAAAACCTAGACCCAGCCTGACTGGGCCGCATATTATAGGCCATGTTGTTGGAGCATGTAGTAGAATGCTATAACATAACAATGGAAGAGGACGAGAAATATCCACACAATATTAATATCCCAGATTCAGAAGGACAACATGAGGCTGTTGGACCAGAACCTGAGATCCTTGACATAGCACAACCGGTGAAGACACAGAAGGTAAATATAGGGTTAGAAGAGGAGCCAAAATTCACGTTGATTGGGGATTATTGGGATATAGATACAATCATCAAGGTTGCATAGTTTTTTCATGAATATTAAGAGTTCTTTCCCACGAAGTTTTATGAACTGAAGGGAATAATAGGCAACCTGAGAGTTATGATGATCAATTTCAAACTAGATGCGAAGCTTGTAAAACAACGAACCTATATATTGAACTCAAATTATAAGGAAAATGTAAAGGAGGAATTGAAAAATATGCTTAAAGCTAGCATAATCGAACCTGTGGAGGAATCTGAATGGGTAAGTCCTATGGATGTTCAGGAGAAGAAGAAAAATGGAAAAATCAGAATTTGTGTTGATTTGAGAAAGCTAAATGATGCATGTTTGCATGACTCATTATATACACCTTTTAAAGATGAATTATTGGATAATGTTGGAGGGCAGGATGCCTACTCATTTACACATGGGTTTTTAGGTTACCATCAGATTAGAATTGCACTAGAAGACATGAATAAGACAACTTTTTCCATGGAATGGGGATCTTTTCAATATACAATCATGTCTTTTGGATTGAGGAATGCTCCTACAATATTCTCTAGAGTAGTAGTCACAAATTTTAAGGAGTACATGAAATTTTTTTTGGAAGTTTATTTTGATGATTGGAGTGTCTTTAGACTAGTAAAAAACCATGTTGGAAACTTAAGACTGATGTTGGATACCTATAGATAGTATCAAATATCATTTAACTTGAAGAAATGCATATTTTTTGTACCTTTTGGTATACTATTGAGGCATGTGGTTTGAGACAAGGATTTATGGTAGACCCCGTGAAGATTGATGTTATTTTGAACCTAGAACCACCTAAGACAATGAAGCAACTGTGCATAACACTGGGCCATACTAGCTGCTACAGGAAGTTTATCAAGGCATATGCATAGATAATTGCGCTGATGGAAAGGCTATTGAAGAAGGATTTTACATATTGTTGGGATGAAGAATGCCAAAAAAGCCTCGACATACTAAAGGAGAATATGGTAACTGTGCAGATTCTAGTTTTTTCAAAATAGAACAAGGAGTTTCAAGTTCAATTTGATGCATCTTGCATAGCATTGGGCTCAATCCCGACATAACCATGTGATGGAGATATTAATCACCCCATATCTTTTGCAAGAAGAAAATTGTCCAAGGCAGAAAAAAATTATTCCATAACATAATGTGAAGGATTGGCTATGGTATATGTACTGCATAATTTAAAGCATCATTTATTAGGAGCACACTTCAAGATGTTCACAAATCACTATGTGCTGAAGTATTTGGTGAAAACTCTTGTTCTAGGAGGGAATACTTGTAGATGGTTGTTGTTGTTTTACGAGTATGACTTTGAAGTTATAGTTAAGCCAAGGAGATTGAATGTTGGGCTTGATCATTTTTCAAGGATAGAGACTAGAGAAGAACCCACGAACATTGAAGAGAACTTGCCAGATGCACACTTATTTTCGATAAGGGTTGCAGATGATCACTTTGCAGAAATTATTTAATTTTTGAGTACAAGGATGGCACTTGCAAAGTATACCTCACAACCAAAAAAGGAGCTGGTAGTTAATGCAGTCAAATTTTCTTTGATTGCAGGACATTTCTATAAAATGTGCCTAGATGAAATACTACCCAGATATGTCTTTGAACATGAAAGAAAGATAATTTTATAAGAATCTCATGGAAAAGTTGTAACAATAAATAATTCAGGAAAATCCACTGTGCAAAATATTTTGAGAGCTAGATTGTGGTGGCCTACATTGCACAAGGATGAAAAAGAATATATTATATCTTGTGATGCTTGTCAAAGAAAATGAACACCATCTAGGAGAGATGAGATTCCCTTGAACCAGAGGTGACCTTGTAGGCATCTGATAAGTGGGAAATAGACTTTATTGGACCAATTAATCCACTAGGGAATAAGACTGGTGCGAAGTATATCATCACTGCCACAAATTATTTGGCCAGATGGACCGAACCTAAGCCAGTGAAGGATTGCAGTGTAGATATTACTGTGAATTTCATCTTTGAATACATTCTCGCAGCTCCCTATAATTTGCAAGATTGACAAGAACAAGTAGAAGGGAACCACATCAAACCACTTTGGAGTCCAGGACCTAACCTTCCTCATCTCAGAGAGGGATCTCTTTGTGTTTATGATTTACTGATTTATATTTATGCTTATATTCTTCTAATTTTAGGCTAGTTATGAAGTTTGGAGGGTTTTTTGTTTTGATTGATTTTTTGGTTGATTGTTTTAGTTGAA
This sequence comes from Pinus albicaulis, assembly GCA_034641835.2. Taxonomy (NCBI): domain Eukaryota; kingdom Viridiplantae; phylum Streptophyta; class Pinopsida; order Pinales; family Pinaceae; genus Pinus; species Pinus albicaulis. The sequence goes on along the minus strand of CM076576.1, from coordinate 558,119,522 downwards.
TAGATAGAATGTGGGAAGCTTAATCCATTGGGCTATTGAGTCATAAGAGGTTTTAATTGTACATCAACTCTTCAATGTTTTTCATAGGTAAAGCTAACTATATCAAATGGATCTTTATAGATTAGATGGAATATGAAATGACATCAAGTTGTGAATTCAGTAAAAATAAAGGGCAATTAAGAATCCTTTAACTATACTTCTAACAAGAAGAGCCTTTAAGAAAATAGTTTCAAGAGGAACTAAAGAGCAGGACACCCCTGAATTAATTTTTCATTACTTTCAGATAGAAAAAACATTCAAGATAACAGTTTAGTAAAATTAAAGAGAAGGACACCGTTGAATTATTTAACTAAACTTCAAAGAAGGCCTTTAAGATAACAATTTAAGAGAAACCAAAGAGCATGAAACCCATGAATTCTTTAGCCAAACTTTACTAAGAAAACCTCAAGACAAAAAGCTAAGTGAAACTAAAGAGCAAGACACCCTTGAATTCTTTAATCAAACTTTGCAGATGAAAACATAAAGATAATAGTAACGGACAGAATTAAGGTGCCAAAACAACATATCTTAATCTAAAATTTATGTCCTATTATCAGAGAAATTGATGTAAAATATGGAAAACAAAGGCAAAACATTGAAAAAGAGGGATAACATCACCATTAACATAGCTCAAGAATCCTTTAAACGTGCTTGTATTACTGATGTCCAAAATAGTTACAATTCTCTAGTGCAACATTCTTTGCAACTCAGAGTTTGATCAAAATCCAGCCTAACAATCGACCAACCAGCCAACAATGGTAATGAACAACACATTTGGTATTTAACTGTAGATGAGGAGGTTTCCATAATCTAGGGTGACATATTTGTATTTACTACAGTGTAAATGATGTTTTACAATTGAGACCATGCAAGTCTCAATGCAAAAATATCTTTGACTGGCCTACTGTAGTAATAACTTTCTAATTTACTACTAAGATAACTTTAAGATATTTTTGACTATTTTCCTTTCAATTAAATTTTACAATAACTTCTGAGTAGCTACTAAAATATCTCTGACGGAAACATTAACTGAGGTAGATTATTAAACCAAAATTTGGCTGTAGGTAGCCAATGTGACTGGGAAGAGTTAAATGTTGAATGACTTTGACACTTGGTGTGGTCTTCCTTGGTGATTTGTTTTTTATTTTTCTTCAAACCTTTAAATTTTCATTATCTGTATCTTTTGTCTGTTTTCTTTTACTGCTTCTGTTTCCATTGAAATCGCTTCTTTAACCTTTCTTATCTTATTTTTGTCTTAAAATTGTCTTTTCATCTTTTCTTTCATCTTTTAACCTTTGACTGATATTTAACTATGCCTTTATAATTTTTCTTCATCTCTGTGTAGCCACTGTAAACCTCCTTTATTTTATTTACCTTGTCCTTTGAAGAAATCTTGCTATCTTTAGAGTAATTGCATGATCATTAATTTCCATGATCCATTGTTTCTTCTGATTAATCTTGCGCTCCTAATCCTTTAATGAAATGAGCTCTTAGATCGTCACCCAGGGAACTTAGTTTGAATAATTTTTGGACTTGAGAACCACAATATGATTATTGCCTTTTCTGATTCATCGATCACCTGCAAAATAAAAACAATTTATTAATAAAAATGAGATCCTACGGGATGGGGAGCAATGGTGGCTTGCATGTAGCAGGAAAATTCATGGACAAAGTCGGGATAGTGGAGGTTTTCGGTCTCTGCGTTTGGTTATGGCCTTTCAAGCCTTAAAAATTAAACGTCATAGGGTTTTATCGCATAGACTCGAGGCTTATTGTAAGACACAAGGTTTCAAAATATTCAAATGGGTCAGAAATTTCATATTATGTCGCGAGAGAAGTTTCGTGGTTTTTGCATGGTCCATAGGTGGTTAGTGGTATTAGTTGGAGGGAATGCGATAAAATGTTGGGACGATGTGTGGAGGAAAGGATGGGTGTGACAACCATCTATTGCACAACCCATCGGGGTGTTTAAATGATGGGATTTTGGGTTTGTGATAGGGTGCGATGGCCATCGAATCAGGAGGCAAAGATCTGACGGTGGTCGGGTGACTTTGATCGTGGGTAGGTTTCGGGAGGTGGGTCCGGGATTTGAAATGATGCGGTGGGTTAAAATATGACATGGGGCTGGGGTATATAATGAAGTGGAGGATTTAATATAATGAAGGGCCCGGGGTATGTTAATGAAACAGAGGTGTTTGAAATATAAGGGTGAGTCGGGTGTTCTGATATAATGGGGTTGAGTGTTTTAAAAAAAAGGTTTATTTAAAAAGAGTGGGTCTCGAATAAATGTATTTCAAAACAATGTAAAAAAACAGATTTTAACATTGTTTTATGGAAGAAGGGGAACAGATGAAGGGGAGAGGATTTTAGCAATGGGAGTGGGGTTTTGGGTAGGGAAAGGGGTAGAAATGAGGGATTTAGGGTCAAACATGAGATTTCAGAACATCAGAGTTTTGGGGATGAAAAATGAGAGAAAATGGAGAGGTTTAGATGAAAATAATGAAGGCAATGAGATTTTTGAAAATAAATGATAGTCAGGGAATGTTATTTTTAGCAGACTGTAGAAAACCATAGTCATCTAGTCATACTGTAGAATACGGGAGACTAATAGTGGCTCCAGTTGGGGAGGGCAGCTCCCTTGGTAGGTGTCAAGAATCTCAGAACTCTGTATTTCGTAAATCAGTCCCTTATCCATTGTCATTCCTGATTTGTTGTAATTCTTTGTGATTGTGACCTTCAAAAATTGAAAAGCATGCTTCCTGCAAATTAATTCTACCCTACCCATCGCCTAGTCTAACATTTTTTCTTCATTATTTGGGTTCATTTAGACTTTCAAACCCTCTACATCATTTTATTTTGAAAGAAAATTATCTATCTCTACCCTTATAACTTCCAAAGGCTCAGGTTAGACTGATGAACTCTTTTATTCTCTACCTAACTACTTATCTACTAAGATTACAGTGTTTGACATATTTTTATTTACTAACTATCAAAATGAAATTTAAAGCATGACTAAATCAAGGTTAAGAAGTTTGATTATCATGAATTGTGGCATTTTTTGGACAAGCTACACACAATATTATTTTGCAAAAAGTAAACTAAAAAAATGAGGGTTTTGGTCTAGAATCTTTCATTTATCACTTATCCCTCACTTTTCTCATTGGTTTTAGATTTAGGCTTTGGATCCAATGTCATTTTATACCTACCTACTGACAAGCTAAGTTTAAACAGTTTGGCAAATATTCATTTTCTAACTTATCAGTAAAAATTCAAAATTTGTACAATCATGATTAGGTGTATGATTGGACATGAATTTTTCAAAAGTAGTTGCATTTTGACTTGCACACTTTCAAAAATATTTGTTTTTTGGTATGGGGCTTACCTTTTTCTTTTTATCTGCTCTCTTTTCTTCATTTCTTTCTTTTTGTATTTTTTAGATCAACTTCTCTTAAGATTTTGTTTGAGAAATGTCATGTACAATGAATAAAACTTAAACTGAGAAGATGCTCATAGTACTGAGCTTATTTTCACACCTAACTATCCTAATCTAATATTTGGAGGCATATTTTTACTAAGTGAACTCCCTTCTCCAATGCATCCAATCTAGCAAGTGACTACATGATTGGTTTTTGTTCAACTTTTTAGGAATATTGAAACAACAAAAAAGGGCACTCCCATTTTGCCTGCTTCTGAACAGTAGTGCTCAAAATTTTCTTTAAATTCCACAACAAACTATTCCTGGAATAGTGTAATGCCTCTTTAGATGTCTATAAGAAACCAAAACAAGGATCTTTGAATAATATCTTGCCCCAAGGATTTAAACAAACAGTTTTATCCAGGACTATTTCTTGCTCCACTTTGGTGTACTCGGGATTATTTTGAGAAAGAAACTTTACCTCTTCTTCATTATCACCTGACTTGGCAGCCTCAGAATCTACTACCATGTTGTCCTCAAGCAATCCTGATATGCCTCGACTGAGTGGAATGAATTTTTCCTGCAGGCCATTAACAGGGGCATTCTCTAGTAATAGGTCTTCTCGATAAAGTAGTACAACATCAATACCAATCTGTTCTATAGTTTCTGCATGAGAAAACCTTTGGTAGATAAGTTAGCAATGGAAAAAATAGAAATATATTCTTTACATAAAAATTTGGAGGCTAGTTATATGTTTAGGATCTGATTGATTTCTTCTTTGGTTAAAAGAGGAGGCATTTTTTGCTTTCTTTGGACAGAACCCCAACTGCTCTCTTTCTCTTGTGAAGACTGATCATAAGGCTGAATTTGTTTTTGAGCTTTACACAAAAGAGCAGATGAATCATCATCTATCCCTTCAGAGAGATCTTATGGATCTTCTTCCATTCCTTGATTGGTTTCGTCCTCAACCAAATTCTCTTGGTTGTCATGATAGTTAACTTGAGCATGAAATTCATGAATTGCTTCTAATAAATCCTCATGATGCCAATTTCCCAAATCTTCATCAATATTTACAAGGTATTGTATGAGATCTTCAGAGTGATCACAACAATTTTCATCTAATGATAAAGTTGGACAATTTTCTTTATAACACTCATAAAAAGCCTTGTGGGAATCCTTTAAAGAAAACAAACAGCCAGGATTCTGACCTTTATACCATTCCCTTACCTTCCCTTCTAATGTCACCATGAACATTTTCATGAGGCAATACTCATGCCATTCAACTTTTAACCTCCATGTATGTATATGAAATTTGATGAGATGTAACAAGGGGTCATCAAAATTTTCATCTTGAAACATAGGCAGGTTTGTGTCCCAATTTATCTGAGGCATTTTGTGTGGGAATATAGGAACGTGATCTCTGTTCATTGGAGCATACCTGGGTTGTATCCTAGAATCCAACTTTTTCAATAAGTGAGAGGAAAGGGTCACTGCATTTTCACAACCAATCTAGATTCTTTTACCAGTGTAGTATTGAGGCCTACTGAGAGTTGTGGAGTCACTAGGTGGATGATTTCAACTTTCTTGAGGTTGGTTTTTTCCCACCTTCAGCAACCAGCTATCATTCTTGGCTAACACTTGAATTTTTTAAATTTGAGTGGGGTTTCTGAGTTCTTGAGGAAATATTAAGCTTTTTTAATAACTCAGTTCCCTAGTATGGTCGCCATTATGTTGGCTCCCTGTAATTTGCAAGATTGGCAAGAACAAGTAGCCGGGAACCACATAAAAACACTTTGGATTCTAGGACCTATCCTTCCCGGGCTCAGATAGGGCTCTCTTTGTGTTTATGATTTACTGATTTATCTTTATGCTTATACTCTTCTAATTTTAGGCTAATTATGAAGTTTGGAGGGTTGTTTGTTTCGATTGATTGTTTGGTTGGTTGTTTTAGTTGAATAGATAGAATGTGGCAAGCTTAATCCATTGCGCTATGGAGTCATAAGAGGTTTTAAATGTACATCAAATCTTCAAGGGTTTTCATAGGGCAAGCTAACTATATCAGATAGATATTTTTAGATTAGATGAAATATGAAATGACAGAAATTTGGGAATTTAGTAACACTAAAGGGAAATTAAGAATCCTTTAACTATACTTCTAACAAGAAGATCCTTTAAGAAAACAATTTCAAGAGGAACTAAAGAGCAGGACACCCTTGAATTCTTTAGCTAAACTTTACTAAGAAAACCTTAAGACAACAATCCATTAATAATAAAGAGTAGGACACCCCTAAATTCTTTATTTACTACTTTCAGATAGAGAAAACATTCAAGATAATAGTTTAGTAAAATTAAAGAGCAGGATGCCCCTGAATTATTTAACTAAACTTCAAAGAAGGCCTTTAAGATAACACTTTAAGAGAAACTAAAGAGCAGGACACCGCTGAATTCTTTAGCTAAACTTTACTATGAAAACCTCAAGACAACAAGATAAGTGAAACTAAAGAGCATGAAAACCCCGAATTCTTTAATTAGACTTTGCAGATGAAAACATAAAGTAATAGTAATAGAATAATTAAGGTGCCAAAACAACATATCTTAATCTAAATTTTCTGTCCTATTATCAGAGAAATTGATGTATAATATGGAAAAAAAAGGATAAACATTGACAAAGAGGGATAACATCACCATTAACATAGCTCAAGAATCCTGTGAATGTGCTTGTATTACTGATATCCAAAACAGTTACAATGCTCCAGTGCAACAATCTTTGCAACTCAGAGTCTGATCAAAATCCAACCTAGCAAATGACCAACCAACCAACAATGATAATGAACAATACATGCAGTATTTAACTGCAGATGAGGAGGTTTCCCTAATCTAGGGTGAAATAATTGTATTTACTACAGAGTAAATGATGTTTGACAATTGAGACCATGCAAGGCCCAATTCCAAAATATCTCTGACCGACCTACTTTAGTAATAACTTTCTAATTTACTCCTGAGCTAACTTTAAGATATTTTTGACTATTTTTGTTTACATTAAATTTTACAATAACTTCTGAGTAGCTGCTAAAATATATCTGACTGAAACATTAACTGAGGTAGCTTATTAAACCAAAATTTGGTTGTAGGCAGCCAATGTGACTGGGAAGAGTTAAATGTTGAATGAATTTGACACCTAGTCTGGTATTCCTTGGTGATTTGTTTTTGATTTGTCTTCGAAACTTCAAACTGTCATTATCTGTATCTTTTGTCTGTTTTCTTTTACTTCTTCTGTTGTCATTGAAATCTCTTCTTTAACCTTTCTTATTTGCTTTTTGTCTTAAATCTGTATTTTCACCTTTTCTTTCATCTTTTAACCTTTGAATGATCTTTAACTGTGCCTGCCTGTATAATTTGTCTTCATCTCGACGCAACCATTGCAAACCTCCTTTATTTTATTTACCCTATCCTTTGAAGAACTCTCACTATCTTTGGAGTAATTACATGATCATTAATGGCCATGATCCATTGTTTCTTTTGATTAATCTTGTGCTCCTAATCCTTTAATGAACCGAGCTCTTTGATCGTCACCCAAGGAACTTAGTTTGAATAATTTTTGGACTTTAGAACTGCAATATGATTATTTCCTTTTCTGATTCATCGATCGCTTGCAAAATAAAAACAATTTATTAATAAAAATGAGATCATGCGGGATGGGGAGCAATGGTGGCTCGCAGGTAGCAAGAAAATTCATGGATAAAGTCAGGATAGTGGAGGTTTTCGGTCTATGCATTTGGTTATGGCATTTCAGGCCTTAAAAATGAAATGTCGCAGGGGTTTGTTGCAGAGACTCGGGGCTTATCGCAGAGACATAGGGTTTCAAAATATTCAAATGGGTCGGAAGTTTCATGTTATGGCACAGGAGCAGTTTTGTGGTGTTCACAAAGTCCATAGGCAGTTAGTGGTATCGGTTAGAGGGCATGTGATAAAACGTTGGGACGACGCGTGGAGGAAAGGGTGGGTGTGAAAATATTCTATTTAGAAACCCCCCGGGTTGTTTAAATGACGTGATTTTGGGTTTGTGATAGGGTGCGATGGCCGTCGGATCAGGAGGTGAAGGTCTGATGGTGGTCGGGTGACTTTGATCATGGGTAGGTTTTGGGATGTGGGTCTGGGATTTGAAATCATGTGGTGGGTTAAAATATGATGTGGGGCTGGGGTATATAATGAAGTGAAGGTTTTAATATAATGAGGGGCCCGGGGTATGTTGAAGCGGAGGTGTTTGAAATATAAGGGTGAGTCAGGTGTTATGATATAATGGGGTTGGGTGTTTTAAATAAAAAAGGTTTATTTAAAAAGTGTGGGTCCCGAATAAATCTATTTCAAAACAATGTAAAAAAAATATTTTTACATTGCTTTATGGAAGAAGGGGAACGAATGAAGGGGAGAGTATTTTAGCAATGGGAGTGGGGTTTTGGGTTGGGAAAGGGGTAAAAATGAGGGATTTAGGTTCAAACATGAGATTTCAGAACATAATATTGTTGGGGAGGAAAAATGAGAGAAAATGGAAAGGTTTAGATGAAAATAATGAAGGCAGTGAGATTTTTAAAAATAAATGATATTCAAGGAACGTTATTTTCAACAGACTGTAGAAAATCCATAGTTATCTAGTCATAATGTAGAATACAGGAGACTAACACATTCTGTCCAGATTTGGGTGCCCGAAGATCGTGATGAGTGACATAGGGTCACATTTATTGCATAGAACCATTGAGGCGTTAACTGAAGAATTCCAAGTATGATCATCAGAAGAGCACACCTTATCAATCTTAGGAAAATGGAACAAATGAAGCTTTTAAATTTTTTTTTGGAGAATGATCTAACTCAAGTATCTAATGTCAACATGAATGATTGGGATTTGAGAATTCCAGTTGTATTATGGGCATATAGAACAACCTACAAGAATTTGACAGGACAAACCCCTTTTAGGTTGGTAATGTATAGGAAGAAATTATGCCTATGGAATATATCGTCCTTAGTCTAAGACTTGTAGCAGTAAAAAAAATGGAAGACAATGATATCATCGAAGAAAGGTTGGAATAGTTTCTTTCTCTTGAGGAAGAAATATTTATTGGAGGATATCATAAACAAGTATAAAAAGCAAGGGAAAAATCCTGACATGATAGGCATATCAAGAAGAAAAAATTTAAGGAAGGAGACCAAGTGTTGATGTATGATAGAAAGTTCATAAAGTTCCTAGGAAAGTTCCAAATGCATTGGTTGGGACCATATATTACCAGACATGTCCCAGAGGGAGGTGCAATTTAGCTTGTGAAGTTTGGTGGTTAGCTGATGCTAGGATGAATGAATGGAAGTAGATTAATGCTATATAGGGATGAATCTATCCTTGGAACTTCACACTGATTATATGAACGGGAAAAAATCTTAGTGCCACATGCAGTTGAAGGGGGGTGTAGGACTATAAACTACTCTACCAAGAAGGACTTCGCAAACGATGGATTACTGTGAGAACCTTAAGTAGATATCACAGTTTGAGGGAGCTGTGACAAGGGAGGAATAACTGTATTATAAAGAAGGGTCCGTCGAAGTTCACTTGAAATATGACTGTTGAAAGTGAAAAAATTGAATTGATAGAAAAGTTTACGTTAAAATGAGTAGGGAAAATGCATTTAATGAGCCTAGCTAGGTAAAAATCACATTGCATCAACATCCGCAAGGACCATCATAATAAGAAAGTCATGTCTAAGAACACAAGCAAGGTCATAGGTAAAGGAAAGGACACAAAAAAAGCAATTGCGAAAGAAACAGAGAAAGAAACTGAGAAAGCCACCAAAAAAGAAACATAGGAGGGAACCGAAAAAGATGGCAAAGAGGCCAAAGAAACAAAACCAAAACAGGGTGTCCAGGACCCCTTTGAAGGTACTGAAAAAATATACCCCTAGTTTATTATGAAGCGAAGAAAAATACTTACTACGAGATTTGCACGTAAGAAGCACAAGTTCGATAGATCAGCAGGAACAAAGTCAATGGTACTTATTTAAGGGGACATCCATGAGATTGGTGACATGGTGGTGCATGCCACTAAGAATTTATGGAGTAACATTGAAGATAAATAAATTTTTTTATTAACGAAAGTACAGAAGAGAATCAATGAATTAAAAGTGCAAGCGAGCGTGACTCAAGCTAGCGTGGTCCCACAAAGGTAACAAGTTCACGAGTTAGTAGTAACTCCCGAGCTTCATGTTTTGAAAGTACTTGGATGGGTGCTGCAATTTTATAATGCAGAGGATAGTGAACGTACATGACATTGGAACACCCTTAGTTTGAATCTTGTTGCGCAGTCCATCCAGACACTGCATGTTTCACTAAGGGGTCACATATGAGATGAAGGTGCGAGAAAAATATTCTTTTGATGGTCATTAAGGAAGTCAAGAAAGAAAAAAATAATATGTTCAATGACATGAATAAGGCGATCAAGGACCATGATGAGGCAACACAACACATAAAAAATTTGGAAGAGATTATCACCAAGACATGCAACGAGTTGCCCAACCTCAAGATCCAAGTCGAGGCAACCCCTGAGGAAAATATTGTGAAGCTTACCACAACAATCAAAGAGTTCAAAAATGAAATGGATAGGGTCAATTTTTAGCTACAGATGCAGATTAATGAGCTACAGATAAAGCTGCAGCCAACCACACTGCAAGAGGTGTGCGAGTAGTGTGAAGAATATATGAAGGGTGTGCTATAAGGTATCTCTACTGCAGTTAAGGATTATGGAAAAATATTTGAAGAAAATATGGAAATAAGGACCTCATTGTAGGGGGGTCAAAATGTTCAGAAAATTGAAGTAGAGATCTTGGAAAAGAAAAAAAAAATTGACGAGATCAAAGTCATGGCGAGGACCCTAGCACCTATGCAACAACTTGCTCGTATACAGGAAGGAAAGAATCTGCAGAGTCAGATCAAAGAGCTGCAAAGAAAAGAATATATAATCACAATGTGAATGCAGCCATGGCAAGATGAGGCCATTCAACTTTCTCAGACAGTTGATGAGTAGCTTAAGGAAATGCGATAAAAACATAAGGAAGTACTGCAAAGCATCACAGGGCCGACTACAGAGAAGCTACTGCAAGAGGTGCACCAGGAGTAGACACAATTTATAGCAATATTAATTCAACCACTGACAGATGCCTATACTAGAATTTCAACGAATATTCAGGGCACAACAACTGAGTGATTCGGGATGAGTCACATGTGAGTGTTGGGGGCCTGTTGGGCATGACCCAACTTGGTCTAGTTTTGAGTTAAATACTCCACATTTTGAGGACGTGGAGTGCGCGATAAAACACAAATAATTAAATCACACAGAGTTTAAAAGCTTCACATGAAGTTTAAGAGTTTTAGGAGCTTTGGGGCGGGTCAAAGCACCTTATTTTATAAAGTGTTATGAAACCAGCTCCAAAAATAGAAGAAAAGAGAGATCAATGCCTTAGAAATAAGTCACTTCGAGAGGGAAACCTCCTTTACATTACATAAATGAACAATTATTGGATGATACAAATGAAAAAACCTCCTTCTATATATAGGAGTCCATGGGGTCACAATATAGTCCTAGCCGACCTAAGAATAATAATGTAAGGGCACAATAATAACAATATTGAGGTTACATGGGTACAAAAATAACAATAACGGGGTTGAACTAACAAAAATAAGTGACTACACTAGTAATATAGGGACCTAACATGCCCCTCTCCTTCAAAAAAGTGTTTTACTCAATGTTTGAGTAGCTCTGGGTGCTTCTATATAAAATTCTCATCCTCCCATGTAGAATCTTTAGTGGGTAAGTTCTTCCACTTGATGAGATACTCTGAAATTGATCAATTTCGTAGTTATCGAGTTCTTGTTTCTGTGATTTCTTTAGGTTCCAATATGATTTTTCCTTCCTCATAAAGTTCTAGAAATATTGCTTGAATTGGAAGTTTCTCACCTATAACCTTCTTTAAGCATGAAACATGGAAAGCCGGATGCATTCGCGAAGAAGTAGGAAGCTCCAATTTGCATGCCATAGTACCAATATTTTGCAACACCCTCTGACGACCATAATACTTTGGTGATAATTTATTATCCTTCTATGCTTACTTGAGGGACATTTGTTTGTATGGATTTAGCCCTAAAAATACCCAGTCACCTACATCAAAACTTCTCTCGCTACAATGTTGATCTGCCTCTTGCTTCATTCGATTTTGTGCCAAATTTAGGTTATCCTTTAAGAGTTGGAGAACTTATTATTGATGCTCGATGTGATCTTCCACTACTTGAACCTTATAATTTTCTCTTAAATATGATGTAATGGATGGTGGATGATATCCATAAAGTGCATTAAATGGGGTCATTTTTGCTGCAGTATGGAAGGAAGTGCTATACCACCATTCAACGAGAGGTAACCACTGGAACCATTGTGTTTGTTTATTAGATACAAAACAAAGAAGATATCCTTCCAAAAATTTATTCACTATCTCAGTTTTACCATTAGATTGAGGATGATAACATGAGCTATGAGCTAGTTGAGTACCCAAACAAGAAAATAATTATGTCCAAAAATTTCCAGTAAAAATGGGATCTCTGTCGCTTACAATAATATTTGGGTATCCATGTAGCTTTTGATTTGTTCCATAAATGTATTAGCAACTGTACTTGCTCTAAATGGATGAGATAATTCAAAAAAGTGTTAATACTTGGTAAGTCTATCAACTACCACCATGATGACACTCTTTCCTTTGGACTTAGGTAAACATGTTATAAAATCCATTGAAATATCCTCCCAATGTTGACTTGGAATGGATAAAGGTTGTAGAAGACCTGGGGTTTTATTTGTCTCAACTTTATTCTTCTAGAAAACCAAACATTCCACCACACACTTTTAAATATTAGATTTAAGGCCATCCCAAAAATATTCTTTCTTCACTGAGTGGAAATTTTTTTAAAATCCTGATTATCCTCCTAAAAGAGAAGTGTGCAATTCCAAAAGAATATTTATTTTATTTGGGAATTATTAGAAAGATATAAGCGATATTTGTACCATAAGGAATCATTTTTCTAACTAAATGTATCAGATGTACTAGGATATTACTGCAAATTTTGAATGAGTGTCCACACTTCTTCGTCCTTCTTCCATTCATCGCTTGTTTTAGTTATCCAATCCGGTTGGATAATAGAAATGGCACAAAGCAATGCTTCCACCTGTTCATTATTTCTTGAGAGTGCATTTGCAAAAACATTTATCTTCCCTTTTTTTTAGATGATTTCAAAGTCATAATTTTTGTGGAGGTAAATCCCCTCTGCAGATAGAGGCGATCCCTCTAGCCCTGGAGTGGGTCTAGCAACAAGGGAAACAAGCTGGAATTTTGGACTCCTAGAAAATGAGTGAAAACGAGTTAGGATACATGGCATACCTTGGTACAACTTGTTTCCCTTGTTGCTAGACCCACTCCAGCGCTAGAGGGATCACCTCTGTTTGGAGAGGGGATTTACCTGCACAACAAGTTGGCAACTCCATTGGGGATTATAGGGAAGGTGAAAAAATATAGTGTGAAAATAACCCAACATCTTTGTGACCCATTTTTGTTGCTCTTCTAAAGATAGTATTTGTTTTAAAAAGTGTTTAAGACTATCATGATCAGTTTTTACCTTGAATTTTCTTCCCATTAGGTAATGTCGCGATTTCTTTAGTGAATGTAGTATTACTAACATTTCCTTCTCATAAATAGTTTTCTGCAAATACTTTCCTTTGATTGGATGACTTTAAAAAGCAATGGGTCTTCCTTCTTGCATTAAAACAACATCAATTCCATTTCCTGAGGCATCACATTCCACAATTAAGGTTTTTGTGAAGTCTGGTGTAGCTAAGACTATTGCTAGGCACATTGCCTCTTTAAGATGTTCAAAGGCCTTAGTTGCTTCAGGAGTCCATGAAAATTCATCTTTATTCAATAATGTTGTTAGAGGTTCTGATATTGTCCCATAATTCTTAACAAACTTGCGATAATACCCTGTTAACCCGATAAATCCTCGCAACTTCTTTATGGTTGTGGGGACTTTCCATTTCTTAATGGCTTTAATTTTGTTAGGATCTACCTTAACACCCTCGCGAGATACAATATGACCCAGATATTCCACCTCTTGTACTACAAAGAAAAATTTGGATGTTTTTTGACATAACTGTTTCTCCTCCAATAGTTTGAGCACCCTGTCAACATGTTGAACATGATCCTTCAAAGACCTGCTGTAGATTAGTATATCATCAAAAAATAATAGCACAAATTTTCTATGAAAGGGTTTGAAAATGGAATTCATCAACCCTTGAAATGTATAAGGTGCATTGGTAAGGCCAAAAGGCATGACCAAAAATTCATAATGAACCTCATGTATTCGAAATGTTGTTTTCAAAATATATTCAGTCTTCATTCTAATATGATGATATCTGGAACGAAGATCCAACTTGGTAAAATAAATTGCTCCATGTAATTCATCCAATAATTCATCAATCACAGGAATAGGAAATTTTTATTTAATAGTGATCTTATTGAGCTCCCTATAATCCGGACACATGCGCCATGATCCATCCTTATTGTGCACCAATACTACTGGAGTAGAGAAGGAACTTTGACTAGGTTGAATTATACCAACCTCTAACATTTCTGCAATCATACGTTCAATTTCACTCTTTTGGACATAAGGATAGATATAAGGCCTGATGTTTGGAGGAACACTTCCTGGAATCAATTGAATAGCATGATCATGATCACGAATAGGTGGGAGTCCTTTAGGAGTTTCAAAAACCTTGGAATGATTGTCCAAGTATTTTTGGAGATATGGAGAAATAGATGATTTTGATGTTGGAACTTCTAGTGAGCATAATTGTGAAATTATGCCTCTTTTTTATTTCTTCAGAACCTTTTTCATGACATTAGAGCTTATTATCTTTCCTGGCTTCCCTGCGATACCCCTTAATTCAACTTCCTTTTCTTCCCGTTTTTTTTTTCAAAAAAAATTCTTGAAAATTAAAAGCTACCATTCCCAAAGATTGTAACCATTGTACTCCTAGTAAAACATCAACACCTCCCATTGGAATGGAAAGCATTGGAATATTCAATACATATTCCCCCATGGTTATCTTGATATTATGACATTTTCTAGAGATATTTATAAGTCATCCATTTGAAACCATCACTTGACATTCTAGTGCTGGGTATAGGAAAAAATTCAATCCCTTGGCTACCTTACAATGAATAAAATTATGGGTACTACCCTAATCAATCAATGCTATTACCTTATTCTTCTTGATATGTCCTTCTGTCTTGAGAGTTTGAGGAGTCGTAATTCCTACTAATGCATTTCAGAATATGGTCAAACTCATTTCTTCTTCTTCTAGAGTTGGTTCCTGGTGTATATCCTCTTATTTTGAAGTTTCTTGTTCATTTTCTTCCTCTTCACAATATATCTAAAACAATTTATTCTCAACACACTTAATACCTTTGGTGTATTTTCTATCACAACTGTAGAAAATCCCTTTTGCTCTTTTTTCTTCTAATTTTTGTGGTGTCAACCTTGTAGGTTGTGGAAGTATAGGAGTAGCAACACTTCCATCTTTTAGATGTGAGTGGTAGGCTTCCTTGTCACCATAATTTTACATTAAATTTCTCTTGCCAACTTGAATGCCTTCTCCAATGAATCAGGTTCCCAAATGCGAACTTCATGTTGGATGTTATCCTTTAAAGTCCTTATGAAGACATCAATCTTGTGTTCCTATGGAATATCAGTTACCCTTATATTCAATTTTTGGAAGTCCTCAATGTGCTCCACCATTGAATCGTTTTGTTTGAGATTTATCAATTGGTTAAAAAAAGTGTTGCTCTTTGTATCCTCATAATGTGGTATCATTTCCTCTATAAAAATTGACCAAGTGACAATTTTTTTACGGGAACAAAGCCATCGATACCATACAAATGTATTTTTTTCTAAATATAAAGTTGCAATGCATACCTTTTGTTGTTTTCCACATTATTGAGATCAAAATATTGCTCCATCGGTAGTATCCATGTTACGGGACAATTGCCATCAAACTTCCTCATATTGATCTTTGGAATATGGTGGGTCTTCCATCCAACATTAGAGTTTATGAAATCACGATTAACATTTATTTTTTTCTCATCACGAGTTTCCTCTACTATATTTTTTCCATTAGAAAACATTTATTGTATAAAATTTGTCAAACCTTCCATGTTTGCTTTTAGATCATTCTTCATGTTTTCCATTTTTTGTTGCTCTTTGCGAGAGTGAAATTTGGTGCACTTGCTCTTGTAATTTTGATATGTCATGTTACATTTCTTCATCTTCACGAGTTATAGTAGAGCCTTCTGAAGACTTAATGGGTGTTGAATTCTTTTTAGGGGGAATTTAAGAACCCAATATTGATATCTATTCTAAAAGATTCCCTTGGAATCAATTCAAACTGATTCTTCAAACAATACTTATGCAATTTGGTAAAAACAAATACACACCTTTTTCTTGCTTTTGAGGAGCTCGATATTGAAACTGAATTATATTTGTAATTTAGGATCTTCAATATTTGAAATTCAGTCTTGTATTAGCCATATGAATCTTCTTTCAAATGCCACAAGTCTGACCTAATTTGGATTAGTCAAGGAAAAGTTATGCCCAATCTCCCACAATGGCCTAATTATGGACTAGTTCAGTAGGATGAACTTGTACGGTGTGCTACATGTCACTGTTTCCTCCTTAGGATTTCAAATTGATACACAGGAAACTATAGTTCGTTTGCTTGTGGAATTTTTTTACATAATTCCAATCCGATGTTCAGAGAGAGAGTTATGAAGATTTCCCACGGTCACCTCTTTGAGATGAAATTTAGAGCCTAACAAAAACCCTAAATTCCACAGATCATATCTCCGAAAATATTGCGAACAAAGATCTGAATTTTTTACATGATGTGCCTCAGGATTTTGGCTTTGCTCTGTAAAAATTTCAACTTTTGAACCTTCGCAGAAAAAAAAAATTATAGCACAAATTCCACGATGACCTGTTTAGGTGAAATTTTGGAGCTTGAAAAAACCATAACTTCCACAGATCATATGTCTGAAAATATTACGAACCAAGATCTGAAATTTTTACACGACATTACTCAGGATTTCAGCTTCATTCTATAAAAACTCCAGTTTCTGAACCTTTGTAGAAAAAAGTAATAGCAGAAATTCCACTATATCCTGTTTAGAGAAGCGAAACCCTAGAATCCAAAGCTCCGATACCAAATGTTATGAAACCAACTCGAAAAATAGAAGAAAAGAGAGATCAATGCCTTATAAATAAGCCACTTTGAGGGGGAAACCTCCTTATATTACATAAATGGACAATTCTTGGATGATACAAATGACAAAACTTCCTTCTATATATAGGAGTCCATGGGGTCACAATATAATCCTAGCCGACCTAAAAATAATAATGTAAGGGCACAATAATAACAATATTGGGGTTATAGGGGTAGAAAAATAACAATAAGGGGGCTACACTAACAACAATAAGGGACTACACTAGTAATATAGGGACCTAACATAAATCTATCTAGTTATTTTTTAATATTTTGAGCTCCACCCATGGTTTGTGGGCCATGGTATTGTAAGAAAGAAAGATATATAAGGAGATGATTTAGTGATTCAAGTTATGAATAATATAGAGACAAATATAGATCCATGACTTAGTTATCTATGTTTTAGTCTATTTTGGGTCTTTGGAGAAGGCTCCACAATTGTGTGTACGTGTCGTAGAAGGATTGTACTAGAAAGAGACATTATTAATAAAGAGAAGGAAGTTTTGAAGTATTTATGTGTATTTGCACAATCTATTTATTATCTATCCATTAAGTTTTTTTATGTAGTGCGAAGTATTGTATGATTTTTTATCCATAGTGAAGTGTTTTATGATATTTATATTTGTTGTATTGGGTTTATTAACACATAATATTGATAAAGGCGCAATGTGCGATAACATTAATTGATAAATAGGGCATAAGCTGTAGAAGTAGATAATTGCATCTGCGTAGTTCAAGAAAGGATAAGGAAGAAGCATAGTAGTATATCCATGTCCTAATATCCTGCTGGATGCAAAAACCCAGTTCTAGCATCCCCCAATATTTCCTGGGGTGAGAATACAATCTGCGCAACAGATCATTTCCGAAAGGGACAGTAATAGAGGGTTTTTTTGGTAGTGTAGCTACTCCAAACCTGGGTCTAGACCCTTTCAAAACAACAATCATCAAGATCATAATGTTTGAAGTTTATTTTTAGAATATGCTCAGTTAACTTCTCATATGAGGCTCGCGTTCTTTATTGAGGCCATACAAGAATTTTACAATATTGCATACTTTGTGTTCGTGAACCTTCATAGAAAATCCATCTGGTTGGAAAATAAAAAAAATTCTCTTTCATATATCCATTCAAGAAATAAATTTTACATCCATTTGATGAAATTTCCAACCATTCTATGCGGGCAAGGCAAAGAGTGTCTGGATGGTCTCCCATTTTTCTTTGGAGGAAAAATTCTGCTCATAATCGACCCCTTCATTTTCTGTAAAACCTTTATCCACAGGTCTATATTTGTGCTTGTCAAGTGAGCCATCAGATTTATACTTTTTTTTCTATACCCACTTGCAGCCTATTGATTTGGTTCCCAATGGAGGATCAATAGCTTCGAGGTTCCATTCTTTATCGAGGCATCATAGTCTTTCTTTATCGCTTCTTTCCATTCATCATGAGAAGTGACTTCTTTGAAGGAAGTTGGTTCAAAATATATAGACAAATTTAGTTCACAAAAATAAGAAACATTCATATCAATAGGTGAATCAGAATCATCTACATTACCTCCATTTTTTCTGGTTGTGCTTCTTGTTCCTATCTTTCCAACCTCATCAGGACTTTTTCAGCCTTTTTGGAGGACCTTTTTAAGATGGCCCAGGCTTCTCAATTCACTGAGTTGGGGCTGAATCAAGATTTATTCTCCCAATTCTTTCAATAAAATTAGTCCAAGTATCATTTGGATCAGTGGTTGGATCTTCATACATGGGATAGAGTACTTCTGAAGAAGATTCCACATATTGAACTAGTATAGGAATCCCCCCTTCAAGATGTGGAATCTGATTATCAAACTCTTGGAAATATTTTTGATGTATTAATCTATCCAAGTGATCAATTTTCCACTCAACAACATTTTCATTCTTGGAAGATTCAATAAATATCACATATCTAGATACTATAAAATTCTTGCTCACTTCATCATAGAGATGATATGCTTTGGATGTATTTGAATACCTGAAGATGATACACTTGTGACTCCTTGTACCGAGTTTGTTTCTTTGTTCCTTAGGTATCAAGGATAACAAGTGAAACCAAAGAACCTTAGATGCCTCACTGAAGGGGTGTGGCCATACCAAATTTTATAGGGAGTCTTGTTTTTTATAACATTAGAAGAACACCTATTCTTTATATACATATCACATATAACTACATCAATCCAAAAAATCAGTTTAGCATTCTTGAAAAACATCATGGAATGTACCATATTTAAGATTTTCCTATTCATTCTTTCAGCTACTTCATTATGTTGGGAATTATAAGGCACAATTGTTTGATGTTTTATCTCATGCCTACACAGATAGTTTTAAAATTCATTTGAAGTGTAATATTTTCCATTATCAATGTGAATAGAGACAATATGAGATTGTTCATCATTTTCAATCCATGCATGAAAGTTATTGAATGCTTGAAAAGAATCATATTTGTTCTTCAATAAATAAACCCAACATATTTTGGTGTAGTCATCAATAACTATCATCATATATTTATTACCATTTGCATAAGGAACACACATTGGGCCACATAAGCTTGAATGGATGATTTCAAATTTTCTATGAGCTCTAGAATGAGAATCATGAAAAGACTATTTTCTATGCTTTCCTAAGATACATGCATCACATTGCTTAAGTTTCCTAGGAATTGTAGGAAAACCAATAACACCACTTTTCTTCAAAAAATGAAGGTTTTCATAATTCAAGTGTCCAAATATAGCATGCCATAAAATAATTTATGGAAATTTACCTTCATCATAGTGAGAAATTTATGATAAGTTTTTTTCACAAGCAGAGGTTACTTCTAGCTTCAAAATTATTTCTTCTTCTATCCTCGTCAAGACAAGTGAGCGATCTAATGATTTTATGACATCATCCTTGCAATCAAACATATGAATAGAGTTTCCATTATAGTAGATTTGGACCAGAGACAACAATTTTCTCTTCAACTCCGTGAGATATAGAACATCATGCAAAAGAAATCATGGAAAACTAGGCAATTTGAGCTTGATGGGGCCAAGCCCTGATGGCTTGAGCTTTGACTTGTTTGCAAAGTATACTTATCTATTATCATTGTTAGTAAATTCTTCAAAACAATATATCCTAAAATTAATGTGGAAAGTTGCTCCTGAATCAAGAAACCAATCATTTTTCCAAGAAGTAAGTGAAGCATTAAGTAAGTCTTCAGTTACTCCAATGTTGCAATGTGCCACAATATAGTGAGAAGATTCGAGTGTTTTACCTTTCCATTTATCTTTGGTTTTACCTTTGCCTTTATTTATTTCCTTCTCAATCTTGTCCCAAGGCAACTTACATGTGGATTCATCATGTCCATCTCTATTGCATCGTATGCAATGAAGATAAGAATTTTCTCCTTGGAACTGCCTGCCCCCCCTGCCTTTGAAATTCCCTCTTCCTCTTCCTCTTCGGTCACCTCTTCCTCTAGAAGAATATTGTGCATGTTTATTCTCTCTATGTGCAATACACACAACTTATTCAAAGTAACAAGGAGATGTATTCTTCCCAAAATCCTTCTCTATCTTAACAAACTTACTATCAAGGGAGTCAAAGGTAATCTCCTTGAAATTTCCACTTTCTTGTAATGAATCAAGATAATGTGAATAATTTGGATACATTTCCTTGACATAATATATGAGAGGAATGTATATTTCAACACCATCAGTTTTATATCATGCAAAACGGATCTTACTTATGATGCTAAAGAAAGAGAGTCATCATTTTTCAATTCAAGACTGAACAATTTAATCATCAATTAGACAAATTCAAGTTTAGAGTGTGAGTCATATAATTAATTCAACTTACTTAAGGCTTCAAAATAATTTTAGAATGGTGAAATATGGAGGCTCGCCTATTCACTTACAGATGATGCAATCAAGGAATAGGTCTTGTTGTTCTTATTTTCCCAAATGGAAATCTCCTTATGTGAAGTGGGATTTCCAGGTCCATTATCTCCTTCTCATTCACAAAGTACTATACACAACTCATTTAAAGTACGTGTGTGTTATCTTATGTGACCATTCATGATATTTCTACTTTCTAGAGAGAACTACTTAGAAAATTGATATCAGTGAATGTATTTTAATATCTATGTACTATGTAAAATGTAGTTTGCTAGAAATATACCATGAGAAAATATACTTCTGGTGGAAATATTTTGTAAAAAATTCACTTTTGGTATATGTACATAACATATAGGGATTACTTGGGGAAGGGTGTCATGGGGGAGGGGGTATGTGGGGTAGGGGGTAACTGAAATGGCGGATGGTGGAGAGGGTATCTGTTATAGATGTCAGGGGATATAACTTTGGAGGAGTTATATATAACCATGAAGGAGTTAACTGGTAGAGTTATATAGGCGTAGAGGTTATATGTTATATAATCGGGGGATATGTATTATATATTGAGGATATACAAGCGATATACAAGGGGGGAGTATATGTTACGAGCATAGGGAGATACGATATACATATGGTATACGGTGTGGTATTATCATTAGTAGATATATGGGATCCCCCGTAGTTGATACCAACCGTTGATCGAGGAGGTGAGCCATAGATGGGGGCTGAAGAAGTCCGCATTTTAACACTATTCATAAGTAATGAAAACATGGGTTTAAAACAAAATTAACACACATAAAAATGATTCTCAAATGATTCACCATACAAATGATTTCCAAACGATACTCCAGTATATACAATGCATCAACCATGCTCTTAAAACATACTTCAGGCTTCTAAAAATACTTACCACACCCATTGAACTGCAATCACACCGTTCAACATCTCTAGGTAGCACACACAAAAAATCGCTCTAGTATTCACAAGAATTCAACCTTCTACGCACTTGGAGGCAAAGCAATGCCTCAACGTAGAAATTTGACCCTTTCAACAATAGGAATAGGATTTGAGATGTACTATCGATCAATGCATTAAAAAAAATGCATAAGATTTGTTATGAAACTAGCTCCAAAAATATAAGAAAAGAGAGTTCAATGCCTTAGAAATCAACCACTTCCAGGAAGTAACCTCCTTTAAATTAAATAAATGAACAATTATTGGATGATACAAATGATAAAACCTCCTTTCTATATATAGAAGACCATTGGGTCACAATATAATCCTAGCTGACCTAATAATAATATTGTAAGGGCACAACAATAACATAGTGGATTTTATGCGGCACAACAATAACAATATGTGGGCTACAAGGGTACAACAATAAAAATAAGGGGGATACACTAACAACAATAAGGGACTACACTAGTAATTTAGGGACCTAACATGCCCCTCTCCTTCAAAAAAGTGTTTTACCTAATGCTTGAGTAGCTCTGGATACTTCTATATAAAATTATCATCCTCCGATGTGGAATATTTAGTGGGTAAGTTCTTCCACTTGATGAGATACAATGAAATTGAATGATTTCGTAGCTATTGAGTTCTTGTTTATATGGCTGCTTCAAGTTTCGATATGATTTTTCCTTCCTCATCAAGTTCTGGAAATATTGTTTCATCAAGTTTTGGAAATATTGTTTGAACTAGAATTTTGTCGCATATAACCTTCCTTAAGCATGAAACATGGAAAATTGGGTGCACTCGAGAAGGCGCAGGAAGTTCCAATTTGTATGCTATAGTACCAATATTTTGCAACACCTTATAAGGAACATAGTACTTTGGCGATAATTTATTATCCTTCTTAGCTTGCTTGAGGGACATTTTTTTATATGGTTGTAGCCGTAAAAATAACCAATCTCCTACATCAAAATTTCTCTGGCTTCGATGTTGATTTTCTTGTTGTTTCATTCGATTTTGTGCCAAATTTAGGTTATCTTTTAAGAGTTGGACAACTTTTTCTTGATGCTCGATGTGATATTCCATTGCTTTAACATTAAAATTTTCTCTTAAAGATGATGTGATGGACGATGGATGATATTCATAAAGTGCCATAAATGGGGTAATTTTTGCTGTAGTATGGAAGGAAGTGTTATACCACTATTCAACAAAAGGTAACCAATTTACCCATTGTGTTTGTTTATCAGATACAAAGCAATGAAGATATCCTTCCAGACATTTGTTCACTATCTCAGTTTTCCCATCAGATTGAGGATGTTAAGATGAGAAATGAGCTAGTTGAGTACCCAAACAAGAAAATAATTCCATCCAAAAATTTCCAGTAAAAATGGGATCTCTATTGCTTACAATAATCTTTGGGTTTCCATGTTATTTTTGAATTGTTTCCATAAATGCAGTAGAAACTTTACTTTCTTTAATGGATGAGATAATGCACAAAAGTGTGCATACTTGGTAAGTCTATAAACTACCACCATGATGATACTCTTTCCTTCGGAATTAGGTAAACCTGTGATAAAATCCATTGAAACATCCTCCCAACGTTGACTTGGAATGGATACAGGTTGTAGAGGACCCAGGGTCTTAATTGTCTCAACTTTATTTTGCTGGAAAAATAAACATTCTGCCACAAACGTTTGAATATCAAATTTAAGAACATTCCAAAAAAATCCTTCTTCATCTTGTGGTAATTTTTTAAAAATCACGAGTGTCCTCCTAAGAGAGAGGTGTGCAATTCCAAAAGAATATATTTTTTTAGTTGGGAATTATTACAAATATATAAGCAATCTTTGTACCATAAGGAATCATGTTTCCAACTAAATGTATCAAATGTACTAGGATATTGCTGCAAATTTTGAATGAGTGTCCACACTTCTTTTTCATTCTTCCATTCATCTCTTGATTCAGTTATCCAATCCAGTTGGATAATAGAAATAGCACAAAGCAATGCTTCCACCTCTTCATCCTTTCTTGAGAGTGCATCTGCAACAAAATTTAGCTTCCCTTTTTTGTAGATTATTTCAAAGTCATAACTCAACATCTTTGTGACCCATTTTTGCTACTCTTCTGAAGATATTCTTTGTTTTAAAAAGTATTTAAGACTATCATGATCAGTTTTTACCTTGAAGTGTCTTCCCATTAGGTAAGGTCACCATTTATTTAATGCATGTAGTATTGCCAACATTTCCTTCTTATAAATAACTTTCTATAAAAAATTTCCTTTGATTGGACTAATTTCAAAAGAAATGGGTATTTCTTCTTGCATTAAAACAACACCAATTACATTTCCTGAGGCATCACATTCCACAATAAAGGTTTTTGTGAAGCTTGGCGTATCTAAAACTGGTGATAGGCACATTTCCTATTTAAGATGTTCAAAGGCCTTAGTTGCTTCACGATTCCATGAAAATGAATATTTATTCAATAATGTTGTTAGAGGTGCTGCTATTCTCCCATAATTCTTAACAAAACCTCATTTCTATATATATAAGTCCATGGGGTCATAATATAATCCTAACTTACCTAACAAATAATAGTGTAAGGGCACAACCATAACAATAGTGGCTTTTATGGGGCACAATAATAACAATATGAGGGCGATAGGGGTACACCAATAACAATAAGGGGGATACAATAACAACAATAAGGGACTACACTACTAATATAGGGACCTAACATGCCCCTCTCCTTCAAAAAAGTGTTGTCCTGAACGCTTGAGTAGCTCTGGACACTTCTATATAAATTCTTATCCTTATTGAGCTCCCTATAATCCAAAAACATGCACCTAATCCATACTTCTTGTGCACCAATACTAATGGAAGAGAGAAATAACTTTGACTAGGTTGAATTATACCAGCCTCTAACATTTCTACAATCATACGTTCAATTTCGCTACTTTGGACATATGGATATCTGTAAGTCCTGATGTTTTGAGGAAAAATTCATGGAATCAAATGAATAGCATGATCATGATATCGAATAGGTGGGAGTCCATTGGGAGTTTCTAACACCTTCGAATGATTGTCCAAGAATTTTTGGAGATATTGAGAAATTGATGATTTTGATGTTGGAACTTCTAGTAAGCATAATTGTGATATTACACCTCATTGTTCTTTCTTCAGAATATTTGTCATGAAATTAGAGCTTATTATCTTTCCAAGATTCCTTGTGATACCCCGTAATTCAACTTACTTTCCTTTCAAAAAAATAATTCAAGAAAATTTCTTGAAAATTAAAATTTGTCGTCCCCAAATATTGTAACCATTGTACTGCTAGTACAACATCAACACCTCCCATTGGAATGGAAAGCATTGGAATATTAAATACATATTCCCCCATGGTTAGCTTGATATTATGGAATTTTTGGGAGAAATATATATTTCCTCCATTTGCAACCATCACTTGACACTCTGGTGTTGGGTATAGGAAGAAATTCAATTCCTTGGATACCTTACAATGAATAAAATTATGGGTTCTACTTGAATCAATAAACATTGTTACCTTTTTATTCTTTATATGTCCTTCTATCTTGAGAGTTTGAGGAGTGGTAAATTGTGCCAATTCATTATAGGATATGGTCGGACTCATTTATTATTTCTCTAGGGTTGGTTCCTAGTGTATATCCTCTTCTTTTGAAGTTTCTTGTTCATTTCCTTCCTCCTCTTCAAAATCTATGTAAAATAATTTATTCTCAGCACACTTATGACCTTTAGTTTATTTTCTATCAAAACTGTAGCAAAGCCCTTTTTCTCTTTTTTCTTCCAGTTGTTGTGGTGTAAACATTGTAGGATGTGGAAGTCTAGGAGTAACAACACTTCCATCTTTATAGATGTAAGTGGTAGGCTTCCTTGTCACCATAATTTTACATTCAATTTTTCTTTCCAACCTGAATGCCTTCTCTAATGAATTAGGTTCCCAAAGGCAAACCTCATTTTGGATGTTATCCTTTAGATTATTTATGAATAAATCAATCTTGTGTTCCTCTGCAATATCAATTACCCTTATATTCAATTTTTTGAAGTTCTCAATGTGCTCCACCACTAAACCATTTTGTTTGATATTTATCAATTGGCTAAAGAAGTGTTTTTCTTTGTATCCTCATAATGTGCTATCATTTCCTTCGTAAAAATTGACCAAGTGACAAATTTTTTATGGGAAAAAAGACATCAATACCATACAAATGTATTTTTTTCTAAATATAAAGTTGCAATGTGTACCTTTTGTGTGTTTTGCAGATTATTGAGATCAAAATATTGCTCCATCTATAGTATCCATGTTACGGGATCCTTGCCATAAAAATTCCTCATATCTATCTTTGTAATATGGTGGGTCTTATATCCAACATTAGAGTCTATGAAATCATAATTAACATTTCTTTTGTTCTCATCATGAGTTTCTTAAACTACCTTTTCACCACTAGGAAGCTTTTCTTGTAGCAAATTTTCCAAACCTTCCTTCAAACCTTCTATGAATTTATTCAAATCTTCCATGTTTCCTTCCATCTTATATTCCACGTCACCCATATTAGCTTCCATTCCATTCTTCAAACCATCCATATTAGCTTCCATTCCTTTCTTCAAACCATCCATGTTGCCTTCTATACCATCCATCTCATCCTCCATGGCATCCATCTTAGCTTCCACGCCATCCATCTTAGCTTCCAAGCCATTCTTCAAACCATCCATATTAGCTTCCACACCTCTCTTTAAAAAATCCATCCTAACTTCCATGCCTTTATTCAAACTATCCATCTTAGTTTCCATTTCATTTTTTTTTACTTTTTGCGAGAGTGAATTTTGTTGCACTTGTTCTTGTAATTTTGATATATCATGTTTCACTTCTTCATCTTCATGAGTCATAGTAGAGACTTATGAGGGCTTATTTGGTGTTGAATTATTTTTAGGGGGAATTTTAGAACCCAATACTAATATCTATGCTTCAATATGTCCTTAGAATCACTTCAAACTGATTTTTCAAACAAGACTTATGCAATTAAAAAAAAAATAAACACCTTTTTCTTTCTTTTGAAGAGCTCAATATTGAAACTATTGTATCTCTATAATTTTGGATCCCTGAGATTTTATCTTCAGTGATTTAGTAGCCCTTTGAATCTTCTTTCCAATGCCATAGGTCTGACCTGATTTGGATTCTTCAAGGAAAAGTTATGCCCAATCTCCCACAATGACCTTATTATGGACTAGTTCAGTAGAGAAAACTTGTACGACATGCCATGTGTCATTATTTCCTCCACTATCTCTAAAATTGATACACAGGAAGCTATAGTCCATATAATTTTGGCCACTTCTTACAAAATTCCAATCTGATGCTTAAAGAGAGAGACTCAGAGAGTTATGACGATTTTCCCACGGTCACCTCTTTGCAATGAAATTCGGGAGCCTGAAAAAACCCTAACTTCCACAGATCATATCTCTAAAAGTATTGCGAACCAAGATTTGAAATTTTTACACGAAGTTCCTCAATATTTCTTCGCAATTTTCTTTTTTTTAGCTTCTGAAACTTTTTATAAAAAAAATTTATAGTGAAAATGCCAAGATGACTTGTTTGAAGCAGCAAAAACCTAGAATCCAAAGCTTAGATACAAGATGTTATGAAACTAGCTCCAAAAATAGAAGAAAAGAGAGATCAACGCCTTAGAAATAAGTGAATTTGAGGAAGAAACCTCCTTTACATTACATAAATGAACAATTCTTGGATGGTACAAATGAAAAAAACTCATTTCTATATATAGGAGTCCATGGGGTCACAATATAATCCTAGCTGACTTAACAATAATAATGTAAGGGCTCAACAATAACAATAGTGACTTTTATGGGGCACAATAATAACAATATGGGGACTATAGGGGTACGACAATAAAAATAAGGGGGATACATTAACAATAATAAGGGAATACACTGGTAATATAGTGACCTAATAGGATTTGTAGGAATAAGACAAAGGTGTCAGTTTGCGGAAATGTAGAACAAAGGCAGGAGGGAGTTACAAGGGAAAAAAGGAAGACAAAAATAGAGGCTAGGACCTGCGCTCTGATACCATGTCAGGCCAAGAGATAACTCAAAACGAATTGTGAATTGTATTAATATTTATTATAGATATATACATGGAGGGAGAGACTCTTGGGATTCATCTCGCAGTGTCTCTTCATATTCCAATTCTCCTTATTTTGTATTTACAATATTTTACAAGGATTTACCTAATCCCAAATATTAGGTGTCAACACTCATCTTGTCGGTGACCTTATTTTCTTTGTGATATATGGGGTTTTACTTCTCCATGAATCCTGTTAGATGCTTATAATAAATTGTATGTGTTTGGTGTGCTCCTAAGTTTTTTTTTGATTTCTCCATTGATTTTTTATTTCTATGAATCTGTTGCTATTCTTGTATTCATGGAAAGCCTTTATTGATCAATGCTCCATGCATACCTTATTTTCAAGGGTTTACACTATAAATCCGAATCCATATTTTTTTTTTTATGTTTAGAAACTATAAATATAACCCCCTATTCATTTTTTTATTTAGTGGTATGTACCCCATCTTCCTTATTCATTTTAGTAGTTTGGAGATGGCTACAAGTTTAAATTTTTTATCCAAGTTGCATAAATTCACCCTTCTGTGATAAATTATGAATCTGTGGCTAGCTGGGGATTGATGGTGGAACTGAAAATATTGAATGCTTTATTATTGTACATTCTTTTTGAATATTTGGAAGAGATGAAACTCACATTGGGATCAGATTGACCTGTAAATTTCTTCCTTGACTTTATGGTTTTACTTTGTACTTGGGTAGTATTGAATTGAATTATTAGTTTTGTTTTTTATTTTAAAATTCCATTCGAATTTATGCAATATATTTTATTGAAATGACTTGTATTTCTATTTTATATATACACACAAAATATAACATAGGAATCATGTTAAAATATCTCAGTGGTCAGGAGACTATTAGGTTCTTGAAATGGGCTCGATGTAATGGTTATTGTTTTTACAATCAGAAAATTTTCATGTAAACCCAAAATCAGACTCTCTGTTCAACGTACTGGAATCCATTTTAAATTCTTGCATTCATAATTGAGAAGCTATTACAACCATCATCACAAGGTTGCATTCAATTCCAAGATATGAATAAGGTCCATGGAGTCATCCTAAAGACATGCTTTAAATGTCTAGCTGAAGGTCTATTGACCATGAGTTTAGTTTGCACCATTACATGAAAGGCTAAGGAAGACCTCAGAGTGGCCTGCATGTTTGACCAAGAAATCAAATTTGTTTAATGCTTTGGAAAATTTAATTGATCTTATCAAACCAAACAGAGGTGGGAACCTATCTTCCCATCAACACTTTCCATGCAAAATGAACCTAACCCCACCTTAAGTAGAGAAATTACCGACCTCTAGTAATTTGTGTGGATTCATGTCTCCTAGCATGTAGATGACATACTTACCTCTCTTCTCATAACTAGCCTGATGTTGATTATGATGGGTTATTAGCGGCTTAGATGAGATATTCCTGGTCCTATACATGGCAAGGGTCCTTAGATTTAGTCACGCTCACTTTTTCCACTCCGACCTAGTTTAATATTTGTTTGGTTGATTACAAATTTCTTTCCTATGCTCCTAGTAGACACTATATTAATGACTAATTACACTTTCATGTGCTCCTAGTGCAGCTTCCTTTGGCCACCAAGTTACTTATGTACATGTCACCTCAAATCTAAAGAAAAACCACACCACACAAATATTTAGAAGACCTCATTCGGATCTGGGTTTTGGGTTGCAACATCTTGATAGAAATACATATCTCAGATAATATATTCCTAATCTTCTAGATCCTCCTACCAACGATATATCAAGATTTTATTGCTTATGGACATCATTATGTTGATTCCCTCCTAGGTGAGCGTTTTCAACCAACACTTCCACTTCCAATAATGTTGGAATTGCCTTCCAATATGTATTTTAATACACACTATTGAAAAAAGAAAAGCAACAACCTAACAAAACCTATCACAAGTCCACAACGATTTTCTCAAGCACAAATATTGGGCATCTCACTTTTGAAATATTTTAACAACTCCCTATTCCTTGTAGAAGCCTTGACATCCATCAATAAGCCCTATAAGATTTTATTAATGTGCCACATGTTAAGTTTTCAGTGCATGGTAAGCATATTCTAAAACTTATGAATGATTTAATTTTCAAAGAAAATATATTGAAAACACAAACAAAAAATAAAAAGTATGAATACGGTTAGCACTGTGACTCAGACTCAGATTCACATCTATGTTTCTAATCAACTGTGAAAACAATAAGGTAATGTAATATTGAATAAAAATTGCAACCTATGAATGCTTTAATCTTGAAAACAAAAACAAAAAATACAAAAAAGGAATACGGTTAGCACTGAGACTCAGACTCAAATTCACATATATGTTTCTAATCAGCTATGAAAATAATAAGCTAATGCAATTTTAAACTATTGATTGGGCCACCATCCAAACTTTGTATAGACAGGGAGAAATAGAAGGTACAATAAATATGCTCACATGCACAATATTGTGGCACTTTAAAATATCAAATTGTAGTTGTAATGCAGAGACAATTTCCTTGCATAGATAGGTGACACAAGTGAAGTGTGCCTCTATTGGAGATGAATTGAGACATGCATCCTCCGAAATACTTGTACACTAACTAACACTAATAATCCACATGCATGACCACCTAATTTATTTAGGGAATTTTACCTTCTAACTAAATGTACATGGAAACTACTAACTAATGAAAAATAAGAAATATCACTGACTCCTAAACATGGAAAATCATCTAAACGAGAAATGAATTGAGGATGATACATGTATGATTTTTTCATGCATGCACCCTTTTTCTCTCCTCGATAAATGTATTCCTCTCTCATTTATCTTTGTACAAAATAGTTGAAGGAGGATTTTTTGCTGCTGCCAGAAGAGAAAGGTGCCATCACTGGAACACCGTCTTGGCTATGCATAAGAAAAATATTAACGAAAATAAGGCTAATATATGATCATAGAATGAAGTGTAAATATTTGATGCAACAAAAAAACTGCATTTTACACATTTAACCGCATGGTCCTATGGGTTATGGGCCCATGTATACATCAGAAGCGTTTTAATTGCAGTGAAATTCACAACATCAAAACAATATCCACATTCGCAATATAAATATGTCACTTATCAGCTGAGAACCCTTTCCAAGAATTCACATCTTAATGCAAAATAGCAACCACAATATATGATATATTGCATATCTATCGACGCACACTACAGCTTGCATCGCAAACTCAGAATATGCGACATTGCAAACCGCAGAGGTTAACGTTTTGGATTGTGTACAAAATAACATTTACCGCCATTCACCACAACACTTATTCCCTGCGAAGTGTGAAATAGCGTTGAGCCAACATGTGTCCTCTCGAATTTGCATCACAACTATTCCATTTTACTTGCAGAATATCAAAAGTAAAAGCTATTTAGTGCCATGTGCGATATCACTCCGATCTCTGCCATACTCTATTTTCGACGAAGTTTATAGGAACTTCGTCCTATTACTTAATCAATATATTCATTAAAAGAAAGCATATGCACATATAAAACACACAAATTTCATTAATACATAGAACTCGAGTTACAGGCTAAAGCCTCACGACTTGAATCACACTAACGGCCCTGTGGCTACATTTTGTACTATATATCTTCACAAACAACACAAAATCACTTTATAAAGATATTAAAAAGGGATTGGATCGCTTACAAACCATAACATCCTCCCACAATCGCTCAACCAAACCCCTAAATCTCTCTGTTCGCATAAATGGCAGATAATTACATTTAATCAAGTCTTCTAGAGACTTATCAATTCCATCAATTTAGCTTTGTTTAAAAATAATTTTCCTCAATTTACAATGATTGTTTGCATTCCACCCTTCATGGCATTGAGTTTGAATTTCGGCTCGATGATCCTGCATCAGACTCCCAAGGTACAAAATTTTCTATGACCTCCTGGTCATATGCCTTCTTCATCCCTTAGCAATTCTACCCACATCTCTGTGGCATTGCCTTTATGATATTTCCGTGAGCTGTAACAATACCTCTACAATAACAAGTCCTCCTTGCTACATGATACCTAACCAAGCTTCTCTCTTCTGATTTCAGTCTTTCAGAATCTCTCTGGTTCTCCCTTCTTTGGAACCATTTGAGCACTCCTTGCTCTAGGCTGCTGCAATATTCTCACCTTCTTCTGAGAACACTCTTGTCATCTCTGTCCAACCTCAGCTGGATTCTTCAGGTTATTTTCCATGTTCTTCAGAGTATCCACTTTACTCTTCCTTCAAGAACACAACTCATTCTTCTTTTCTCTACAACTTTCCTTTCAACTGTCTTTTCTAAGATATTCCTACTTTGTCTTCAACCTGCAAAACTCAAACCAGAGTTAATATAAAACCACTACCTGTATGATTTCACAAGCAGTCTGCTTCCACTCTTCACATTCGAATGGATCTTCATTCTTATCAAGAAAACAACCATCTGTTTTCCATATTTTACTGTCTGACTTTTCTCCCTTGCACTTGTCTCCACCTTTTCAAATTTATAATCTGACTCCTTCTATTCCTCTGATTCAAAATCACACTGAATCTTAGTCTGCTATGTTATCAATGTCTTCTACATAGTTTAACTTTTCAATATTCATCAAACCTCTTCTTGTTTTGATTTTCCTCCAAAAGGTCTTTACCCACTCTGATACCACTTGATGCAGCAAAAAAACTGCATTTTACACATTTAATTGCGTGGACCTGTGGGTTATGGGCCCATGTATACATCAGAAGCATTTTAATTGCAGTGGAATTCAAAACGTCAAAAAAATCCATATTCGAATATAAATATGTCACTTATTAACCGAGAACCCTTTCCAAGGATTCACGGCTTCATACAGAATATCAACTACAATATATGATATATCGCAGATCTATCGACGAACACTACAACCCACATCACAAACTCAAAATATGCGGCATCGCAGACTGCAGAGGTTGACGTTTTGCATTGCAAAAAAAATAACATTCACTGCCATTCACCACAACACTTATTCCCTGCAAAGTGTGAAATAGAGTTGGGCCAACACGTGTCCTCCATGGAAAGTTTTAGGGGCTAATATTCGTAGGTGGGCTAATTTTCCATGATTTAAAAAAAAAAAAGATTCGCCAATTTCCATTTTTTTGTGAACATGATTTGCCCAAATTTTACAATATAAAATTATTTTACCTTAAAAATAGCCAACATTATATAGAGACTATATATAAAATCATTATAAATTTGTATAATTTTACAAACTTATCAATAAAATTTTATATTTCACAAATTAGGGACTAGTGAAATTCGCCAACATTTTAAACTTCAAGATAATTTTCCATCCTTAAAATTATCCCTGGTGTCCTCCCGAATTCGCATCATAGCTATTCCATTTTACTTGCAGACTCTAAAAGATAAAACCTATTTAGTGCGATGTGTGATATCAATTGGATCTCTGCCATACTCTATTTATGATGAAGTTCATAGGAAATTCATCCTCTCACTCAATCAATCTATTCATTAAAAGAAATCACACGCATATATAAAATCACTCAATCAATCATTTCATTAATATATAGAACTCGAGTTACAGGCTAAGGCCTCATGGCCTGAATCACACTAATGCCCCTGTGGCTACATTACGTACTCTATATCTTCACACGCAACAAAAACTCACTTTATAAAGAGATTTCAAAGGGAGTGGATCGCTTACGATCCATAAGATCCTCCCACAACTGCTCAACCAAACCCCTAAATCTCTCTATTCGCATACATGGCAGTAATTACATTTAATGAATTATTCTAGAGACTTATCAATTCCATCAATTTAGTTTGGTTTAAACAAGAATTGCCTTGATTTACAATGATTTTCCATGTTTCACCCTTCATAGCATCGAGTTTTAATTTTAGCTCGATGCTCCTGCATCAATATTATAACATCACTGATTTGTAGCCCTGTAAACATAGTCAATCCAATTTTGGATGTAGTCCAAACATAAATCACACAACCAAAGAGCGGACAACCAGCTATTACTAGATCTTGCAAATACCACAACAATATCATCCAGTGGCTAGTTTGCACCTTCCAATGCTTCTTCTTCATTGCAACAAAAATCTCTCAGTAATAAGGCTATCTTTGGTGGCTCTAAGATAAATCTCAAAACAAGATGGCCCTTTTTTCCACCATCAAGAAAACATGTAAGGATTAAGGATGAAGAAAAACCATATCTGTGTGACACACTTCATTTTAAGGTGTTTTGTCCTTGTTTTAATTGTTGTAATATGCTAATGATACACTTGAAAACCATTATAATTCCAAATCGCAATTGTGGCTGCCTCCAAGGTCAATTATTTTATGACCATAATAAGTAGATTCTCCACTCAAAAGGTAACTTTAAATCTTGAAACCTATGAAAACAACAGTTTTTAAATACCAAAATATACAAATATGTAGACACATAATGAAGAAAAATAATAATAGTGAGTGCATAGATATGAGATATGAATCACATCTATCTTATATTGAATATAAAAAGATAAAAATATATAGCAATAACTCAAAACAAAAAACTTTCTAATCTTCACTAAAGCCCTAACCCTAGTCTAATCACCCAGTGTGCTCCAACTATATGGATAAGTGTGCCAATTAAGTGCTTATGAACTGGAAGATGAATTGGATCATGCAGGAATGCATCCGCTTCCTTGAGAATTTATCCCTCTACCTAATATTGAACTTTATTACGCATAATCCCATTGATTAACTAGTTATATACTTTCACCTAATGATAGATCATGCATGTAGAACTGAATTAAACTAAAAATGAATTCAAAATTAAACTGAAGAAAAAATGGAATGGCTAAATATGAAACAATGTGGAAAATATAATTCACTGAAGGTGGAAAAACTGGAAATATACTAAGATAGGTGCATGGATCATGCCTCCCCGCACTACTTTGCATAGGGTAGCAAAACATACTTCTGCTATATTGACCTGCAATAGGTGTGGCCATATTTTTTCTATATGAATATGTTATTATACTTCCTATTAAGTGTGCCTAGGTACTATGGAGAAAACCATTGCAGATAAAAGAGGTAAAAATTCAAACACTCCCTTTAGTGTGGAAAGTTTTCTGCATCAAATCTAGTGTCTCCTTGAACATGTTGTTCAACTTCCCCTTTTCCAGGGGCTTAGTCAAGATATCTACAAACTGCAAATTTTTTTGATAATACTCTAGTGCCATTACTCTGTTTTGAGCTCCGTTGTGAAGAAAATGGTACTTGATGTCAATATGCTTGGAGTAGTCATGGAATACTGGATTTTAAGAGAGTCTGATACAACACTGGTTGTCAAGATATATGCAAGCTGTTAAATTTTTTGATAACACTCTATAACCAATAATCTCTTTTGAACTTTGTTATGATGAAAGAAAATGTTACTTGATGTCAATATGCTTGTATTTTTGGAATACTAGATTTTAAGAGAGTGATATGACACTGATTGTCTCATAGACCATAGTACGATTCAAGATCTCATCTATCAGCTTTGTTATCAACTTGTGAAGTCAAATGAATTCATAACTAACATTCTTTGTTGCTGGTAGTTCCAGTCTTCGCAGCCTGCCACCAGGGATCAACATGAGCTCTTACTATGTCTGGTTTTGTCAAATGTTTTGCACATGATGTTCATCACAAAACATGTCACAAGTGTGTTCATCAGAAGAAGCTCGAAAAAATATTTCCAACGGTATATCACACTCCTGTAACTGGCTCCCGGATTAGAAGATATGGTCAAAATGAATGAGTGATTCTTGGTTATGCATGTTTTGAGGTCAGTTGTTGCACACAATGACAAGTTTAGTACAAAATCAGTTTGTGAAATAATGGTAAGGATTTTTTCAAAACTGAAAGAGGTTTTTGTTCATCACATAGCAAATAACATAAACCTCCTTCATTTTATGCACAGGTGCTATTATGTGGGAGATATAAAGTGATATTTGGAGCCTACATTAAAACAAAGAAAAATTTTCATATTTTTTACTGTTTTAGTCATTTTAGTGCGCGGCCATTTTACAACAGATTGAAAGTAATTATGAAAAACCCATAGGATTTTTTTGTTAACCACGAGCCATATAACGAAAACCTCTTTCATTTTATTCAAAGGTGTCACGAACTAGGATATGTGACTAGATCTTTACAGCTCATTTTTACAGATTTAAATTTTTAATGATTTTCTGTTTTAGAGATGATTTTGTGGAACAGATTTCGAGAAAATGGAAACGAATTTCCAAAATTTGAGAGATATTTTCTCCAGAATGACCTTATCTACAAAAACCTCTTTCATTTTTGTAACAAGTGCTATGGTTTAGGAGATACGAGTTCATCTTCAACACCTATTTTCAGAAATTCGGCCCAAGTTTAATGTAACTGATTCTATTTTTAAGAAAATGGTTGAGCTCAATTCCCTTAGTACAAGGATGAGAAAATGTATATATTTTATGAATTTAATAGTGTAGACAATGGATTTTTATAGCAGAGGGAGGCTGCTATTGGATTGTGTAAAGTTTTCCTCGAATATTATTTTAATAAAGCTTTTTTTTGCTCTTTAAATTTGGGATTCATCACGGTGTTTAATGTGCAAAATGTTTTTCTTGTAAATTCATTTCCATGCTTTTTTTTTATGCTAATTTTTTTACGTAATTCTCTAAGGGAAGTGTTAGGAATCCATCCATGCACGATGCTCCTGTCACAATGATTATGTTGTTTGATATAGTGGTTATCTTTTCAGAATCCATCCTCTATTAGATGCTCTATTGAGTAACCCGGTGCTTCTCTTTCTTCTAAATTTGTCACTGTAGATCCATCCCCTAATTGATGCCTATAGGGCAGTGGTATTTTCCCTATTTTCTTCTCTCATTACATCTTTAATTTGGCTGTACATTGCACTTACTTTGCCCCAAGTTTGCCGGCAGAAACTAGCCCCAAATTCATAGCCCAATAGTCCCTTCTCTTGCTCTTTTCAACCCACAATTATCAAAAAAACCCTCCTACTTATATACCTAGCCTAAAATTAGCTTTCATTTCAGTCATCTCAAGCCCTATTGATTACTTTTCGCTGAGATTGACCCGGAGAGAGCCCTCTCCTGTTCTGGTAGGGCTAGCTACCAGACTGAGCGTGGTATGATGTTACCCTGAACTCTGCCTTCCTTCAACCTAAGGTAGATTTAGGCACTAACATAGTGGTGAATCCACTTGGAAAATCACTTCTTTACTCCTGATGATTTTCCCATTTATATCACTGAAGATGAGAAGTATGCAGAAACTTTAGCGGTACAAAGAGATGAGGATTTTATCTTGGCCAATGATGCAGCTCTTGAGGAAGAGTCGGATGAGTATCAGAGAGGTTATATGAATGCCTTGTCAGCCCAGCAGAAGCAATATTCTCTTAGAAACAGAGATGTGCCTGTCAATCCAATCCAAAAGAGGAAGGAAGTTTCAGCACCTAAAAACGATTCACCTGTTGCACAAAAGAAAGAAAAAGAGATAGTCGATCCCGTTGCCACCAAGTCATCATCAGCAGAAAAATCAAATCAACCAATTACATCGAGGGAGAAGGCTAAAAATAAAGATGTTCCGGCCAAAGAGATTGAAAAGACTTCAGCCTTTAGTTTGGAGAATGAGATTTCTAAATTAAAGGTGTCCATTCCCTTGACTGAACTAATGAAGAACAACAGTTATAAAGGTCAAGTTTCTAGACTTTTGAATTTCGATCCCATGTCTGATATGGTGAATATTGAAGATGATCAACCTGAACTGATATTTGGACCAACTTTAGATGGTGAGTCTCTAGATAGCGAAGTGCCTACTTTTTATATCAGTCTTCGATTTCATGAGTTTGTGTTGCATAATGCCATGTTCGATTCCGGTGCTTCCCATAATCTTATGCCGAAAGAAATCATGGAGAAGTTGGGTTTAGAAATCACAAGGAAGTACCATGATCTTTATTCATTTGATTCTAGCAGAGTGAGATGTATTGGGCTCATTAAAGACTTGGTTGTTAGTTTGGATCAGATTCCCACAAAGAATGTTTTGGTGGACGTAGTTGTGGCAGACATTCCTCCCAGGTTTGGTATGTTGCTTTCTAGATCTTGGGGAGAAAAATTGAAAGGAACATTACAATTATATTTCTCCTATGCAATGATTCCCGTGTTTGGTCAAATGAGAAAGTTGTACCGAGAACAAAAAATGAAGTATATGATTACAACCAAGGAGAAACTGGTCAATCATCCGATTAATTATGTACATACAGATTTAGAGTCTTTTGTTTTTTTTACTGATAGTCTCAATGATGTAGATAGTCAGTTAGTTCAAGCAGAATATATTCCAGAGATTACTGAGAATTTCATAGAAGTTTTGCAGAAAGAAAGGCAAAAATCGGAAAGCACAGTTGAGCAATCAGCTAAAGATAGTGGACAACAAGCAGAAAAAACAGAGCTAGCACAATTTCAGCACTTAGAAGATGATGAAGAGGGTCTTTGAACCATGGATTTCGATGATGCAGTGGCAAATGATGTTGCTGGAATTGGTATTTGGGTACGCAGTCATTTTTCCGCTCCAAACAAGCTACCGAGCAATGTACGGGTATGTTCTTACAAATTAGCATTCGATTGTTCGAACAATGAGGCTGAGTACGAAGCTCTGATTGCTGGCCTAAAAATTATTAGAAAGCTGAATGCTAAGAGAATTGTAGTCTATGGCAACTCTGAATTGGTGATTAAGCAAGTAAAGGGCGAATACCAAATAAAACATCCCAGAATGCGTGCTTACCGGAATACTGTTATGGATATTTTGAAGCAGTTTTCAGATTATACTGTGACTTGTATTCCTCGCATTCAAAATGGAATTGTAGATGCACTTGCTAAGGCAGCAAGTAAATTGAATATCCCAATGAATTCAAGTGACAATTTTGAAATCCATGTGAAACATCGTCCTACCGTCCCGGATAATCAAAGATGTTGGCAAGTTTTCCAAGATGATGATGAGATTAATGATTTTCTGCAAAGTAAAGGTAAGTTCAAAGATACCTCAATTGATGTAGAAAATGATGATGGTGAAGTAGACGTGCAAGTAAATCAAATGGAAGTGTTGCAGTTGAAAGATAACGTTATTCCTAAAGGTTTGATACCTTTAGAAGAGCTCTTCGATCGGGATGATGTGGCTAAAAATCCAACCTTACGGCCGACTGAAAAAGGAGTTGAAGATGTAAATATTGGAACAGCTGAAGACCCCAAGATGGTGAAGTTATCCAAATCATTACCACCGGAGGTAAAGGTTAAATATGTGAGTTTTTTGTCTTCGTTTGCTGATGCTTTCACTTGGGATTACTCAGATTTAAAGACGTATGATACGAATATAATTCAGCACACTATCCCAATCAAGCCTAATCAGAAGCCTTTCAGACGGAAGCTAAGAAGAATCAACCCGAAGTTGCTGCCATCAATTGAGAAGGAGGTAAACAGGTTGTAAAAAGCAGGAATCATTGTTCCTATCATATTTTCTGATTGGATTTCCAATTTAGTGCCAGTGCGGAAAAAGACAGGTGAGATTCGGTTGTGTATTGATTTCAGAAATTTGAACAAGGTGTCATTGAAGGACAATTATCCATTGCCTAAGATGGATCATATACTACAGCGAGTAGTTGGAGCATCTTGCATGTCACTACTTGATGGTTATTCTGGATATAACCAAATTTTGGTCCATGAGGACGACCAAGACAAAACAACGTTCAACACTCCGTGGGGAACTTTCCACTACGCCAAGATGCCATTCAGTTTGAAGAATGCTGGTGCGACTTTTCAGCGGGCGATGGACATGGATTTTTTGAATGAGAAAGATGTTTTCCTTGTTATATACCTTGATGATTTGATGGTATTTTCCAATTCAGACGAAGAGCATATGTATCACTTGAAAGTTTTTTTTCAAAAGTGCAGAAAATATGGTGTCTCGCTTAATCCTAAAAAGAGCTTGTTTTCCATGGATGAGGGAAAATTACTTGGTCACATTATTTCCAAATATGGCATTCGTATTGATCCAGCACGTGTTGAAGCAATTCAACAAATTGATCCTCCTAGGAACAAGAAGGAGATTCAGTCTTTTAATGGTAAGATGAACTTGTTATGCCTCTTTGTCCCTAACCTTGCTGAACATCTAAGAGAGATAACAAATATGCTGAAAAAGGACAGCCAAGTGAAGTGGACTGAAGAGGCGGTAAATTCCTTTAATTTAGTGAAGTTGGCACTATCTTTAGTGCTGGTGTTAATCAGCTCGGATTACACCCAAGATTTTATCTTGTTTTCCTTTGCTTCGGAGCATACCATGGCAGCTGTGTTAATGCAGAAAAGAGATGGGCATGAGAAGCCAATAGCTTTTTTCAGTCGAACTATAAGAGATGCAGCCTTGAAGTGCAACATGATTGAGAAGCAAGCTCTGGCACTAGTAAAAGCATTAAAGAATTTCCGGGTATACATTTTGCGTTCTCATATTTTGGCTTATGTTCCTAATGCTGCTGTGAAAGATGTTTTAATACAAACTGATCCGGAAGGAAGACGAGGCAAGTGGATTGCAGCTTTGCTGGAGTATGATGTGGAGATAAGGCCCACAAAGCTTATCAAGGGACAGGGGCTGGCGAAGCTTATGGCCGAATCGAATTTTCATGCGCTAGACATAAATCTGATTGCTGCTCTGTCTAATGAGAATGAGGAGAATTCACCATTTCAGGTATTGGAAATTTTTGTTGCTTCCCCATGGTATTCAGATATTGTGTATGTTCTTCAAAATTTGTCATCACTGCCCGGCATGACTAGAAACAAAGGTAGAACTCTGAAACTGAAGGCTACAAAATTTTGTATTTTGAATTCTGCACTTTATTGGAAAGATCCGGGTGGTGTTTTGTTAAATTGTTTGGTGGAGGAAGAAGTGAAGAAGGTAATGGAGGATTTCCATAAAGGAGACTGCGGGGGTCACCATTTTTGGAAAACAACAGCCAATAAGATTTTGAGAGCGGGATACTATTGGCCGACATTGTTTGCTGATGTGTATACAAAAGTCAAAGGCTGCCATGAGTGCTAGATTTTCGAAGGAAGACAAAAATTACAGCCTTTGCCGCTTAAGCCTATTGAGGTAAGTGCCCCTTTTCAGCAGTGGGGTTTGGATTTCATTGGGGAAATCCATCCTCCTTATTTAGGACAGCATAGATGGATCCTAACAACGACTGATTACTTCACAAAATGGATCAAAGCAGTTCCCACCAGACAGGCTACCGATTCGGTAATCATTTCTTTCCTTGAGAACAACATTTTGTCTTGTTTTGGTTGCCCGAATAA
Source organism: Pinus albicaulis (assembly GCA_034641835.2). Classification (NCBI taxonomy): domain Eukaryota; kingdom Viridiplantae; phylum Streptophyta; class Pinopsida; order Pinales; family Pinaceae; genus Pinus; species Pinus albicaulis. The sequence goes on along the minus strand of CM076576.1, from coordinate 558,078,279 downwards.
GATAATCACTGATAATGCAACAAATTTTAAATCAAGAAAGATGATTGAGTTTTGTGCCAAGTATAAAATCATTTTGGGGCATTCAACCGCCTATCATCCGCAAGGCAACGGATTGGCGGAATCTTGCAATAAATCTTTGGTTAACATCATTAAAAAGTTGTTGGACATAAACAAGAAGAGTTGGCATAAGAAGCTGGTCAATGCGCTATGGGCTGATCGGGTGAGTCAAAAGAAGTCCATTGGTATGTCCCCCTTTGAGTTAGTTTATGGAGTGGATACAGTGTTTCCTACCTCTCTTGTTGTTCCGATGGTCAAGCTTCTTCAGGAAGCTGGCAGTGAAGAAAGCCATATGCAGAGAAGGATAAATCAGATGATTCATTTGCAGCAAATGAGAGAAGAGGTTTTCCAGAACACATTTAAGTTGCAGGAGAGAATCAAGAAAATATATGACAGGAAAGCGAAGGCGGATAAATTCCAATTGGAGGAAGTGGTGCTGAAGTGGGATGCTAGGAATGAGGACAAGGGTAAATACGGTAAGTTTGAAAATCTCTGGAAAGGTCCATTTACGATTGCAGCATATCGAGGTCAGAACGCCTTCCTTTTGAAGGAGATGAACGGTGAAGACTGTCCAGGAGGGCCGGTCAATGGTCGGCTACTCAAGTGGTACCATTTCTAAGATGTTTTCTGCTGATCACATTGTCATTGTACATATCATTTATTTCAATTTCATTGCAAGTGTGCACTGTTGTCTTTTCTTCAGTTTGGGGCCCGAAGTGAAGGCTATAATTCTGAAGAAGGATTTCAGTTTTGGTTTGAGTCTGTCTAGTTGGTTTGGTTCAGTCATTTCTGTTTAAAAAAAAAATTGAGTCAGTCTGAGTCAAAGTTTCAGTCAAATAAATTTAGTCAACAGTCTTGAGTTGCTTTGTCAAAATAATGGACTCCATAGCCCAATGGACGAAGGCACTGTCTATCTCTCCCAGATATCTGCCGTTCTTGGCACCTCCAAGGAGCCACCATCTCCATTGGAGCCAATGTTAGAGTCGGTGTTGTCATCCCTCCGTCAGAGATCATTTATCTTATTGCATTTCATTTTTAGGTGTCTCATCCCGCTCATTCATCTGCATTCCGTTAGGGGAATGCCATCATCTGACGGAAGTGTCTCTTCACTAGTTTCCATCATGTTTGTACCTGCTGGGTTGGTTAAAAGTTATCAAAATTCATCAAAATTGATTTTAGTCAGTTACAGTTATAGATGGTCTTGTGGTCAAAAAAGAGTCTTTCAGTCACTAGGTCTAGGGTTTGGTCTTCAGAATGTCAAATAATGCCCGCAGGCCATGAGGATGTCTTCAATAATTTTCATTTCAAGATTTTCATCATTAATAATGTTCAAGGATGTTTCTTCTTCAAAAATCTGTTTTGAAGAAGAAACCGTCAAATTAAGTGTTTGTAATAAATATGTATTTTTAAAGTTTTCTGCCATGAAGTACTTCAAATGCAGCCTCTGGTCATCCTTTGTCGAAGTCCAAATGCCACCATCCCTGCAAAAATCAACCAAGAAGCCATCACTTCAAGCCAAAAAATCAAAAAGGAAACTTGAAGAACAGAGTTGTATTAAAATGTGAAAAAGTGCCGATGCCAAACATTACAAAATGGGTTTGTGAGAAACAAAAATTAAAATCCACCACTATAAGATATTTTCATTTGTTTGAAAAGCCATTTGCATCCAAGACATCAAAGAAAGTTGAAATTTAGTGGAGAGAGGGTGAAGCTATCATTTGGAGCCAAGACTGTGGATAATTTTCTGCGCAGCGCATTGGGTAAGAGCGCAGCGCACATAGGCTACGCGATGCATTGGGCGGTTTGCCACAGTGCATTTTTCCATTGGCATGGCACATCCACGGAGCGCGGCGCACTGGGCTTGTGCGCGACGAACAGAGCCTCTAAGGCAAAAATTCATCACGGCTCCATAAAAATCAAAATTATTCCATCTCCTCTGCTCCAAGTAAGTTTGAAAATTCTTGTTCATTGATTTTAGTCATGTGTGGTGTTGTTTGGAGGCAAATACATTAGAGTTTTGGTTGGTGAAAAACAAACCCTATATCCATATCAAAATCTTCTCTCTTAGGGTTTGAAATGAAGTGTTGAAATTTGACCCACTCCATTTTTCATTCATGTTCCCATCATTGTCATACTATTATCATAGTCCTTTCCTCTTCCCTCTGTCCCAAAAAAATCATATCCCTTGTACCCATTTTCCCTATTACTAAACCCTATTAGCCCTCCCACTCCCATATCACTTATAAAATCCCCAAATCCCGAAGTTCCCCAAGCAGTCAAGTGACTGTCCTCGCACTCAAATTTCACTTGACAGTCCATTATACCCACTGTAATATTTCCTCACAGTCTCTCATTACATAGTTGGCACATTGGGTATTGAAAGACAAACTCTTGTTTTCACCAAATATATATCAACATATACTTGTTATACACATTGCAAAGCACCATGTCAACAAAAAATTCATCATATGAGCAAGAATATGAGAAAGACAGTGATTAAACCACCGAGCTTAATGTACCAAGGAGGTCTCATAAAAGTGGCAGGCACGTCAGAGAAGAGCCCACTTCCTTGACTCAGTTGCAGGCCTGCCTGCTTGCAATGGCATGCTTTCAGCAACATTCATGTTTTCAGTATTGTGAGATGATTGTTTAGATTCAGCATCATTAGGAGTTGGTTCGCTTATTTGTCCTACATTTGCGTGATGGTCATGTAAACCTTGCTAGAGTGAACTTCACCTTGACACCAGAAACCATTTCTGAGGCAACCGGGATACCAAAAATAGGTGAGGAGTGGAATAAGAGACAACAACTGGATAGAGCATATCATGAACCTTACATTAGGCCTGGTTATTTGAGGCAGCTCAGCAGGGTGTTTCCTTTCAGATTCTTGAAGGAGTTCTATGCACCATTGATGAAACTCATCATCAAATACTTTAGGTGTGAGGGTCGGTTCTCACGCCTTTATGCATATCACATCAGAATTTTGATGCATTTCACGAGAGTGAGACTGATGAGTATTCCATATTTCATGTGTTGAAACATAGAGCGGATGACTACCCTTGTGTAGAAGAAGACTCCAGAGCAGCAACATAACAACATTTATCATTATGCGCTCATCAAGATGATTGTGGTACATCAGCTTGGATTGCAGGGAATTTCATGGGAGGAGTTCATTTCCCGTGACTTCTTTACAGCCCCTCAGCCTCCTCCAGAGATTGTTCACGATGCAGGTGAGCCATCACATCAGTTTTAGGTTCCTAAGACAGAGCCTATCAGTGTTCCAGTGTGTGTTACCTATCAGAGAGGTACCAGAGCCTTATTTGTAGTAGCACGACGAGTACTATCTCCACCCGGGGTGGAAGGGGTCTCGTTACCTTCGACAGCAGCGCGAGTACTATCTCCACATGGCGTGGAAGGGGTCTCGCCTTCTACATCAGCACAGGTACAGGACAAAGGCAAGAAGCCTATGCACGATGAGGGCCCATCAAGAGGCCAAGATATTGATTTTATATTGATCGATGTTGATTCGAGCTCTCCCAGCTCAAAGCTGAAAGAAACCATCCAGGAGTAGAAAGCTGAGATCGACACATTGACCGAGAAATTGCAGAGAGCTCAGTGGGTTATAAATTACTTGGAGCAGCAGAATAAACAACTGGAGGATCAACAGACACTCATAGAGTTGCGGCAAATCCGTGAAGACCGTGAATTGGCCCGAAAGAGACCAGGTGACATGACATCGTTTGAGCGGGAGAATTTCCTTACGAGAGTCAACATTCATCTTAAGAAACTATTGGAAAAGGCCAATAGGGACAAAGACATGCTCAGACACATGAAGAACCACTATTGGGCCCACACACATGTTTGCAGAGCCAGGATGAAGATCTTGAAGGCGAGGTTGAGGAGAGCACTGAAACAGCGAAAAAGGCCTGATCCACTCCAAATATTGGCCGAAGCTTCCTTGGCTGAGCATGGGACATGATGGGAGACATTCACTCCAAATTTCAGCAAATTTGGAGGAAATTTTGTCATTTTTGAAATTTTGGTTGCAAAACAGGGTTTTCTGCCCAACGCGTCGCGCCACTCGACGTGCGCTTATGCTTGGAACATATTCTAGAGGAAAAATTGATATTTTTGGGTTTTTTATGATAAATTATGCATGCTCAAGAATGGCTGAGAGATTTCATCAAGTTCTGGGTGGTCTTAAGGGTCAAAAACACTCCAAAAATGGCCTTTTTGCCACTTTTTGCACCAGCAGGAACCAGTCTTGGGAGATTGAAGTTTTGGAGGGGAAAATGACCTCCAAATTAAAAAATTCTACTTGGCTTGGATAGCATACAGATAGGGATTTCCAAAGAGCTATCATGAGCTCAATTTGGAATTTGGGAAGTGCCTCAAAAATAGGCTCAAAGTGGCATGACGCATTGAGTTTTTGGGCACGGCGCATAGAGAAATTTGGCCTCATTTTGACTCTTCGGCTCAAAAATTCGCCCAGTTTTGACTATTTTCACTCTTTTATGTAACTACTGATATATCTTGATGTAATTTGATGATTATGATGTAATTTTGGCTCATATTTACTTGTCCTAGAGGATTCATTCACTAAAAAGTGAAAAGTAAGTGAATGGATCAGTTTCCTAGCATATAGAGGCAAGTTGTTTGGCTGCCTAGATTTTAGCTCCATGTTTAGAATTGGTTGAAAAAGCTCCTAGAAGGATGAGCTCAACCCCTATAGGCATGGGAAGGGGTTAGGATGGTCTATATATTGTATTTTCTGAGACATTTTCAAGGTTGGACTTTTGGGAATAGTTTGGCACCTCATTGTATATTCATTTCAAATTTTTCGAAAAGGAAAGACCAGAGTTTTGCAGCACTTGTTGGGATCCTTGTGGCTCTAATTTTTGATGATTTTTTTCTCCATGTGATTGTAAGTTCATTAATGTTTTATGTATGCCATTTCCCTTCTCTTTGCTTCTGAAATTAACCAAATGAGTAACTAAGGTAGAATTCATTAGTTTGCTGGTGCTCTGCCTTAAAATTTTGTTTAGTTTTATATGTTTTCATCTGTTTGAAGAGGATCCTTGCAGCCTCTTTCCCTCTTCAACTCCTCAGTAGTCCTTTCTATCCATTCATTGAATCTAAGACATCAAAGCCATTTCCTTCCCTGCCCCAACTTGAACTCTGCAAGAATTGGCCTCATCCCCAAGCCCAAAACTTCCTTTCCCTTTTTCCAACAAAAAACCCCTAAAAATCATTTCAAACTCCTTGATTAATATACCTAGCCTAAAATTAGCACTCATTTCAGTCATCTCAAGGCCTATTGATACATTTTTCCTGAGATTGACCCGAGAGAGCCCTCTCCTGTTCTGGTAGGGCTAGCTACCAGACTGAGCGTGGTTTGGTGTTATCCTGAATCCCACCTTCCTTCAGCCTAAGGTGGATTTGGGCAATAACAGTTGCCATGTACTCTTCCCTAGATGAGCTCAATGTTTCTGATGCTTGCTTCTTTCTAAACCAAGATATCACTCTTGAAGCAAAACCAAAGCAACAACATGAAAAACTCTTCATGTCACTATAATCCATTCCTAGTCATCATAAACAACCCCATATGGTATCAACTTACCATAATGTACTGTCCCCATTAACTAACATAACACATGTTTTATGGCTACTTAGTGACTCTTCCTTGACTTAACCATATGTTGGATACAATTTCTTACTCCAAAACATATATTAGCTCTGGTATTGACCACATACATCAAATATCTAATCCATTTTTGCATCCTCTAGAGGACTGGAAATGATAAAATATTAATGCCAAATGAAAAGGGTGGAAAAGGGGCAGAACTTTTGGGAAGGAAAGCTAGTAACTAACCACCAACCTATCCTTTCCAGTATTTTAGTATTGAATTTACTCTAACAACATCTAGGCTTGTCTACTTGGGTTGGGTTGGTTTAAAGCCAAAGCAAGAAAATCCCAATTTTCAAGACTTCCAATGGAAGTGTCTGCACAACCCACAATTTCCTGCAACAAAATAATCAGAGACTTATCATTATGGGGAAGGAAAATTGTAGACTTATCATTATGGGGAAAGGAAAATTTAGGCTTATGGTTTTGGGGAAAGGAAATTGTAGGCTTATCATTATGGGGAAAGGAAAGTGTGGGGCTTTCTAATGATGGAAGGAAACATTCTTTATTAATTGACAAGAAGAAAAAGAGTCTCTCGAGGCCTTAATCTATCAATAGAATATGATCCAACCCAACCATTCACGAATGGTACCTTGCAAATACCTTGGTATTATATTGTATCTTTTCTGATCTCTCCCCCTCAAATTCCCTCAAGGACAACTGCTGCAACCTCTTTAGGTCATCATCCTCTTCCAGGTCCCTCTCTACCCTCATCGATTTTTCACCATGATCATACACCATTTGGGTGTTTTCCCAACATATCATGCCATGTACCATTTCAAATATATGTAAGTGGAATTAATCAAGGTTGTAAAATTACATAAGGCAACAGCCACAAAGATGTACGCTTATGAATCGACCCTTAATAAAAACATCTTTGCTTGGATGTATCCGACACCTAATAATGGTACAGGGCTCAATCCCCAACCTGGAAATATATATTAAAGTGTTTTACATTGGCATAACATATAAGGAAAAACAACTGATGGGAATGCAATTTGAATATCTACTGAGGGGTTATTCAATTCCTCATGAAAATATTCTCTATTCTAGGCAAACCATATTTTGAAACATAAACAATTCGGCAATGCTAACTTGAATTTTGAAAACTGGTTGGTATTTTAGGGTTCCACTAGTTGTATTCCATTGATAAAACATGGTTTTTCACAAATTTGGCATTATCATTCTATTATTTAAGGCGCTGAAAGTTGATTTCCATACTTTTATTTTAAATTTTCACTCAAAGATGTACTGAATTGATTTCAAATTTGAGACATAAAACACATCTCGAGGGACAATGATGCCATGATTTTGCAATTTTTTTGCAGTTAATATCTGCGCATGAACTAATGCTCAATAAAATATATTAAATTTTTGGAGGTTGCCAGAGTGCCATATTTGATTCCATATTGTTGATTCTATGGGTAGTAATAGAGATTGCAAATGATGTGAATACCCCCTGTTGACAATCTAATATGAATGTCTCCAACCCTTATGATCTGAAGAGATTAATTTCGAAGGTGCACAACCTTTGTGATAAAGGATAAGCCAAGAAACATGAGGCTGCAAATGTGATGGGGATGAGTCAATTTTCCACTCCAAACATTGACCCAATTCATTGGTCCAAGAAGATATATCAAATATCTCTTTCCATTTTGATTTTCCATTCATTATTTTAAATGTTGGAGATTATTTTCCAAGGTGCACAACCTTTGTGGTAGAGGATAATACAAGAAAAATGAGGTTGTGAATGTATTGTTTACTATACATATATTTTTTTTGTGAAATTCCATTTTTCCTCAATATTAAATTTCTAGTATATATTATTGAGTCGATATACTGAGTCTTACCTTCTCCATGATAGGTTCCATGCCCATGATAACATAAGCAAAGGAAACACACATATGCTGTGAGGAATCCGTTGATAATTCATGTTTGTAATCCATTAAAAGATGAAGTCAAACTTGGAGAAGAAAACCACTGTGTATGTACATGTACTAGTGAGTCTATTAGATATATATACCAGATTGGTTCTAACAATTCAATATATAAGACTGAATTTTGAACTTTAAACTACATTTTCCAAACTGACCTTTACACAAGGAAGTATGTGCTAGATTGCAAGTTGAGGATTCAATATTCTGCAAAAAAAAAATCAGCTTTACAACGACACCAATATGAACTTCCGCTTCATTGTCACACAAAAATCACACATATGTTGCTACCAGGTCCACTCTTTATGTTACAAGCATGGTAGTTCAGATTAATAATTATATCGAACAAATAGAAAATAGTTTTGAGACTAAATGTAAATTAACCAATTGTAATTTATGAATGCAAACACTACTGAATATATAGACAACTAAGTTACAACAATACTCCAACCCTTTCCTGAATCATACTGTCACCAAAAACCCATTATAAACCTCTATCATGCCACGAATTTAGGATATATGGATACTACAACATCCCTCCATGTGTAGGTAACTTGTAAATGACTTCATTAGGTAAGTTGCAGACTATTGACCTCTTGTAGAAAAAAATATTTATCTCTCAAACATGTCAACTAAATGTATTGTTCCTACAATACAAGTGGTTTCAAATTTCCTTTATGGAGGCAGTGGGATCTAAATTATATTCATGCATATAACTTTAGTTAAAAAATTTACATGAAGGAAATGCTAATATATAGGAGTAAAAAAAAATGTACATGATAGAGGATAGAGAAAGGAAAATGGTGTGCCCTTCAATATTAACTTTCGGAAAAGTATCTTCAATTATTCCCCTGATTGCAAGATAGAAGTAAAGGGAAAAATTTTGGTTTTTAAACAAACTACAATGATTGACTCTTGGGAAAATATTTCTTATGGGGGTTGGGGATTGAGATATAAAATAAATTGCAGTATAGGAAAACTATATTTAATGATGGGTAATGATTATTTACATTTTCATCTCTTTGAATTATTTTCATCCTTTGATGTTTACTTTTCTATTGATGTTAAGTCTGTCAAGTGATAAAATGAATCTAAATATGAATGTGTTTCCTCTCAAATCAATCTTCTTCTTCCATTACACACAAATTATGGAATATATAATGCAAAATAAATAGATAATTATATATGAGTTGAAAATTCCTTCAAAAATATCTAGGGAATTAATATGTAGCTCTTGAGGTGATTTGCAAATATTGAACTCCTTTTTATGATGATATCCTAACACTACATGCTCCACCTGACCCCCAATTTAAATTGATCCCCAATTTTTTCTCTACTACCAAGCATCCATTGTCCTATGAATCTAGGAGAGGTTCCAACCTATCATCACTTCAACTCTAGTATCTTATTTAAACCTTAGTGGAAACATTGAAATACTACCACAAATCACTCCCCATGGGACCCATCAGGCTAGGCCATTATCAAAGATACATTGGGAGAAAAGCTCTGAAGGTGGAAATTGTAGTTTTTGGCTTCAAGGATGAAAGTGACTGTTCCTTTTAATTACAATCAATTCCTATTTTGAGAATGTACTTATAATTAGAAACCTACAGTAATTAGGGTTTTTATTATGGCTCTTCTATATCTAGATTTTATTTTGTACTCCCAGGAGATGAAATTTTCAACTTTGTACTCTCAAATGGTGCACCCAACCTTTCTCCCATAGTGGTAACTAGATATCCACTTCACCTTATCTCAAGAATTTCCTCAAGATCCAGATCCATTCTGGATTCCTAGTAATGAACAAATTTTGGGTTGTTTAACAACTTTCAATAAAATTCTAATGAAAAATGTAGTTGGAATTGCAAATGATAACATAGAATTCTCATGTAAACATGCAAATTTCATTGATTCACCCACTTATTATAATTATAGATGGCTACACTATTGTAAAACAACAAGGGAATCCTAAAAAAATCCATATGAAATTTACCCATTTTACAACGGATTTCATGCTATATTATGCCTACATTCAAATCAGTGAGGAGTCATATTCTATTTTCTTCACATAATTCAAAGAGTCAATAATCTTTCTAATATAATTTTCCCCAAAAAATGACTGCATGGGAATGGGAATGATTCAAAGCACATCCATAGATATCTAGCATGGATATCGATTGACACCAAACTAGTAAACCAAAAGGAATAACATAGACCTGCAAGGATGATGTTTTTTCAATGTTATATAAATGAATTATTATATTTTATGTCTTACTAGTTTCCCATTGCCATTGTTAAACAATTTTTTTATCTGTGAAATTCCATTTTGCCTCAAAATTCAATTTCGGATATATGTTCTTTCAATTTTTACCCAACAATTATTTTGCAAAGTACAATTCTATTTTCTATGAACAAGTGAATTTATATGAATCATATATCATTGAAGCAATTTGGGTACAAATGGGTACACATAATTATGAAAGGAAAATGTAAATATTTTACTCTAAAATATTTGAAATAGTAAAAATTTATTGTACCCTAAGTGAGCTCAAAACAGGGCATAAAATGTATATTGGCTCCTTGATTTATGTTTATTTTTATTGGGTATGATGAAATCCTTTTTGATTCATATGTAGTTTTGAACTAAGCCATATAGTATACTTTGAATACTACCTACAAATCTAGTAATTTTCAACTCTTGGAAACTATTGATGCAATTTTGTAGATTGGTTTGAAATTTTACTCGTGGAATATTCAGTTAGATGTCAAAATGTAATCATGGGAATAAACCATCAATGAAAATTGATGTATTATCATACTTTCAAAATCCCCCATCCAAAAATACACATTCTCTTCATGCTTCAAGCTCCTTTGAACAATATGTTACTCAGAGAAATTTTAATTCTTGTGGAAATGCATATGCCATATACATATGATGGATAAAATAATAGGTTCCTCAAGTGATCAGGGTGAGATAAATGTAGTCTTAATAGAAATTAGTGATGAAAATATTAAATATTTTTCCTTTGAATGTGGTACAATCCATTCACAGAAAAGGAAAAGAGGCCAATGGACCATAGGGAGACAATTCCAAGAAGATTGGGTCTCAAGTTTTCCATTTATTGAAGAAACACATCTTGTAAATGAGAACAAGGTTTCCCGAGAATTTAGATGTAACGCATATAGTTTGAAAAATCGCAAGGTAGTGAAATTTTAGATGAAGCTAGATACAAAAAAAATCATGCAGTAAAGGTGTATGAAAAAAAATTGTAAATGTTGAAGAGAAATCTATTGTTAGATGGAAATATTCTGAGGAATGTTGACATATTTAATATGCATAAGAATACAAAAAATATTTAATAAGTAAGAGGAAACTTGAGGCAAGTGGAGGAATCATCATATCTCTATTTGAAAGGACGATGGAAAGCAATTTTTTATCCAAGATGATACAATTGAGCACTTCATTTCACATCTTATCTAAAGGATGTCCTATTAAATATTATCCAGATCACATGAAATTTATATATTTTCTTCATGTCAAAATTTCCATATTCTCATTGGTTTGTAACTAGTGGTTGGGAATGGGAAAGATATCTAGCTCAAGTAGAAAGGGATGATTTGAAACAAAATATTGCAAATTCTAGGTTTTTTCATTGTATTTGGATGCGGTTACGACTATAGATAATACTTCATGGATTTGTATGAGTATTTATATGGTTAATGACCATATTAGTAATTCATATCTACTTTTAATTAAAAATATGAGATATACTTCTACAACTGGAAATTTTTATGAACACGTTCTTAATAGTTTAAAGGAAAGTGGTATGGATCATTTAATGATTGCAAAAAAGTTGGTATGTGTTGGAGAAGATGGAGAATCGATAATGAAAGGACAAAGGAATTTCCTTTGTGTTAGACTAAAAATATAAGCTTCACCATATATATTTAATATTCATTCTATGGCTCATAGTATGAATCTTACATTTAAAATAGTAAGCAAGTTTCCATCAGTTTCAAAAGTTGAAGATCTTGTACGTGCAACTCATGCAGACTTTTCTCGTAGTCCCAAACGACATTTATATTTTCAACAATTTGTAGATGGTGTTATGGATGGAAAAAAACTACTGAAATATGTTGATACAATATGGATCTCATTACATGGACCATCTCAAAGACCCTTTAGTTAGTTAAAAACTTTGGTAGGGTTGATGTATGAAAATCGCTACAATTTAGACAAAGATCAAGATGTTATTTTCGACTAACTAATATAGAGATGTTATTGACATTGGATGGAATTCTTACAATGCTACATGAAAGTAATTCCATCATGAAAATGTATCAGTCACACAATGTATATTCTAGAATACACAAATGCAAGAAATTCTGCATTCCTTGCATTGGATAATTTGTATACGATGCCAGACTCTTTTACTAGTCCAAAGTTTACAAGTTGGAATAAGATCATCAATATAGAAAATACTAATTTTTTTTAAGTTTGAAGAAAAATGGATATTATGTATTGCATTGCATTGGTATAAGGTTCATTTTCATTATATTAGTAAGATGGGACGAATCACCAAATATTTCCTCGTGTCAAGAGACCAATTTGATAATATTGTGATTTTAGTGAGATGGAATTTGATAGAAATTTCAAGATCACTATCATAAAAGATAAGAGAACGATTTCCTAGAGATGAATTGTTGAAGTCCTTGTGTGTGGTATACCCTCAATATTGGAACAATTTTCAATGCCCAAGAAATTTAAAAGTTTATTTTCAAAAGAGATTAAAATGTTTAGTATACCACTTTTGCAAGAAAGTCTCGATACATGGAGAATAGATTGAAGGTATTTTAGATTCATCAAAATTGTATCAACAAGGTGGACGCTTTGTAGAAAAAGTGTGGAAGCAATATCCTTTTTGGAGAATCATAATGAAAATGGCACTATATCAAGATTATGGAATACTTTAATGCTAGCCAATACCTGCAAGAAAACATATTAGAATATTTCAAATTAGTATATTTGTGTCAAAACATGATTTTGGTATCAGTGGAGGATGAGAGAATGTTTAGTGAACTATAATTCTTGAAGTCAAAGTTGAGAAAAAAGCTTTATAAACATGTGGATGCATGTTTAATATTATATTTAACAAAGTATGACATTAAAAATTTTCCATATGAATGAGAACTAGCTCTTTGGCGATCAGATTGAGATTGAAGGGGAGAAAAAAATATATCATATTTCTCTAATGAACTTGATACAAAACATAATTTTTTGGAGGCTCGTGATGAAAATTAATTTGGAGAAGATCATGTTCACAATGTTGAAAATGACGACCAAGATGAGAACTGGGAAATTTAAATACCTTAGGAATCTTATTTTGGTTTACATTTTTCGTTGATCATGCAAGATTACTATATGTCAAATTCAGGTAAAAACAAGTTCTATATTTTTTATTTTTCATCGTAAAATTACAGCTACATTTATTTGATGTGTGTTATTTTAAGATTGTTGTATCATATTTAATAGTTTGTTTCTTATCAGTGATAGGAAATGAAGCTGGATTTGATGAGGTTGGGACCTATTTATTTTCACATAAATATTGTCCGACTAGTAGTAAATAGTAAATAGCTAATTTAAGAAGACTAACACAAAGAATCAATTGTCTCATTCAAGTACATGAAACTAAATTGATGTCTAGCTCTGATATCTTGGAAAAATTTAATGGTTTATATTTTGCTTGCATTTGGGGCATTTTGTTGAGTTTTGAGTTTTGTTTTGGTCAAACATTATGTTAGTCCCTTGAATTATTTTAGTTCTTGCTTCATGTTTAGATTCATAGATCTATTTTTATAATTATTATTGTTTCCTTTATATATTTTTTGGTTTGAAGAATTTTGTTTTTATTTCCTTTCACTTTGGGGCATGAATTTAGCATCTTCACTTTTAGAATATAGTAGAATATTATGCTTATTTTATATTTACTTGGAAAATAATTATTGATATTTGGAAAGGGGAATGATCCATGGGTAGCTAACTGAAGAGAAAATTGGTTTATGTACTAGGTTCTTGTGCATTCATTGTAGGAGACCTATTGACATGAGACCAACATTTTTTTGTATAGAGTCTTGTCAATCATTTGTCGGACATGATTTCAAGTCTTTCAGGTACTGAATTGTTCAAGTCCCCACATGTCCTTAGGACCATTGATGGATGAGGTAACATGAGTCAGTCCAACTCATGCCTTGAATCTACTTTTTACCTATTGATGCAAGTGTTTTGTTAGACCATATTATCACCAAAGCAATTCTATCAAACATAACCCAAATTAAAGAAAACACTTCTCATCTTCTTTTTACATAAATTCTCTCTGGATCCCCCTACTATACTTTTCCGAGATAAAATTTCCTTCTTGGTATGTCTCTCCACCATACTACTAATCACACACTAGATACACACTAGTAACTACCACATTCTATAAATCACTCTAGTCTCAATTATTGTCCATGTCACACTTGACCAATATAGTCTTGGAGGTCTATTTTTGCCATATATTTATTTTTTGTTATTTTGTATTTTTAACTTTAGAACCATCATGTATTTCAACATTTTTAGGTAATGAACAACGGTTACTTTGACACAATGCTAGAAAATCAAGTGATTTTTATTCGTTGCATGAAGGTTGATTGAACTGACACTGAATTGTTGCTTATCTAGTAGTGTTCATATTTAGTATTTAGTGTCTTACATGACCATGCTATATTTTTGAAAATTTCAATTTTCGTAAGGGATATATTTTTGTTGGTCTATGAAAAGGATTATATGAGGGGTATTAGTGGTTAGGTGTTAAGATTTATAAACGGTGTTATTTTATATTGGTACTAGAAATGAAGCTGGATTTGATCTTTGATTGGAAATGAAGTCAAATTTGATGAAGTTGGGATCTATTTATTTTCACATTGATAGTGTTCTAGTCCTAAATGATAAATAAATAGTTTAAGAATTCTAACACTAAGAAAAAATGGGATTATTAAAGTACATGAAATTGCGTTGATGTCTAAATCTGATATCTTAGAAAATTTTAGTCGTTTGTTTGCTGCTTGTGTTTAGACGGTTTTGTCGAGTTTGAAATTTTTGGTTTGTTTTGGTCGAATATTTTTTCATCCCTTGAATGCTTATAGTTCTCATTTCATGCATAGATCGATATATATATATATATATATATTTATATATATATATATATATATATATATATATATATATATATATATATATATATTTATTATTAAAATTCTTATTGTTTTCTTTATATATTTGGTGGTTTGAGTAAATATATTTTATTTCCTTTCACTTTGTGACATGATTTCGACATCTTCACCTTTTAGAATATAGTAAAATATTATTATTATTTTATAGTCCCTTGGAAAAGAATTATTGATATTTGGAAAGGGAAATAATCCCTGGGTATCTAGGCAAAGAGAAAAATGGTCTATATACTAGATTCCTGCGCATTCATCGTAGGAGACCTATTGGCATGAGAATGGCATTCCTTTTATGAAATTACACTTTTGATGCCAAAGCAGAGCTGAGTTCATTGACCTGGGAAGAAAAATGGTAGTTGATCATAATGCTAAGGAGATTATAATGTTGGTTTCACCAATAGTTGATCATGCTACCAATGTTGGTGGAACCAAAGGTCCTTGCTCATTTCCTTCCATAACGTTTTATGATATTTTTTGTTCTTATGTGTGGTTAAATAAGTGAAAATTAACTCATGTTTCAAGCCTGCTGTTGTCATCCATATGCATTGAAAATTTGGTCTCATGACATAAATTGGGGTTTGATATGCATCTTAAAGTTTAGAGCTCAATCAATGCATCATTACACAAATATACATGCACAAATACAAATCGTTGATGAGTCACCCGACCTTCATATATGACTTAAAAATGAAATGCAACTCACTTTTCACATTGAAATCACATAGGTATTCATATTTTCATTCAATTTTGTAGAAAATGGCCACTAGTTTTTAATTTTTTTTTTCCTTTTCCATTTTGTCTTATTCTAGATTTTGATTTTTCTTTGGTTTGTATTACTTTTCTTTTACCATTTTCTGATACCCATACTTAATTTTTCAAAAACGAAAAGTATTGAAGGAATAAATGGTTTTGTTATAGCAGATATCTTCATATTTCTTTAAGATATAGGGTCAACATAGATATGTGATGCACAAAGTTAGAATAGTACTTCATTTTCTGTTTCAAATCTTTTATAGTTATACTCAATCTTCAATGTTTGTCTAAAAATTTTGTTGCTTCTATCTATCAAATTAAGAAAATAACTTAATGTACCCCCATTCCCATCCCTTCATAGCAAGCCTCTATGGACTCCATCGATCCTCATAAGAAATGTAATAAATTGGGTCAACTACCCTTGCAAAAATACTGTTGAATCCCTATGCATCCTTGATAAATATCCAAACCTTCTAACAAAAATCCAAGCTATCACATGCCAACTAATATTTGATGACCTCCTCCCAGCCACACAATGCTTCTCATCCATGGGCACTCTCTAAGCAAGTGGATCTCCATGGGGCCCCAGTGAAGGGCATGCACCCAATTTCCAAGAGAATTTCGATTCTTAAGAGAAAATATTAAGCCGAAAGCCATTTTGAGGTCAAGCATAAACTGATCAATCTTTCAAAACTATGGAAATCCACCAAGGACTATCTCTTATGTACGGATCCATCTTGGATTATCCAAGGATTGAAAATACATCATGTACCTCAATTCTCATTTTGATAGTTTGAAAGTTCCTGATAAGAAAAACATCTAATATGATGCATATTGGTCTAGAAATAGTTAGGGATTTTATTTGCTATAGGTTATAGCAATTTTATTCTATGTTCATTTCACAATGAAATACTTTTGAGGAAGCCAATAATTTTGTTTTCCAACATGCAAGAGTGATTGTGAAATTTTTTTAATAGAAACACAAAGTGACTTTGGAGAACTAAGAATTCAAGATTTTTATGATTTTCATGTTGTATAATAATAAATTAAATTTCCAGTTAACTCTACTATCCTGGTAAAAATATATATAGAGTATAAGTGTTTTTTTTTTTCTATTAAAATCACATGAGAATGAGCTTTGTTGACGTGTTTTAAACCAATTCAAGACACGTTGACAAAGCTCATTCTCATGTGATTTTAACCGAATTTTTTTTCTTCTGAAAATCCTTATGGATCACAAAAGCCCGAATTCAGTTAGTATTAGTATTTTCTGAGGGGTTATGCCAATCTAAACATATTTATGATTGGAACATGAAAACTAGTTCTAAGTTACGGGAAAAGTACCTTATGGTCTCAAATCCTAAGTTATCTAAACCACCACCTTAGTGAAGACCACCTGTGACCTACAATCAGTACACCTATATAGATCTATATAGGCCTAGTTGTGTTTAACTCATTGAAAGAAACTTAACATGGTATTCTTCTTAACATTTTTCTTTAGATGGATGAATCTTGTGTATTGAAACTGATACTTCAATTCTTTTGTTTATTTTATAAATTTTTAGATATTTAAACATTTTTATGATTGTCTTATATTACCTTGATAACCTATGGCCTGCAAAATATTCATATGATATTCTATCTGGGTATTATGATTTTTTTTTGTAAATTCTTATTGTTGGTCACTTCTTGCAGAGCTTGGGTTTACTGGTGGAAAGTCAAAGGAAGTATATGGAAGAGGTGGCCATCTCCCTCTTCTACTATTTTACAAGAGGTAGAAAAACTAATCAAATATTTTGAAAGTAATAACCATGGGTGGAAATAATGTCTACGAGGTCAATATTCAACTGTGAATCAAGAAGATGGTGAAGAGAATCCAGACTTAGTAGACATTTATGAAAAAATTAAGCTGAAAAATAGGGTACTATATGGCTATCTTGAAATAGCTGAGGAATTGGAGAAACTTGAGGTTGGTACTAGAAAAAGGGCTTTAGTAAAATAAAAATAAAGATATAGATGCTACAAAATATGGTTTGGTCAAAGATGGAATTTATTTGATTTTAACATGAATGATATAATTACCTTCACAATGGTTTACTTAGCTGTCAAGATTAAATATAATTTTTGGTCATGTATGACATATTTTTTGGTTATGGTTTATAAGGTTTAATGATTCAAAATGGAAATATTGTAGCACAATGGTTTTTATCCATTCCAAGACATGGATGAGGCTGAGAACTAAATGCTGATTATATAGTTTAGAGAATGCATGCTGTCAATTCACGTGGTAAAAGGAACCATGTGATGAGAATATAAATCAATATGAGATCCAAAATTATCTATGGAAGGTAGTCTTAGAGAAAAAATAAACATTTTTGAAATGACTAATTGCGATGACAAGGGAAAAAGTTTAAAATTTGTACTAGTTAGCTTATCATAGGAAACCATGTTGGATTCAACTACTGTACTGAAGGATTAGGGATTATTTGTGAAATACTTATAGGTTTGTTATACTGAGTATAGTGTTCTATACTAAAATATTATAGGGTTGTTATTTCTCTTGGAAAGACATGTCATAAGGTGGAAAATAATACTAGATGGGGCTCAATAGATTTTCCACAACATATGTGATGATTTCTCGACATTTCTTAGCATCCACACCAACTTCAAGATTTTCACACTCATCTAGTCCATTACCACTCTCTAGCCCCCCTTTTGATTTGAAAAAAGTAGAATGTGGAAGAGCATGTAGCCTGCATCATGCATCCTCTCTTCCATAGTTGTTAAACATCACTAATAAAACTAATTTAGAACCAAGAATTCATTCAAGATTGGTTCAAAAAATGTATTCTTCTTTGAATTTTCAAAAGGATGAAAATTCAAAGGAAAATGTACTTTTCTCCATATTCTTTCTGAATGGAAGGTGGATAAAAATAGTTGTAGGTTTTCTATTTCTTTTCCTATTTTTAAGTGCTTCTTATTTAGGATATGGGTGGAAAAGCTCTTTCTGGGCCTTAGAGCCATCACGTTTCATAATAATTTTGTATTTTGGAAGCACATGTATCCAAATTCATGTGTATGAGTGGTCAGATGATAGTAGGAAGGTTTAAGAAAATTTTCCAGTGGTGGTGCATATAATATCTCGAGAATCTACTAAAATTTATGGTCATGAGAATGGCCTTGCATATCTTAGGGTGCAAATTGAACCTGAACTTGATAAATTTATGCACAATGAATATGGATTGATTGTTTCCATATAACCTCTTCTGAATTGGGAAGAGAAACATATTCCTTATTATGCACATAGAAATATTCATGTTTTTCTTCTGGCTACAACTGAGCTCTGCAAACTTCTAATTTATGATGCAAAGTGGATTTTCAAAAAGGCATGGGAAATATTGGTGTCACATCCATTTATTTCTCAGAGGAAATGGGTAAGAGTTATTAGTGGGGTAGAAGAGGCCTATTATGGATGGGTGACTCTTAATTACAACATGGATAAGATTGTTAATACACACATGCACACAAGTTTTGGTGCACTTGACTTAGGTGGTTCCTCAATGGAAGTTACCTTTAAACCCAGGGAAGAGACAAAAGGTGAATACAATGTGAAGTTAAATATTGGGTCAATGGAGCACCAAATTTATTCATATTCACTTCCAACTTATGGTTTGAATGATTCCTTTGAGAAGTCAATCATACTCCTACACATGAAGCTTTCAAAGAGGAGGCATGAAGAACTGCACTACTCCAAAAATAAAATGAATTGGAAGATAAAACAACTGTGTTTGAAAGTTGGCTACAAATAATCATATCATTGTCCTAAATGTTATCCACATCAAGCTCGAAGTTGTCAAAATGGTATGAGGATTACAAGGAAATAAATTTTTGTAACAAAGATTGAGTTGGTTAGTGACTCTGACAGGGAAGAATGCCAAGAAATAGCTAAATACACTGTTAATGTATCTTTATGGTCACATTCATCTGTAGCTACAAATTGTGAGAAATACCCTTGTGCCCTTAAAATTCACCATCCACCACCAGATGGTATGTTTTATGCACTGTCAGGATTCCTTTCTGTCTACAAATTTTATAATCTATCTTCTCTTGCTACCGATCATGAGATATTAGAGAAATGTGAGAATTTCTATTAAAAAACATGGAGATATGCTCAGAAAAGTGTAGTTCCACAATGATTTGTAGAAGAGTACTATTTTCATGCAACATATTTAGTATCACTCCTTATAGATGGGTTTCATTTAAAATATGAGAAAATAACTTTTGGATCTAGGAGAATAACATGGAGATTGGTTGTGGCTCTACTGGAAGCTACATAATATTTTTCAACCAATGAGAGTTTGAGAAACCAACACTAGCCTATTTGGAATCTTAAAATAGATGTAGTAACATGTACACATTTTCTCTTCATTCTTTTTTTTCTTTGTATATTTTTTGGCTCATGCATCCATAGGTTTATTCCACAATCATGGCCAAAATATCATTTTCCTCATTATGAGATCTACATCACAAACATTGGGGATGCCATAAAGGTTCCATGATCTTTATGTTATCCAATACAATATATCCTATTAGTAATAAGGGTTTTCTAGTTTAGTCAGGAAAATTCATTGTTTACAGTTTCTTGTATGCAACACTTGCATGTGAGCATATAGAACTTTTAGTCTGATAAATTTTATGGGTATTTGATCAGGAATAAAGGACTGCGCAGAGTAAATAAATTTTACTTTTTTTATTTATGGAAGCATATTAATTTGGATATATACATGTGATTTTTATATATTTTTCCCAATGTCATGCATACTAATTTGGGTATTTACATGAGATATTTACATATTTTTTCCCTTGTCATGCATATTAATTTTGTGAGTATACCATTTGAATAAGGGATTTTTGTATATTTTACCCCATGTCATGCATACTAATTTGGGTATTTACACAAGCTATTTACATAGTTTTCCCCATTTCATGCATATTAAATTGTTCTTTCTCTACAATATCCTATTAGTAATGCAGGTTTTGTGGTTTATTCAGGAAATTTCATTCTTTGCAGTAAGGATCAACACAATTTAAGAGGGTTGAATAAAAATAGATTCAAAATACTAGGGTAAGGCTGCTCACTAACCCTAGAAACTTGATTCAAGGCTTCCCAACAAGGATACGAGAAGGAACCAACTTTCTCCTTCATCAAATACTTGGATCAAGGGTTTGTTTAAAAGGGACAATGAAAATAAAACACTATACCCACTTTTTCAATACTTAATTACTATCATCCATAAACATAACTAAGAAGATGAAAGTCCATACTTATATTATCATGCATTCAACCAAAGTTTACCAATATCCATTAAAAAATGTTCAATCCACATAAACTAGTCCTCCTGAAGAGGTCGCTTATCTCATCCATTAATAACCAAATTTAAGAGAAAAGTAAAATTACAGAATTTTTTAGACTTGCTAAGGGATTTTGCCTCAGCCCTACCATGAGAAAATGACAGGAAGTGCCGCTTTATTTATAGGGAAAGAGACTCAACTTCCTTATACATTAAAAAATTATTTTTCTAAGTGAAATCCCCCTAATCTAGTTTATGGAGAGGGTAAAAAGCCTCATTCTTAGGTAAATAATCCTAAATAATACAATGTAGGGTCTTTCCAAGATAAGTGTACAATTTATTAAGGGCACTATCCCTCAAAGTAATGTGTCTCCTCAAATCGATGACAAAGGGGCTTCGCTGCAAAGCATCCAACCACCAAAGGACCTTCAAATGTCAATGCTTCACATACAATATTCAAACGATATTTTTCCAAGTGGAAAAATAAGGATCCAATATGGGAATCCTAACCTCTAAAGGCCACCAAAATTATCTCCTTTCTTCATAAGAAATGATTCCAAATATTTTCCCATGGGAGCATGTGGAAGAAAAAAAAGGGGGATTATTCAAACAAATATCCTTTAGTTCTAGTTTAAGACTGTCCAAAGGGCACCCCAAACACAACATAAATCAAATCCATCCAAAAATCATTTAAATTCAGCCAAGTTGAGTCTCCCTATTCAACTTAGATCACTTTTAAAACATCCACAGACAAAAGTTGGCTTAGGGATTAGTTTTAAGGTCATACCTCCTTAATTTATTTATGCTAATCATCAATCATATGATATATTAGGTCGAGAAATTCAATTAAATATGAATTTGTAAGGTAATCACCTCATTAATTATTTTGAGCATCCATATGAATGTGTATGCATACAATCACCAATCCTATTATTTCCCTTTATCTTTGGTCTTCCACGACACTACGTTTTAGAGCACCTCTATTTACAGTCCTAAACTATCACACCTTATGCCAATATTAAGCTGCAAGTGGCTTAAATATTTTGGAACTCGCATGTTATCAACAAATAATAATAGTGTTCAAGGATGGAAATTGAGATGCAATTTTCCAGTTTAACTTGCTCATATGCATCTGTCAACTGTTAGATGATATGTTGGCATACATTTCATCCATGGATTGTATTAATGGATTAGAGTTTTCCCATGTATAAACCAACTTTTATTTTAAAAACTATAGCTTCAATTGTGAAACCACCATCTTGTACATTAGCATGCAACATATTTTTTACCTGTTATACCAATAAATACTGAATCTTATGAAAAATATATTGATGTAAGAAATTTCTCCAATGGATGGAAGACTCGAAGCCTAAACTGAACCCAAGATCTTACATCTCCTTTCTAATTATCATGGTACCTACGTGCACACAATTTTTAGCAATATTTCCCCTTGATAATAGTGATGTCATTAAGAAATGATATACAACTCTAGCTAGGCTTCATATCTCCATCGGTACTACATGCATTGAAGAATTATGTGTATGTTGGGTATTAGGTGAGATGCCATGCTAAACCATGGCTCCTCATACATCATCATGTACTGTAAGTTCAAAACCAATATATCTTCCTTCCTTCCTATATGTTATGATAGGAATCCCCACATCATCCTTATATTTATTAAATGTTTGTGACAAAAAATCCATTGATTATGTCTTGCTGCTTCCAAATGCTTTGATCATTGTGAAAGAAATGATCAAAAACCTTTGCAAGGCCCTTGTAACATCTTCAAGATCCTCACAGTCACAATATGATGAACTCATTCTTGAAATGTATCTTCTCACGTCATTTCTCATATAATGGTATCATCTTTAGGGAACTCTTCACGCAAAGATACACAAATCCTCCATATGGCAGTTGTTGGAATCACAATTTCTGTTAGACCAAAACCCACAAGCTTTAGCCTTCACGACAATCACTAGAGTTAGGATCCATGAGAGGTGGTTAGTCCATGTCATGAAACACATGGGGAGCGTTGAACCCAATGTCCAACAATCTCCCCCCAACACGATCTGGGTGAGTTTCAAACTCGAGACCTGTTGCTCTGATGCCACTTGTTGGAATCACAATTTCCATTAGACCAAAACCCGTAGGCTTTAGCCTTCGCCACAATCGCTACAGTTAGGATCCATGAGAGGCGGTTAGTCCATGTTGCGAAACACACAGGGAGTGTTGAACCCAATGCCCAACATCAGTTACAAAGTAGGATTCTTACAAATATTGCAAGGAAAAAAATGGGTTTTCGCTTCAGGGATATTCTTTTAATACCCAATAGAATTGAGGTTACCGGTCTATAAAAAATAGATTCACCTATAAAATGATGGAAATGATTGATCCCTTTCAAAAATTTCTCAAGTGAACATTTTTGAATTCATAAATTGTAAAGTATTGTTGAGTGTTTATTCCTTAACATCTACCTATTATGCAACGTAAATAATGTTGCACAAACATTGACTACCAATTCCATATATTCCCAACCAATATTGGCAAATGTTTCATAAAATTTCTCAAATTGAAGGTGTTAATTTAACTCCCACAATGACTTTGTATACCTTGTCATTTAACTCCACCAAACTACAACTCGATTCCATTTGAAATAAAATTCCTTTTAAATTTTCTCACTTTTGATACATTATCCCACCTGTCATCTACAACCTAAATTCTTAATAGAAGTTCATAAAATTCAGAATTTCCAGGCTCTAAGTTGCAAAGGTGTTCCACTTTAACTCACCTGCTGAAAAAATGCAATGAATTCAAGATGCATAAAAAAGGACCTACACAATAGGATTATGTTACAATGTCATATTTCTTAATAAAGTCTTGCGTATATCTATAAAAATTTTCATGACCAAGATGATCAACTATGATAAAATATTTTTTCTGGCATGTTAGGGTCCTATAAATATAGGATTCATAATTTTGAATTGACTCTGTTAAAATCTTGAAATATTGTACATACCTTTTCTTTCTGCAAATGTATTCCCAAATTAAAAAATGAAAAGAGGGTATATTATAAAAGAACAATCAAAGGAAAAAAAGAAACAAATATCAAAAGAATATTAAATATGAACCCCATCAAAAATAGATCATGAAAGTGTTGCAAGTTTAAATGCCACTACTTTAGTTTATTTTTTGCCAATAAGATTGTGTGAAACTTGTCCTAAATGCCACAAATCCATGAGGGTCAAACAACTTAAACTTGACCTCTCATGCTTTAAATTTCATTTTTTTAGATAGAGAATAAAGATCTGTCAAAAAATGTAAACTTGACAAATCAATAGATAAGATAGAGAATAAATGAGGAGCTCAACAGTTTAATCTGAGCCCTCGGATGAAATAAGGTTAGACTTAGATATTTTTATGCTTTGGAAAGAAAAATGGATTTAGGGTTGAAAGCTTAAATGCACCTATGAAAATGAAGTAAAAAATGTTAGAAATAAAGATGGGTAGGTCGAAAGAAGTTGTGCAAGCATGTAATAAAGCATCAACGGGAAAAAATCACTAATTTCCCCTTCCCTACAATTATTCGGTATTCTAAACTATCAGTTAAAAAGGCTTAGAGAAGTTTTATGACTTTTGTTGGGACTGGACCCAAGGCTCAATGACTGATTGGTTAAACATACTGAATTCCATACATAAAACCCATATTCATCACATTTATCCTTCATTCATAATCATAGTCCCTTCATTCCTAAGTAAAAACCTATTTTACTTAGTAAAAGTGAAACCCTAAATAACTAATTTCATTTCCCTTTCAAAAATCATTCATAAACCCTCAAAATGCATTTATCCTAAGTTAAAGTGTGAAGTAATACCATAAAGATAAGCTATGCTTATTTGCACTTTACTTAGAGTTAAACATGTATTTTTATTCATACATTATCCCTTTTTCATACTTAATTCTAACTTATTTTATTAAATCCCTAATTACACCCTCCCATATAGCATTAAGTCCTTTTATTCTAAATAACCCTCAAAACCCTCTATTTTATGTTTTAAGCCAATTTTATAATAACCCATGTGACGAATTAAAACCCCGACCTTATTCCCATTTCTTTTAAACATATCTATATAAAAATACCCTGCCCCCTATAGTTATTAAACAAATGACAAATGTTTAAAAACTATATAATAAGACTCACGCAACGTTATTGGTTGAAACACTTGTTAAATGTTTTAATTAAAACACATATATGACTTTACCCCTCCTCCCATCATATAACCCAAGGTTTAACTTTATAAATTTATATTTATAAGGTTTGAAACCCATCCCGCCGTGTTAATAAACCCTGGACCCCACCTTTGAATGTTGTGCTACTCCTCAAAAAAATCTCAACCGTTTACATAGATCCTTCCCGATCCAATGATTGAAATCCCATATCGCAAATAAATTCACGCGATGATAACACTTTCATTTCCACACGAAATAGGTGGTTTTTGAATCCCCTCCTTCCTCCACGTGGCTCATTCCTACTAGATCGCATTAGATCCATTCCAGCTGCTTATCACCTCTAACGCATGCGATAGCCACTTGCAGTTTATATTCTTTGAAGCCCCAAAACCACCCATCCTATGATTTGACCACCATTAAATTCTTAACCAGCTTTAAACCAAAAACACTATAAAACTTCATAACGCGCATAGTTAAGCCCTTTCTTCATTATTTGTCCATTTTTAAACCATCTCTGACTGAAAATCAAGCATTGTACTTAATTTTTCACCCAAAGAACCAAAAATCCATTTCAACTATTGCTGATACCACTTCAAGCTCTTAGTTTAGTTCAAGAGACTTCAAAAACCATCAGAAAGCCTCTCCGATGCCTCAGAAACCTTTTCAAGACCAAATACCTGCAAAAAGAGGTATTATTCGAAGAAAATAACCTTCCCTTCATTTGAAAGAACCAAATTTCTGCCAATTCGAACCTTGTGAAGCCTATTTTTCCCACAGAAAGACCTCTATTTACCCCCAAAAGAACAAATTTGATGCGAAACCCTGATAAATTCAAATTTTTCTGAAGAATGTAACTTGTTTTAAGCAAAATTGAAGAAATTTAAGTATTGTAGACCTTTAGAAACCCTTTGAATGAAGAAAACCCTTTATAAATCCTAAAAACCCCTTTTTGTGCATAAATTAGAAGGCTTTAGGGCTGTTTTATCAAAGAAGTATGCAGTAAAACCTATGCAAAATGTTACATAGTGTTCCAAAAACCCTGAATTCTAACAGTTGTTTTTGAGAAATTGAGAGTCAATAACAACAAAAATGAAAACCTGCTATAGTTCAAACCCTTTTTCACAGTATTTTCCCATCATCGAAGCCATTATCCCTCCATGCAAACCTTTTTTTTATTAGCAATTATTTTGTTTTGCAGGTCATTAGAAAAAGGAGAATTTGGCTAAAACAATCTAAATACTAGTTAAAGATCTATTTTTCTCCAAAAGTTCACAAAGAAAATATTTTTAAATGATATTCCTTAACAAAAGATTCCAGGCAGCAGAACAGAAAGAAGTTGTTTATGGAGGGAGAGATAATTTTTCACAGTGAATGGTAAAAGTGAAATAAGAATTCACAATGACAGTGAAAAATAAACAATGAAAGAGCATCAGAGTTAAAGTGTATCAGATGAAAGTCACAGCAAAGGTTAAAACAAAGTTACAAAGCAGTCAAGGTAAAAAGTAAAATTAAATATAGAGGCAGTAATGGTTAAACAGAGATGAAAATACTTTCACCAACAATGAAATTTATCCAAAGTGAAAGTAAAAACAGTTAAAAGAACAAAAAGGTTAAAATATGAAAACAGAGCAAGAAGGGACATTTTTGAAAAATTTTCCTGTTTAAGTCATATTTTTGTAGAAAATATTTTGAACAATCCAAGATGAATTTTGCAAAAACTAAAGGAGTTTTATGTTCCTAATATGTCAAGCTACAAAAACCTCTCTCACTTTTCTAACAGCCATTATGGATTTGGAAATATTAAACAATATTTGAAAGCACTTTTTACAGAAAATTCCTGTTAAGTCATCATTTTGAATAGAAGATGTTGGCCAATCAGAAATGCATCTTACAAAACTGAAGGAAGTTTTAGTTCCTAAGAGACTTATATAAAAAATCCTATCTCAATTTTTGCACAGGTATTACAAAATGAGAGATACATGCACATATTTACAACCTATTTTTTTAGACTATGCAAACCTCTATTTTACACTTCTTTCGCAGATCCTATTGTGAACAGCTGAAGCAGAAGTTTAGGGAAATGAGAGAGTTTTATCTCAACAACATATTTATATACAATAACCTCTTTCAATTTTTACATATATATCTCGGATGGAGATATACAAAGGTATCATTGGACCCCAATTTTGCAGAATTTATGGAGCATAATGCACAAAGAAAGGAAACAGTTAGTGACTTGGAAGTCTCATCATCAACTAAGAGTTGATATCAAATTCAAATTCTCTTCTTTGTAAACATAAATCAATAATTATAGTGCCAAATAGATTCATTAGTTTTGAGTGGCCTTTTATTAAGTTCTATTTATGTAAAACAGTTTGAGATATTTGTAAACCAATCTTGATATTTTAGTTTAGAATTTGTATAAATACTTCATCCTTTGAAGTATTATTGGGGAATAAATTTCTGGAGATTTCTATAGTTATTTTTGTTGGACTTGAAGGCTTTTGTGATTCAAATTTCTAGTAGTAGACTAGATCAAACCAATTGGCATCATACTTCAAGATTCCTGTGATGAGCTATTTGGAGTGAAGTATTTATTTACTGGTCATTGTTATCTTTCTTTGTTACATGCATCCATCTATGTTTGTTATAAATTTGAATGAATTACTAGGATTATTACTACAGGATTTTTTAAAAGCATCATGTTTTTAACTAGTTACCATTTCTATGTTTTCCTCTGATTTCTAGTGTAGGGAACTCTTAATTGCTCCCTATCTCGTTTGACCTTTGCCTACTACTTCCTTTTCCAGATCAAAGGATTATTAATTTCCCTTTATCCTGATCATACCACCTCAAAAAAACAACTTTGAAAGATATTCAAGGGTTATCTATCTTTCCTTGAAAAAAATTGACTTTTTGGCCTTGATTCCAGTTCTGTTTTCTTGATTTTGACTCCTTAGCCCAATGGAAAAATAGATCTCCCACTATCCATACCTTCTAGTGATTTTTTCCCATCAAATCAATCAAAACCAAAACCAATTGCACAATCATAAATATCCTAATATTTTATAAAACAAAACAAAGTTAAATCTTATAGAGAGAGCCCTCTCTCAACCCTAGGAAGGCTAGATCCTAGAGTTTAAAAGTTGGTCTGTGGTTACCTATGGCGACTCAAATGGGGAAACTAACATTTTCTTCATAAATATTTTACAAGTTTAGAACTGATATATGATGGTGGACAGTGATCAGACACACAAAGGTTAAAATCATCCACCCGACGACTCCAAATCAATTTCACAATCAAGACTCCACTGGAGGAATGAACCTGAAAGAACAATATGGAAAGATCAGGATTTTAACTTGGATTTTAATCCAAGACATTAAGTTCTTTCTCATTAAGAAATATTTTCAATGTTTATTGTATTTTAGAGAAGATCTTAGATTAGTTTTTAATTATTTTCCTTTGAATATTGTAAGTACTAATTCTCTTAATCTCTTTGAGCAGCTTTCTTCTGAATCTAATGATGATCATTTTTCAATTAAAAAGTCTCAAACAATCAAGACTGATCTTACAATCCCTGTGTACATATTCCTGTACCATATAAAGTTTCAGATAGATATAAGCCCCTTATTTTACCTTGTATACTCCATGATTTTCCTAATAACTACTACAAACATCTTCCTAGATTTGAAGGAGAGAATGGTATCACTGCCCAAAAACATATTCAAGGTTTTGAAAATTATCTAGATTTATTTGAGATTGATGAAGATGATGTTAAAATCAAAATTTTTGCTCTTTTTTTCAAAATAGAATAAAGAGTTGGTTCAAAAATCTGCCTAATGCAAGCATCTCAAATTTCCAGCAGTTTCTCAAACTTTTTCTTGATAGATGGATAATCAAATTTAATCTTTTTGTGATCATAGAAGAATATAATTATTTAAAAAGACATCCAAATGAAACAATATAACAATTTTCTGACAGATTTAATCAATTTTATTATTCAATGCCAAAAAATATAAGACCTCCTCATTATTAAGCTCTCTTGCATTATCCAAGTGCCTTTGATCCAGAAATAGAATTTCAGTTAAGAGAAAGAGATCCAAAAACAATTTTATAGATGCAGAACATTGCAGTTGATGTAGAAGTTAATCGGCAAATCAGGCAGGAAAAATTGAAAGCAGAAGAATAAGAGAAGAACAACATTGCAGAGATAAAACTCAACCTTTTGGTAAGAAAACTAGATGAAATCATACAAAATATCACTATGAAAGATTAATTTTTTATTCAAGATCATCATGAAGAAATAGAAGACGTTGATAGCCATGAACAAATTCCTGCTAATTCCAATTATCATAGATCAGAAAATGGATTTACAAATCAATATGTGGAAGAGGAATCTGCTGATTTAATGTGCATGTTTGATGACAGTCCTTCTTTTGATGGTTTTCCTAAGTATGATCATTATGATGATATTTATGTTCTCGAAACTCAATATAACTTTACAGAGCAATCAAAAACTAGTTTTTGGGATGAGGAAACTCAGTTTCAACAGCCAGAATACAGTAATCAGCTAATGCAAATCAACTATGAGAGTGAGGAAGAAAAAGCACAAAATTTGGAAATAAGTGAAGGTTCTTCACCTACTTTTTTTGCTTCATTTTAGTTCATTAGAGACAACTTTGATGCCATCAATAATTAGCAGCCTTTAGGAATTATGAATGACAACAAAGAAGATAATAAAACTCTTGATTTGGATATTTCAGTTTCACAACTGAAGTTATCAGTTCCCATTGAAATACATGATCAAATAACACAGGATAATTCCATACCACTATGTTTGAATCATTTTAGATTTTAAAGGAAATGTGGTATAATATCATTAAAGAAAAGGATGAGCAACTTGTTGAAGTTTATGAAGTCCCATGGAATTCCATATCCAATAGATTGCAACCATCCTCACAAGTTTGTCATGATCTAATAACTGATATGTTGGATAATGAGTGCATTCAAAGTATTTCTCCATTAACTAATTATGAGTTTTAGAATCAAGATGATAAAGGTTTCAACATTCAAACATTACAATCAATAGGAATATCATCACAAAGTTTAACTGAAAGTTTGTAAGGAGATAAGATGAAAATAAAATTTCAGTTTCATGGCATGGAGGCCATTCAAAACAAATGTACAATTGTTTATATCAATTAAAAATTAGTGTATATATATTGGAAGATCCTTTTGTACAGTTTCTAGAGTCAACAAAGGAAATCAAGTATTTTCTTATCCTCTCATTTGTTGACAAGTTTCTAAGAGGTGACAGAATTATAGTTTTGATAATCAACAAGAACATGCAACAAAATATCTCAATGTATATAATGTTTAAATGGTTGCATTGGCTATTTCATTTCACCTAACCAGTAGTTGGACAACTGATTAGAGTAAAAAGGTGGGATTTCAACTTATTTTAGTTTTTAGTTTTCAGCTAGATTTGAAATAATTCATTAATATTTGAAGCCAAGGAAAATGCCCTAAGATATTGATGATTTAGTTGTTTGGTTTGAAGGTTGCAACACCATTTTAGCCTCATATCATATTTCAGTTTGCAGAAAAAGGTGAAAATTTAGTTCAAGAGTTTTCAGTCACAACATATGCATGTTTGGGATTGGCCCAATGGATCAGGCTACTAGTCGACGGTGTTCTTGAAATCTCACAAGGAGATTCCATCCCCATGTGAAGCCGCTGTTAGGGTCCTATAAATATAAGATTCATAATTTTGAATTGAATTTGTTAAAATCTTGAAATATTGTACATACCTTTGCTTTCTACAAATGTATTCCCAAATTAAAAAATGAAAAGGGGGTATTTCCTAAAAGAACAATCAAAGGAAAAAAAGAAACAAAGATCAAAAGAATATTAAATATGAACCCCATAAAAAATAGATCATGAAAGTTTTGCAAGTTTAAATGCCACTACTTTATTTTACTTTTTGCCAATAATATTGTGGGCAACTTGTCCTAAATGCCACAAATCCATGAGGGTCAAACATCTTAAACTTGACCTCTCATGATTTAAGTTTCATGTTGTTAGATAGAGAATAGGTGGTTTTTGAATCCTCTCCCTCCTCCACGTGGCTCATTCCTACTAAATCACATTCGATCCATTCCAAACCGCTTACCACCTCAAATGCGCGCGATAACCACTCACGGTTTCTATTCTTTGAAGCCACAAAACCACACATCGTATGATTTGACCACCATTAAATTCTTAACCAGCTTTAAACCAAAAACACTATAAAAATTCATAAGGTGCATAGTTAAGCCCTTTCTGCATTATCTGTCCATTTTTAAACCATATCCGACTGAAAATCAACTGTTGTACTTCATTTTTTCACCCAAAGAAATAGAAATCCATTTCAACTGTTGCTGAGACCTCTTCAAGCTCCCATTTTACTTCAAGAGACTTCAACAACCATCAGAAAGCCTCTCTGACGCCTTAGAAACCTTTTCAAGACCAAATACCTGCAAAAAGAGGTATTCTTCAAAGAAAATAACCTTCCTTTCATTTGAAAGAACCAAATTTCTGCCAATTCGAACCTTGTGAAGCCTATTTTTACCACAAAAATACCTCTATTTACCCCCAAAAGAAAAAATTTGACGCGAAACCCTAATAAATTTAAATTTTTCTGAAGACTGTAACTTGTTTTAAGAAAAATTGAAGAAATTTAAGTATTGCAGACCTTTAGAAACCCTTTGAATGAAGAAAACCCTTTATAAATGCTCAAAACCCATTTTTGTGCATAAATTAGAATGCTTTAGGGTTTTTTTATCAAAGAAGTATGCAGTAAAACATATGTGAAATGTTACACAGTGTTCCAAAAACCCTGAATTCTAATAGTTCTTTCTGCAAAAGTGAGAGCCAATAACAACAAAAATGAAAAGTTGCTACAGTTCAAACCATTTTTCACAACATTTTCCCATCATCAAAGCCATTATCCCTCCATGCAGACCTCTGTTTTATTAACAATTATTTTGTTTTGCAGGTCATTAGCAAAGGAGAATCTGGATAAAACAATCTAAATACTAGTTAAAGATCTGTTTTTCTACAAAAGTTCACAAAGAAAAGAATTTTAAATGATATTCCTTAACAAAAGATTCTAGACAGCAGAACAAAAATAAGTCACTTATGCAGAGAGAGATAAATTTTCACAGTGAATGGTAAAAGTGAAATAAGAATTCACAATGACAGTGAAAAATAAACAATCAAAGAGCATCAGAGTTAAAGTGTATCAGATGAAAGTCACAGTAAAGGTTAAAAAAAGTTACAAAGAAGTCAAGGTAAAAAGTAAAAGTAAATACAGAGGTAGTAATGGTTAAAAATAGATGAAAAAACTTTCACCAACAATGAAATTTGTCCAAAGAAAAAGTAAAAATAGTTAAAAAAACAAAAATGTTAAAAGATGAAAAGAGAGCAAGACGAGACTTTTTTGCAGAAATTTCATGTTTAAGTCATATTTTTGCAGAAAATATTGTGAACAATCCAAGATGAATTTTGAAAAACTAAAGGAGTTTTATGTTCCTAAGATGTCAACCTACAAAAAACTCTCTCACTTTTCTAACAACCATTATGGATTTGGAAATATTAAACAATATTTGAAAGCACTTTTTACAGAAAATTCTTGTTAAGTCATCATTTTGCAGAGAAGCTTTTGGCCAATCAGAAATACATCTTACAAAACTGAAGGAGGTATTTTCTCCTAAGAGACCATATACAAAAATATATCTCACTTTTTGCATAGGTATTACAGAATGAGAGATACATGCACATATTTACAGCCTTTTTTTCAGACTATGTAAAGCTCTATTTTACACATCATTTTGCAGTCCTATTGTGAACAGCTGGAGCAAAATTTTAGGGAACTGAGAGAGATTTATCTCAAAAACATATTTATATACAATAACCTCTTTCACTTTTTACATATCTATCTCGGATGGAGATATGCAAAGGTATCATTGGACCCCAATTTTGTAGAATTTCTGGAGCAGAATGCACAAAGAAAGGAAACAGTTAGTGACTTGGAAGCCTCATCATCAACTAAGAGTTGATATCAAATTATAATTCTCTTCTTTGTCACCATAAATACATAATTATAGTGCCAAATAGATTCATTATTTTTGAGTGTCCTTTTATTAAGTTCTATTTATGTAAAATAGTTTGAGATATTTGTAAACCAATCTTGATATTTTTCCAAGATATTTTAGTTTAGAATTTGTATAAATACTTCATCCTTTGAAGTATTATTGGGGAATAAATTGCTCTAGATTTCTACAGTTATTTTTTTTGAACTTGAAGGATTTTGTGATTCAAATTTAGAGTAGCAGACTAGATCAAACCAATTGGCATCATACTTCAGGATTCCTGTGATGAGCTATTTGGAGTGAAGTATTTCTTTACTTTTCATTGTTATATTTCTTTGTTACTTGCATCCATCTATGTTTGTTCTAAATTTGAATGAATTACTAGGATTATTACAACAGGATTTGTTAAGAGCACCCTGTTTTTAACTAGTTAGCATTTCTATGTTTTCCTCTAATTTCCAATGTAGGGAACCCTTAATTTCTCCCTCTCTCATTTGACCTCTGCCTACTACTTTCTTTTCCGGATCAAAGGATTCTTAATTTCCCTTTATCCTGACCATACCACCTCACAGAAACAACTTTCAAAGATCTTCAAGGGTTATCTATCTTTCCCTGAAAACATTTGACTTTTTTGCGTTGATCCCAATTCTGTTTGCTTGATTTTGACTCCTTAGCCCAATGGAAAAATAGATCTCCCACTATCCATCCCTTCTAGGGATTTTTTCCCACCAAATCAATCAAAACCAAAACCAATTGTACAATCATAACTAGCCTAATATTTTATAAAACAAAACAAGGTTAAATATTATAGAGAGAGCCCTCTCTGAACCATAGGAAGGCTAGATTATAGAGTTTAAAAGTTGGTCTATGGTTATCTTGGTGAGTTTCTCCGTTGAACCTGGAGAAATTACTAAGTGATAACATGGCATAACACTTGTGACTTATGCTGTAGCAATGTTTTTTTAGCTCTCTCCATGAGTCTTGGATGACTGCAAGTACATAAAAGTAAAATATATTAATTTGCTAAAAGAGAGAAATAAATATTTACATCCTTATACTTATCACAACAGATATAAATTCAACATCCAGTGTAAGAAACTCATAAATCCATGTAGATGTTAATCCAGGATTAGCACCAACTAAGTCAATACTCTGAATTAAATTAATTATTTGTTAGAAAGGAAAGAGGGAATTGTTGTTAACATTCTGAAATAAATTAAGAGCACAATAAAAATTTATCTGAAAAGGAGGCATATCCTTCAAACAAAAAATTAGCTATCTAGGTTGAAGTAGAAACACCTAGCTATAGATCTCCACAAAGGAGGTCCTTGAAGATTTTGAAATACATTAAGAGAACAATAAAAATGTACCTGAAAATAAGGCATATTATTAAAATACAAGATGATCTATCTAGGTTGACGCACAAACGCCTAACTATATAACAACACAAAGGAGACCATTCAAGTATTTCAAGTGGAGGGATGGAATATTGGGAGCAAAAGATTAAATTAATGAAACATATCAAAATTTTATGTTGAGCTTAACAGATTAAAATAATTGAAGGGTATGAATAGCCTATAATAATATTCCTATCATCAACCTTTGGAGAGATCATTTCACATAGAAATTAACCAGAGTCTATATGGTTTCTTAAAAAGTAACAAAATGGTGTTATAACAAGAAGATGTGTTGATGAAAGACAATTAATCAACCAGAAGAGCTTGAATGTTTGTTTATTAATTGCAGGGAAAATTTTAGGGGCCAATATTCGTAGGTGGGCTAATTTTTCATTCTGTTTCAAAAAAAATGATTTGCCCAAATTTTATATTACAACATTATTTTACCTTAAAAATTTCCAAATATTATATCAAATAATATAAAATCATTGGAAATCTAAATATTTCTACAAAAATATTGCCAAAATCTTTACAATTTGCATATTAGGGACTAGTAATATTCGCCAAGGTTTCTAAACTTTAATATAAACTTCCATCCTTAAAATTTTCCCTAATTAACTATAACCTACGTCCAAGTTCAAAATCGGTAAGAACTAGACTTTTCTCATGTCATATTGATTCTTTTCACCAACAAAAGAACGGTGCTTGATAGCCTGGGATGGGGGAGAGCCCCATGTGCAGGTCTGCCACTAATAAAATAAAGTTAAATAAAAATACCTGACATATTATTTATTTAAAGACTTCAACATAAAATAAAAATGAAATGAAATCATATTTATTTCAATTTCTATATTTAAATCTTAAGAAACTATAAAATAACACAAATCCATCTTATCCTTGGATCTATTAAACATCGATAGGGGTAAAGAAAGGCAAGGTGAAAACCTAAAAAATATTTTCTCACACTAATGGATATTGTTCGAACTAAAATTAGGGGATTGTAGCTAAACCTGTACAACTTGTTACAATAAAAAAATGGGATAATTCTATCTCCAGTACTCATATCTATCCATCTCTATCTCAAGATGGGCATGATGATGAAAACTTTGTTCACAAACCTCATGCTATAATATATCTACTTGGAACTACTTTACAAACTAATTAGACAACAAGATTCATAGATAGATCATACCTAATTTTTCAATAGGCCTCAAAGGAAGTAGCCAAACTCAGCGTGCAAGGATTGTAATCCCAATTCTTTGCTCCATTTATATTCTTGTTCGTGAATTTATTTCCCAAATTTTCTCCCTCCCATGACTTCCATAGAGCTTCAAGTTTGCTTAAATACACTTGCATAAGTGAGAGTTCTAACGTATGATTTTTTTACCCCTAGGTTAAGGGAAAATATTCCCTCACTATCTCTAATCGTTGTTCCTCCCATGGATTATGAATTCGTTGTTTCACTATTCTTCCCCTATATTTCTTCTCCATTTTTGCATTTTTCACCTTTTTTATTTTTTGCGCTTATCTTCTTCTTGTCAAATTTCTAAGGGCTTCTTGTGTTTCATTTCCCACTCCTAGCTCCTATATTGATATTCCAATACCGTAGTATACCTAGGGGATAATAGGGTACAAAGGGAGGTATCCAAGGAAATAATATGATGTAATAATATAAGAATGATAAATAATTGGGCCATAGTTAATAAATAAAGTGGTTAACCCACATTATGTAAGGGACCACATGTAGCTAGGGAATAAAGTGATGAGCCCATTGTATTGACATGGTATTGAGAGACCCATGGTAACCTCATGGTATTCCATAGTTAATAAATAAAGTGGTTAACCCACATTATGTAAGGGACCACATGTAGCTAGGGAATAAAGTGATGAGCCAATTGTATTGGATGTATGGTATTGAGAGACCCATGGTAACTACCCATGGTATTGCATGTATGAAACCTATATAGAGGCTAGAGACTCTCCATTGAGGGATGTCAAGGATTATGGTATTGGCTAGCATATGGCTTGTGGAGTGATCTCCTTCCTTAAGGAGTGAATGTATGGTGTTGCCCTACCTTAAGGGTTTTGATATTAATGAAGATCTGAAGTTTTATATTCAATGGTGTTATTTCTTGGGCATATTTTCCATTTCTATACATTTTCTTATCAGATCTACTACAAGTGGTATCAGAGCACTTTCTTGGGCAGAGTTTGGAGATTTGTTTTTTCATTTTTTGCAGGAAATTTTTGGGCGGCGAGTTTGTAGAGAAGATTTGGAAAATTTGGTGAAAAATTTTCAGAAATAAATATCAGATCTGGATTCCTTATCGAAAATTACCCAATTTCAAAAAAAAAATCAGTCGAATCGGAGTCCGGATGAGGGTGATATCGCTGATTTAAATTCAGCTATGTGGCAGAAATGTTTCTGACGGCAATTTCTGTACGGCGGCTCTCCTGACGTTTTAGTAGATTCTGGTGCAAAATTTCAGACAACCAATTATTTATCATTCTTATATTATTACATCATATTATTTCCTTGGATACCTCCCTTTGTACCCTATATTATCCCCCCTAGGTATACTACAAATACATGAGAAATATGTTTATATTCAATATGAGGTATATACATATTTTAGTCCTCGAGGGATTGTTGAGACAATAAGGCTCATAGCCATTACAAGAAATACTCATTATGAGTTCAACACAATGTCACATGTAGGATTTCTCCCTACCACCTGCATTAAACCTTATTGACTTTCCATAAGAAATATCTTTATATTCCATATAAGGAATATACTTTTTTTGGTTCTTGATGGATTGGTTAACAAGGCTTGAAGCCATCACAAGAAATACTCATTATGAAATTTGTTAGCCCTTTCCAAATCCTTTACTATTTAGTGAAAGATTTTCCAAGATCTTACAAGATTTTATAATTCAGTGAAAAAATCGCCATGATTTTACAAGATAATATAATTTGGTGAGAGATTCAAAAAAAGATTATATATACATATATTATATTATTGATAAAATAACCTTCCATTTTTCCTATGTATCATGAGATTAAACCATTTATTATACATATAAATTTAGGGGGGTTCCTAAAATTTTCCTTGGTCTTGACTAGACTTATTTTGCAAGAATTATCATCTCAAAATGGCATGGTGATTCTCAAGGGAGGCGATCATGGATAGGTTAGAAGAAGGAGTTTTTGAAGAACAAGAAAAATAGGAACCATCATGAAGGACATGAAGGAATTATGGACCAAGACAAAGAGGTGACAACTCATGTTGATTTGGAAGGCTCTGCCACTCACCTAGACCCTTTGGAGGGTGAAGATGAAGAAAAAATAGAGATCCACCATGAAGAATTAAAATTCATAGAAGACAGGAGAAGATCTTGGCATTCATGAAATGAAGTCTTATGTCACTGTCTCCAAGTCATTGCTTCTCAAAGTGTCATTTCAAATTCATATGTGTCAATGCATTTTTCCACATCACTTGTGGATGTAATTATATAAGTTTTTAAAAGTAAGAAAATGTAAAATATGTGGAAGCCTAAGAGTTCCTCATGGAATGTGAAAAGTCATTAGAAAATTATAAAGTCATGTAGAAACTGAAAGGGCACATAGGTATTCAAAAAGTCATAGTAGGAGCTCAAGAGTCATGAGGGAGGTCAAGAATCGCATGGAAGGTGGAAAGTGATCCAAGAGGCTCCAGGCACCCTTAGGAGACCAAGAGGGCTAATGATAGGTCAAAATTCAAGGTGGTCGAATTGCTGTCAAACCAGGTCTAGATTGATGTGCTCATCACCCTGATTCCAGTGGTGTGAATGGAACCCGAATCTGAGCTTGTATGAGAGAGATAAGACTCTTCAAAGTTTGAAAAGACAAGGAAAAAGTGGGGCCCATAGGGTGCCACATGGCATCCCAGTCAGTAAGTGGGACCCACACGTACATGGCAGCCTACTAAACTATCGACACATGGCATGGTTTCATTAGTCTCCTTGCACCTGTAAAAGAATATATATATATATATATATATATATA
Organism: Pinus albicaulis; assembly: GCA_034641835.2. NCBI lineage: Eukaryota > Viridiplantae > Streptophyta > Pinopsida > Pinales > Pinaceae > Pinus > Pinus albicaulis. The sequence continues at coordinate 558,039,429 of CM076576.1, read as the reverse complement.
TATATTAATTAAAAGTTCTCATATAAAACAAAACCCATATAAAAAAAATCATTTTTCAAACTAAATTATGATTTTTTTAATAAATATATAAAATTTAAATACTTATTATGGGCATAAATAAAAAATCAAAACAAATATGAAAAATCAAATTCATGGAAGAATATTTTGTATGGTTATTATGTAACCATATCCCAATGTAATACTCCACCATATTATTTGTGGCATGGAAGTATTAATGCGGGGGAACCAAACCACGTAACTGTATTACAATGAACCAACATTCAAAACATAACTGCACCCCATTTAAAATGCAACGAAGCCAATTTAAAACAACAACCAAATAACAGTTAAAAAAATATTGAAATGTTTATGTGCCAAGTTTAATGTGCTTCGAAACAAATCAAAACCAATGTTAAAATATGGAGAGGCAGGGTTTGCTCCCCTGACCTCTCCTCCAACAATTAAATTCAATTAGAACTAGGCCAATGGCCTCTTCATTGTTAACTCCACCCAACTTATTTATTTAAACCTGAACATTCTCCCATTTAACCATCGGTGGAGGCTGAGTAGAATAGAGGCAAGGGAGGACTAGCGGAGTAGATCTACGGAGAAACGTAGCAGAGCTGAGCACGAAATTCAAGAAAAATTTTATTTATTTATTGCAGGTAGAACCCTGAGCCATTTAGGGAGGTAGTGTAACTATGATCTGAGCCACATTTTCCGAGGGGCTAGAATTTCCCGGTGTCCAAATTGGAAAAATTTTATATGGATTTTACACCTCTTGGTGATGGAAATCTGATGGCGATGTCAGTTTCTACAACATAGGTCTTGATTGCTCGGCCATTTTATATATTGGGATGACAGTGTCAAAATTCATAGTGTGGACAATCGATTTCATGCCATTTGATGCCACAACTTCGATGGTGTATTCAGATCCAACAGTTGAGAAGCCTATTCTTCAGCCAACATAAGAGTTGAGGTATATGAAGTGTTTTTTCCATGTACTTCATTGATTATTGTTGTGATATGTTTTATGTAATGTCGATTCCAGCTTGATGTATGATGCAGAATCTTGATTTTTATGTCATGTGATATGTATTCATCATGGATGGTCAGTTATGTTCTGAGATCCCTTTATTACCTTGATGGTAGGATACTCTTTGTGACCATGTGTGAGGTTGTCATGCTGATAGGAGGTTTGTTTATGAGTGAGAGTCCCTTGTAGGGAATGTCTCGTGGAGAGAATTTGCCACTCATGTCGAGGGCACATTTACTTTTATGACAAGAAAACAATGTCCATGTATATCATCACATTTTCCAACACCAAATTAAGTGACCAACACCATCGAGACATTGATGCCTGGAGTTGTAGTCCACAATGGATGAACTCTGTTATTAAATGTCTTGTGTTTTTTTGTGTGATTGTTGACATGTTTCCCTCTTAATTATGTCTGCACATGTGTCCTTAATTTTTTGATAAAATGAAATTCTAATACATCACAGAAGTAAAATATCATGGGTAAATCCAGTAGCTGACATACCCAGATCAAGTGGTATCAGAGCGGTCTTCTTGTTGATGTGAATTGCAAGTGTGAACCATTTAACCCGCAACAATGGAGGATGCCAAAGACATGTACGAGGCCATGATAAGGATGCCCAAAATGATGGACATGTTGTATGAATATTATAAGGAACAAGAAGTAGATAACACTGAGTTGAAAATACTTCTACAAGAGGAGAAGGAGGAAAAGGAGCAACTGCAACTTCAATTTCAAGCCACAACCGAGGCATTAGAATAATTCAAGTGAAACTACTAGAGCCTTTAAGAAAAGGATGATAAATTAAGGAGGCTTCTCTAAGAAGAGAAAGCAGAGAGTGCAGCTTCTGCTACGAGCTGTAGAAGAGGCCTTGAAGAAGTTGAAGCACAAAAAAGGCTTGAAGCAACCATCATCACTTGTTTCTGCATCAACATATGAGGTAAAAAATGTTGATGTTTCTTCCATTCATATTCACATGCTATCATTTCTGTGGGAAATGTGGAGATACCCATTATAGGAACTGGCATGTGACTTCTCACCAATATGGGATATAAGGGAGGAGGACTTGGCATTAATGGCAAAGGCATGATTCAACCATTAGAGGCCATATAGAGACCTTGATAAGTAGGTTTTAGGTACACTAAAGGAAAATTCTCGAAGGTGTCAGAAGCTCCCAATTCATGGTTGAAACCATTGGGGAAAGAGATTGATGGGAACACTTCACCATCATCCTATGACAATGCACATAGTAGTGAAAGGGCCGAGGCAAGCTCTCATAACCATGATCACACCAGATACCACCAAGGAAGGTATAACAAGTATCAATATTCTCAAGTTAATTCTCATTATAATCATGTTGATAATCATGGGCAGAAGTCATGGCATAGAAAAACTTGTCATTTTTATGGTTTACATAACCATGTCATTGATGAGTGTTGTAAGAGAATAGCAACAGGAAAGAGGATGAGGCGTGAAATGCCTTCTCCACAACAAGAAAAAAAGAAGGTAAAGTAGGTATGGAGGATGAATAATCATTGTAGTAATTGCGATAGAAGTGTCCATTAGAGAGCCAAGTGTGGAGGCTCCATCCAGAGCAGTGCCTTAAGGACAAAGTGTCCATACATGAGCCAGTTGAAACAATTGTTCGACAAGAAAATGCATCATAGAGGGATGACCCATTCACTTTGATAAATGAGAGATGGTTTTTCTAGGTTTGGTAGTGTGTTTGGCCTTATTTTGTAAATCATATGTTGCAACTTAAAATGTAAAAGTGATAATGTGTTTTCCATCACTTTTTAAGCGACAATGATGTTTTGGCCTTGTATTGATAGTTGTGGTATGATTCCATTTAAGGTAAATCTGACCATAAAATATGTGTTATGGACTTGTGGAAAGTGTGGGGAATACTTGCGTCATATATTTGTCACTTAATTAAGCATGTAATTTTAAAAATATTGTACTATAGATTTTAAAGGGATGTAGGTGTCGGCTCATCGCTTATGGCTCTGAAAGAAAAAGATGAAGGAGAATAAATGGTGACCTTTCAGGACACTTGTGGCAAAGACAAGGTACAAAGTAGCTGTAGATTATGTTCATGATTTTGGTGGAACAAAAGCTCTTTAGTGTGGAGTATTGATCCAGGAGGCTCCAGACACCCTCAGGAGACCAAGAGGGTTGATAGGTCAAAATTCAAGGTGGTCGGATTTCTCTCGAACTAGGTTTAGATTGATGTGCTCGTTTCCATGATTCCAATGTCGTGAATGACACTTGAATATGAGCTCATATGAGAGAGATAGGACTCTTAAAATTTTGACAAGACAAGGAAAATTTGGGGCCCATGGGGTGCCACATGAAATCCCAATCAGTAGGTGGGACCCACACGTACATGGAAATCTACTAAATTGTCGACACATGGGGTGCTTTCATTAGTCTCCTTGCACTTGCAAAAGAAATATATATATATATATATATATATATATATAATAATTAAAAGTTCCCATATAAAATAAAACCCATATAAAAACAAAAATCGTTTTTCAAACTAAATTAAGATTTTTGTAATAAATATATAAAATTTAAATAGTTATTATGGGCATAAAGAAAAAATAAAAAAAAATATGAAAAATTAAAGTCATGATGGAACGAATGTATTTAAAAAGTATATTTTTTATGTTTATTATGTAACCATATCCCAACGTAATACTCCACCATATTATTTGTGGCATGGACGTATTAATGCGGGGGAACCAAACCATGTAACCGTATTACAACGAACCAATATTCAAAAAATAATTGTGCTCTGTTTAAAATGCAATGATGCCACTTTAAAACAACCAAATAACGGTTAAAAAAATATTGAAACAATTATGTGCCAAGTTTAAATTTTAATGTGCTCCAAAATAAATCAAAACCAGCGTTCAAATATGGAGAGGTGGGATTTCATCCCCTCACCTCTCCTCCAACAATTAACTTCAATTACCATTAGGCCAATGACCTCTTCATTGTTAACTCCATCCAACTTATTTATTTAAACCTATACATTCTCCCATTCGACGATCAGTGGAGGCCAAGTAGAATAGAGGCAAGGGAGGACCAACGGAGCAATGTAGCGGAGCTGAGCAGAAAATTCGAGACAATTTTTTTTTTTTTAATTGTAGGTGGAACCCTGAGCCATTCAGGGAGGTAGTGGAACCATGATCTAAGCCACATTTTCCGGGAGGCTATAATTTCCCGGTGTCCAAATTGGACAAGTTTTATATGGATTTTACACCTCTCGGTGACAAAAATCTGATGGCGATGCCGGTTTCTACAACATAGGTCTCGATTGTTCAACCATTTTCTAGATTGGGATGATAGTGTCGAAGTTCAGAGCATGGACAATCAATTTCATGCCATTCAATGCTACGACTTCGATGGTGTATTCATATCTAGTAGTTGAGAAGCCTATTCTTTAGCAAACATAAGAGTTGAGATTTTTTATGTCATGTCGATTCCTTCTTGATGTATGATGCAGGATGTTGATGTTTATGTCATGTGATATGTATTCATCATGGATGGTCATTTATGTTCTGAGATCCCTTTGTTGCCTTGAAGGCAGGATACTCTTTGTGACCATGTGTGAGGTTGTCATGCTGATAGGAGGTTTTTTTATGAGTGAGAGTCCCTTGTAGGGAATGTCTCGTGGAGAGACTTTGCCACTCATGTCAAGGGAACATTTACTTGTATGACAAGAAAACAACGTCCATGTACATCATCACATCTTCCAACACGATCGAGACATTGAAGCCCAGAGATGTAGTCCACACTGGATGAACTTTGTTATTAAATGTCTTGCATTTTATTGTGTGTTTGTTGACATGTTTCCCTCTTAATTATATCTGCACATGTTTCCTTAATGTTTTGATAAAAAAAAATTCTAATACATCACAGAAGTAAAATATTATGGGTAAATCTGGTAGCTGACGGACCTAGATAAAGTGGTATTAGAGCGGTCTTCTTGTTGATGTGAATTGCAAGTGTGAACCATTGAACATGAAAAAAAGGAGGATGTCAAAGAAATCTATGAGGCCATGATTAGGAAGTCCTAAATGATGTAAATTTTGTATGAATATTATAAGGAACAAGAAGCAGATAACCCTGAGTTGAAAACACTTCTACATGAGGAGAAGGAGGAGAAGGGGCGATTGCAACTTCAATTGCAAGCCACGACAGAGGCATTATAAGAATTCAAGTGAAACGACCAGAGCCTTAAAGAAAATGGTGCTAAATTAACGAGGCTTCTCCAAGAAGAGAAAGAAGATAAGCAGAGACTGCAGCTTCAGCTATGACCTGTAGAAGAGGCCTTGAAGGAGTTGAAGCACAACAAAGGCTTGAAGCGAAGAAAAGGTACAAAGCAGCTATAGATTATGTTCATGCTTTTGGTGGAACGAAAGCTCTTCAGTTGGGAGGATTGATCCAGGAGGCTCCAGACACCCTCAGGAGCCCAAGAGGGACGATGATAGGTCAAAATTCAAGGTGTTTAGATTTCTCTCAAACTAGGTTTAGGTTGATGTGCTAGTTTCCATGATTCCAACAGCCTGAATGACACTCAAATCCAAGCTCATATGAGAGAGATATGACTCTTCAAAGTTTGACAAGACAAGGAAAAAGTGGGGTCCATGGGGTGCCACATGATATCCTAGTTAGCAGGTGGGACCCACACATACATGGAATCCTACTAACTATCAACACATGGCGTGCTTTCATTAGTCTCCTTGCACCTGTAAAAAGATAATCTATATATATATATATATATATATATATATATATATATATATATATATATATAATAAAACTTGTATAAAAAAAAAAATCATTTTTCAAACTAAATTATGGTTTTTGTAATAAATATATATAATTTAAATAGTTATTATGGGCATAAACAAAAAATCAAAACAAATATGAAAAATCAAAGTCATGATGGAATGAATGTATTTAAAAAGAATATTTTGTATGGATATCATGTAACCATATCCCAACGTAATAGTCCACCATATTATTTGTGGCATGGACGTATTAATGCGAGGGAACCAAACCACGTAACCATATTACAACAAAACAACATTCAAAACATAACCACACCCCATTTAAAAGGCAACGATGCCATTTTAAAACAACAACCAAAGAATGGTTAAAAAAATATTGAAAAAATTATGTGCCAAAATTAATGGTTCCGAAATAAATCAAAACCAATGTTAAAATATGGAGAGGCGAGATTTTATCCCCCAACCTCTCCTCCAAGAATTAACTTCAATTACCACTAGGCCAACAACCTCTTCATTGTTAACTCCACCCAACTTATTTATTTAAACTTGAACATTCTCCCATTTGACAATCGGTGGAAGCTGAGTAGAATGGAGGCAAGGGAGGATGAGCAAAGTAGATTTGCAGAGCAACGTAGCAGAGCTAAGGAAGGAATTCAAGACATAATTTATTTTTTATTGCAGGTGGAACCCTGAGCCATTTAGGGAGGTAGTGGAACCATGATCTAAGCCACATTTCCTGAGGGGCAAGAGTTTCCCGTTGTCCAAATTGGACAAATTTTATATGGGTTTTACACCTCTCGGCAAGGGAAATCTGATGGTGATGTTAGTTTCTTCAGCAAAGTTCTCAATTTTTTGGGTATTTTCCAGATTGGGATGATGGTGTTGGAATTAAGAGTGTGGACATTTAGTTTGATGCCATTCGATGCCACGACTTCGATGGTGTATTCAGATATAGAAACTGAGAAACACATTCTTAATCCAACATTAGAGTTGAGGTATATGAAGTGTTGTTTCCATGTTCTTCATTGATTATTGTTGTGATATGTTTTATTTCATGTAGATTCCTGCTTGATGTATGATACTAAATCTTGATTTTTATGTCATGTGATATGTATTCATCATGGATGGTTATTTATGTTCTGAGATCCCTTTGTTACCTTGATGGCAATATACTCTTTGTTACCATGTGTGAGGTTGTCATGCTAATAGGAGGTTTTTTTATGAGTGAGAGTCCCTTGTATGGAACGTCTCATGGAGATAGTTTGCCACTCATGTCGAGGGAACATTTACTTGTATGAAAAGAAAACAATGTCCATGTACATCATCACATTTTCCAGCACCAAATGAAGCGGTCAACACCATTGAGACAACGAGGCCCAGAGACGTAGTCCACACTGGACGAACTCTGTTATTAAATGTCTTGTGTTTTGTTGTGTGATTGTTGAACTGTTTCCCTCTTAATTATATCTGCACATGTGTCCTTAATGTTTTGATAAAATGAAATTCTAATACATCACATAAGTAAAATATCATAAGTAAATCCGGTAGCTGACGGACCTAGATCATAAATTCACCTCATTTGTTATAAATAAATATTCATAGCTCAAGAGAAGGGAATATGGATTTTTCACCTTGAATTCTCTAGCTTGGCATTGGCGAGAAAATATTTCTTTGGAGGAGCAAGTTGTGACTTAATGTTCCACTATTAGGTTTAGTGTGGTAGAATTGTAATTATGCATCTTAGGACTTTCAATTAATATATGAATATCTCATAGCCATCACACTTTCATGCATATGTTGGGAATGATTGTAAGACTATTATTTCATTATTTGTGGTGTATGTTTATGTTAACATATACTAATGAAACTGAACTATTTCATTGGATTTGGTATGCATATTGTTGAATGTGCTTTGTTATTTTATTTTATCATCGTTGTTATCTTGTGAACTAATTTGTAGGTTAATCAATGATTCTTTCCATGCTCTTGTGTATTCTTTAGGATAATAATTTTAATTTTATCCTAGAGGCTCACTCTCTCTTTCTTTACCATGAAATTACCTTATATACATAATAGTTGTATGCCTCACAATGTCCACTTACTTTCTTGTTTCAAATATGGTTTGTACAATCTCTTATGTTGATAATTGCAGCCAAGAAAAAATCCTAAGATCACTGTAACCAACTTATTATTCAATTTTGTCTCCTACTCAAAATGGTGTGAGGGCTAATTGGGACTTCATACTGGGGAGACCCCTTTGTTGGCAACTTGTCTCAATTAAATTTTGGCGGCGAGGGTGGAACATCCATATCTAAGCATACATCTCAATTCCTTAAGTTTTTATTTTTATTTTCATGAAGTAGATGGTGAACATGTTTCTTGTAAATTATTCATTGTCAGTCTAGAAGGTCGAGTTGAGCTGTGGTGTCATACCTTACCAACTAATTCTATTCATTCTTTTGAAAAACTCTTCAAGGAGCTTCATCAATATTTGACAAGTATGACTGCCAATATTTTTATAAAAGGATTAATCATCTTAGAATGAAACTTGATGAATAAATATAATATTTTAGTGATAGATTTCTTCACTTATGTTATGAGTTTCCAGAAGAATATGAGGATTGGGATTTATTCAATGAAATTTTTTAGTATTTAGTTCATATTTCTTTCGAACCACTTGAATATGAATATTTTACAAGCCTCCCCAGTTTATCTCGGTCTAGGGGCACTTAAATTATCAAAGGAGGAGCCTACCACTTGTTTTTACTCTTCTCCTCCCTATTTCTCATTACTAAATAAATTTTTCCCTTATATTGATGATGAAGTTGGAAAATCTAAAAATAAAATTCCTGATCCAATTATGCCACCTTAAGTTTTACCCCATGGAAAATATATTATCCAGGAAAAATTTGAATGTTCTAATAAGTCCATGGAGCCTGAAGTGAATATTGATCCCTTGATTCCTTGAGATGACATTGATATGCATAATATAAATCTTGAATCATATTTGGTTGAAAGTAGTATTTCTTCAAGGAATACATATTATCCTCTATAGTCTACATTTCATGGTCCTTTGTTCCCTAATTTGCTTGACCAGTCCACTCCACCAATTGGTTCTTTATATATTCTTGATTCTCAATTTGTTGGGCCACATGGTGATTAGGTACAAAATGGTCATATTACATAGGCAGGGGGACACGAGTGTGGGTATTATTTTAATATTTCTTCTCTCTTTAAAAATCCTCCATGTCAAGATGATTTTCCTTCATTCCTGGTTGATTTTGAATCTAGTGATCCCGACAATCAATAAAATTAAATAAATATGTTTATCAATATAAAGCCTTGGGAAATTGTCATCTTGATAACAATTATCTCGCTAATGTACATGGAGAGGGATGCTCAGGTACATCGACCTATTTTTTGATTTCTAAAGAATGTTTCAATTTGAAAGGTTTAAATCAAGAATCTGGTATGGTCAAAGAATATTCTCTTATGGACACTTCTTCTTCAACTCACTATTCCTTGTGTCCTACTACTTGTAATGAATTAAATTGTGATGAAGATATACCATGATCTTCGAATTCAAAATCCAATGAGTTTAATTTTTAATTGACACGAGAAATTAAGGTCATCCACGATGAATAATAAAGTAATCAAATCATAAAGCATCCATCCCATGCCTTGCAAATTCCAGTATTGCATAAGGTAATTCTTTAGTTAAGGTTTTTGATGGAATTTATTCGATCTAGAAATCCTTAGATTCATAATCTAAAGAATCTTATGACTTGAGTAATATAGTTGTTGTAGTTGAAAAGTATGGTCAAACTAGTGATGTATATGAATACCATCTCAATAATAGTGATCCTCTTGAAATAACTGATAGTAGCTACCCACATGCAGCTTATGATCTGAATCAATACTCAAAATGTAATTTTTTAACATTTGATGGTTTTTGGACTTATCAGGGAGTTTAGGAACTTCAACTCTATTAATGTTTATGCCAAGTTATCAAAACCATGATGAGTTTCCCGAACTCGGTCAAATATGGATTTCCTTGCAAAACTATTTTATCTATATTATTTCAGTGGATGCAAACTTACTCTTGAAAGATTTCGAGTATTTCCAAGACATTTTTCTTAACTGTCAAGATTTAGTTTCTTTTCAAACAAAGAATTATCCTCTAGTTAATTCATCTTCATCCAAATCTATTGCATCAAACCCGAGATTTGAATCTATACCTTTCATGGATGTTCAAAATATGAAGCTGATCATTTTAATTTTTATGAAACATATTATCATCAACCAAATGAGTCACATCTGTCAAATTCTTTTGAGAATAATCAACTCCTGTTCCTTCTTGTGAATATTATGATGCTAATAATTTTCATTATGTTGCAAGCTATCCTCTTAAGTATTGATGAATGCTTAAGTTATTTGGTAAATAAAATTCCTTATTTTGATAAGTTAATTCCCAAGCTAATATTGATCCATTGTATCCTAACTGGTTTCCTGAATTTTCTATACTAGCATTCATTTTAATTCTTTTTGTTCCTTTTTTCCCAGTCTAGTGTGTAATCAAATACAATCATTGAAGAATCAATAATATTATTCTCTAATTGATACATATGATCACAACATTGGGTCAAGAAGATTCCATGAAACTAATCATTTTCCCACTGGTATATCTGATGATAGTTGTTTTACATCAATTGAGCTAGTTGAAACAATTTATTTTTATGGTTTATCATCTCACTGTTCAAATACTTGTCATGTAGTTGATGTGCTTTAGATTTTAGTGATGGTTATGTTAGGTTCTCACGATCTTGAAAAGGCTTATGAACATAATCATATCAAATTTGTCTCGCAAGATTATCTGTTTAGTATGATTGGGTCGTTGGAAAGTCAATCTTCTCAAGAATTTCAAAACTCTCGAAAGGATTGTTTTGAATCCCATGATAAAATTTATGATTGGATTGAAATATCTTACTTAGAAAGCTATGGCATTAATAATAAGTTTCAATCTTTCTTTATTTTTTCTAAGAATGAGAACATAGATGAATGTACATTCACAAGAATATTTCAAGGTTTGTATGAAGGTTGTTCTAATAAAAAATGTATGATTACAAGCTAGTTAAAGTTAATTATTATGGAACATCTTGATGCTGGTAGGAAATACATTAAATTTCTTTTGCAAGATATTAAAGTTGTTATTTTACTTTCTCACATCGTTTTATGTTGGTTTTAATCACTCACATATTTTTACTTGCAGGTCGGGAGCAACTTCTATGACTACATTGGAATTTTGACTTTACTTAGGCCTGGCCTTCTAGCTAGTTAGGTTATGAATATGTTTAGCCACATTATACTTAATACTTACTTCCACCCTAATTTTTATCTCCATTTAGTACTTTATTTTTTTCTTGGATTTGTATCACATGCTAATTTTTAGTTCAAATTTTAATTTTCTTTGTTCTTTTGACCTTGTTTTCATGTTTTCATGTCTTTTTCTTTACGTTTTGTTGATAAGACCATGCATGAAAACTTCTCTTGTTTGGCTTGAAAGAAAATGTGCCAAATATTTGAAAGGGTAATTGTAATGACGAACAATGATTGGATAATATGTGATCCCCTTCTTTGTTTGGGTTTACATATATTTAAGTTCAATAAAATTTTAATGGAAAATACAATTCATTCAAATGGAAAGCTATAGGAAAAATTGTGATGCTTGTATATATTTTAGGATATTCATTCCTTGACTCAGTATGATAATTGAATGGTGTTTTTCTTACCAATCTAATCAAGTAGATAAGGGAAAGGAGATAACTAAGATCGAGCATATTGATTTCAGAGGTATATAGTAGTCTATGAAGGAATAACCTCTCTTTCTCACAATATTTCAGGATCCCTCTACCACCCTAATGCAATAAATTCTAATAAATAATTAATCATATTAAAAAAATGGGGGGTGAAAGAAGATAAATACTCCCTGTAGAGAGAAGTGAAGAAAACAACTTTTCTCGGGTACTTAACAGACCTGCTAGCAGTGGAGAAACACTAGAGATGGAACTAATACTATGATCGTATTAAAATCACAAACATATACTATCCTCTTCCTGGACATAAACAATTGATATATGGTAATCCTTGTAAATGTGTTTAACCGAGAGAGGGGATACTACGAAAGAATATACTTATAATCGGGATAAATGGGGAAGCTAAGATGGCCCAAACGGTGAATCAATATTTTAAATAATAAGACTTTGTTCATAAAGGTATACCCAATCAAATAAGTGAGAGTTCATTCACTGTGTCTCCAAGTGTTGTTGTTGCAATGAACAACCACCAAACTTCTGCCTCTACTTGAATTTTGGAGCCTTATTGCGATCTTACGATCTATCGTTTCATGTTGATCATATTCACTTCATGATTGGTTGATGTTTTAAGCCTTATTCTGATATTTTAATTGTCCAAACAACTAGCTTTCACATGATTTTATTTCAATGCATTCAAAATCACACCTATTTCTTGCAAGACTTAGTAGTAATTGTTTACCTTTGTTGACAAGCATTCCACATTCCTTGAGGAAAATTATTGTGAAACCTCTAGAAATAAAGCATGCACAATCACTATTAAGAGTGATTGTGTAGTCCTTGGTAATAATAATTGTGCAACTCATAAACCCTGCACAACCCTTTCCAATAGTGCTTGCACAGTGGATAGGGGAAACACGCTGCACAATCCATGATCATAGTTAGTGTACAACATTATTTTACAGTCTCCCTCACTTAGTAGAAATTGTATCATCATTCTAGTAAATTTTCTCAATTGTCGCTTTTGCATGATTTTTCTTTTACAAGTGTCGCTTTCACTTTCCTTAATGTCATTGTTGCTTTCTTTCACTTTGGAAAATTTCACTTTTGTTTTCTATTCGCTTTGGCATGTGTTTCTTTCACTATTTTTTATCTTTTGCAAGTATTATTTTCACTTTTTTCTCACTATCACGAGTGTCACTTTCAGCTATAACAAAGTTACTGATCAAAGAGAATTATTACCTCAAAATGACAACTCTAGCCAAGAAACCCCCCCAAAAAATGAAAAAAAAACCCAAAAATGAACAGTGTGTATGTTAGAATGATGTGTTTTTATGGTAAGTTTTCAACATTTTTAAAAAATGGTAGTAAAAGCCAATTTTTTGTGAAAAAAAGACGAAAAAAACACCTTGAGAAAAAAGTGTTGATGCTAAAACAAAAAAAATATTTCTTTATTTATTTTTCTGGTTACAATTTCAACACTTTTTGGAAATGTCATTAAATATAAAATATCAGGGCTTTGAAAAACCTTAAAATTCCAACAATTTTTGGGCATGACGTTAAAGGTAAAATACGATTCCTCTTAAAAGCCTCAAAATTCCAACGATATCCATCCATGCTGTTAAAGATAAAATATCATGAATCTAAGAAAAACTAAAATTCTAATTGTTTTCAACCATAAAATTAAAGATAAAATATCATAACTCAGAAAAACCTTAAAATTTTGACTATTTCTCAACCATTGAATTAAAAACCTTAAGTTTTCAAAAGATTTCAAATATGGAATTATGGACAAATTATATGACTAAAGAAATTATTAAAAATGAACACCTAAATGAAAAAATCATTATTCCAAGAGAAATTTGTATTTTAAAGGATAAAAGTATAGCTCTTTTCAAATATTAGCCTAAGACAACTTATCCCATTAACAAAAACCTAAAAATCAACCATCAAAATGAAGTATGGGAGAGATGTCTAATGTTGTGCAGGGACCAATAATTGTTATAGTACTGGTCCCACCAACCCACCAAAAATTGACATATATGCAACCAATAATTAAACAAAAACAAATAAATTTAAGTCCAAATATATTTTAAATTATGTCCAAAATTTCTCAAGTCATTGACTGGGCCCATAATTTTCCATAAATAGTTTAATAAGTATTAGGAGTAAAAATCTATTGTCTCAACTAGAAAAATCATAAAATCATTTATCCTTCCAATATGGTTTATTGTAGAAGTACAAACTAGTAGTCACTTCAACCTCACTGATCATAACTGATGCTGTCTATCCCAAATAAATATCCATACCTGCACATAATAAAATTTAATGTATGTCAGTCATAACAGCTGTGTTATTCAACATTTAAACCCATTGTGTTGAATAAATGACGCCCACCCAATAAAAAAATTTAAACCCACTGTGTACAATAAATGGCATCCACCCAATAGTTTCAATAAATGACATTCAACGTATCATCTTTCCCATTAAAATAGATCAAATAACATGGATCAACAAAAAAAAATTCCCAGCTATTGGATCACATCAAATTCAATCCTAATCACACATGAAAAATGAATCCATTGCAATCCATGTCCATCATTGTCACCAATTAAATTAAACTACAAAAAACTATAAAAGAAGTTCAACCACTGCTGAAGTTGCATGTTTCACATTCAAACTATTCACCAGCCCTGGAGACAAACCAACACAGAAAACACCCCAAGAAATTTCACAGTATATTCTGGTTAGTTTTCCTAATTTTATATGAAAGTGAACTTTAATTTTACATAAATAATAGAAATAAATGTTGTTTAACATTAGCGATGTTCTGAGAGTTTAAATCGAGTGATGTGGGAGACATGATTTTTGTGTGAAAAGTAAAATACTAAAATGATATTTGTTGAAATTATATAGGCATTTTCAATGACATTGAAATTTTATGCTTTTTCAATAGATTTATAATGCAATGTACCTAAAAATGCTATTTAATAGGGAACGCACAATGTCTTGTATTTCGAAGGAAATAACAATTTCAGTTATTTAACTAGGAACACACAATGTCTTGTATTATGAAGGAAATACCAAATTTAGTATGAATATCATTATCAGGTCATACATCCTTCACATTACAGTGATTGCAGTAGCTCGAAAACTGAGGGGGATGCTCTCAAAAATAAATTTTTCATCTCATTCTAGTCCCTAGACTCTAACATTAGAATACCATCATATGGGTACAAATATTCATTCTTTTGAAAGATTAAGGAAGATATTCACCTTGATGAAAAATGATATATTTATTTCATCCAGAAAATATTGTAGTTGAATGTAGAGCTACAGACAACAAGGACCCAAAAGATATCCAGTTATATCATAGATTAGAAATTAAAGAGGCATCTGTGGGTGCAATGGAAAATAGTAGATTGACTGCATGTGAAAAGGATTCAAGAGAACAATGTCATAGATTAGAAATTAAAGAGGAATCTGTGGGTGCAATGGAAAATAGTAGATTGAATGCATGTGAAAAGTATTCAATAGAAAAATGTAATGAAATATTGCATGTGTCAAACTAGGATGATGTGTCACCATGTTATTTTAAGGAAATTTCTCATCATGGTGACCATCTAGAAAATTCTAGTTTGGTAAAGCACACTGATTTATCCCATACTCTAGTGAAAAAAAATATTATAGGATCAATGCAACATTATGTAGAGTATAAAATTGCAAATAAGGGTTGACCAATTTGGTAAGCATGCTTCTTCCAATTCACAAAATAATATAGATACAACTTTTGTCCTATCCCTACGTTGGATCCCTCATATCATATTAAATCCTCTATATTTGAGATACATTGCAGTTCAACAACTACAAGGGGAATCAATATTAGAATTATTTAAGTGAAAACATTACCTAGTGTCGTTGCAATGTCCATCGTTGTGATTTCTTCCCAATAGGTGCATCCTTATAAGCGGAAAAATAAGTGATCCTCCAGAGCCTAGAATGCAGTGGGTTTTATGGTGAATGGAACTACAAAGTAGAAATATGAAAAGGGGTTTGGACACATTTGAGGGAAAATTATATTTCTAAATGCTTTTCTGCATGTGAGCCATATTCTTTTCACTTCAATTTTTTTACTATGCACGATCAACTGGTTGTCTTGACATTTTTTCCCATAATGTGTTGAAATATTTTTAATATTTTTTCATTATATAACTAACAAAACTTAAAGGACCATGACTATTGCTTTAGGTAAGACCTTCCAAGAGCTAAAAAAACATATGTGTGGCTTCCTAGATACTCACGCAGTTAAGTGCTCTCTGCACCTAAAATGTAAACACATTGCCCTATGATACGAACCTCTCAAGATGGCTATGTTCGGATATGACACACACTTCGTGTAGTTCTGTTTAGCTGTGAGTCTGGGGGGACTTCTTGCGGGGGGGGGGGGGGGGGGACATTGGAACAACCAATGGTTAATATTGTCTTACTGTCCCTGATGGATGTGGCCTTAGGTATGTCAACACGAGAACTGGTAATCCCTATTACGGACTGATAAGCTGAACCCTAGTTGTCTCAAAGAAGTTCAATAGTGCTCCTTTGGCTTCTTATAAACAAGAGTCTATAAGAGGTTAGGTTTGAACGACCAAACATTTCTTGTGCGGATCTGAGCATTTGAACCTGCCTGGTACTGAGCGGTTAGATGTGAGATGCGGGAGGAGGGATCACCGAGAGAAAGGAGAGATAGACTAGTGAACGACCTTTCTTTATGGATGGCATTTCTTGGATGGGATTCGCATGAAACTGAATTAGTATTATGCGAGGAAATGCCGAAGGCATGACATTGAATACATGTTGCCAGGTTATTGGGACTCTTGCTGAACATTTGATAAACCGCAAGCTTTCAGCAGTATCAATTCATGTGAGCTAACTATTTGGGTCACAATATCTGTGCAGATGCCATTTATTTTGATATCATGAAATAAACGATAATGAGTCTCATTGGATACAATTTCCAGTACAGTTTTTAGGTGGTTTAACATAGTTCTGTTTTATAATGAAGTAAACGACGATTTTTAAGGAATTAGAACCATCCAGGAATAGTATGTTTTCTAACAAAAATATTCTGTGGGAACTGGATAAAACCTTTATATAAAGCTGAAATTGTTTGATAGCAGAAGCTATATTAATGAGAACAACTTTGGAAGGAAATGCCCATTAAAAGGCACCAAGTTACGGTGCAGGTAAACGTACACGTGGCTTATATATGAGCAACACCATTACTCAGGAAGGTATCACTATGGGCAATTAAAGATGAAAAGAATGTCTATGGTGTTTACATACATACTTTATATTAAACAGAATGACAGTTTCAAGGGTTTTAGCGAACCATATGAACTTATTGAAGAAATGGGTTGGCTTATAATGGAAAGGGTTAATGTTAAGATGACTAATAATTATTAATTCATTATTACTTAGGAGAAACGTGATAAGTCCCCAGTACAATATTTGGCTTCAGTTTAGGCGATTCATGGCAAACAACTCCCAAATCCTGGTGTACTGAAATTGCCAAACAGTTTGGATAATATTTTAGGCAGTCTCAAACTATATTAATAAGGGGTTAATATGAACTGGGTTGAAGGGGATGGAGTGGAAGAAGAAAAAATATATTTCTAACAGCCCCTTGCAGTGATCCAGAATCAGAAAGAGTAAGAACTGCTCCCTCTTTTATTAGTCACGGCAAAACTTCATTTGTTTCTTTATTAGTTTTAGTTGTTATTCCGTTTGTGATTAACTAATATTCTTAAAGCTCATCCCCTGAACTTTTCATAAATGGCAGAATCCCAAATATATTAATGTACAGGAAATTCTGCTGGATAAAATAATCGGAGATCGAAGGTCTGTTTTTCAGAGCATCGAAGAAGCACACAAACAAATATATAAGAAATTCAGTTTAAAAGGAAATCCACAGACATTGGTGATTTTGGATGATGTTTGGTCAAAATCAGATGTGGAACAGTTGTTGTTTGAAGCAAAGGGTTGCAAAATGGTTATCACAACTAGGAAGGATCTCGCTATTCCACATACAGACAACAGTTACATGTATAACATGCCCATGTTGCAGAACGCTGATGCCCTGTCTCATTTCTGTTTTTGGGCCTTTGGACAACCTTCGATTCCAACAAAAAATGAAGAAGTTGTTGTTAAATAGGTATGAATATGACATACTATTCAAAATATCATGCCCTAGCTTCTTGTTTCTCTATCCTGCTCGAATGCTTTGCATCCTGTTATATAGTGTTCAAACTCAGATTGATTTTATGTCCCTTTGATAGATAAATGTTTTATAGGTCTAAAATCAGAGAGTTAACAACTCCAGAAATTTTTTTAATGCTCTATATTTCTACAGAAGATTAACATGTTTAACTGCTAAAATATTTGTCGGTTGAAGCAGTCTGTATGGGTTTACCACTTGGCCTCAAGGTGATTTGAAGATATTTGTGCAATGAGCCACAACAAGTTTGGGAAAAGGCTAAGAAGAAACTTTCAAGAGCAGAATCTATATCGAAACATCACAGAGAGGATATGCTCCATTGCTTGGAAACAAGTATTGATGTCCTTGATGATGAAACAAAGGACTTATTTTTGGACTTGGGGGAATTTCCCAAGGGTAGAAAGATCCGTGTAGATTCATTGTTGGATATTTGGGTATATGCTCATGGAATGGATAGGAAAGATGCTTTTGTGGTCTTGTTAGAACTTGCAAGTCGAAATCTCCTAAATCTCACAAGAGATTCAAGGGGAGGAACTTGCTTAGATTTGTTGTCTTCAATAAATTTGCTGATTTTTTTTTTCTTCTCATTATTCATATTGTATCTCAACTTAATTTTAAAGTCTTTTATGAGCACCATCTTTGCAAAAATGTTGAGGGAAAAAAAATCATAAATCAAGAAGGTAAGATAAATCAATGTGTTAGCTGGTAAAGATAAAGGTGTTTTTCAGATCACTACCTTTGGTTAATACAAGTTTTGATGTATCAAGAGTCTAGGCATCTCATTTGATTGTGCTAGTGAGCTTTTATTTACTCAACATGATGTGATTCATGATTCAGCCTTCCGTCGGGCTAGCCAGGATAGTGTCGTTCATAAGAGGCTTTTCATTCCTACTAAAGAGGATGATATTCCCACAAACTGGTTGGCACTAGAGCATACATATCAGGTTCAATTTGTTTCAATTCATACAGGTCATCCTTGAAACTTTTTTTCTTTTCCTTGCATAAGCATGGAATAATTATTTGTTCAATTTACTAATTTTTCAAATTTAATAAGGAAGCATTTTTATCAGCATAGCATCTTAGCTTTTTGACTTTTGTATTTATGGGAAATTACTATAGGTTCAATGGAAGAAAAAGATTGGTCTCAAATAGATTTTTCTGAGGTGAAAGCTCTGGCTTTGTTATTTGATGCAAGTCAATACTATATTCCAACATTTTTACATACCATGCCAAAACTTCAGGTTCTTATCATGTACAATTACAATTCAAAGTGTGCAGTACTTAAAGGCCTGTCAATACTTTTGTTAGTTACCTAGCTTAAGTCTTTATTCCTTGAGAATTTGATACTACCTCCTCTTTGCGAGTACTGTAGATCCTGGGAGAACTTAGAAAAATTCTCTGTATGCCTTTGTGAGGACTTGGGAAATATGAATCTATTTGATAAGGGGCAAGTCCTAGAGTTTCCTAAGTTTTTAGAAATTATAGTGATTTGGAGGAATTTCCAGCAAACATATGCAGTTTAATTTTCGTGGAAAGGTTGTTTTTCATGGATTTTCATCTTATCCAAAATTTACCTGATGACTTGGGAAATTTAATGTCACTTAGGTTGCTGAGATTGTCTGCAAGTCCAAGCTTTTCAATGCTTCCTCCTTCCATTTTTAGACATCAGCAACTAGAATTTCTTGATATTTCACTATGTAGCTCTTTGAAGGAACATCCCGTAGAATTTAATCAACTATCAAACCTAAAGGTTTTGGACATGAGAGAGTGCTCTGGACTCAATTTAAGACTAGTGTTTTTGCATAAGAATTATGGCTAATATTCTATAGAATTTATGAATAATAAGAGGCCACTTGGGGCAAGATCTGTGATTTCTATTGTAGACAGTGAGATTGATTATTAGACACTTCAAAAATTTACTGTATAACTGAAAATTACATGCTATCTGTCTATTTGTGAGAGAATTGGAAATTTAATATTTTGTAACTTGGTCAGGTAGTGGCTGTGAAATAACTCACATGTATATGTATAAAACTGGCATTGGAAAAAATGAGTGAAAAATAATGTTTTATATGTATTTTTGCTTCATGCAATTTTGTTTTTACAAATTTGTATAATTACTTCTTTTTCCATACTAATATATGTATTGTATGCCATCATATGCAAGCAAAGCAGAACATTATTTGTTTTTTTGTCAATGTCTTTGGAACATAAGATAAAATTCCTTTTGTTTTGGGTCAACTATGTGGATGTCAAAGACACTTAGATATTTGATGCTCATCAAATAATGGCTTAACATTCATGATATAGGAGAGGTTCATATGAAAAAAATGCTCTAAATTTGATTGATTATTGGTTGTATTTAAGAGAAATGTTCTACACTAGCATGCTTTCTAAAATTCATTTATATTTTCTCCACACATACAACTTCAGGAAACTACACAATCTTCATATGGAGAAATTGATGTCGAATTTCAAATAACGAAAGACAATTTGGAGGCCATGTTGAGATATATGTACTACATAAGGGACCAACTATCTAACATTGTAAGTAGATCCAATTATATATTGTGATAAATTTCATAAGTTAGAACATAATTATTAATATTTGTACAGTGTAGTTTTTATTGGTCTCATTAACTAGTTGATCGAATTGTTAATTTGAATCTACTCCATAGTTTTATGAGACTTGCCATATTAGGTCTACTTCTACGTGAACTTTTTACAAGACTACTATGTAATGCAATTGCACGTGTTTTTTTTCATGGTGCAACTTCAAGTGGGTAGGCATTGAGGAAGGGCCAACAATAATGTATTTGAATATAGAAAAATCATTAAATGTATTTGGTTTGGATTTTGAGACATGAAAAGTGAGAATTAATTACTTAATGAATATTTCAGTGAGTGGGTGGGAAAAAAATTCAATATGAATGGTTAAAAGAGGGAAAGGTATAGCAATGGTGAAGGGCACAAATCGGTAAAGTAGAAAATTCTAATTGTAATATGTAATCACATTGTTCTACTCTTCATACAAGATGGCCTAGAAATAAGTAGTGATGATTTATTCTTGTTTGAGTAGGCCTCTCTATTGTTATTCTTACCCATGAAACACGAGCATGAAGGAGAGGCTGGTTATTTATGGTAGTTAGCCTGAATTGCATGCTCAATATTTTATAAAAAATCCATGATTAAGTCTGGGATGTTTTGTGTAGTTTATAGCTACCATGCCATATCCTCATCACCATCTCCTAGCTAATCTAAGATAGCTTATACATAATTCCACTTCACCATATATGTATGTATGGGTAAAAGGTTTTGCATCTAACCATTCCATCTTTATTATGTATTAAAATATATGAATATGAGCTATCTTGTATGTAGACTTGTACATTTATTAATCTTTTAGTATTAGGTCTCATGGTTACTGATTTAAATAATTATAATAGGCCACTTTCATAAGCTCATAGTCTATATTAATGTTCTAGTATTAGGTCTCATGGTTTCTTATTTCAATAATTGTAAAAGGCCACTTTCATGTAACAAGGGAGCAATTGTTGTAGTGGTAGTCCCTGCTGGTAGAGAGAAGAAGCATAAAGATGAAATTGCAAGGCTGAAAAAAATAATATGTAAACAAAACATTTGGAAAAATTATAACTGAATTTTATAATTAAAAATGATAACATTTGGAAAAAATGTTACTGAAGGCAGTGTTCCAAAGAATGTCACTGAATTATCCTCTATCTAGTCCTCATTAGATGAATTACCTGGCCAAAATACTGGGATGAGTCATGTATTTTGCAGTGCAAAATGTTATAGCTCATCAATATCTGCTGTACAAATTCATAATGAAATGAATTTATGAATATATGATTTGTCTCATTGAAATTATCTGAGTATCCTTGAAGGTATTTTCATTTATTCTCACCTCTACTTTCCTTGGTTTTGAAGACATCTCATCTCACTCTCAAGCTTTTATGTGAGAGATATTGTTGATACCTTGCCAGCCCTAATTGGCCCATGAACAGAAAACATGTCACAAGAAGGATTTGACTTTGGGTGGGGAGGATAACAAATTTTCCTCTTAACCATGCAAGCTAAACCTAATTGACATAATACTTGCATAATAGTTGATAAATTATATCTAGTTTTTTAGCAGTTGATTACTATGAGAATTATATTTTTGTAAATCTAGTAGTTGGGGACGAGAACCCGGGAAGGGTTCGATAACCCCACCCCTAGTTTTGCAAACCTGTTCAACATAGTTTATAAGCTATAACTATTTTTTTAGCAATTGATTACTATGAGAATTAAATTGTTGTAAATCGAAAGGAATTATTTCATTAATTGCACTTTTTTGGGTTACAAGTGATATTTTTAGCTTCTTTACAGGTGGTTCTAGACGTTTCAAATGCACACCCTAAAGATACTGAAGCACTGCCTGGGGGTGTGGATGGTATGACAAAACTAGCTTATTTGCATGGACCGAGAGTTCTACACAAAAGTCAACTAGATATGAACTTGATGAAATTTATGTAAGAGTTTTAGTTTCTTGAAAGTGACTACTCTATTGAGCATTGTCTTTGAAAATTTTGAGTGGTTTGATTTTTTTCACAATAATTGGCTAAGTTATATTGATAATAAAGTTCTGCAGAATTTGTCAACTAGATATAAACTTGATGAAATTTATGTGAGTGTTTTAGTTTCTTGAATGCAACTACTTTATTGAGCATCGTGTTTAAAATTTTTGGGTGCTTTGCTGAGACTTATTTTTTTAACAATAATTGGGTAACTTATATTGATAAGAAAAATACAGCTACAACTACAGTAGATGTTACATCACTATATTATTAAAAAAAAAATTCCAGCTAACTATTCTACAAGACATATTCAATTTGACTACAAGCCCAAAAAATGAATTGTCTTGATCCTTATACAAATTTTCCTAGTGTTCCTTAATACTGTAAACCCTAAAATATATCCCTAACTTTATAACTATTTTGTAATACAAAAACTAATAAAGAGCATAACGACTCGCAATATCCTCCAGAAATTTGGTTGTTGGTTCACTTTCTTGGTTCATAGTTGCCACCTCCTTGTCAAATTGGTTGATAGTCTCTTCTCCCTTGAATTCTTACCTGGATGAGTAGGTTTCAATCCTTTCGTTAATGGACTGGTCACATTTATGCAGATTCAGAGTCAAATTCCAAAGGACAACACACTCGGTTTCTACATATGCTAATTGCTTCTTCAATTCCAACATTTGGTTGCTGGTTCACTTTCTTGGTTCATATTTGCCACCTCGTTGTCAAATTGGTTGTTAGTCTCTTCTCCTTCGAATTCTCCCCTGGATGAGTAGTTTTCTATCCTTTCGTTAATGGATTGGTCACCTTTATGCAGATTCAGAGTCAAATTCCAAAGGAGAACACACTCGACTTCTACATCTGCTAATTGCTTCTTCAATTCCAACAACAGCCCCATATATTCTAACAATTTTGAAATGCACGAAAAAATAACAAAGAGCATAATGATTAGCATCACCTGTGCTTGTTGTTTTCAGTTTCCTGGTTCATAGTTTAGATCTCCTTATCAAATTGGTTCATAGTTTAGATCTCCTTGAAATTTCCTCTAGATGAGTAGGAAAATGAAATATTGTTTAGAATGGTCTAGATTGTCTCCAAGATTAGGTTGGGAAGCTTAAGATCATGTCAGCCTAGAGAGGCACTTGTAGCCCCAGTGAAGGCTATATATTAGAGGACTTCAACCTCCTCTATGAGAGAATGGAACAACACATCTCATATATAGATTTGCGGTCAATAAAAGAAGTGTGAGGTTCTTAGAAGATTTTCTTGATATCATATGATTGAAAGTGAATGACGACAACATAGATATTAATGATATATGATAGTGTCTCTTATGGTTAAATATTGACATTTCACTATAGTAGGAAGGTTGGAGCGGATGTGATAGTGGTAGCAACAAAAGCAGTGGTTGTAGACATTAATTTTAGTAGCGATGGTAGCTATAAAAAATGGGAGTAGTAGTAGTAGCAGTTTCAGCTAGAGTGGAAAAAGTTAAAGGGATAGGTGGTAATGAGAGTGAAAAACAATGGGAATCAATGACAAATAGTGGCAGGAGTGGAAGAAGTGGATGTAACGTACAATTTGACCCCAACAGAATCCTGTTTTTGGCTAAACATTTCGACCAATCTACTAGAAATATTATCTATGTTACAAATGGGAAAGTTTTCTTAGAGATATTTGAAGAAGTATAGCTAAAATGTCGAAATTACCCGTTTCTGAAAAGAATATTATTGATAAGGAATTAAAATATACATTTCTACTAGTAAATAGATTATAAATTGGACAAATGCACTACTACCTATTTACCATGGTGATTTCTCCATAGAATGATGAATTTTGTCTTTTGTAATTGAGAATTTATTCTCCCAAAACTAGAGATAGAGATATAGGTTAATTTCAAGAAAATCTGGAAAGAGGTTCGAAGAAGGGATCTATAGAAATGACAGGTAGGATGGAATTGAATGACCTTAGCAGGTCATTTTATTTTCATGGAAATATGGTTTTTTTTATAATGCAACAATATGACTTATTATTTTTGCACCACCAACAGAAATAAGGGCAACATCTCTGTGCCTTTTCATTTGTAGGTTTTTTGGCATATTTTAAATTTTAATAGTATTTTTCTATGACAAACATATTTTTATTTCCAATTCCAAATGATGAAGAGAAGTCCTTTAAACAGTGAGAAATGGAATGCTAACAAGCATGGAGTTACATTTAAGCCCTAATATTTTCCAACCCAAAATCAAAATCAGGAGCACTTCAAATAACTGATCTGAGAGGTGGCATGCAGTTTTCACAAAGGCCTAAGGTATTTCTCTTTGTGTGTTATAAACAATAAAAGAGAATTACTCTATGGCTTCAATTTGTAGTAATGAATACTTCAGTTTCATAGGTATGGGATAAAATGATTTCCATTAGTCACTACGGAATGTACACAATTGTAAGTTGTGTTTTGACATGAATTCAGGAAAGTAACATTGAATCTGAAAACCCCAAATGGACTTAAATGTTAAAGATACAGAGTTTGTAGTATGATACAGAGTTAGGAATATCTAGGTTATTTTTTCCTATGTCATGACATGGTATCTGAGCTCTCTCTGTCCAATTCAAGTCACACTTTAAAAAAAGGACAAGTGGAGTGGATGGCAACTGATTAAGATGATTTGAATTTTCAAAACGTATAATCAAAGACAAAGATCTTAAAATACTATGTAGCATTGTTCAGAATTTATGGATCCAAAATTTAGAATATTGTTGTGTGAATTTTGAGAAGTATATGTTCATTCTTGTTCAAAGACAGAGATCTTAAAATACTATGTAGCATTGTTCATAATTCACAACATTGTAGTCATAGTTTTCCTAAGGATATAATTATGTTTAAGTAATGGTTTTGCAACCTTGGTTTAGCATCAACGTGTAGTAATCTGACAAAGCTTTAGACTCATAAGCCTACTAGGGATTTATATATATGTGGAGTTTATTGGAATTAATACTTTAGATTTCATGCACACAATTCAACCCCTTTCATGTTACTGATATCATGGGTGTCTTCTATATCATGACTAGAAGATTGAATCTTTAAAAGAGTTTTGATTTATGATTATAGTGAGACCGTTATTTAATACATATTTGAAGCTTGAACAAGGTGGCATCTGCTCAAGGAAAATATGAAGCTAATAAATTAGACTCGAGGAATCATCACACTGAAAAATTAGTTTTCATTGACACATGGAAAACAGAGAATAGTAGGTAAGTTTCCTTAGATGCATTTGACCAATATTTGATACTAGTTGACCAGAGAATTTAAGTTTGTTTGAATAGTGATGCAAAAATATAGAATTCTTGAAGAGAAGCAACAATGGAGTTATTCAACATGACTTGGGTTCATCAATGTGTTTATAAGGAGACTAATATACTCTAAAGGTATTGAGTAGAATTGCAAGATTGTTCCTTTGAGCATGGTTGTCTTGAGAATTTTTATATGGAAGATTTGCTTGATATCATATGATTGACAGTGAATGATGAAAACATAGATCTTAATGATATATGATAGTGTCTCTTCTGGTTAAATAGTGACAATTCACTACAGTAGGCAGGTTGGAGTGGATGTGATAGTGGTAGTAACAAAAGAAGTGGTTGTAGACATTGATTTTAGTAGCAGTGGTAGCTATAAATATGACACTACCTACCAAATTTAACCAATGCATTCTATTAGGCAAGAAAATTGTTCTTTTAATTCAGAGAAAAATATTTGACTCTTAGATTAATTGTAAATCCATTACATATAATATCTTATTTAAGGAAACAAGTAGGTTTTTCAACCTATACATGTGTCAGATCCTGAGATGGAAAGTCTGGTTAATACGAACACTTGGATTCGAAATATTGAAAATCATCCAAGGAAGCTATGACCGAGGGAATGCAAATGGAAGTAAACTCAATTCAAGAGAATCTATTTCATAAAATTGAGGAAACAGGGCAAGTTATTGGCCAAATGACAGCTATTGCAGGTAGCAACCCTTAGTTGAGTTTATTACATAGAAAAGAAAGTGAAATAAACCCTAGTGATGCAGATCGCATCGCGAAAGGAAAAAGTGAAAGGAAAAAGTGATGATGATGTTTAAATTCTTACATATATATGTGATGCATGATGATGCAGGGGAGGGGGGTAATCCATGCTGAAATACGTAACTAGGTTCGGTCTTCATAATGACATATGTAATAATGATTTTATGTATTTGATGTAAAGAGAAACATAAATTTATTATTATTAAATTCTTGAGGCAAGGGTTTCATGCTCAAGGGAAATTTATTTTTAGGTCAAGCACCCGTTGAGTGCTTCTAGGACTTTTCATTTGGTCTACAAGTCAGTTGAGTCATTGTCATGTATGGAAGACTCTTTTGGGCA
The DNA here is from genome assembly GCA_034641835.2 of Pinus albicaulis. Lineage (NCBI taxonomy): Eukaryota > Viridiplantae > Streptophyta > Pinopsida > Pinales > Pinaceae > Pinus > Pinus albicaulis. The sequence continues at coordinate 558,012,515 of CM076576.1, read as the reverse complement.
TGTTACATATTGTAAGGAAAATTTATTTGAGTCAAATATAGATTCAAATACCCTTAAGGCCTCATCATAATGCAAAGAAAAATTCGACCTCTATGAGAGGATAAGTCGGCCTAAAGCTAGCAATTCGACCTAGAGAAAGACATATATATAGGAAAGACTTCAATATCACTTGAAGGACTTACTCCACGTTAATGACCAAGCCTTAAAGTATAAAATTGTCTAGGATTTTGATGTATTGAGTTGTCTAGCTAGATGCAAATAAGTCTTGAGTCTATTTGTGTATCATAGATAACTTGTTTTGAAGCTTATTAACAAATTTAATTTCAGTTGGTTGCTACAAGATTTGATTATTGAGGCAGTATGGTTGAGCATGGTGATTGATTATTTAATATCGTCATGATGTCTCGACACCTTTGGTGACATAAGAGAACCTTGATTTGAAAATGACATTTATAGTAATCTTGTGGATAGATAATAATGAGGCTGTCAAGGGAAGAAATCTATAGACTGTGACCTATGTGTCAGTGAGTGACCCTGTTTCAAATTTTTATAGTAATGTTTAATGACAACATGACGGATCTTCATTTTGTCACAATAACCCTAGCATATGTATAGCAAAAATCTTCTGTGTGACATGGTGACAATGATACCCTTTTGTGAACACTGTTGAAGATTCATCTTGAGGTTGTTGAGTATAGTTGTTACAGTAACTATGACTACATCTCCAGAATGGGCCTTGAAATTTCTGGTATCATTTTGAAAACACATCCTTGTCTTTTGCTAGTGAATATTGGGCTTATTAATTCTTCTCCAATCCAACCAAGATAGTGTTGTGACCCCACAAATCCCTCCAAATGTGAAATCCAATCTTTAAAAGCTGCTTACTGAAAATCTTGGGGGTAGACCTACTTAGCATGTTGATGTTGGGAAGGTTCATAAAACATAGCCACATATTACCATCCGTTTGAACTTGGGGGAAATTGTCTACAATTCTTAAAAAATATTTTTGATAATCCTGAAAACAAGAAATCTAGTGGTAAGAGCTCTTTAAATCACATTACCAAGGTTAAAAAACCATTAATGCCATCCACATGGGTCGTTTCCAAATGATGTTTAATAAAATATACCATGGGGATCTCATTAAAACACTTCAATTAAAAACAACAGAGAAAAATGTTTTTTTTTTCATTAAAGCAAAGGGAGTGTCTCATAACTCTCATACTCACCTTGCCTTTTCTTCTGTATATAACTCTTTGAAACTGTAACTTTTGTTGTTCGACCTTAATAAGACACTAGTTTGAGTACATGAGGTTGTAGTTGGATTTTTGAACAAGAAGCTTTCAAAGGGAAGAGGGTCTAGAATTGTGATTGAACACCTTATTTGGTACAAACATATTCATAAATATTGTTCAATTGATTTTTCATCATCATATAGATCAATGTATATGTCATTTTATAGACATGCACATAATCAATCTTCCTAAAACATGGTTGATTTTTGTATGCCTTAGACCATTAAATGCCACAAATCATAGTGAGATGTGCTTGAGTGTGGATTGAATAATCACATTGTGGGAATACTAATATGCATCTCTTATGTATATCACAAGAAGAAAGGTGAATTTTAGAATGCATGTGGGGTCATAGGAGAGGCATCATGTCATTATGTTAAGGATATAAATATAAAGGGGTGTAAAAAATGTTAATGAAAAAACAGATTCCTACAATATCTAGTGAAAGTAGGGGTTTTTTTAAATTGGGAAAATGAAATGGGTTAGTATTGGTAGGGGGTTAAATAAAGTGATTTTTAGAGGTATTTTCCAATATGTAGTCAAATTAAGGGTATTTTTTAGCATGCCACGAACACACGTGCTATGCCATAGGTTAATTGAGTGATGCCCCTATGTGTAGCTCATACAAGGAGAAGTGGCAAAAGAGTGACCAAGGGTGCCCAACTGTGATGCACTTCATCGGATGAGGAAAGGACATGTGATATGAATGTCAACAATGCTCCAAGAAATGTTGTTGAGGATGACCATGTGGCTGAAGCTGATTTTGTCACACCAACACTCATAGAGCCATCATCAACCAAAGTCCAAAGGGAAAGTTAAAATAAAAAGATCAGCGCTATAAGAGGTTGGAAAAACGAAGAAATTTTAGCTGCAATTGACGACATAGATTTTAATGGATATTCATTTTGGGCATCTGAAAAGAAATATGGTATTACTCCCTCATCAATACATTATTGGATAAATGGGCTAAATCATACGAAATGTAGAGGGCCTCTTATAGTTATGACTGAAGAGGAGGAGGCCTAGGTGGTTGAGTGGTGTAAATAAATGGCCCGATTGGGACATGGGCTAGAGTGGATACAACTCAAATCCATAGTTGTTGAAATCTGTCAAGGGAGGCCAAAACCATTCAAATATGGGCTTCCTAGTAAATCATGGTGGTTTAGGTTTAAAAAAAGGCATCCAGACCTTGTATTGTGTAGAAGCTAAATGTTTTTGCAGATCCACTCTGAAGAAAGGAAGAAGAGGTGGAAGCATTTCTTTGTGCCATTTATATTATCCAACCTGATTAGATAATTGAAGCAAGGGATGAGTGGAAGAATGAAAAAGAAGTGTGGATAGTCATTCAAAATTTGCAGTAATATTCCCATCTCGTTGTGCTACATTTTAATAAAACCTTTAGGTTTTTGATCCATGCCTCTTTCGGAAATATTTGCAAGCCCAAAGGTTAAGCTCAAAGTTTTGAATATATCACATTTACACATATACCAAGGGATCAGAATCACATAACTTATTGCATAGTTAATTAATTCCTAGATTGGAATGCATCACATATATACCATCAATCATAAACCATAAGCATAATATTCATCACATATATAAACACATACATCACATACATAATATGTATAAGAATGCACACCAAACACATCATGAGAGACACCACAAATCTCATCTCATATATACTTATCAAAAAATATATATGAGTACAAAAAATAATAGTACATGCACTAGCTCAAGGCCAGCAAAAATAAGTCATAAAAAATAGGGGAGCATCCTCATAATGGGTGCTTTCCCTGGTACATATATCAAACAATATATATCTAGGCCCACGGTCCTCCCCCCCTCTCCTAAGGTCCAACCTCTGCATTGGGTGCCAAAATGGGAATGATAATGGCCACCGCCATCATAATATGCTGAATAACTGATTGGAAGGCCCAATCGTGTGCCATCATGGTCTCCACCACCATCTCTCCCAATATTTCCCATCCATACACATACATCCCCCTCGTAAGGCATCGAATCTACCCTAAGAATCCTCATAGTATCGAAGTTACATCGCTAAAGCTGCTGACTGGGCATTCGCCACCTTAGAACACTCTCTCAATCTCTCCATGTTCTTGGTAGCGGAAGAGCTAGACCCCTCCCCAAAAGAACCACTGAGATCGAGTCGTCAGTGTTGTGCAGGCCTTTCACATCCCTCCTCCTCTCGAGACTCACGTTGTTGCTGTGGTACAAGAGGACCAACAACTACTCCCATATGTCTTGGATCATTTCCTACTAAGTATTCCAATGGTAATATACGTAGCCCCGCATTTGCAAGTAAAATGACATGATATCAGAATCATATAGAAAATGCATCATTAAACATATATGTCAAAAAACTTAAATGAAAAAATAACAAGTAACATACTTGCTGTCCCCCAAGTGTTACGAGGAGGGATCCCCATATCTAGATCACTCATAAAGTTAACTCTACGATACAAGTACTCAAGAATCATCTAAGGGTTGGACTGAAACCAACCCTCCACCTCGATGTTCCAATAACACCCCATTGCACCACCACCAACCTATGGCATCAAAATTCCCACTGTCTAATCTCGGGGTCCCTAGTAATACCTATAGGCACTGCTATAAGTTGCTGGCATAATAGAATCCATGAGCTTCTCCCTATTGAACCTACATCAAGTAGGATACCATACCCCTATACACAAAATCAGCCTAGTCGAAAAAGTGCCATGCATGTAGCCTCGACAAAACGACATTCTGGGGTCCCAATACCTAGCGTGGGGACACTGAACCATACAACTACTTTCTTTGAACGATATAAAATAGAAGGCACGCTGATGCACCCCTCTTTAAAGGGGTTAGGACCATAGTTCCCCTCTACTCACCTTTGAATATCTAACTGCCGAGATGGCAGGGGATGCGGAAACACCTCTCCACGGGGTAACATCCCTGTCTATCATTGCAATAATTGATATATATTCCCTCTTAACAACGAGGACCTATCAATCTATGTCCCACATATTTATGTCAAAGCGCAGGAACCTATCCTGCAAATTGAAAATTAGTTTTTGAAGTAGCTTTAGTTACCCCCACTAGGCTAGTGTCCTGCTAGCCCCATGGTCCGCTGCAATAGCCTCCCACAAGGTATCCCAATATTTCTCACACAATAAAATCCCCATTGTGCCATTAAGGATGGGAAAAGGAAAATAACCAGCATCATAGGCTGCCACATAAAAAATACTCCATTGCACGGATTTTCCAATTACAGACACTGTATCACACGTCTCTTATTTGAACAGGCACATATCGCACACATCTGTGAGGTTGAAAATATGTAGTGGTGCCCATCTAGTTGACCGTGCATCTACTCATAAAAAAAAAGTGCTATTTGCATGTTTTTTCTAGTTACTTATGCATGGGAAACGAGGGGTCCAGAGGGCATGCCGCAATGTCGCCATTCTAGAAACATTGAGACTTTCAGCCTTTTATCTACATTGACCGTTCAACTATTAGCCTTCTTCCTATGATGACCACGTGATTTAGTGAAGATCACTCACATTGTTTAGGTTATTTCACCCTAAAAATTCTATATAGTGTACCCATGTACGACATATCTAAACTAACACTGCCAAATTCAAAAATTTTAGGTTTAAAGCTCTCACCTATATCTCCCTGCGTGCTTCCTAGGTACACAGGCTAACTACTACAATAAGAAAAATGTCCTAGCTCAACTCTGGTCTCCCAAAATAATAAGTACAAATGTGCTGGCATAGGGCCCCCTCTTCCCTATATATCGCCCTTTTCAATGTCTTCTAGAGCTCGAAACTGGATCATAGGACCTTTGTCTTCAAAACCATGAGAGACGCAAGGATCAGTGCCACATCATCTTCATCATGGTACCACTCCATTCCATTTGTTTCCAAAACTCATTTTTGGACCCATCGCATGCCCAAAATATCACTTCAGGTGCGTCACCTATTTTTTTTTTATTCATCTTGTTCAGATGATTTGAGGTTATTCATATGTTCAAAAAATATGTTTTCACTTGGGGTCTTAGGCATTGCAATTGCAGGTACACCATGATCACCCTGCAATGATCAACACCTTAGTGGATAAGTGAGAAATTAGGTATCATTCACCACTCAACATGATAGGATTCCTACAAATATTTTAATATCCTGACAACATTTCTCCCAAATGCACCATAGGGTCCATCATCTCGACCATGTTTACCATCACCTTACCTTGCATATGGTAAACACCCACATTGGTCCATAGAGCCTTCCCACTCATGGATCACCTCATGTTATAGATACCCACATACTATTAGGATCCATGACCATCTACTCGGGCCCGATAACCACTTCACTTTCATGCCTTGAAGACCAGCATCACTCTGCTTCACTCATTACTTACCAACCCCATTTTTGGGCCACCCCTTTTATTTTTCAACAGATCAATAAGGATGCACTACTGCATTCCAAATTTGGCCTATCATCCTTCCATTCACATAACCCATTTGTGTCACTTAATCCATGTCATCAAACCCACATCGAGACGAACTAATGGGGTCCCCACCCTAAAAAAAAAACACCATCCCTACATCATTATGCAGGCCAAATTTTTTTTGGGGCTATCGTCTCTATTTTTGTACATCCAAACCTCCTTTACATTATTTTGGAAAGTCTACAAAGATTTTTTAGGAAAAAGGTCCCCACTCACATTTTCATGTCATATACCCAACGATAGCTTCTAGTCACCCTTGGTCAGGGCTTGGACATTATCCACTTACTCGCTTCACTCCAGTCATCACATACTTACACCTACCCTAGACGTCTTATTGACTTCAAGGCCATCATTGCGAGGAAAATTATTTTGACTTCTGCCACTTGCATTACAACTTTGACCTTGGGATAGTTTTTCATATCCATTAATATTTCCAACTTTCATTATCATGCCTTGTTGACCCATCATATTACAATATGCTTTCATCTAATTTCTTTATTCCACGTATCAACACTTTACAGGTGGTTGATGCTTCTTTCCGGTCGACTTCAACACTCATATTCCAAGATTGAGGTTGTACCTTGGATTCATCCCCCCTTTAAGGGACATCATCGGGTGGCACAATGGGAATCACCATCTCCCATTGATGTCATCGGCCTCCCTGACATTAAACACCAACACCAATTTTCATGTTAGGGTGCTACCATGCTTAATAGTCACTGCAAATCTGTCATTTAGTCGAAGACCCACGTATCACTAAGCACCTCATTTAGCACTACTTACATCATGATGCGAGGGAGGTACCCAAATTCGAAGACCCATGCATACATAAGAATATCTCTCAAGCAGTGCTTCACCTTTTTTATGCATGGGGGCACCAAATTTAGTATATTTGTTAAGAAACACCGTTGAGGGTGTTAACAATTATCATAAGCATCCATCAACATGTAAAATACTAGAATTTGAATAGACAAAACCATTATTTGTCTAATTGTAATAATCCATCACTAGTCATCATAACAAGCATGGGACATGCCTTCCTCGTATAAGCACTATTATTTTTCAATCTGATTTTCTTCAGAGCATGGTTATCCTTTCTCCTTAATCAAGGGGTTCCTCAAATTAGCGATAAGTAATTATTTCTCTCTCTCAAAGCAGTTACTCACACTCTCAGTCAGAACAAAAAAACATAAAGTATTTTAGTTATACGCATTTTCCTAAGCTCATACATCAAGGGGAAACTGTTAACAATAAAAAATAATACACTCTAATAGACACCTAAGGTTGTCCAATATAATGTAGGAGAATTTACAGATAAATATTTTCTAGCTTAAGAAATTATAAAAGTTCTAAGAAATTATTTTATCTTAAGGCTTCCTATGAAAAATTCATATCATGTAGCATACAGGAAGGAAAAAAGCATGACCGAGTGGATTTTACTTTGAAAGACACACATTCGAGGAAACATGTGACTTAGAAAATTCGGGACCACTTCCCACACTTGGAGGATGATTCCCTAACATGTTCCAGTCAAGGAAATCCAAATTTGAGTTGCCCTGAAGATATGAAACCCTTAGTGGAATCATATTTTCCTTCTCTTGAGTCAATATCATTAATGAACCGAGAGAGGGAATATGGATTCAAAATATTCTATATAAACAAGCCATGGGAGAACCAAAACATGAGACAAAGGTATGCTAGAAAAATCGCTATCAGAGCAACACCACATTTCATTGTTGAAGCATAAGAAGTAAGAAGACTAACATGTTGGCCATATTGCTTCTAAGAAATCCATCATCTTAGTGGGGGTAGGAGTGTCCACCATTGAGAGTGTCCTCATACTTCTTTTGAGAGAGAGGAGAAGCTTGCAAAGAGATTGAGGAAAGGGCCTTCTTACTGAGGATTTTCAAGCACTGTAGCTTAAAAAATTCTCTTGAAGTGTTTAGTATTCATCTTCTACCACGAGCAGTTAATAAAGGGATAATTTTTCCATTATTTTGTTGACTTGTTTTCTTCATTAATCATTAGTTTGTTTGTTTATCTCTTTGCTTACTTTATGTTTGTAGATGCATTGTTTTCACCATTTTCAATGTGTGTTTATCTAATTTTTTCCATTAACAACACCAACTCTATATGTGATCTTTTGTAGGGACCAACCAACTGCTAAGGAGGTGTTATGTGGTACTCCATTACCACAAAGCACTAACAGAGGGATTTATCAATGTTTTGGCATGTATATATATGTATTGTAACACTGAAAGTAATATAATGAAAAATCAATCTAGTAGACCGGTATTGGGATCTAGGGGAAGCTATTTGTGTATATTTGTTTTATGTTCTCGCCATTTCATATTTTTATGTTTTAAGAATTTGTTTGTAGGTAATTTATGTACAGGGTTAAAAGCTACATGTACAAGGAGTCATATGAACTGGACCATTAGAGGAAATTCCAGCCTAAAAGTGTCCATCAAATTTTCACGTATATAATATGTAACCCAATCCAAATCATTTAAATTTAAAACGAGGTACATGTAAATATTTTGGAGGGAAAATTAAAAAAAATAAAAATTTAATTGTATTTTTGGCTCATCAGGTTTTCTCAAATTTCAATTGTAGACGCTTATTCCAACAAGTACCCATTATGAACACTTCTTAGAAGATCCATAGTGCTAAAAATTGAGGATACATTAAGAAAATGTGTTCAACATGCCTTTTTAATGTATCTTCATTTTTTTATCAATGTGGATCTTCTCAGAAGTATGCATAATGGGTACTCATTGGATGTGTAATTTAATTATGCATCCAACGAGTGTCTACACTTGAAATTTGAGTAAATGTTTAAGGAGATAAGCCAAAAATACAATTAAAAAAAGTAGTTTTCTTCTTTTCCCACCAAAATTTATAAGTCTTATTTTACTATTTTCCTATTATTTTATTATTTTTCCTTAGGAGGCCACTTCGAAGGCTAAAAATTCCTCTAATGTCAACCATTTTTGTCTTCATTCATATTATTCTTATGTCCTACAAACATACCATGTTAGATATAAAAAATAGAAGACATGATCAAAATCATACCTCAATGTATCTCAGGGGAGGCTATTACATTTGCTCAATTCTGTCAATATTAGCATGATACAAAATAATATCAAGAACTTAATCTTCATGCAAGAAACCACAGTGAAAATATTCATCATGCATATAACAATAATTCACTTTCATGCATGAATAACCTATGCATGTGCATATGGATGCCCTAATTAACTAGCATCTATCATGCATGTAACCACAACAACAATAAAACTATTATCATGCATACGATTGCAATACATATAACATCAATTAACCATCATTTATTCATTCTAAACCTATAAAATTGCATGAAAATCTACTTTTACCCCAAGGTCCAATGCCGCAACTTCATTCTGATATAACTCTGTAACACCCCACCCCACATTTACCTGCTTTTACAAGCTCAATAGGGTAAATATGAGCTCATAGTTACTATGCATGACCCAAATTCCAAGATTCAATTATGGAAATGGAGCCTAAATCTCCAACTTATCCAAATATTATTGCAACAATCAGGGAAAATACGTCATATTTTTTACCTCTTGACTTCAATGGTGAACTCTTCCTTGAGTCTAAGCCAATCCTTGGCGTAGCTCACAGGCCAACTGTGCAAAAAAGGGAAGTTAGTGTAGCTATAGGTTCCATCCACAAGGATGACCCATTATCCCAGTGGATGCAAGTGCATGGATAACCCAACTTCAGTGCAAATGGGGCAGATGATTCCTAGTTTCAAAGTTTGGCTCCAGAAAATTAAGCCAACAATCATCCAACTAAAGAGATCCTTTAATAACTCCATCATTAACCTGTAAAAGTCTTCATGCACTATTCTTGGATATGTTTTTTCTTAATCTTGTCAAATACACAATGATCATTTACACAAACACTTTGTACACAAAGTACTTATAGCTCATGAATGAATATCTCTTCACTGATTCATCAAGTCATCTCAAGATTATAAGGAAGGTTTACTACTATCTATTACTAGTTGTAAAAACACATTTCATATCATGCATTCAAATATATAACCAAGAGTCTGTCAAACAATGGAGTAGGAGCATAACAAGAGCACATCACATAATGATAAATATACCATGCTTATAACCAACATTTAACCAGAAAGAAACCATGACAAACCAGTCATATAATCAAATACTAAACCATATATTGTGTTGATTTATCTCATTAAATATTAACACATATTACAATATATAAATTCCAACCAAGTTAGGTGCTTCCACGTATCTCCAGACCATAGATTGGGACTTAACCAAATATTTCCTTTAGCCCAATCACCCTCATGTCATATTCCAAGCATAAATGTGGGATCACATGGGATAAACCAAAATATAATCAACTAGGGCTTTTAGAGGCTAAACCACCTCAACCCTCAACTAGAATGATTCATCTAAACCAGTCCAGAAATCACCAAAACTAAAAAAGCTTGGATGCCTCAGACATTCTTCATCATACATAGAGGAATTTCCTCTCTCCCCCGACCCCTCAAGAGTTTCTTGATAAATTCCATATCCACCCTCAAACCTTGGGAATTTTCCTAATACCACCTCAAGCAAGATCCAAAATTTATCGGCCATCCAAAGATTAACCAAAACAAGGAACCCATTACATCATGGCTATTTAGAAAATGGAAAGGCAAGGCTAAAGCCATTGTTAATCAAGGAAAATCACATGCCAATGAAAATAAAGTAACCAAATAACAAGATTCATATACCCTTCATTCAAATCCCAACATGTTAAATCACATAGGCACTTTGTTACCTTCAAATCCACAACTATTTTCCTGCTCCTACCTGCTATTGTCCAAACTTCCTCTTGCATGCCCTTGCTTTCCTTGCTTGCTTGCTCGCTTGCTTGTACTCTCTCTTGGAGTTCTATTTCTTCCTTAGCACCACTAAAGTTGTCAAAGCTAAAAACTAATCAAATGTTCAGTAAAATTTGTTAATTGTTTCTTAGGTGCCTTCATTGATGCCTAGTGTATCTTCCTCTCCTTTCCTATTTTTTTTTCTTTTCCTTTATTTTCTCTTTAATTTCCCTTGCATGCATATTCTTGTCCCTTCATCTTCCTTTTCTTATATTTTCATTTATTTCTTATATTAATTTCCATTTATTTCCTTTTTCCTCTTCCCAAGGCAAACGCCAGTTTCCATAGTCATTAATTAACAAAAAGTTACCCAAAATGTGACCCCCCCCCCCATTCAGCTTGGATACATGTCTCATGACCTTGGTATTATTTTCTCCTTCTTACATGGAAATATAACCGAGGGATGTTACATAGGGAAGCAAAGATGTTGAAATATTCTACTTGTTTATCTTTGAGAACTATGCCCAACAATGTATTAAGTTTCCAATGAAGGGATATTGAGTTCAAGAATTGTTTCTTCATGCCTCTTGAGTGTGTAGGATCTCAAACCAACCGACCCGAATCCTCAAGCAATTCTGAATTAGATAGCTACTTCCTCTCTTCTTCCACTTTTGTCTTCAACTCTCTTATTTCCATACACACTTTAGGTAGAATTGTGTTGAAATAGGATTCCACTGACTCATGGGAAAATAACCTTGTACCCCTTTGACAAGGCCGAGAACCACCCCCTTCACCTCTTCTGCTTCTCTAGAAAACCCTGTGGGCTCATACTATGGTGCTCTTCTATAACCATATGTTTGTTCTAAATTAAAAGTAATGTGTATATGGTTATATGTGTAACCACATAAATATTAATATATAACCAACCAATTGCAACCAACTTGATCGAGACCCCTTCCTAGTTGTCACAATCACCAATTTTGGAACTCTGCCATATGCTTGTGGGTTGGTGGGGTCTATTTTTCTGCCAGCGGAGTGCCATGTGGCACCATTCAATTGGGCCATGTGGCTCCATCCCATTGACCCATGTATGTTCCCAACCACCCTTTTATTTCCACATCATCTACCCAACATCATCATGCCACATGGAGTGTCTGAGGGTTGAAATTTGATGCTCTTGAGGGGTGTGATGTCGCACCTCCTTGGTATGCTAGATGGCCAACCATAGCCTTCTTTTTTAACTTTTACACAAAAATTTAGATGAGCATAAATTTTTCATATAAACTCAAATTGAGGTGTTGTTCACACTGTTGGAATTGTCTCGACGAGATCTACAACTTGGTGCCATTTTGGCTGAGATTTTAGGAATTCAATTTTGAGCCTTTTCAGATCCTCTTGGGTCAATGGAATATTTGAAATATTATCCAGAGTTGGACCAATAGCCTCCAAGATGACATTACTAGCATACATAAAAGTGTATAATGTGTTTCATGTATCTCTTTTGAAGAATTATATTTATCATCCAACTCACACCATTGATTCAAATGTGATATAGGTCGAGTTTCAAGTTAATACCATATAAATTTTAAGCAGGAGGGAAATTATACTATGAAATCAAGCCATCATCTAGGTTAAAGTGAAGTGGAAAAACTCCGACCCTAAGGAGACCACCTGTGATATGGAAGTGAAAATGTGAAAAAAATTTCCTTCACTCTTATAGAAGTGATGAATGCAAATAGAACACGAAGGATGATGTTTAAATTAAGGGAAAGGGAAATGGAATATCTCGATTGACTATGTATAAGGGCATAATTGTGAAACCTTATTTTGACTTGTAATGATTAAACTATTGAGATAGAGGTGAGGAGGGCCAAGAGTATAGTTGTATGTTTGGATAATGTATATTTAAATATGTAGTAATAAATAAAAAAAATTACTCTTTGAAGCTTCGTAATGTTATATAAGTAGAATATGAGTGATCAAGTGGTTATGATGTCAATAATTGTGGTGGCTATGTATTAAACAAGTGTCACAAATTGAAGGTGGAAATTAATTTTGCTAGTGTCTATCATTAACAAATATGAAAAATGGAAGTAGCCACATTAGTACCTCTCTTCTTCCATGTTCTCCATAAGAGACAAACACAATCTTAAAAAAAAAGGACCATGTGGGAGAGAAAGGCATGGTCAATTAATTAAAGGGACTAAAGATTAGTGATAGAACATAAGTGGTGTCGGATGTTGCCATGTGTGTATGAAATCTGGAAAAAAATGGGTGTCGATGAAGGAGATAAGGGTAAGAAAAAATAAAGAGAGGTGTTTATGACATCATAAGGATGAAAGGCATGAGGGGATTAAAATATAACAAAGGAAGTAATAACTGAATTGGTTGGCAGGGGTGTGCGATTTACATAATATTTCCAAGCTTCATTGATATACATATATGATTTTTTGTACCAATTGGATAGTACAAGAAATTAATATGTTTTATAATTAATCAGTAAAATGCATGTGTTATGTGGAAATAATACTTGATTAGGGATACTAAGTCTAACAAGTTCTTTATAATTTCTCGTATTATAAGGAGAATACGAATGTATTAATAGTAATATTAAATTATACTAAGGAAACTAGAAAGGATTCAGAAACCCCTCATACTTAAATACAAATATTAAAGGGAGCTCTACTTGAATGGTTCATGAGGCACAATACTTCCTAAGGTTTTTCAAATGGAGTAGCAAGATAAGTGGGCTTGATTGTGGCAAAAAATCCATAGTTAAGCACGTTTGAGCCAGAGGAGTTTTGGGATGGGTGACCTTCGGGGAAGTCCATGTTACCGGGTGCAAACCCCGGAAGTGATGATTGACGCTATGCGATTCATTTCACTAGTTTAAATCCCACTTCTTCACCCCTATGAGCATCACTTGATGCAATGAGTGCTAAGTGGACTATTCAAAAATCACGAGAAATTAGTCAGTTACGACTTCCTCTCATTAAAATGGTCATATATGAATGATTTACTTAACAAAGTTGAATCCCAAAAATGATATCTAATATTGATATACATCTATAAAAAATTAAGAAAAATTATTATACACTTGTCTAATGTATTTGATGCTTGAAGAGAAGTGAGGTAGATTAATGTTTAATATTTATTTTCTATTTTAATAGGAATAAAATGATATCAAAATATAATTTGAAACATGTATAGTAGTAAACATAATATTTATTCATTTTTAAACCTGTAAAAATGTTACATCCAAATAATTGTCAAATAGGATGTAATTGTACAACATATAGAATCGAAAATATATGTATGTAACACATGGAAGAAGAAAATTCTATCAATTTTCATATGATCGATATAAAATATTATATGAGAATGAGAAATTATATCTATGTATTAGTTCGTAGAGGGACCACTACTTCATTAATTTTAAAAAATACCTAGATAACGTAATATCACATAAAGATATATTATGAGTAACATAGTATTACTCTGGGCTAAAAACCCTTGTTAAAAGTAGTTTTAATGTTGAAAATCCATATGCATTTCTATAGTCGAATATTAATATAATTTTTATATGCCAAATTTTCATAGTAAAATTGGTTTTGGACTTTTCAAATGCACAAGGGGTCTCAAGTTTTAATACCTAGATCCTAATTTTATAGTAGTAAATAACATGAAAAACAAATCTCATAAACATATAATATAGAAACCACTATGGTACAAAATGGTAATAAAATATAATAAAACAAAGACACATGAGTAGATTTTCTTGCAATGAGATAAATTACCACATAAAAATAAATGCTTACAAACCATGAGAGTTTTTTCACAACAAAAAAATCATGGAAACTAGTAAAATTTTTAAATATTGTATAACTAACCATAACAAGAAATGTTGTATCAGGGGTGAAAATGTGAAGTTGGGTTACACTTTTTGCCCTTTTTTGAGAAAAAACTTTCATTTTTTTTCTGTTCTTCAACTTTTTGCAAGCTAAAACAATTTTTCTGTTTAGAATTTCATTTTGTGATAAAAATAAAAGTCGTCAGAAATTTTGCTAGCTTTCTATTACTTATTTTTTGGAATTTTTTTATACAAATTTCATATGTCAACTTAGTGTTTCTTGGAGTGTGTGTTTTTTAACAATCAACAGATTCAGAAGAAGTCATGTTAATACGCAATGTTGTATTCTTTGAAAATTTGTGTTTTTGAGAAACAAAATGTGTTACAAAAATCTAGACAGAGTCTACTTCAGTTTTGTCATATTTACAAAGCCAATGGATGCATATCATAATTACTATAATTTGTTGAAATGGTCCAATATGAAAAACTACATATTTTGAATATGTTTCGCGACGCAAGAAATTTCTTAACATATAAGTTAGAAACTAAAAATATAAAAGCCACCCATTAGAGATGACGGACCAATGTAATGGACCATAATTTTTTCAATTTTTTTTACAATGTATTTTGGAAGATACAGAATTTTGATTTCAATGAATCACAATGACCTTTAGAAATTGTTAGCATCCGTTTTATTACAAAATTAATTAAAATTAGTAAATATTTATGAAATTCCATAAAAGTTATATTTCCAGAAAGTAGATTCAATTCTGAAAATGCTTTTCTCGGTTCCAACAGTTAATTCAGAATGTTTCATGGAGTTTAATCAGTCCAAAGTTGCTGAAACATATTCAGGGCCTGGCTCTGCATAGCTGGCGACGCCTTATTTTGGCCGAACTATTTTTCAACCGACGGCCCATTAAGTCAAACGACAATGTAGTTTGGCCAAACTATTTCTAAAAATTTCAGCCGAACTTTTACCTAACTTTTCGTCAGCGGAAAGTACTGCCGAGCCCCTCCAAAAACATTTCGCGGCAATATAAATTTCCATGAAATCATTCATTATTTTTGCATATTTTCGCACATTTGGTCCGATTTTACAAAAGTCTTGATCTGATTTTGCAAAGAATTGTTTTGGGTTTAAGGACTTTTCTTGGAGGTACGTTCAAAGGAATTTTCTTTGAGACACATTATTTTCGTACATTTGATCTGATTTTGCAAGGATTTGTTTTGGGTTTGAAGAATTTTCTTGGAGGTACATTCAAAGAACATTTTTTAAGACTTTTCTTAGAGGTACATTCAAAGGACATTTCTTGAAGGTATATGATATAATTTTTTGGATGTTTTCTGGGCTTCATTTTTTTTTTAAAGTATGGATTTGGGCTTAATTTTCATTATTTTTGAAGGTATGGATTCGGGCTTAATTTAAAAAGGAGATTTTTTGGTTTTGGGTTGAAGTAAATATTTTATAATGATTTTTTAAAACGAGTTTTTGTGTAACTTTTTAAATGAAATTTTTTTGTAGGACTTGGAAGGAAATATTTTGAACTTTGTTTCATTTTTATAAGACATTTTTTTCTTGAATTTTTTAAAGTAAGTATTTTGGATTGGAGTATGTATTTTTTGCAAAATTTTTAAAATGAGTTTTTTTACATTAAATCTTTGTGATGTTTTTTTAATTGAGTTTTTGGCTAAATTCTTGACGGAAATTTTTTGAAATTCATACTCTATTATCATGGGAAATCGAAAGAATTGTACGAGAAAAAAGATCGAAAAAGAGACCCTGAGGAACGTAGAGAAGAGACGAGACAATCTCGCAAAAGAAAGATAGAAGCACTCTCAAATATTGAAGGGGAAAATCCACCTCAAATAGAATTTGAAGCAGGTATGTAAATGTAAATATTATGATTTTGATATATTTAAAATTTTGCTAGTGTAAAATGTGAAGCTTAATTTTTATTTGATGAACTAATTTGAAAAATATTTTGCAATGTAAATAGAGAGAGATAATCCTCAAAACATTGATGATGAGATACAAAATTTTGAAAGAGAAAGTGAAAGAGATATTGAACCAATGATTGAAGATGGTGAAAATGTTGAAAGAAATTCAAGTGAATAAATTGAATCACAAGGTGTGTGTGTGTGTGTGTGTGTGTGTGTGTGTTGAATACATGCATGTATTATTGAAATTATACATATATTTATTAGTTTAGTTATTTATTGAATATGTAAACTTATTATGTACTATTCATTTGAATATTTACAGATGAAATCAATGTCGATGATGAGATGTTAGAAAATGTTGACACTCACACATATGGAGATAAAAGAGCTGACCATTATATACGATATCATGTTAATCGCATTTTTGAGAAGTATTTCATAAAGGAAAAGGTGACAGTTCAAGCCCAAATGTTGAAAGGTCTCCTATCATTTAGGAAATTAAAATAAGCTACAACTTTACTAGGTATTAGAAAATCAACCAAAGATAAAAAAATGAAGGAAAATGTGGTACAAAATATAAATAGTGCTATAAATTCAATTAGAAGATCTAGACAGAAAAATGTTTCAGTTGTATGTAGAGAAATGCATATGGCAGTGGTTTCATCAAGTACTAAAGAGAATTGCTTGGTAAAGTCTATGGCATGAGCATTAGGAACCTCGTGAAAAATTTTGTACAAACATCGGAACTTTCAGTTGCAAATAGATGTAAATGATGAACTTGCTTGTTGGAAAGCTATTTGTAGGAAACCATACAAAGACAGACTTGGAGAAAATGTTAAAAAAATAATATATGAATATTGGAAGAACAATTCGCATGTTTCACCAACTACAAGGCATGTGATGCGAAGAATAATAGCACAAAATCAGTATGAAGAACATGAAAAACATTTCTTGGAAACCACTCAGATAGAGTTGTCAAAAATTTCAAAGAAAAGAATCGTGAAATTCATGTCTCAATCAATGCTTTTGTTCAACAAAAACCATGGTATGTAAAACCTATCACCGTATGCGACACCTTTTGTTTCCATTATCATGTGGAATTGGAGTTATATTATGACACATTCCTTGATTTTGGTAGAACATTTTGGAAGGATTCACCTCCTCCTTCCACTATCCGTGATTTCATATCTCAAACTCTATGTGAAAGAGAAAGCGATGAACTATTTTATGAAAAGAAATGTGTTGTTGGTAAAAAAATGTGATGAGTGTGGAAATTTGACTAAATTTCAAAACAAATATCGTACTGATATAAATGATCAATCATTGTCCAACATTAAAGTGAAATGGAAGAGATATGAATATATAATGTTAAAATAATTGAATTACGAGAAGAACAAATTTTTGTGATAGAATTTTTGAGAAAGTTTGAGGCAAAAATTTATAAATACACCAATAATTACCATAGAGCTCGATGGCAAGGCTTGCAATTCAAAAAATCCCATGAATATTTCCTCCAGGGACTATTTTGTCAGTAATTGATTTTGCAGAAAACTATACATTTGTTCCACAAAAATTAATTCAGAGTGAATACTATCATTTTCACCAAGTCTCCATGCTCGTCCATATTCTATATAGAAATGCTGAAAAATACGTCGATCATATAGAAAGCACCAGTGAAAATCGACATATTATTAAATAATATCACTTTTATATCAGTAACGATCGTACACATGATACATATTTTGTACAACATTTTTTTGGAAAAATTTATGATTCCTTGAAAAATTGTGGAATAACATTCAATGAACATTGGATATGGTCAGACAGATACGCAGGTCAATTCAAATCTGCACGATCATTCTTTTGGTTGTGTTGTCTTCATAAGAAAACTTGCATTAAACATTGTTGGAATTTCTTTGAGACTGGCCATGGAAAAGGAGAACATGACAGTACAGGGGCATGCATAAAAAAAGCACTTCGAAGATATCAAGTGAACCCTTCTACAAGCTGGCTTGTGGATGCAAAAGAAGTTGTTCAATGGTGCATCGTTGCTCTAAGCCATGAGACTAACCAATCAAGGGAAGTATGAAGGTAAATTCAATTTAATTTTTATTGGATATCTAATTTTAAACAATGTACATTTATCACAATGATTATCGTTGATTTTATTTTGATATCATATTTACATTCCTCTTTAAATTTTCCCTATAAAGGTTTTTTTGGAATGTTGGGATCGAAGACGTAGATAGATCAATTGGAAATGACATTGAAACAATAAAAGGGACTCGAAAATTACATTCAATTAAAACAAAGTCGTCTAGAAATGTGTTTGCATTGGATAAAAGAAAATATTCTTGTTTTTGTCATGTTTGCATAGACAACAAAAAATCCAATGAAATTTGTGAAAACAAAATGTATGTAAAAGATTGGAAACATACAGAGCTAAATACAAAGGGAAAAATGTCTGTTGCAATGTTTGAAGAAATGCAATCAGAGGAGACTAAAATATCATCCTATGGTGATCGATTTTCTGATCTTGTTAGAGAAGGTAACATTGGAATTGCTTTATAATGATAAAGATCTAGAAATAAATTTGAATATGTATAATTTTGTTAAGTTTTTTTTATTGTGCAGGAGAGTTTTTTGCTATAATTGCACCTACTAACAAGTATTATTTGATGCGTTGAACTGAACGAAAAATGAAATTATTAGAAGACTATAATGATCACGAATTTCCATATGAAAGAGGATCTATTATACTGAAAGGTTATTTTTTCAGAAAAAACTAATCAAAGTGGGGATTTTGTTTACCTTGAAGACTATGAAATTGATTTCATAAGTTGTCATTATAGTCACTTGGTGTGTGCCGCACGCATAAAGTTGATCGAGGTTCAATCAAAGAAAAAAATGAAAATTAAGAAATGGAAAATGTCAAAATCCGATCATGAACGGATTATTGAAGATGGCATTCCATTGGAATTTTTTTGATTGAACTGCCCAACAATTTATTCTCTTTGGATTATATGTTCTAGAACTTCCAGTACTCAATTAAAATTTAAGCTGCCTTGTTATGTTATCTGTGCAAGTGTTTGCACATTTACAAATTGTTTTGGTACATGCACACTCTAGTATCAACTGAAAGTAGCTTTTCTATACGTGCATTGATGAAAAATTTTGCATGTATTGGATATATATATATATATATTCTAGAATGCAATTAACTGTTCAAGTAGTTTTACTATGTGCATTGATGAAAAATGTTTCACGTACTCAATATATATGTTCTAGAATGCAATTAACTGAAAGTAGTTTTTCTATGTGCGTTGATGAAAAATGTTGCATGTACTGGATATATACACGAACTCAATGCACGCCCAGTTTTTCTTGTGGGATTTTTTGGTAAAAAGTATCCACAATGTAAATAAATCATCCATAGTATAATTTTGTATGAAGATTCCTTTCAGACAAGAGACTCGTAACACTTCTCTGACTTTTGGTGGGATTTGAACCACATCTCTATTCCTGATTGAAAATCTAGTACAAAATTTGTCTGTCCAATGGTCGAATATGTTCTATGTGCATTGATGAAAAATGTTGTGCACGTGTTGGATATATATATATATATATATGTTCTAGAATGAAATTAATTGTTCAAGTAGTTTTCCCATGTGCATTGATGAAAAATGTTTCACCTATTGAATATATATGTTCTAGAATGCAATTAACTGAATGTCATCAATTTACCAATTTATAAATCAACAAGGCTACCTAGTTGAGTGCATTAATGACATTGACCCCAATTCAACAAACATATATCTACTTCTTATATTTCCAATCAAAATTAAAGGGATTTATATGGGAAAGAGGCAGAACAAATAGCCCATGAACTACTTTTTAGAGGTCAATGAAGGTATCATCATGTGGGAAAATGTTTCAAGAACACTTGATCGTAATTAAAAGTAATCTTAAGATTGTTTTTGATCTCTACATACTACATACTATTGTTTGAGTGAAAAAAATTTCCAATGAAAAGAACATAGCTTTTCAATCCAACGTCTAGCCATATCAATTGAGCTCTATTTCAAAAAAAAGTAAAAAAAACCAAAAAGACAACAAAATAACATCCTTGGTTGTTATTTTTATTGAAATAACTAAATCATATTAAGGATTCTCTTCATTGAAATTGTTTTTCGATGGAGAATCCTTACAATATGATTTAGCTATTCCAACAAAAATGACAACCACGAATGTTATTTTGCTGACATGTTTTGTGGCATGTTAACTTTTCTTTACTCTTTTTTCAATTAGAGCTCAATTGATATGGTTAGTTGCATTGAAAAGCTATGTTCTTCCCATTGGAAATTTTTTCACTCAAACAAGAGAAGATTATATAGAGATCAAAAGCAACCTTAAGATGCCAAATGTACTTCAACCATCCAAAACTTGAATTTTAAAAACTTTTTGATTATATCAAAAAATTACTTCACATGTCATGCCAATTGTAGTTCAACTATCCAATAAAAACATTAAACATTTAATATTATATCACATGCCAAATGTAGATTGAAACCATCCAAAAATTGAGTTTTAAAAACTTTTTGATTATATCACAACATTACTTCACATGCCAAATGTACTTCAACCATCCAATACTTGAGTTTTAAAAACTTTTTGATTATAACACGACATTATTTCACATTCCATGCCAATTGTAGTTCAACTATCCAATAAAAACATTTAACATTATATCACATGCCAAATGTAGATTGAAACCATCCAAAACTTAAGTTTTAAAAACTTTTTGATTATATATCACAACATTACTTCACATGCCATGCCAATTATAGTTCAAATATCCAATAAAAACATTTAACATTATATCACATGCCAAATGTAGATTGAAACCATCCAAAACTTAACCTTTAATTTAACAAAAAATTATAGATCACAACATTAATTCACATGCCAAATGTACTTCAACCATCCAAAACTTGAGTTTTAAAAACTTTTTGATTATATCACAACATTAATTCACATGCCATGCCAATTGTAGTTCAACTATCCAATAAAAACATTAAACATTTGACATTATATCACATGCCAAATGTAGATTGAAACCATCCAAAACTTGAGTTTTAAAAACTTTTTGATTATATCACAACATTACTTCACATGCCATGCCAATTATAGTTCAACTATCCAATAAAAGAATTTAACATTATGTCACATGCTAAATGTAGATTGAAACCATCCAAAACTTAACCTTTAATTTAACAAAAAATTATATATCACAACATTACTTCACATGCAAAATGTACTTCAACCATCCAAAATAAAAACAAAACAAATTATAACACATCATTACATAACATGCCAAATGTAGTTCAAAAGCAAAACATTAATTTATAGATGACAACATTACTAATAGTTCAACTATCCAAAACTTAAAAGTTTTAAGAACCAAACAAATTATATAACAACATTACTTCACATTCACATGCCAAAAGTACTAAAACCATCCAAAACTTAACTTTTTGGAACAAAACAAATTATATTAACACAATAAAATATGTCCCAAAGTTTTAGATCTCACAAGTATCAAGTAGCAAGTTATATATATATGACTGTGCATCTAGATAATATATAAAAAAGTAATTTTAAGACTAGAAATATCAATCAAATCTACAAATCATGTCCATCAAATACAGATGGATGTAGTGTCTTCCTAGCAGAGTCTCAATCTGCGCGCTATATTGTGAAGCATGGGGAACCTGTACACAATGCACATACAAGCAATAAAATTTGATGTTTTAAAAATGAGTGAGAATATATAGAACTTCATGTAAAAAACAAAATATAAAAAAAATCATGCAATACCTCATGAGGTTCCCTCTCCATTTGTTTGCCTGCTACAACTTCCCCCATGGGAACATCTCCAATAGTAAACTGTACAATATACATGTACAGTTATATATATATATATATATATATATATATATATATATATATATATAAAATTTCAGATGAAAATGCACATGTGTATATATAAACTTATTTTCAACAATATTAAAAAAAAGTTAGACAACTTGTTCAAATGGTTGAAATGGTGTGGATGTTCCTATCTCCGTCGCTAGAGTCCGTGGATTAAAGAAATCTTCTATAGAAACCTAAAATTAAAATTTTAAAAGTATAAAATAACTCAAGATCAAGATCTCAATTTATAATATAACTTAAATAAGCTTCAATTTATAAATTATAACTTTTAAAAAAACATATATATATATTTAAAAGTGAAAAATTGAATACTTCTGCAGGTGAATTTGGGACATCTCCTAAGAGAGGCTTCAAAAGAAAATCTCCAAAAACCTAAAATTCAAAAAATTTAAAATAACTCAAGATATAGATATATATATCTCAAATTTTAATGGAACTTTTTGAGGTGGAATATATATATAACTTAAACATAAATTTTAAAAGTGAAAAATTGTCCATACTTGTTGTGGATGTGGCACATATCCTAAGGAAGTAGAAGATACATCTCCCAAGGAAGAAGAAGGTACTGCTATCCCAAAAACATCGGACGGAATTAGAATCTGTTAAAACATCTTATTATTATATATGTACATGTACATCTGTACACAATTATTTATTTTAAAAATATCACTTAAAAAACACTAACATTTGTTAACATATCTTGATGGTGAGATCCATCTTCATTGTTTGAACCAGAGACCCCAAACGTGATATTAACATTTTCGTCATTCATCATGCGTGACAACTGAAAATGGTGTTTTAACATATAATGATACATTTTTGCTAGATTAATGTCCATACTAATAAATGTATACATGTAAATACACATGTATTTATTACAAATTGTACACATGTATGTGTTAAAATAATTGAACCCTAAGGTCATTACCACATACTGTTCCCATGCCCTCTTCCTCCTGAAGAATTAGGTCTTTCCAATCATTGCGACAATTCTTTCCATATATTCTGAGATCTTCAACACTCATTTTGTCAATTTCTTCATTTGTACAATACACAAAATTGACACATGTATTCTCATGTGCTCTTTGTCAATTTAGACAAACATCGACTCCACCCAATCCACTGTGAACATTGTCGATGATGACATCCCTTGCTTCTCGACTTATTTAAGAAGTCGCATCCATATTTGACTGCAAAGTTTCGACTCGAAAAGGCCGACTCACCAATGGTGGTTCAGGGCGAGGCAACCCCACATCTCACTTAGTGCCCCTACGGTCACACAATCGACCTTTCCCCAGAGAAAACAATTCTGACGGAAGGTCATTGTAATTGGGTTTCATTTCCAAAAAAAAATTCTGCATAAATTTTTTTTGGAAAACAAACAGGAACCTCATCATTCCATGGGAGTCTTCCATAGGCCGCAAGGTGCCTATCATACAAATAGTGAGCTATATTGGGGTGCTTGAAATATTTCACCTTTAGCATTTTTATTTTTGGCCCTTCCTTGAAATTAAACATTGACTTCGCCATTTCTTTTGTAACTCTTTGTTTTACATCCTCCCATTTATCGGGACCCATTATAGTTTCCTTTCTCTTTCTCATGACTTCTACAAATGTATCAGTCGTTGGCCCAAGATTTTTGTACACATTTACTAGTTCGCCCAATGAATGTGTAACCATTTCAAGGCTTTGTCAACTCTCAGCAGGTAGAGTCAAAGCCATGAGATCTCTCTGAAATTTTGCATGAAGTTGTTGACACCTTTCTAAGGTGTATTGCACCATGTTTCTTTCCCATGGTATATCAGAAATGTCGGCCAGATAAGTTGTGGTGGGTAGACAACCTTCTTCTTGAATGTAGCATTCTACCCTGTGTCTATTTTGACCAACATTTGGAGCGTTTTCAGCCTCTGCATCAATATATATAAAATTTTGTATATTATAAAAAACACATGTAAACAAATTTGTACAAATTCAATGAAAAAAATATTGAAATTGATGGCAACCTCGACGTGGTTGGCTAGCATTTTCTCCACCCTGAAACTATTAAGAACCAGAACGACCCTATTGAGAACTAGCACCACCAGCCGTTGATTGGCCTCTAGAGGAATAAATATCACCACCTTCATG
The DNA here is from genome assembly GCA_034641835.2 of Pinus albicaulis. Lineage (NCBI taxonomy): Eukaryota > Viridiplantae > Streptophyta > Pinopsida > Pinales > Pinaceae > Pinus > Pinus albicaulis. The sequence continues at coordinate 557,987,905 of CM076576.1, read as the reverse complement.
CAACCTGCTACCACTTATTGATGGCCCTCTAAAGGGATTTTAACCACCACCAACCTCTCGAGAGGAGAGAGAAACTTCATAAACAAATACGAATTTATAATCAATTGAAAAATGCATTCATACATATGAATACACATGTACATATTCATTTATTAAATTGTGTTCAAACCATACCACAACTGGGTGAAACATGGGCATCCATGGATGGAGTAGAGACCCTTCTCTTCTTATTAGCTCTTAAAAAATAAAAAATGAAACTTATTAACAACTAATTTAACTCACAAAGTTGATAAAAAATCAATTCCATATGTACACACATGTATGGAGATTTAAGATTATATTTAAATTTACCATGAACAGTTCTCGATCCTTGATCCCCCCCTCTCGTAGAGATATGGGATTATGTTGATCTTCGTCGTTCATCCTCCATGATATATAAATCTACGATGGAAATTTACAATTATTTTTTTAAATAAATAATTGAAATTAAATTCAAAATAAATTTCAGAAAATTAATGTAATTTAGTGTAAACAAATTATGTAAAGCACAAATTTCAAAGCGCTAATTGATGTGTGAAACTCAATTTAAGCAAAAAAAAGTTATAAAAATGATAAGTTCACCAAATTGTATTTTACATTGTGGGAGCACATTTGGTATAAAATTGAAAAAAACACATTGACATTAAAAAATAAGTGAAACTCCATTTAAACAAAATTTTTTTGAAGTCCCCACATTTTAATTTCATAAAAATGTGAAGTTCACTACTTGTTGCAAATGTGAAGTTCACCAAGTTGCGCTTTACATGGTGTGTTGGGAGCACACTTGGTATATAATTGAAAAAACCACATGGTCATTAAAAAAGACGCATTTATAAGTACACAACACACACATATCCAAGATATGTTACAATGTCGATCAATAAATTTTGAAGGAGAGCGTATCAACACTAATTCATCTTTGAGAGATAAATCTTGAATTTTTGAAGAAGAGGGTCTCAAAACTAATTCATCTTTGAGAGATGAATTTTGAATTTTTGAAGAAGAGTGTCTCAAAACTAATTCATCTTTGAGATATGAATCTTGCATTAGAATTTCCCCGTATAATTCTAATTCATCTATTAATTCATTTTTTATAGATGAATCATGAATTTTCTTTGACCCATGCAATAGATCAACAGACACCTCTTATTCACATTGGCACATTTTCTTCTTTAAAAATGTAAAATTATGACTGTAATATTGTTTGCTATTCATGCCATTCTTTAGCCCTATTCTTAACAGTACACGCCATTATTGGTTTGCTAGGTTTTGGTTAGTGAAAACTACAATTCCATTTGATCCATACTCCATTGTTGTTCCCAAGCCTTCTATCAATCCAATATAATATGACTCATTGTTTGTTGTTCTTCCCGGTATATTCATTTTCCTTTGGACGATTTTGCTAGTCACAATATTGGAAAACACATATGTAATCACTGCTTTTCCTAGATTGGGATAGCAAGAAACTTCTATGCATAATTTCCATTTTTCAACCATGTTTAATGGTTTTCTTATCCCTGAAAAAAAAAATGTTAAAAATATGTCAAATGAAATTTATTACAGAAAATGCATGGAGGAAATAGCATTTATATTTAGATCTATTCCAGTGATTGTCTGTAGAGAAATTTACTAGATATGTCACCCTTCATAAAAGATGAGATCCAGAGGCTACCTAGCCCTTTACAGACTCTACCTATAGAACTACCATGGATATGAAAATGAAAAACTTCTAATTAGATCTATTCTAGAAATTGAATGTAGGGGCATTTACTAGATTAGGTTAAAACCTATGTTTTGTATCAAATCACTTTTGGTTTCAATGGGAAACTTTTATGGCTAATTTATGTTTTACATGTTGAATATAAAAGGTTTTTTTCTCTCTCATTGTTTGAGACCATGGATATGAAAATGAAAAACTTCTATTTAGATCTATTCTAGAGATATGGCTAATTTGTGTTTTACATACATTGAATATAAAAGGTTTTTCTCTCATTGTTTGAGACCATGGATATGAAAATGAAAAACTTCTGTTTAGTATTTAGGAGATTGACCTTATAAGGTGCATTTTACTCTTGAATTCAAAACCTATGTTTTGTATGCGTCTGCTTTTTGGTTTGAAACAGGAAACTTTTTGCCATTAATTGTGTTTGTATTGAATGAGAAATGTTTTCTCATTGTTTGAGACCATGGATATGAAAATGAAAAACTATATACTTAGTTAAAAACTATGTTTTGTATCAGATTAATACTATATACATGTTGACTGTAGGAGCATTTACTGTAGGGGAATTTAGATCTATTCCGGAGATTGAATGTAGGGGCGTTTACTAGATATGTCACCTTTCATAAAAGATGAGATCCAGAGGCTACCTGACCCTTTACAGACTCTGCCTATAGAACTACCATGGATATGAAAATGAAAACTTCTAATTAGATCTATTCTAAAGATTGAATGTAGGGGCATTTACTCTTAGGTTAAAACCTATGTTTTGTATCAAATCACTTTTGGTTTCAATGGGAAAATTTTATGGCTAATTTGTGTTTTACATGTTGAATATAAAAGGTTTTTCTCTCTCTCATTGTTTGAGACCATGGATATGAAAATGAAAAACTATATACTTGGTTAAAACCTATGTTTTGTATCAAATTACTTTTTGTTTCTAAATAATATATACATGTTGACTGTAGGGGCATTTAGATCTATTCCAGAGATTGAATGAAGGGGAATTTACTAGATAATGTCACCTTTCATAAAAGGTGAGATCCAGAGGCTACCTGGCCCTTTACAGACTCTGCCTATAGAACTACCATGGATATGAAAGTAAACTTCAGGTAGATCTATTCTAGAGATGGAATGTAGGGGCATTTACTCTTAGGTTAAAACCTATGTTTTGTATCAAATCACTTTTGGTTTGTTGAAACTTTTATAGCTAATTTGTGTGTTACATGTTCGAATAAAAAAGTTTTTTTCTCTCTCATTGTTTGAGACCATGGATATGAAAATGAAAGACTATACTTGGCCTAAAACTATGTTTGTATCAAATTACTTTACGTTTCTAAATAATATACATGTTATTTATTGAAAATTCTTTGGCAAGGCATTTGAATGTATTCAAGGAGATTGGTGGCAAGACTGCTAGATATGTAACCTTTCATAAAGATAGATCAGAGGCTACCTGAACCTTTACAGACTCTGCCTATAGAACTACCATGGATATAGAAATGAAAAGCTTATAATTAGATCTATTCTAGAGATTGACTATAGGGGCATTTACTCTTAGGTTAAAACCTATGTTTTGTATCAAATCAATTATGGTTTCAATGGGAAACTTTTATGGATAATTTGTGTTTTACATGTTGAATATAAAAATTTGTTTTCTCTCTCTCATTATTTGAGCCCATGGATATGAAAATGAAAAACTATATATACTTGGACAAACCTGTGTTTTTATCAAATTACTTTTTGTTTCTAAATATTATACACATGTTGAATATAAAATATTTTTTTCTCTCTCATTGTTTGAGAACATGGATATGAAAATGAAAAACTTTTATTTAGATCTATTCTAGAGACATGGCTAATTTTTTTTTTACATACATTGAATATAAATTTTTTTTTCTCTCATTGTTTGAGTTCATGGATTTGAAAATGAAAAACTTCTAGAGATTTAAAACTATTCGAAAGATTGATTGTAGGGGCATTTACTCTTAGGTTAAAACCTATATTTTGTATCAAATCACTTGTGGTTTCAATGGGAAACTTTTGTGGCTAATTTGTGTTTTACATGTTGAACATAAAAGGTTTTTTCTCTCTCATTGTTTGAAATCATGGATATGAAAATGAAAAACTTCTGTTGAATCCTTCTAGAGATATGGCTATTTGTGTTTTACATATATTGAATATAAAAGGTTTTTGTCTCTAGGCTGTTTGAGACAATGGATATGAAAAACAAAAACTATAGGCTCTTGAGATTGCCTATGGGGAAATTTACTCTTAGTTAAAATACTCTTTGTATCAAATGCTTTGCAGTCAATGAGAAACTTTATATAGCTCTGAATATTTTATATTGAACTAGATATTTTTCTTTCTATAGTGTTTAAGGTATGGATGAAAATGAAAAAAATCTATTTAGATCTATTCTAGAGATATGGATAATTTGTGTTTTACATACATTGAATATAGAAAGGTTTTTTCTCTCATTGTTTGAGACCATGGATATGAAAATTAAAATCTTATATTTAGATCTATTCTAGAGATATGGCTAATTTGTGTTTTACATACATTGAATATAAAAGGTTTTTTCTCTCATTGTTTGAGACCATGGATATGAAAATGAAAAACTTCTATTTAAAACTATTCCAGAGATTGACTCTAGGGGCATTTACTCTTAGGTTAAAACCTATGTTTTGTATCAAATAAATTATGGTTTCAATGGAAAACTTTTATGGCTAATTTGTGTTTTACATGTTGAATATAAAAGGTTTTTTTCTCTCTCTCATTATTTGAGACCATGGATATGAAAATGAAAAACTTCTATTTAGATATATTCTAGATATGTGGCTAATTTTTGTTTTACATACATTGAATATAAAATATTTTTTCTCTCATTGTTTGAGACCATGGATATGAAAATGAAAAACTTCTATATTTAAAACTATTTCAGAGATTGATTGACTGTAGGGGCATTTACTCTTAGGTTAAAACCTATGTTTTGTATCAAATCACTTTTGGTTTCAATGGGAAACTTTTATGGCTAATTTGTGTTTTACATGTTGAATATAAAAGGTTTTTTATTTCTCATTGTTTGAGACCATGCATACGAAATTGAAAAACTTCTATTTAGATCTATTCTAGAGATGTGGCTAATTTGTGTTTTATATACATTGAATACAAAAGGTTTTTTCTCTCATTGTTTGAGACCATGGATATGAAAATGAAAAATTTCTATTTAAAACTATTCCAGAGATTGATTGTAGGGGCATTTACTTTTAGATTAAAACCTATGTTTTGTATCAAATCACTTTTGGTTTCAATGGGAAACTTTTATGGCTAATTTTTGTTTTACATGTTGAATATAAAAGGTTTTTTTCTCTCTCATTGTTTGAGACCATGGATATGAAAATGAAAAAGTTCTATTTAGATCTATTCTAGAGATGTCAATAATTTGTGTTTTACATACATTGAATATAAAAGGTTTTTTCTCTCATTGTTTGAGACCATGGATATGAAAATGAAAACTTCTATTTAAAACTATTCCAGAGATTGATTTTAGGGGCATTTACTCTTAGGTTAAAACCTATGTCATGTATCAAATCACTTATGGTTCCAGTGGGAAAATTTTATGGCTAATTTGTGTTTTACATGTTGAATATAAAGGTTTTATTCTCTCTCTCATTGTTTGAGACCATGGATATGAAAATGATAAACTTCTATTTAGATCTATTATAGAGATGTGGCTAATTTGTGTTTTACATACATTGAATATAAAAGGGTTTTTTTCTCATTGTTTGATACCATGGATATGAAAATGAAAAAATTCTATATTTAAAACTATTCCAGAGATTGATTAACTGTAGGGGAATTTACTCTTAGGTTAAAACCCATGTTTTGTATCAAATCACTTTTGGTTTCAATGGGAAACTTTTATGGCTAATTTGTGTTTTAGATGTTGAATATAAAAGGTTTTTTTCTTTCTCATTATTTGATACCATGGATATGAAAATAAAAAATTTCTATTTAGATCTAGTCTAGAGATGTGGCTAATTTGTGTTTTACATACATCGAATATATAAGGTTTTTTCTCTCATTGTTTGAGACGATGGATATGAAAATGAAAAACTTCTATTTAAAACTATTCTAGAGATTGATTGTAGGGGCATTTAATAAGGTTAAAACATATGTTTTGTATCAAATAAATTTTGGTTTCAATGGGAAACCAGTATGGCTAATTTGTGTTTTACATGTTGAATATAAAAGTTTTTTTCTCTCTCATTGTTTGAGACCATGGATATGAAAATGAAAAAATTCTGTTTAGATCTAGATTCCAGAGATTGACTGTAGGGGCATTTATTGGATATGTCACCTTTCATAAAAGATGAGATCGAGATGCTACCTGGCCCTTTACAGACTCTGCCTATAGAAATTGTAGAAGTTAACACTACCTGTCCCAACTATACCCTATGAAGGGTGTAGAAGACCTGTGGAATCACTCAAACTAATTTACATAAACATAAAGGTGTATCAGAATGCATAAGAATGCATGTGTTTTACATTGAATATTTTTCATTTTCTTAAGAACCTATTTTCAAAAAAATTAACTATATACTTGGTTAAAACCTATATGTTTTGTATCAAATTACTTTTTGTCTCTAAATACTATGTTTTTTACATTGAATATTTTTCATTTTATTAAAAATCTATTTGAAACAATTTTAAACTATATAAGGTTAAAACCTATGTTTTGTATCAATCCACCACCATTTAAATGAAACTTTGCTAGCTCATTGTTTACATGTTGAATATACAAGGACATATATATACATTGTTTGGGACTACTTGGACCATAATGAAAAACTTCTGTTGAATCTATTCTAGAATGTGGCTAATTTCTACATTTTACATGTTGAATGTAAAATGTTTTTCTCTCCTCATTGTTTGAAGTCCTTGAATGTGAAAATGAAAAAACATATTGAAACTGTTCTAGAGATTAACTGTAGGGGCATTTACTCTTGGGTTGACCTATATTTGGATCAAGTACTTTTGGTTTCAATGGGAAACTTTTATGAATTAATTTTGTTTTACATATTCAAGAATATAAGGACTTTTTCTCTATATTATTTGGACCATGGATGTGAAAATGAAAAGGGCTCCCTGTTACAGATCCTGGTAAGAGATTGGTGACAGGGCATTTATAGATATGTCACCTTTAATAAAATATGAGATCCAAAGGCTACCTAGCCCTTTACAAACTCTGCCTATAGAACTATCAAATCACTTTTGGTTTCAATGGTTTGTTTATTGGCTAATGTGTTTTTATCAAATCAATTGGATGCAAGTTATGTGCAGATGATGGATGATGAATGAGGTGATTTTGATCATAAACTTTACATCTATATGATAGGAAGCTTGATATACATAACAAGGTTTAGACTAGATATACTTTTGGAATTTATAAAATTTGGAATATTTCAATATAACTAAGTCATCTATTACCAAAAAACATATATTAATATACTTGAAAGAGACTACAAACAATGGAATATATTACCCAAAAGGTGAGAAATTTACATTGACAACATAGAGAGATTCAACTAGGCTTATGTGGATGACATGAAAAGTACAAGTGGACAATGTATAAATCTACTTAGAAGAGTTTTTGGTTGCATGTTTAAGCAAGAAAGAGTCATTACTTGGAAAGTGTATAATTCTACTTAGAAGAGTCTTTGGTTGCATGGTTAAGCAAGAAAGAGTCATTACTTTCTCTATCTAGAGTAGAAGTGGAATACATAGAAGTTACTTCTTTTAAATGAATATGGAATGAATCTAAAAATGAATATGGAATGAATTATTGTACATTATGATAAATATTGTATTTAAATGATATTTGATCTATGAATAATATGGAATGAATCATTGTACATTATGAAGAGTCATGAGATCCACATCTCCACCATACTATTTGCAAGTTCTATATGAAGATATGTAGCCTAATAACTAATCATTTATGATATTTGTGTAAATATGAAAACATTTCTATGATATAAAGGCCAACATGGTATCAAACTACAATGTTACGTTTCATTCCATCACTACTATTCCTCTAAATCCTTTAGCTTTGTATTATGAATGAAAATTTATATATGCTATGCTATATTTGAATGCTAGATTTAAATGTATACAAATGGTGAATGATTAAAGTATTAAATTAGAAATTGGTTGTAGGTCTTATAAAAGATAAACCTCATTTGCAGAAGAAGAATTAACATCACATTCTTCATATCTCTCCAAGAGGACTATATTTATCACAACGTTTTGAGTAGATCATGAATATAATAAAAGAAAGACATTTGGAAAAGAAAAATAAAGATCTAAATGCATATGAAAGTCAATAACGTAGTGCATAAATTCAAGAAAACAATGAAACAAAGCTCAAAGAAATACTAATATTGCAGGGGAATTTCATACATGCAATAAAAAAACCAAAAAAAGAGGGAAACAAAAAATTTCACAATCAGATATCATTGAAAGAGACACCACTAGTACTTATATATTGAATAAATTCATACATTGAACTACTACAAATGGAAATGAAGAAACAAACATCAATAGACTCTAAATGGCCTTTCATACAATTATCTTTTTGAAAGAACCCTCTATAGCCTCTATTAACTGCTACCTTTGTTTAGTATTTCACCTTACAGAAATACAGTATATGTTGTTGTCATAGAACATGAGGTCTTTAAGTTACTCGTTACCTTTTAGAGCCACTCCTACAAAGACCGAAAAAGCAGACAGATTAGGGGATGCATTGGGATAGACTAGAAGCTAAGAACACACAAACAAGTAGCCTCAGATATGTTCATAAAAGCTACTCGAATTTGCTGGAAGGTATAGCCTCTATTAACTACTACCTTTGTTTATTATTTAACCTTACAGAAATACAGTATATGTTGCTATCCTAGAACATGAGGTCTTTAAGTTACCTGTTACATTTAGAGCCACTCCTACATAGATCGAAAAATCAGAAAGATTAGGGGATGCATTGGGATAAATTAGAAGCTAGGAACACACAAACAAGTAGCCTCAAATATGTTCATAAAAGCTACTCGAATTTGCTGGAAGGTATAGCCTCTATTAACTAAGATGATACAAACACCTTAAGTACTGTAATGATACAAATAACGTGTAAAGCTTACTGATAGGGTATCCATAATAGTAGTTAATTTTATTCCATGATCAATGGCATTCTATCAAGTAAGTACAAGCTTATCATGTTACATATGCTTATACCTGGGACCTGTAACAGTTAAAGCTCAAATTAGAATAGGTTATTTATTAGGTAAACATAGGTGTAATTATGATAGCATAACACGTGATCTGTTATATACCAAAAATTCATGCTTATAGCTCTCTACTATTCATATATGTGCTAAGTAAGTCCATGGATATCAATCATCCTATAATGAGTACAAGTATCACCATAATCTATAAGGTATTATAAGTAGAAATCCCATATAAGCCAGTAGTTAGTATAATGCTTATCCTTATTCATATAAGCCGAATCTCATGCTTCTGCTTAAACTGAACAAGCACATATATAAAAATGGTGTTTAAGCTAATAAATAGTATAGGGTAACCAATAATCACTTACTAATACTTATGCCTAGCTTGTTTGGCACTTCTGTAACATACCCTTTACACATCTGTAGCACTCTAAGAATATCCCTAATTAAGGTGATAAGATAAGTAAAAATTCACACACTATCTGTACTAATCTAGTAGCTCTAATCAGTTATGACTATTCAATCACCTTATCTACCTAGTGCAAGTTGTTTCACCTATAACAGAGCATGCTTTGTTTACACTATACTGGATTAAATATGTACGTTATCTATGTAATCAATAAAGGTGATTTCCAATGTGCTTCTTGAGCATAATGTACTGCTATATAGTAATCAGTTACTTGTATTACTATAAGTAAGTATGGGCACCACCAAGTAGTTAGCCACTAGTAAGTATGGACTTACTATGTTCATTATTACAGTACCCTTTCCCATCTTAAAACACACTATTCTAAGATTAGGAAGTTAGCTCATACCCAAAATAGTAAACACTCATGAAGGTTCATTATGGCTTGTACACGATCACAATGTAAGCATAACCTGAAAGGATGTACTTAATAAGCATACGCATTAAGCAAGTAAGGTCAATCCATTGCATTTATACAAATAACCTATTCGGAATCCACAAGGTAAGCCATTCCTGTAATATTACAAACATGTAAACAACTATGAAAAGCATATTCCATAATCAATCAATGACTTGTAACACTATTTATGAGTGAATCACAAGCTCATATTGAAACACAATCACTATTATGTATAGTGTTCCTATAATTAATGAAAAGTTGAACCGACTGAACTATGATTCATAACAAGCTGCGAGTTTACCTATACTTGATTAGGAAGAGTTATAACCAATATGTAACCAATATGCATGGGAATCATTGGACCAATAAAAGAACACTATGATAGCTTCATGTCAGTCACAATTAAAGCAATATTTATTAACTATATTGGCAAACACATCAGATAATTCATTTCACGGTCTTCGATTACCTAGAAATTCACTTGGCGCAACTCTTGAGCAGCAATTCGCAGGGGAAAAAACAACAATAGAGCAGCAGCAGTGCCACAGAAATGATTCGTGGGTGCCAAATCAGCAAAAAAGCAACAGCAGTGCCACAAAAATGAATAGAAACAAAAATCACAACAGAATCACATGAAAAATAGATTATTCAAACAAAGACACATAAAAATGAAAAAAGTTTGATGGTGATATATTTATAAAATATGAGTTCAGCCAAACTATTTTAAACGTTTGGCCAAACTAAAACTTCGGCTGAACTATTGTTGTCAGTTTTCCCATCTCCATCCAAAAATCTATTTGCCCACGCCATCAGTATGCTGTCAATCTAAATGGCAGAACGAGTTCAACCGAAATTTTTAGAAATTTCGACCAAAATATCTTAATAGTTCGGCCGAAATTTCTCAAAAGTTCGATTGAACTATTGCTGAAAAATGTTTTTCGCCCTCGATTCTCACAAAAGTGTAACCCAACTTCACATTTTCACCCTTAGAGTACAACTTAGACATATAAATAGAAATCGATCCCAACAAGAGATAGTCATTTGAACAGATATTGTTCCTAGCAAAGCTAGTGAGAGTAGACTCAAAGACTAATTGAATAAATAAATGATGAAAAAACATGAAAGAAAAGAACTTTGTTTCTAAGATAAAGTTAGTATTCATGGAATTATGGCATCACACTATTACAAAACCCTATCAAACCAATAAAAAATAGATATCGTTCATTCGTGGGTGATATGCAAGAAAAAATTCTATGATTCTTGGTTGTGAGGAGCTTTTTATTTCTTAACAGTTAGATAAGGGTTATAATGGCACCCATAAAAATTAAATCAATACCTCATTAGTAACAAAATACTTAAAAATAATCAGAAAGTATATAATAGTATAATCTAAAAACTTTAGGATTTGATAAAAATATTACCTAGAAGAGAAGTTATGATTAAACTCTCGCAAGTGTGCAGGATAGAGTGAAAAAATTTAGTAAAGCATCATGAAATTCCTAAAATAAACAATGAACCCATAAAATCCTAAACCAGAGAAAGAAATACATAAAAACCCCATTCAATATTGGCAACCCATGCCCTTTTCATTGGGAAACAAAACTACAAGGTTTTTGAAAGTAGAATCATAAGGGAATACAAGTAAATAAGCACACTTGAAATCATAAAGGAGGAGAAGAAAGAAAAATTGTAGTAAATATTTTACCAATAAGGGTCAATGAGTTACAACCTTCATATAAAATAGGTATCAAGGTTTCTAAAGGTTAAATAATCAACTAAAGCCTTAATTTCAAGCCATAACATCGAAATTACAGAGCAAGGAGAAGAGTTATATGCCTTTCTCTTACCAATTTAAGGATACCCAAGCCCATGAATAATTTAAACAATTAAACAAGTGTATGATCTCCTTTATCAAACTCACACTAAGAAATAAACTATAACTCATTTCCTTTCCATTCCATTATGCGAGAGATTCTTGACTGATATTGTGAAGAAATTGGGATTTTACAACCAGAGTAGGGGTTTCTCTTTTACACAAGATGGAGGGTTTCAGAGCTAAACCTTGATGATAGATATAGAGATGTGAAAATTAATAATGAAATTAAAAGCAAGACTAAGGAGGTGGTCAAATGAAAACTTAGGGCATAAAAAATTGAGGCCTGATCTAAACCACTCCTGTGGTCAGAACAAATCTCGAGCCCATCCTGATCATCCACCTTACATACCGTGAATGGAGCTAAAAGGGTGTATCCATGGTAGACATGTATAGTGGGCCTTTATATAATCGTAAAAGCTCAGTATTTTGGAGTAGTATTCTAATGAAACAACCCAAGTGAGATGATGAGTATAGTTGGTGATGGATAGATTTCACAAGAAATAGGGAACCTCAAGGTCAAGTGACCAAGTCTCTTTGACAATCATCAATATTTGTTTAATTAAGTGAATGGAAAGAAATGAATTAATTCATTCTTTAGTGTTGTTACACAAACTATATTTGAATGCTATTTACACTTGAATTATAAACCATATGGATGTTACATAGAAATGGTGGTACAATCACCCAAGATATTTATATTCAAAGTTTTGAGTGTGGAATTGATTGAATAAGGGATTGTAGAGTTATGAATAAAAAAACAAAATAGATAAGTTCAACTATTTTTGATTTTGATATTCAACATATTTAAATAATAAATCTTGGCATAGTTAGAAAATAGGAAAAAATAGTATTAATGAAAGGTACATTACATGTAACATGTTTACATATTTTTTTTTGAAAGTGGGTATTTAATTATCTAACAATTATTACTTTCTAATAATATGAATTTATTTCAAAGTTATATTTAATATGGTGATAAAGGTTAATAATATTTATTAAAATAAAATTTACTATATTAAATTTTTATTTAAAATTTTTGAAAAAAATACTTTCTTTAAATTTTACTAAATTAAAATGTTAAGAAATTTATTATTATAAAAAATATTTTGAAATTGATCGTTAGTGTATAGATAATATTTTAAGAGAGCATTTTTATTTTAGTTCTCTTAAGGTTAATCCATTTTTTTTTTAAATTGTACAATATATTTATTCACTTTAAGAGATCATAAGAATTCATACTTATTTTTATAGTTCATTCTTGTTTTAGTAATGTTGATTTTCTTCTTTACACTCTTTAAAATAAATAAATATATTTAATATTCTAAATTAAAGTATCATTTTTATCACATTACAATTTCTCCTGAAATTTAAATGTAATATTAATTTTAATATCATTTAAAATTTGATGACAATTTTAATATTATTGATATTCAATAAAGTGATCTATTCCTAAATTTCCCAATGATTTAGCCAAGATTGGACATCTTTATGCAATCGCCACTTAGCTACATGTAGTTTCAATTGGAGTGCGAGGAAAAATTAGAAAGTATCTAGTTTTCCATGTTGTTTATATTATTATTGTACATTAGGTATATAGTCCTAACCATAGTTTCAATGTGAGAGTATTCATTTCCATGAGAAAGATAGAATATAGTGTATTATTTCTAATTTTAAAATTATAAGTTATGAAATGGCTATGGAATTTCTCAATATTTCTTCATGATTCTTTAAGGATGTTGTGATTCCAAACTTCATAATCATGTCAGATAATATGAGTATAAATAATCCAAAAGAGGCTCTTAGTTTTATCCATAACCAAATATCCACTAATTTATGCTTTATTTCAAGGCCAAAGTAAGATTCCCACTATAATAATCATTCTTTGATTCTTATAGTTATAGTTAAGCTTTTGATGTAGAGTAACCAAATTCTTATTGTTGGGATTTTATTATCACAGCCTTTTCCTAAAATAAGGTTATAAAAATAGTTTGTGTATTATGATAAATGGGTGCTAGGCTAAGTTTGATCACCCAACTATAAACCTTGTGAAGTATTGCATGGAGTATATCTCATGGTTATTTTTTATTCCTTGTTGAAACAATTGATTAAGCAAGTAAATAATAAAGACAACGCTTGTAATAATGCAAAGTGTAGAATGGAGAGGTGTAGTATAAGCTTAATATGATTGGTTTGGTCTACCCATTGGGTTGAAATTATTGTGGTGACATACATCATTGAACGAAAAATAATTGTGATCAATGGTACACTGGTAAGAGAATGAGAAACACTTTTCTGTAAAACAAATACAAACTATACAAAGAGAAAACTAATAACTATATATATATTAATTTTTTTATAAAATTCTATATCAAATTTGGAATTCATTTAAAAATAAATAAATAGATAATTTATTTAAAATATTCCTAAGGATTATATGTTCATATCCTAACATAGATAGTACAGGTATATTAAGATTCTAACATTAATATGAAGGTGCTCCCGAATGCTTTTATTTTTACTCTTGAGAGTGTGCATTTTTTTTGGGATGCATAGGTATATAGTTAGGTAATTGTGTATATATATTAATAATTTTTTCTTAATCATTTACGTTTATTTATTTTTAATCATTTAGGTATGGTAAATAAATAAAACTTTCTTTTATATTTACTCCATAATCCTCTTTATATTTATGAACACTAAAAAAGAGAGGTTTTATTGAGGTGAAGCCTATGAGCCTTATACCACGGGTCAAATTATTATTAATACCATTGGAAAACACATTATTAATCCTAATATGAATATTTAAAGATTAATATTAATATTATTATTAAATCTAATATTCATAGTAATATATTATAATATTAACATTATTACATCTAATAAATGTTTATTAATACAATATTAAATTTGTTATATTATAATATATATTAATATATCATGATATATATTAACTCTAAATATATATGGCATGGAGGAACAAAGACATAGAGTGATAGACGTGGAGAGATACAGGGAGTCACAAGTGAGAGATGGAGATAAACGAAAGGAGAGGGGAGAGAAGGAAAGAGAGAGGGAGAGGAGTAAGAGAGGAAGAGGGAGACAAAAATATGGAAGGGGGAGAGAGAGAGAAAGAGAGAGAGAGAGAGAGAATGGGGGAGATAGAGGGAGGTAGGAGAGGAAGGGAGAGAGAGGACTTGAGAGAGAGAGAAGGGTAGAGGTAGGGATAGAGATATGGATTTGGAATCGGAAAGAGGGAGGGAAGAAGAAAGACATAGAGAGTGAGAAGTGGAGAGAGAGAGGTAGTGACAAGCGAGAGATGGAGAGAGAGTGTGTATGTTTAGGGGTGAGATAGAGAGACACATAAGGAGATATGGAGAGAAGGGGGAGAGAATGAGAGAGAATGAGATAAGGAGGGATATATTAACATAGTTGTGGGGAGAGAGAGAGAGAGAGAGAGAGATGGGGGAAGATAGCGGGAGGTAGGAGAGAAATGGAGAGAGAGGAAGGATTAGAGAGAGTAATTGAGAGAGAGGAGGAGAGTGGTGGGCAAAGAGAGAGAATTGATGGGAAGAGAGAGAGAGAGAGAGAGAGAGAGAGAGAGAGAGAGAGGTAGGAGATATAGAGAGAGAGAGAAAGAGAGGAAGGATGAGAGAGAGGAGGAGAGTAATGGGGGAGGAAAAAGGAGGTAGGAGAGAAAGGGAGAGAGAGGAAGGACGAGAGAGAGGAATTTAGAGAGAGGGGGAGAGAGGGAGGGAGAGAGGAGGAGAGATGGAGGGATAGATATATGGAGTTGGAGGGGGAGAGATGGAGGAAAGAAGAAATACATAGAGAGTTGAGTGGAGAGAGAGAGGGAGCGACAAGGGAGAGATGGAGAGAGAGTGTGTATGTTTGGGGGTGAGATAAAGGGACAAACAAGGAGAGAGATTGAGATAGTCAAGGATATAGTAACCGAGTTGGAGGGTGAAGAGAGAGAGAGAGAGGTGGGAGAGAAAGGGAGAGAGAGGAAGGAAGAGAGAGGATGTGAGAGAGTTGAGAGGAGGGAAAGAGATATGAAGTTGGAGGGGGAGAGAGAGGGAGGTAAGAAGAAAGACATAGAGATAGAAAGGTGGAGAGAGATTGAGGTAGTGATAAGGATGATGGAGAGAAAGGGAGACATGAAAACAGGAGGAAAGAGAGAGAAGCGGGGGAGTGGGAGAGAAGGGGAAGAGAGAGAGAGAGAGTGAGAGAGGAGGAGGGAGGGATAGATAGATATATTAGAGAAATATATTGTATGTTTTGGGGTGACATATAGAGATAGAGTGAGATAGAGATATTGATGGAAGGTGAAGTGATAGAATAAGAGAGAGATGGAGGGAGGGAGGGACGAAGAGATTGATGTATATGGAGTGAGAGAGTGTGTGTTTGGAGGGGTGAGATAGAGGTATAAATAAGGAGATATGGATTGAGATATAAATATAGATGGAAGGGGGACAGAGGGAAGAATATTTCTTGAACTAAATGCATTGATTTCAGTGTAGATGGCGATTTCAAATCTAATATGATTTCTTTCACTAGATGCATTGATTTTAGTGTTGATGTTGATTTCTAATGATATTTGATTTCTTGCAATAGATGCAATTATTTCAATGTAGATAATTTCTAATCCTATTTTATTTCTTTCACTAGATACATTGACATTAGTCTAGATGTTGATTTCTAATTATATTTGTTTACTTGCACTAGATGCATTGATTTCATTGTAGATTATTTCTAATCCTATTTGATTTCTTGCACAAAATTCTTTCATTTCAGTTTAGATGGTGATTTCTAATTTTATTTTATTTCTTGCATTAAATTCATTTATTTCAGTGTAGATGTTTGTTTCTAATCCTATTTTATTTCTTGCACTAAATGTATTGATTTCATTGTAGATGGTGATTTCTAACCCTATTTTATTGCTTGCACTAGATGCATTGATTTCAATGTAGATGTTGATTTCAAATTGTATTTGATTGCTTGCACTAGATGCATTGATTTAAATGTAGATTATTTGTAATCCTATTTGATTTCTTGCAATAAATGCATTGATTTCAGTGTACATGGTGATTTCAAATAATTTTTGATTGATTGCAGTAAATGCATTTATTTCAGTGTAGATTTTGGTTTATAATCCCATTTTCTTACTTGCACTAAATGCATTGATTTGAGTGTATATGTTTAGTTATAATCCTATTGATTGTTTGCATTAGATGCATTTATTTCAATGCATAAGTTGTTTTCTAATCTTATTTAATTGCTTGCATTAGATGCATTGATTTTAGTGTAAACATTGATTTCCAATTTGATGTAATTGGATGTATGATGGTAAATTAATTTTAAAGTGATTGGATTAGCAATGCACATTGATTTCAATGTAAGCACAACAAATTATTGACAATGTAAATCATTTTTTGTGTTATAGTAATTCAACCTATTAGTATTGAAGAGTAAGAGGGACAAGGTATGATGTTTAATACAACAACTCGAGCTAAGGATTTAAGTGTCTTACAATTTCAACTGTCCTTTTCATATAATCGATATGATAACATGACATAACTAACAAGGGTGACAATAAGAATAGTAGAAGAAAATATATTGAGAATGATCACAATGAAGATTATTTTTAATTGACTACATTCTTATTATTCACATTTTCTATCAGTCAACACTATTACATTGTCAATTTACATTCAAAAATTTTATTTCATCATTTTTCATCATTAATTTTATTAAAAGTATTTATCATCTCAACAAATAGAGGTAAATAAGAAATTAAAATAACCAAATTAATCTCAAACATATTTAGCATATTTAAAATGATCTTGATGGAGAGCCAGAACAGGGATGGTCTGCCCATTATCAGGTGGTGGGGGAAGGTGAAAGGCCTTGTGGACATGAGCTTTTATATGCTCTAGATTGCCTTCCATACTCATAAGCCTATTATTTATCCTTATTTTCCAATGGTGAAGTGAAGCCAACCTATCCAACATAATCCACTGATTATGTTGGATGTCATTTAGAAAACTAGTTAATTAATTTCTATCTTGATGTCAGAACTAAGGAGCCAGTCCAATACCACAAAGATCTATTACAACCTTTCATCCAAAAAATTGAAGGGAGAAGGAATTTATGCTCTTCTTGGAGATTGTGCTTGTGGAGGGACCACTTCTTCGCCTAATTATTAGTTATCTCCATGATGAACAATGCATTGGATGTGAGGTCCCACTTCCCTTTGAGCGTGAGCTATGTGGTGAAGCATGGGGATGAGACAACCCAAGATGGCCTTACTATCTAAAAAATATGTTACAACAAAGAATTTCCAATTTACCCTACTGAGTCCCCTCTCTTCACACTCGAGGTTGATCCCATGGAGATGAGGAACAAGAATTAACAAGTAGCCACTAACTCTCAGTATCCATCTAACTTCACTAAAAGAACCTATGTTGCTCTTTACCATGTATAGCTCTAAAATAACAACATTTTGGTGTGACCACAAATCATAGAGGGTCCAACCTAAGACAAGAAACCACGAGGCTATCGACCCCACCTCCAGATACTCTCGTTGTTCTTTAACAAGAAAAATTACCATAAAACACCCACGTAATTCACTAAGCCATCCAAACCAGATACCAAACCAACAAAAGAAACAAATAGGTCCTAAGAGACCTTCCAGAGCAACAATACTTTCCATAGTCGTGATGTTTGGAGAGGTTGCAAATACTTTTCAGCTAACATCCTTCCATTTCCATTGCCAAAATAGTTGGGAAAATGAATCATCCTAGTTTGGAGGCATATGATTTATTAAGCTCGAATCCTAGACTTTCACCCACTAAATTTCACCTTCAACATCCACAATCACAGTAATTCTAGGTTTTCCTTCTTTGTGTCTCTTCACGACTTGGTTTGTATGGGATGACATTGCTGTAGTGCCACTCTACTAGAAAAAGAAACCAAATTCCTTCGTAATCAACAATCCCATAACCACGCAGAGACCATGATAAGCAACTTCGAGTGCTTTCATGTATTTAACCTTCATTCTTTGTAGAGTGTGCAATGTCCACTTTCCCTTGGGGTAGTTTGTGGCATGCCCCATTAAAACTGGTGTTGTGTGGGAAAGGGTGACGAGGCCCTCACCATATCGTCTTTGCGTCCATATGTCACCCCATTAGGGAGACATGTATTATAAAATTCAAAATATACACTTGACACTATTTATTAAGGTGGATTGATAACTGTAAGATTAATTGAGTTGCCTCGAGGTGGTGGATCTTTTCATAAGATAGTTGACTCAATGCATTCCATGCACTAATCTATGAGTTCATATAACATATGTAATTCCTCCATGCGGGCAGTGAGTTGGTCTCACATTTGCATGACACAGGTTCGATTCCAACTACTACCACTACCACTATAACCTCTATGTGCCTATGTATGCCCCTTCTGTAGGCACACGTGATTTGAACATAGAACCTCCTCACACATAACATTACATTTTGATGACTATTTCCAATTGAGATGCCCCAAGGACTAAACAAAAACAAATTTATTACAAAAACACTTATTTAGTTACCCAAATACTAAATAGAAATAAATTTGTTAAAAAAACACTTATTTAAAATTTAGTCATAACTACAAAAATAATAATTACAAAAATTTAAAAATAAAAATAATAATAATTAAGTCTAAAAATAAAAATAATAATAATTTAATTAATATTTTTTAAATATACATCCAAAAAATCTCACTAAAACAACTCGCTAATAATAATCTGGACTAGTTGAAAAACTTAATAGTATGCACAAACGGAATCCGAATACATATATGTTTAAATGTAAAGTTCACCAATCAATTATACTTAAAAATATGTTTTTTTTAGATTGTTACTTAATTCGAATTAGCTCGTAGTTAAATGGGTACATTGGATTATATTCTTAATGCATTTACCTATCGAGATTCCTTTAAATATTTACAGAAGTGGACCCCGCAATCCCCGCCCGGTCGCCTGCTTTGAACTCCGCCCTCTTGCCATTTTTACTGAATTAATTTCAAAATAACTTCACGCGGCTTCATTTTGCTGCCTCCCTGATCCTCGTAGAGACACCGTAGTGCTAGTAACAACTGGAAATTACCCAAAGTTGTCATTGTATATTAGTCTATATTTGAATCCCATCGTAGAAAGATAGTGCATGTTATTTGCATTCAAAATTGTTCTGCTATCCGCAGCGTTGAAGTTAACTGAACTATAAATAATACTAAGTGAGAAATTGTACAAAATGCAGCTAAATTAAGATGCTTTCAGCTGGGATTAATTCGAGATTTTGTGTTCTGCATAAATCAATTTCGACCCATTGACCTATTTGAATATATGTGACAACTTTTTATGAGGGCTCCCATTTGCACATACAAACAATGGATAGAAAATTGAAAAAGAAAATAACGAATAGATAATTTCTTAATGGAGAGCGGACGAAGAAACTGGAAAGTAACGGATTCATTATTGTCGGCATGCATTTAGAATTTTGCTTTTCGCCTCCACATGGCGCAAAACGTGGGCTCTTTTGTTTTGTTGTTTCTAATTTTTGGTATTCATTTCTTCTCTTTGAAATTTTTTAACGCTTCGGTTTGCATTAGTTCCTCTAGAACGACTATAAAAATAACCTTGACTTGTCCCTCAACACATCACACAACGATCAATTAACGACGAGATTTTAAAGCCCTCTAAAATCGCACAATCCTGTATGTATTGCTCTCTGACCAGCTACAGTAAAATTTCATTCGAATTAGGGTTTGCAATACAATCATTTCATTGTTCGAGGAAAATTTCAGGGAGATTTTCAGCCTGGTAAGTGCTCATAACAATTGGATTGTTAGCATGGAGAATTCTAAGAAGAGGAATAGAGATGTGATAGGCGACAGTTGCGATGCGGAATCGTTAGGGTATGGATTCCGGTTTCGTAATAGCTGCGAAGTGGAGGGGGCGCCTGGAAATCGTAGGCATCCGGACCTGTTTCGCCAGATTGTTGTTGAATCAGGGAAAGTCGGGAATAGCCCAACTGAGCAACGCATAAATTCGAAGGGCCGAAATGTTTCAGTAGAGGTTGCAGGAACAATTAATATCAACGAATGTAAGAGGAAGCGGGTGACAGTGGCAGATCAGAATGATTCTAGGCTTTCTAAAAAATCTCCACTGCAGGATTCGTTTGGCGTGGGTGATATTGTTTGGGCAAGGCCTGACAGCAGAATTGATATACCTGCTTGGCCTGCTCAAGTTATCGACCCGGTGCAAGATGCCCCACAATCTGTGCAGAGCATTTGCGTTAGTCGGAGACTTTGTGTTAGGTTTTTCGGCATGAAAAGGTGCTGGGACTGCGAATATGCATGGGTGAAAGAAGAAATGATGTTGCCTTTTTGGGAAAACTTTGGGACATTATCATATGAGGGTCAGAGATTGTTGGAAAGAGGTTCTAAACACATTAAGTGTGAGTTTCTTGAGGCAATTAGGGAAGCTTATGTGGCAGAATTTTCTTCAAAGTACATCAATGAGAAAAAACAATATCAAGATAGACATCAAGGAGAAGAAAGCATATGCAGCAGCTGTAGCCAGAAGTTTCCAGCTGCAAAACTATTGGAGTCCGTTAAGGTGAAACAGCTGGGTAATTCATCTAACAAGGGCGCGTTGATCTGTCCACGCTGCTACAATTTATATGAGTGCAATCAGTACTGTGGCATTTGCAGGAATGTGTGGAATCCCACATTCAAAAGAAATTGGGTTCAATGTGAAAAGTGCGACATTTGGGTTCATGCGGATTGTGATAATATAAGCAATGAACAACTAAAAGAGCTTATTGAATATTCATGTCCTCATTGTACGCTGAAGAAATCAGCCCTGAGAACAGCACCAAAGGAGGAAGACAATAGGCTTTTTACTGTTCCAGAGCGTCTTACCGGTGTTTGTGATGGCAAGGACAATAAAAGCATTAAGCCTTCCACTGTTCCAGAGCGCATTACTGTTGTTTGTGATGACAAGGAAGAGAAAAAAAATAGGCCTTTCGCTGTTCCAGAGCCCAATGCTGTTGTTTGTGATGGCAAGGAAAAGAAAAACAATAGGCCTTTCGTTGTTCCAGATCGCAATGCTGTTGTTCCAGATCGCAATGCTGTTGTTCCAGAGCGCATTACTGTTGTTTGTAATAGCAGAGAAGGGCATTATATGACTAATAGTCACTTAATTCTCTGTGAATGTCGTGAATGTGGAAATGGTAGTTTGATGAGTCTGTCACGATGGGAAAGGCACGTGGGCTGTAAGGGGAAGAAATGGAAGCAAAGTGTTAAAGTTAGGGTTTCCAATCAGCGTCTCATTGATTGGCTCAACAACGCCCATGAAGCTGGGGCTTTTGGCCTTGGATTCTTTAAGCCAGAAGGGCAAATGGCATAAAGAAGTAGGGGGAGTTAATTAATATGATTGCTGATAGAACTAATAGAACGATACGAGCAACTCAAAGAAACGTGGACAGCTGAAAGGTGTGCAATATCTGGTTGAGTTGAGAATGCGAATGATGTTGGAGGTACGTTCATCAAAGGAAGAGACAAGAGACGGAGATTAGAATTTAGGTCCGGCATAAGTACCATAATTTGGAAATCTGCCAGAAGTACCATAATTCACTGATCTTTACCATAAGACAGAAGCCATAACACAGAAGCCATATATACAACAGGTCAAGGAAGAAGAAATGAATCCAGTGAGGTTTTCTTTAGTTCATATCGAGGGTTGTTTTTTTCCGACCAGGAAAATTAAAAAGAATCAATTTCTCTTTCGAAAAACGATACCGCCCCTTTTTTATCAAAAGCTTTCCAAGAGGGCATATGGTCTTGGGGGTTCAAAATTGAATTCAAAATGAACCACACTGGAAGTTTTAATACTTATACTAATTTTACAGTAGTAATAAAGAACATGCAAAATAATATAATAAAAAAATATTAATGAAATAATTAATTATAATCAATCATTGCAGAACAAAATGGTAATGAAAGAGAATAAAATAAAAACACGTGAATAGATGTTTTTGCAATGCTAGAAATTGTAACATACGAATAAATGCTTAGACACCCTAAGATTGTTTTCTCAAAATAATTATAAAAAAAATTTAAAATTTCCATAATTAAAATGATTTGTTTAGAGTATAATTTAAATATCTAAATAGAAATCAATCCCAGCCAGAGTTATACATCTAAATAGATTTGGTTCCCAGCAAAGTTAGTGAGAGCAGACTCAAATATAAACCTAATAAATAAATGTTGAAAAAACATGTAAGCAAAGAACTTTGTTTCAAAGCTGAACTTCGTATTTATTGAATTTTGGCATCAAACTATGACAAAACCCTGTCAAATTGATAAAAGATAGAGATAATTCATACCTAGGAATAAAAAGATAGAGATAATTCATACTTGGGTGATAAAAAAAATGGAGATAATTCATACTTGGGTGATATGTAAAAAAAAATTCCATGATTTTTGGTTTTGGGAGCTTGTTATTTATTAATAGTCAGAAAAAGTTCTAACGGTATCTATAACAATTTAATGAATTTTTCATTAGTAATCAAAACAATTAAAAAAAAACATAATAATTTAATCAATTTCTTATTAATAATCAAAATATTTAAAAAAAAATAAAAAAAAAACATATAATAGTATAATAGAAAAATTTAAGGGTATGATAAAGAGATTAAGTGGAAGGGAAAGAAATATATAAAAACCCTCATTCACTAGGCTTCTTTTCATTGGAAAATAAAATTGCAAGGTTTTTGAAAGTCAAACTTAAGGAAAAACAAGTAAATAAGCACATTTGAAATCACAAAGAAAGTGAAGAAAGAAAAATTGTAGTAAATATTTTACCAATAAAAGTCACCGAGTTACAACCTTGAGATAAAATAGGTATCAGGATTTCTGAACGGTAACTAATGATCTAAAGCTTTAATTTCCAGCCATAATCTCTAAATTACAGAGAAATGAGAAGAGTTAAATGTTTTTTTCTTACCAATTTAAAGACACACAAGTCCACGAATACTGTAAACACTGAAACAAGTTTTCGGGCTCCCTTCTCAAACTCACGCTAAGAAATAAACTATAACTCATTTCCCTGCCAATCTTGTCAGAGAGCTTTGACTCAGATTTTAAAGAACTTGGGAGTTTCCAACAGGAGCAGGGATTTCTCTTTTACATAATATGGAGGTTTCGGAGCTGAGGATAGATAATGAGAGGTGAAAATTAACGATGAAATTGAAAGGAGGACAGAGGAGGTGGTCAAATGAGTAATGTTAATACTAGTAGTTGCTTCTAAAGGCTCAAAGGTACACTAAAGGTAGTTCATTTCGTCAAGATTTGGGAAGATTTGTTTTTCATTGTTGTGCTTGAAGTAACAATTTTGTCTTGTGGTTATGCATACAACATCCTAAATGAATTATCACCAAAATATGTCAATTGGATGCATCTCAAATTTAAGAATTGAGAGTGCAGCACCCCAAAAATCTGCTAACGTAAATTTTAACCACAATCATGTGCGACCTGCACATAATCCGGCTAATGCAATATTAAAAGGCTAAAAGCCATGTACTAATCATATAAATGAGATTTGATGAAGTGGAAAATAATTTAATGTTTGAGAATTTTAACTTTTGTAATTATTCATAACTTTATTTGAGATTTTTGGATGTAAATTGCATGAAAGATTTTGAAATTGATGTCATTGAGATTTTTGGAAAGAAACCGGGTTAGAGAAATTGAAATTTCTTATAAGATTTTGAAAACTCCTAAATGTTGCACGTATTGATACAATTTATTTTCAGAAATCTTGAACAACCTAAATTCAGAAATTATCTACACAAAATAACAGTGTTTTTAAAGAAAAAATTCTCCACAGAAAAGCACTTATTTAACTTGAAAATTTAAATAATTTATCAAATTAGTTAAATTTGAAAACCATATTGAAAACAGATTATATAGTTGTATTAAAGAATTGAAAGCATCATTCAAAATTCAAATCTAGAATTCCTTTTCTAAACTTTAAAGGAATTGAAAAAATTATATTAAAGAATTCAAAGCATCGTTCAAAATTCAAATCTATCATTTTTTTCCTAAAGCTTTGAATTCTTTAATAAATAATTTATTAAACTAGTTAAATTGGACAACCATATTGAAACAGATTATACAGTTGTATTAAAGAATTGAAAGCATCATTCAAAATTCAAATCTAGAATTCCTTTTCTAAAATTTGAAGGAATTGAAAAAATTATATTAAAGAATTCAAAGCATCATTCAAAATTCAAATCTCGAATTCCATTTTTAAAACTCAGAAGGAATTGAAAAAATATTGGCATTTTCAGTGTGTCTTACCAGAGTGTAAAAGTTGCGGAGGTCCTCACCCCCGATGTCGACTCGAGGAAGCAATGCAATTGTCGAGGGCTTAAGCTCACAGTCATTGTTGACTTGCCTGGACACGTAGGTAACAGCCAGATCAACGCTTGGCACGAACATATCTAGACACAATGTTGAGGGCTTAAGCTCACAGTCATTGTTGACTTGCCTGGACACGTAGGTAACAGCCAGATCAACGCTTGGCACGAACATATCTAGACGCAATAAGACAAGCTTTCTTTTAGCACCATAAGTTAGCAACAGTTCCGATATGTAGTATTAATGTGGTGTAAATGTTTATGTATCATATTAGAAATGGAGTATATCACCATAAGTTAGCACCACTTAAGTTATGTGGTGTTAATATGGTGTAAATGTTTATGTATTATATTAAAAATGAAGTATATCACCATAAGTTAGCACCACTTAAATTATGTGGTGTTAATGTCATGTAAATGTTTATATATTATATTAAAAATGAATTATATCACCATAAGTTAGCACCACTTATGTTATGTGGTGTTAATGTGGTGTAAATGTTTATGTATCATATTAAAAATGAAGTATATGATCACCATATTTGAAGGACAAGTTAGCACTATTCTTACTATGTGGTGTTAAAGTGAAATAAATTTTTATTGATCTTATTGGAAGTGGAGTATATTACCATATATTTAAAGAAGTGTTGTATGTTATATTGTCAAGTTCTATAAAGTAGGGTAGTTAACTTTGTGTTTGCCATGTTGGCATGCACAAGTGGATTTAAATATGTGAATTGTCACCATAACTATAAAAAAATTACAAATATTTATATTATGAATATATAAATTAGAACTAAACTCACAAATATTTATTTGTTTGTCATGTTTACATGTAAAAATAAAATTCAAAGTAATTGTTTTCTAAATATTTTATTTCAGTTATTTACTTTTTATACTATTCTCATTTTGCACCATAAATACAACAAATTCAAAACTATTTTTTTCTAAATATTTTATTTCAATTATTTATATTTTATATTATTCTCATTTTGCACCATAAATACAAAAAATTCAAAGTAATTGTTTTCTAAATATTTTATTTCAATTATTTACTTTTTATATTATTCTCATGAGAAAATAAATACACAAAACCATATTACATAATTATTTATTTTATGAATAAGTCAATTAAGATAAATATTTTTATATTATTGTAATTTCAAAATAAAATAAGGGTGAATTCGATGGAGTTGGGTTACTATTTTTTGGAAGAACTTCTGTTCCAAAGGTTGAAAATATATCTTTGTGAGGGTATTTTTTAAGCCCTCCATCAAAGATTTTAAAAGGTCCATCTAGGACTAAATAAAACCTTGAATTAAACTACATAACTCCATCGTCAATACGAACTTGATCTTTTCGAACTCTTTTCAAACTCTTTTCCTCAGCTGGAACTTGATCTTATCGAACTCTCTCTTGTAGTCTGGGAAGTCTTGGGCTAATTTCACCAGGCTCATAGAGATCTACTCCAAGGCTTTGCCAAGGATGTTCTTCATAGACCAATAAAGATACAATGTCTACTTGAATTATGTTATTATGCCCCTTCTTTGTCCCAAATCTGGTATTAAACCTCTCCATTCCTTAGTATCCATCTTTGTCTCTACATGTCTATTTATGCCAGCTTCCCATTTTTCAATGAGCTTTTGAATTTCCTCTGATGTGTTCTCGTGGTATGCTTTCTCTACCTCTTGGATCACATAGATTGTAGGCCTCCTTCCTCTCGGCTTGCTCGGGGGTGAGCTGGGTTGGGCTTCTACCACCTTCCCTTTATCTTTCCAGCCACAACCTCAAACTGCAGGGCTCTTGGAATGGTAACAAGTTGTAGGACTCTTAGAGCATGCCATCCCACAATCTTTGACTAGGTTTCCGGGTAGGTG
The DNA here is from genome assembly GCA_034641835.2 of Pinus albicaulis. Lineage (NCBI taxonomy): Eukaryota > Viridiplantae > Streptophyta > Pinopsida > Pinales > Pinaceae > Pinus > Pinus albicaulis. The sequence continues at coordinate 557,960,781 of CM076576.1, read as the reverse complement.
ACTTGCCCACACAATCAAACAAAGGCATTATTCCATATAATGAAAACGATCAAAGTTCCATGCATCCAAGTTATCAAAATAAAGGTGACCTGAGGGCCTCTTCCTAGGACTTCTCCCCTGCCCATCCCTCTGTAGACCCATCGCCCTGATACCCTGCTTAATTTCTGCCACCCCCTGTTCCTGACGGTCGCACGCACCCCATAAATTATCCCCATAACCCAAAGAGCTCATGCCTTCCTTTAATCTCCTGACCTCCCTTCTGGCGTCCTCTCTCTCATCATACCTCCCACCCTCGAAATTGAAAAAGGAGGCGTTGCTGGCCATTGCTCGGGCCTGGTGGAATTCCCTCTCCGATTCCCCATGCACACTGAGCCCAAGTAGCTCAAGGTGGTATAAAATATCAAATACTTTGAACTAAACACAACCCATGACTGCTCCTTAACTCTATACCCTGGCAGGATTGCCCAACCCCTCACCATTCCATCTTGTGGCATCCCTTACCTAACAAACTCACACTCTGGTGCAAGTTGAGGCTATGCCCATTTCCTACTCTGACACATAGTCAGAGACCGAAAAGAACCCCAACCTTCCCCCAACCAGAGTCATAATGGTTCCACTCTCCCCTACCCAGCAGAAGACTATACCAGTTTAGCTTAATCACCTTATGCTCCCATAGAGACCGGCACAAATCATAAAACATAAACATGGCATGAACAAGGGAGAGGAAACCAAGCACATACATGAGTTTCATCGTGGTGGAAGTGCAATGGAGGTTTGTAACTCAGGGAAAATTTTAAGGATGGACATTTATCATAAAGTTTAAAAACTTGGCGAATCTTAGTAGTCCCCAATATGTGAATTATAAAAATTTTGTGGTTATTTTTGTAAAAATATTTAGTTTTGTAATCATTTTATATTAGTATATATAATTTTTTGGCGATTTTTGGGGTAAAATATTTTTATACTATAAACTTTGGGCGAATCAATTTAAAAAAAAAATGGGAATTGGCGAATCGTTTTTTTGGAAAAAGCATGGAAAAATAGCCCACCTACGAATATTAGCCCCTAAAATTTTCCATGGGTTTGTTATCCCACTGTCGCGCATGCACCAAAGTCTTTCGTGATAAAAAAACCCCCACGCCTTCCTCCACCCTGTTTTAAGCTCCATGCGAGGGCCTCTGTCCCGCTACCTCACCTCGTGCTGCATGCGATAGTACAACCTGCTGCCCTTGCCACTCATGTGGAAGGTGGATGGCTTCAACCCCAGGGACACTAAAATTAACACTAATGGGAGGGTCGATCTTCTTCGTAACACCCCGATCGAGGAGCTGAGTCTGAGAACTATGGGTGAGCTCTGCCCTTCGACCTATCATGCTCTTTGATGCTCTGTAGCTTGATCCATCGTTCTTCCCCAAGATTAGGAGACATGCTTAATTCAATAGGTTCATTCAGGTGAGCACAACCACAATTTTCCAGGAGGTCAGTTGCTCTGTTTCCTTCCCTCCTTACATGGGTGATAATGATGTAATCAAATTTATTGTGTGTATCCTCCAATCCCTGCACATGTGAAGAAGTACGCCATATTTGGCTTAGTTTGCCCCACTTCTTTCCTTGATTAAGTTTTTTTAGAGTGTTCTTAACCAACTGAGAGTCTCCTTCGATTACTAGCTTTCTGTATCCTAGCCTGATGGCCAAGAGGAGATCTTGGTGCACTCCTATGAATTATGCTTCATTGTTGCTGGCAAAGCCACAAGAGTCATCATATATGAATCTTGTTGTGCCATGATGATCTCGAAAAATCCCTCCAACCCCTGCTTGCCCCGGATTGCCTTTCGAGGCTCCATCAAAGATGAGTTTGATGAATCCTTCTAGAGGAGGTTTGAAGATGCTGATGGTGTCCCCTATGTTAGGGATAGCTTTCCAAGAAGCTGGGGAGACCATGCTAGATGTTCGGTGGAGGCCCTGGAGAATTCTTTCTTCCTGAGGAGCCATTTGCCAATTATCTGACATACATTTCTCCGAGAGGATGCACTAGTAGAAAATGATGAAATTAGTGACTAGGTGACTAAAAAAGTTAGTCACCACAATTATTTCAAGTGAATTACTAATAAATTTGTTCAATTTTAACTGACCGAACTAAAAATTACTAATTTAAATGACTAATTTAGTATAGGGTTAAAATATACGACTAGATGATTTTATTGTACTAGCTAGCATGCTCTCTGACAGGTCGAGAGCGATCTGACCTACCTGCGACCTCCCAGCTGCCATGGCATCAAGAGGGGGACCCAAGGCTCCCCTTCCTCCTCCTCTAGAAGTCCTTGCATTCAAGAAACTGATAACATCAGCAACAAGCGCCCTCTGACTGGATCTTAGCAATGTTCATGAAGAAGCTGGATAGCATCCCTTTGGTGGCCCTTCAAATTGAAGAAACTTGTCGATCTGCATTGAACCTAGCTGAAAGAGGGCCCATTGGACAATTTACTAGCCTCTGGCCCTCTCCCAAAGCTGTGGAAGACTGGGTATAGAGGAACTGGATTCCTTTAGTCTCGAAAAACATCAAAATCCACTTCGTAGGCAAAGGATACTTTGTTTTTGTTTTTGAGAATGTGGAAGACAGAAGCCTCATATTCAGGAATGGCCCACATTTTATGGGTCCTAAGGGACTATACTTAAATAAATGGTCCCCTAACTTAGATCACGCTCAATATGTGCCTTCAACTGTTCTATTGTGGGTAAGCCTCCCATATCTCCCACTGCATTGCTGGAACCATAAGTCTCTCCAAACCATTGGCAATACCCTCAAAACGTATACTAATCAAGAAGTGAGAAAAGATTAATACTCGTGCGCACGTATATGTGTCGAGGTGGATTTGGAAGTTGGGCTACCTAAAGCTATCAAACTAATGGTTGCTGATTGGACCCATATCCAGGAGCTGGATTATGAGCAGCTTCCATTTAAATGCAGGCACTGTCACGGCTACGACCACTTTGCAAGGCACACTAGTACATTTGGTCAAAATTCCAGCAATTTAGTTCTGACACTTTTGACGTATTGTCGGAAATTTCCCCAATTTTTATCAATTTTTCAAATCCCGCCAACAACCGTCACTCTAGAGACGTTTTTGGAGTATCGTCGGAACAACGAAATTTAGGACAATCGTCGGAATACCGATGTTACATGACAAACCATCAGAATACTGAAACCATCGGTCTTGCGACATTTAGGAGACCGTCGTTGGTCTTGCGACGTTTAAGGAAACCATCGGTCTTGCGATGTTGAGGGAAAAACCGTCAGAATACCGACATTTGAAGGCTTGTGATAAAGTTTATATTACAACTCTCAAGCTAAATAATTTGATTTGTACTTTTTGTTTGGGGTAGCATTTAATTTACTATATATCGGAAAACACATGACATTCAATGATGTACTAAAGTAAAATAAAAATAAAAATTATAGACATTGTGACTATGCTTTTCAAAAGCCTATAGAGAATGTAGGTTTTAATACCTAGAATGAATTTAAATTAATGCATCACTCAACAACTTTTTGTTTTATCTTGAAATTAAGTTTTACCATAGATAGGGGTTGTTTGATCTCATAGTTCACCATTATATGGTAGGATACATTAAGGGTTGACATGAAGTGTTGTAGGCTGAGCTCTTAGTGTTGAGGAATATTATGGATGTTAAAAAGTAAAATATTTGGTTTAGTTTTTTTTTTTTTTTAAATATCTTCAATAATTTTTTTTTTAAATTTTGTTTGAGAAAGGCCGTATCAAATTTTCTAAGGTATGACCGCACGGGTGCCTTTTGCATGTTCATATGGTGTGTTTACCATTTTATTCCTTGTGCCTTCGTTCGGTTGGGCGTGCCATGTCAGGGCGGCCACCCAAGCGCGTTCGGGTCAGGTCGTTTTGTTTGAGGGCACCCGCCAAGACACGTTCGGGTTGAGTCAGGTCGTTTCATTTGAGGGCGCCCACCGAAATGCATTCAGGTCGGGTCGTTTTGTTTGAGGGCGCCCACCCAAACGCGTTCAGGTCAGGTCGGGTTGTTTCGTTCGAGGGCACCCACCCAAACACGTTCAGGTTGGGTTGGGTCGTTTCGTTTGAGGTCGCCCGCCCAAACGCATTCGGGTCGGGTCGGGTCATTTCGTTTGAGGGTGCCCACCCAAACGTGTTCGGGTCGGGTCGTTTTGTTTGAGGGCGATCGTATAAAATTTGCTAAGTTGTGACCACATGGGTGCCTTATGCACATTCATGTGGCCCATTTTTCATTTTCTCCCTTATGCCTTCGTTCGGTTGGGCGCGTCATGCGAGGGCGCCCACCTAAACGTGTTTGGGTCAGGTCGGATCGTTTTGTTTGAGGGAGGTCGTATCAAATTTTCTAAGTTGTGACCGCACGGGTGCCTTTTGCACATTCGTGCGGCACGTTTGCTGCTTTCTCCCTTGTACCTTCGTTCGGTCGTGCGCACCATGTCGCACAGTGTGAGGGCGCCCGCACAAATGCGTTCGAGTCAGGTCTTTTCGTTTGAGGGCGGTCGCATCAATTTTGCTAAGTTGTGACCACACGAGTGACTTGTGCACGTTCATGCACCCTGTTTACCGTTTGCTCCCTTGTTTGGGGCGGGTCGGGTCGGGTCATTTCGGTTGAGGGCGCCCGTATAAAATTTGCTAAGTTTCTCCCTTGTGCCTTCGTTCAGTCAGGCGCACCGTGTGAGGGCGCCCGCCCAAACGTGTTCGGGTGAGGTCGAGTCATTTTGTTTGAGGGCGGCCGTATCAAATTTGCTAAATTGTGACCGCACGGGTGCCTTTTGCAAGTTTGTGTGGTCCGTTTTCCATTTGCTCCCTTGTGCCTTCGTTCGGTCGTGCACGCAGTGTCGCACCTTGTGAGGGCACCTGCCCAAATGCGCTCAGGTCGGGTTGTTTCGTTTGAAGGCAGTGGTTCCGACACTTTTGACATATTGTCGGAATTTTCCCCAATTTTTATCAATTTTTCAAATCCCACCAACAACCATCGCTCTAGCGACATTTTTGGAGTATCGTCGGAACAACGAAGTTTAGGAAAATTGTCGGAATACTGATGTTATAGGACAAACCGTCAGAATACCGATGTTACAGGACAAACTGTTGGTATTGCAACGTTTAGGAGACCACCGTCGGTCTTGCAACATTTAAGGAAACCATTAGTCTTGCGACATTGAGGGAAAAACCGTTGGAATACCGACATTTGAAGGCCTATGATAAAGTTTATATTACAAATCTCAAGCTAAATAATTTGATTTGTACTTTTTCTTTGGGGTAGCATTTAATTTACTACATATCAGAAAACACATGACATTCAATGATGTACTTAAGTAAAAAAAAGAAATTATAGACATTGTGACTATGCATTTCAAAATTTATAGAGAATGTAGGTTTTAATACCTAGAATGAATTTAAATTAATGCATCACTCGACAGCTTTTTGTTTTATCTTGAAATTTTATTTTACCATAGATAGGGGTTGTTTGATCTCATAGTTCACCATTACATGGTGGGATAGATTAAGGGTTGACATGAAATGTTGTAGGCTGAGCTCTTAGTGTTGAGGAATATTGTGGATGTTAAAAAGTAAAATTTATGGTTTAGTCTTTTTTTTTTTTAAATATCTTCAATAATTTCTTTTTTTAAATCTCGTTTGAGAAAGGTCATATCAAATTTGCTAAGTTGTGACTGCACGGGTGCGTTTTTCACATTTTTGCGGTCCGTTTGCCATTTTCTCCCTTGTTCCTTCGTTCGATTGGGTGTGCCATGTCAGGGCACCCGCCCAAACGTGTTCAGGTCGGGTCGTTTCATTTGAGGGCGCCCGCCAAGACGTGTTTGGGTTGGGTTGGGTTGTTTCATTTGAGGGAACCCACCCAGACATGTTTGGGTTGGGTCAGGTCATTTTGTTTGAGGGCGCCCGCCCAAACGCGTTCGGGTCGGGTCGGGTCGTTTCGTTTGAGGGCGCCCACCCAAACGCGTTCGGGTCAGGTCGTTTCATTTGAGGGCGACCGTATCAAATTCACTAAGTTGTGACTGCATGGGTGCCTTGTGCACATTCATGCGACCCATTTGTCATTTTCTCCCTTGTGCCTTCGTTCGGTCGGGCACGTTGTGTGAGGGCGCCCGCACAAACGCGTTCAGGTTGGGTCGTTTCGTTTGAGGGCAGCCGTATCAAATTTTCTAAGTTGTGACCGCACGGGTGCCTTGTGCACGTTTGTGCAGCCTGTTTACCATTTGATCCCTTGTTTGGGGCAGGTCGGGTCAAGTCGTTTTGGTTGAGGGCACCTGCCCAAACGCGTTTGGGCTGGGTCGTTTAAGTTGAGGGCGCCCGTACCAAATTTGCTAAGCTGTGACTGCACGGGTGCCTTGTGCATGTTCATGCAGCCAGTTTGCTGGTTGCTCCCTTGTGCCTTCGTTCGGTCAGCACGTCGTGTAAGGGCGCCTGCTCAAACGTGTTCGGGTCGGGTCGGGTCGTTTCGTTGGAGGGTGGCCGTATCAAATTTGCTAAGTTGTGACAGCACGGGTGCCTTTTGCATGTTCGTGCAGCCCATTTTCCATTTTATCCCTTGTGCCTTCGTTTGGTCGTGCACGTAGTGTCGCACTGTGTGAGGGCGCCGACCCAAACGTGTTCAGATCGGGTCATTTCGTTTGAGGGTGGCCGTTCCGACACTTTTGACATATTGTCGAAAATTTCCCCAATTTTTATCAATTTTTCAAATCCTGCCAACAATCGTTGCTCTAGATATGTTTTTGTAGTATCGTTAGAACAACCATCGATCTTGTGACGTTTAAGGAAACCATTGGTCTTGTGACGTTGAGGGAAAAACCATCGGAATACCGACATTTGAAGGCCTATGATAAATTTTATATTACAACTCTCAAGCTAAATAATTTGATTTGTACTTTTTTTTTTGGGGTAGCATTTAATTTACTAAATATCGAAAAACACATGACATTCAATGATGTACTTAAGTAAAAAAAAAAAATTATAGACATTGTGACTATGCATTTCAAAAGCCTATAGGGAATGTAGGTTTTAATACCTAGAATGAATTTAAATTAATGCATCACTCAAAAAAAATTTGTTTTATCTTGAAATTTTGTTTTACCATAGATAGGGGTTGTTTGATCTCATAGTTCACCATTATATGGTAGGATACATTAAGAGTTGACATGAAATGTTGTAGGCTGAGCTCTTAGTGTTGAGTGATATTGTGGATGTTAAAAAGTAAAATATTTGGTTTATTTTTATTTTTTTAAAATATTTCAATAATTTTTTTATTTTTTTTAATTTTGTTTGAGAAAGGTTGTATCAAATTTTCTGAGTTGTGACCGCACGGGTGCCTTTTGCACGTTCGTGCAGTCCATTTTCGGTGCCTTCGTTCGGTCAGGCGCACCATGTCAGGGCACCTGCCCAAACGCATTCAGGTCGGGTCGTTTCGTTTGAGGGTGCTTGCCAAGACACATTCGGGTCGGGTCAGGTCATTTCATTTGAGGGCGCCCGCCCAAACGCGTTCGAGTTGGGTTGTTTCATTTGAGGGCGCCCACCCAAATGCGTTCGGGTCGGGTTGGGTTGTTTCATTTGAGGGCACCTGCCCAAATGTGTTCGGGCTGGGTCAAGTCATTTCGTTGAGGGCACCCACCCAAACGCGTTTGAGTCAAGTTGGGTTGTTTCATTTGAGGGCGCCTGCCCAAATGTGTTCGGGTCGGGTCGGGTTGTTTCGTTTGAGGGCACCCGCCCAAATGTGTTCGGGCTAGGTCAGGTCATTTTGTTGAGGGCACCCACCCAAACGCGTTTGAGTCAGGTTGGGTCGTTTCATTTGAGGGCGCCCACAAAAACACATTCAAGTCGGGTCGTTTCGTTTGAGGGCGACTGTATCAAATTTTCTAAGTTGTGACCGCATGGGTGCCTTGTGCACATTCATGCGGCCCGTTTTGCATTTTCTCCCTTGTGCCTTCATTTGGTTAGGCGCGTCATGTGAGGGCGCCTGCCCAAACGCGTTTGGGTCGGGTCGGGTCATTTCATTTGAGGGCGGTTGTATCAAATTTGCTAAGTTTTGACTGCACGGGTGCCTTTTGCACGTTCGTGCGGCACATTTTCCGGTTTCTCCATTATAACTTTGTTTGGTCATGCGCACCATGTCGTGCCATGTGAGGGCACCTGCACAAATGTGTTCAGGTCAAGTCATTTCATTTGAGGGCGGCCGTATCAAATTTGCTAAGTTGTGACTGCATGGGTGCCTTGTGCACGTTCGTGCAGCCTGTTTGCCGTTTGCTCCCTTGTTTGGGGCGGGTTGGGTCGGTTCGGGTTGGGTCCGGTCATTTCGGTTGAGGACACCTGCCCAAACGCGTTTGGGCTGGGTCGTTTCAGTTGAGAGCACCTGTATCAAATTTTCTAAGTTTTGACCGCACGGGTGCCTTGTGCACGTTCGTGCGGTCCGTTTTCTAGTTGCTCCCTTGTGCCTTCGTTCGGTCAAGCGGATCATGTGAGGGCACCAGCCCAAACATGTTTAGGTCGGGTTGGGTTGTTTCGTTTGAGGGTGGTCATATCAAATTTTCTAAGTTGTGATTGCACGAGTGCCTTTTGCACATTTGTGTGGCCCGTTTGTCATTTGCTCCCTTGTGCCTTCATTCGGTCATGCACGCAGTGTCGCACCGTGTGGGGGTGCCTGCCCAAACGCGTTCAGGTCGGGTCATTTCGTTTGAGGGCGGCCGTATCAAATTTGCTAAGTTGTGACCGCACAGGTGCCTTGTGCATGTTCGTGTGGCCCGATTTCCATTTGCTCCCTTGTGCCTTCGTTCGATCGAGCGCGTCGTGTTGTTTCGTTTGAGGGTGCCCGCCCAAACCCATTCAGGTTGGGTCGTTTTGGTTGAGGGCGCCTGCCCAAACACATTCGGGTCGAGTCGTTTTAGTTGAGGGCCCCTGCCTAAACGCATTTGGGTCGGGTCATTTCGGTTGAGGGTGCCTGTATAAAATTTTCTAGGTTGTGACCTTACGGGTGTCCTGTGCACGTTTGTGTGGACCGTTTTCCGGTTGCTCCCTTGTGCTTTCGTTCAGTTTTGTGCGCCATGTCGTGTGGTGTGAGGATGCCTGCCCAAACGTGTTCAGGTCAGGTCGTTTCGTTTGCGGGCGACCGTATCAAATTTGCTAAGTTGTGACTGCACGGGTGCCTTGTGCACGTTCGTGTGGCCCATTTTCCGTTTTCTCCCTTGTGCCTTGGTTCGGTCGGGCTCGCCATGTAGTTTCATTTAAGGGCGCCCACCCAAACACATTCGGGTCAGGTATTTTCGGTTGAGGGCACTCGCCCAAACGCGTTTGGGTCGGGTTGTTTCGGCTAAGGGCGCCTGCCCAAATGCGTTTGGGTCAGGTCATTTCAGTTGAGGGCGCCCATATCAAATTTGCTAAGTTGTGACCGCATGGGGTCCTTCCGCAGGACTCGTGCAGAATAATGTTTAGGGTGGGCGCGTTCAGGTCGAGTCGGGTTCGTGCAGCGCGTCTATGTTCAGGATGTGCATAACAATGTTTGAAGGCGCGAAAGTCGTTTATCAGGGTCGGGTCGGGTCAAACGCGACCCGAACACGTTCAAACTTTTTTCCAACATAGTATCAGAGCTAAGGTGCAAGAAAGAGACTAAAGATCACATCCTAGTTGGCATTATGGCAAGGGTTATAAACAAGGGTTTCAAGTTTTTTGGGAATCTCACTACATTCATCAAGTGTTTCATTTTGAAGATCATTTCCAAGCTAGAAGTAATGGATGGAAGTTTATTTTCCACTTTGTCTGGGACTTTCAAGAATGAGAATGTATGGGTTATTGATAATGGTGCTTCTAGACATATGATGGGAGAATGCATCCAACTTCAGATTTTTTCGGAAGGAACCTCCATCTCCTAGCTCAATTTGAAATTCCATGTCCTTCTCATTTAGGTAGCTGAAATACTTCTTGTTCATGGTCATGTGGAAGGATGCCCACACCACCTAGCTCATCTTGAACCTGAGTGAACTTTGATAGATATGTGATGATGGGCTCATCTTTGCTCATCTGCTTACTTCTTAGCTTCTCTTTGAGAGCAAGCTTCGTGACATCACTGGAAGCCTGAAACAAATTGAAGATGGCTTTAAATTTAAACATCTCATACACCGTCTTCTTCTCATTGAGATGAGGAATAAATGATCTCTGAGCCCCTCTAGAATGATCCTTCTTGCCTTGGTGTCATTCTTAGTATGTTGGGCCAACCGTTGGGGATCTTGAGGTGGCACTATTTCCTACTTGACATACTCTACTACCCCATTATCTTCCAACACTACTGTGAATTGCTTCTTCCATGCATGTAAATTTGAGGCTCCTTCTAAACTGTGATTTGACCTTAGCCCTAGGACCGACATATTGCTATCCAAGGAAATGCTCTGCTCTGCTCTTCAAACTATCATCCTAAAAACAATCTTTTCCTCATGTTGTCCTAGCTGGACTGACCTTGCAAACACACAGACCCTTGCTCCTACTTTCTTTCTCTCAGATAGTCCCTATTTCCTTGTGTATAGGTTTCCTAGTTCCTAGTGTAGAGGAATCCCTATTCTTTAGGGCTTGACTCCTATTTCCTAGCACAGAATTTCCCTATTTCCTTGCACAATTCTGCCATGAGAAAAGATCTTTTCAATGCTGCGTATTGTTTCCTCCAAGATACGCACTGACAACAAATATCTCTCACACAATTTTGTGCTCTCTCTCACAATCTCGTGAGCTGTGTCTTGTCACAGTCCTTTGTGCACAAAACAACTATGAAACTTTGTGCCTTTGTCCTCCTTTATTGATTCGATCCATGCTAAAATTGGCAAGTTACAAATTTAGAACATGTGTTTTGATTGAATAGTTAACAGAGTCTAACTGGTTCTCTAACTCGTCCTTGCTTAAATCAAGGATTTAAGCTCCCAACTTGTCCTCTTCTAAATTTATAACTGCCTCTTGAACTTTTAGTAAAACTGAAGAAGGTCCATGTAACTAATCCTCCAACACTACGCATGAATTCACCATCTCCATGAACTCGTCCATGGGCAAAGGAAGACAAATCATGGTCTTTTTGGCTAAGGCACGCACCAGAGAAGACCTTCTCTCGCTACACTTTTCAACAATCCCATTGTCCATCGTGATTACATATGATATCATTGGGTTCATGGTATTCATATCACGCTTGACTAATCGTGGGTTTTTCTCCTAACAGCTATCGATTAAGATGATTCATTGCATCATAGGGTTGATAGGATCACAGCTATGCCATCTCCATGAGATCAAGTTTAACGATCACTTTTTTGAGGGAGGTTCTGTTGTTTGTTTTGGGACTCAAGAGGTTCTCTTGTGACTTTCTCTCATTGGTACGATTAGAGAGGCATTGATTTATCTATTCAAGAGTCGATTCTCTCTATACAAGAGACTTTGGATGGCCTCTCCAGAATCAGTACCACTAAGAGCATTGCTCGTTTATTCCAGCCTATTTGGGTTCTTGGTGGTGTGAATCCTAGGTGGAATCCTTTTCCTTGGAGTTAGATGGCATAGATTCATGAGACAATGAAGTTTTCCCACATGGTTAGTAGTCACATCACCTTTGTTATTTTAGAGCTTGATTTTCCTAGTTCAAACTATGGTCTCCTCAGGTTGGCTTGAGTAAGCCAAATCTCCATTGTGAAATTCTTCTCATCAACCTCTATAAAGAAGAGAGGAATTACCACCCTCTATAAATAAGGAAGTATTTCTTGGTTCCATCCCTTTTCTTGTTCCTGGTTTTCTTCGCTGTTACTTGTGCGTGGTTCAAAATCTCAACTAGTATCCCACAACAGAAATTCAGTGAACACTAGCGTAGCTGGGATCCCTTGCAACAAAGATGGTAAATGTGATGTAGTTATTTGTAATGCAATGGTGATGATTATGATTATGTCTGATACCAGCTCAGAAACATTAGGCATGGGATGAGTGGGGCATGTTAGGTGATGGGATAAAAGTGAGTCCAATATATATATATATATATATATATATATATTAAAATTTGGCCTTTAATTTTCTTAAGTTCCTTTTGATTATGCATCTGGTTCCCAATGTAACCTTGGCTTGATTCAAATGGTCATTAACACCTAGATTCTAGGCCTTTGTTCCCCATGAGACCTTGCTTTGAAGGGGCATGTTAAAAGTAACCTATGAGAGTATATATGCTTTCATTTTCCTTGGGATTTGGAGATCATGATATCAATAGAAGAGTTATGTTGTTGGTTAGAGCTTGTTAGGTGTGTAGGGTTATGCTATTTGTTTGATCTTTCATACTAGAGAGTTAGGGAAATGTTGCTAACATTGGTTAATTGTTCTTGAGATATGATAATATAGATAATTTAATCTTAATAAATGTCCACAAATAACTAGAAAAGTAGGTCAATGGGATTAAAATATCTATATTTTATTGAATTGATTAAAATATTAATTATCAATATTTATATTTTATTTTTTTTAAATTATATTATATAAAATTAAATTTTAAATATATTGTGATTTTATATTTAATTAAAAATTGAAATAATAAATATTAATATTTTAATTATTAAAAAAAAAATTGTTTCAAGATTTGTAAAAGTTTGATGGCATGCCACATAAGATTTTGTAAAATTTTGATGGCATGGGTTGATTTCATTAAAACAAATAAAAACCCAAAGTGTTCGAAGCCCCTATTCGAAGCCCCTGTTCGATTTCATTAAAAAAAATAAAATCCCAAAGGGTTCAAAGCCCCTGTTCAAAGCCCCTATTCGATTTCATTAAAACAAATAAAAGCCCAAAGTGTTCGAAGCCCCTGTTCGACTTTTCAGGAAGACGAAGATGAGGTTGAGGTACTTGCTTTTCAATTGTTCAGGAAGACGAGGTTGAGGTACTCGCTCTTCGACTGTTCAGGAAGACGAGGTTGAGGTACTCGCTGTTCGACTGTTCAGGAAGATGAGGTTGAGGTTGTGAGGGCATGCCGAAGTCCCCAAACTCAAACTTGACACCGTATGAAAGCCCAAAGTCGAACTTGACATCATAAGGAAGCCCAAGAAAAATCCTTGTTCGACTGTTTTGGAAGATAAGGTTGAGGGTTTGAGGGCATGCCGAAGTCCCCAAAGTCAAACTTGAAACCGTATTAAAGCCCAAGAATAGAGGAAAAATGGTTGTTCTTACCCAAACTGGATGTGCTCGTTACTTGGCGCCAAATTGTTTGCTCTCGAGGCTGGGAATTTTTTCTATATAATTACTGCTTTTATCATGGAATATGCTTATATTGTATTGCAGGAGCTAGTGAAGACCTTGTGGTATACTTTGGCTCAGGATATCCAAGGGATATATTCTCTTTTGCATTTGCTTTCCCCATTTTGCATTGTGCCCTCAAGTCATATATCTATTTCTCTAAGCCATTTTTCTGTATAGATCTTGAAACAAAATCCTGGCTGGAAGAAAATAGACATCCAGTATTTGGATTTCCAGCATTGGTATGATTTAGTTGGGAAACTTGCAACAGTTCTGCCAGAATATGACCAGAATTTGACAATTAAAGGGAAGGGAGTTCTGCCAGCAACCCTAGGTGAACCCTGGACGGAGCTAGCAAGAACGGTGCAAAGTTACATTACCTGCGAAGGAAGAAAAGACGTGGTAAGACCACGACACCTTAAACTTTTAGCTGTTTTAAAGCAGAGATGCTCTGTGAATTTACCCGCACTCCTGAACTCCTTACTGCATGATGCTGCACAAAGTATGAAAAAGGCACAGCACGTAGAGTCAATCGTTAGTCACCATGGGTTGATACGACTAGTTGTTAGTTATGGTCTCAACCAGCAGCAGAGCAGCTGGGAAGAGATGATTGCACAAATTGAGGGGGGATTGACAGAACCATCCCCAAAACGCAGACATTCTATAAGCACACCAGAGTGTCCAGAAAAACGCGGAGAACATGTTGCTAGTACATCAGAACAACCAGAGTTACATCAAGAATCGGAAAAGCGTAAGCATGCCATTGATTCACCCGAGCAACCAGAGGAACCCAGAAAATCAGCTCGGTTAGCTCAGATGAGAGGAAGCATAAATAAGCCCAGAAAATCAGCCCGGTTGGCTCGGATAAGAGGAAGGATGGAAAAGCTTCAAGGAAGTACCAGCCAACCAGTGATAATTGAAGATGAGCAACCCGAAGAAGAAGCAGCCGAGCCTTCGGGAACATAAATAGAAGTAGAAACTGAACAGGAGGAAGAAATGGGACAGCAGGAGGATAGCCCATTACAAGACCTACTGGGAGATGATGACTTGGCCGCAGTCCTAGCCAATATGAGTAAATATGGTCAACCTTCTAGTTCAGAGGGCCCCCACGACAAACCCCAGGAAGAGAACATGCCTGTTCATGATGAAGAGGAGGAAAATACTGAACGGGAACAATCTGTTCCCATGTCACAAGAGGAAATTCTAGAGGGAGTAGGAGAAGAAACAACATTTGCTCAGGAAGAGACAGAACCAGTCGAGGTCCCTACTCCAGAACAGCCAGAGCAGAGCAGTGAAGAAGAACCCCAAGAGGAAGATTGAGAAACCAGACATGATCCAGTCCGCAGCAGACAGACTGCTGTTCCTTCGAAGGAAACACTGGAAATTAAGAAGTTGCGGAAGGAACGGAATAAATTGTTGAATACGATAATGACTCAGACAGCCAAGCACGGATTGAAGAACAGAAGAGATAAGAAGAAATAGGAGGGAGAAGAAAGCCAACAGCTGATGCTGTTATTTCAAAACCCTACGAGAATCCGAGTTGCCGTTCCAGTTCGTGCCAGAGGCAGACAGTGTTCCGCGTTAAAACGAGAAAGGATGATACAAAGATCATTGACAAACAAATTGAAGACAGAGGGGCTTACCAGGCACCACCCTCGAGGGTAATAAGGGTTCTGAACTCAAGCAAACCGTAAGAAAGTTCAGGTAAAACTCTCGGCCTCCACTGACCTATGGAAGAAAGATCCGAAAACAAAAACCCTGCATAAGATGGTGAAGCAAGCCCAGCAAGAAGCCGAACAGCTTAGAGAGCAAACGGTTCCCCGAGAAAAATATGAAGAGTTACAGCAGCAACTAAGGGACGTCAGTCAATCCAAAAGCCAGGCCTTTGAAGGCTGGAAAAAGGAACAAGAGGAAGTTGCACAGGTAACCAGTAGACTAGATACTGTTATCAAACATATGAATGACTTGTGTTCTTTATACAATGATGTTTTAGCATGTAGGGCCCCTGCTAAAAACTATGCTCTGTTTTTATTAGAACGGTACTTACAATTAAAAATAAAAGCTGTTAAAGCAGGCACCCCAATACAAATTAACACTGTCAATGACTTTATAGACTGCTGTAAACATTATGGAGTGAAAGTCCAGAGGTTGTTGTGTGAACTTTATTTGCACGACCTTGTGCTAAGTCAGGAAACTGAATTAAACCCTGGCCCTTTCATTGGAGACATCCAATTCCAAGCATTTATTTCATTCGGGGCTAATCAGATTAAGTGGCTCAAAGCCTATGATACTTTCCAGGGTCAGGAAAATGGTCTAGATTTGCGGGTTAGAGCTGAGCCTAGGAACCCAGTACAGTTGTGGAAAGCTCATAGATATCTTATAACAGCTCCTGGTGCCATTGAAACATTAGGACCTATGCATGAGGCACTCATTCAAGAGAGTTTAGAGTATTTTCTTTCTATCAAAGACTTGGCCATTAATGCAGCCAAATTTCGATATCGAATCTCTGATCCACACATCCAGCTCAGAGAACCATTTAAGTATGAGAATTTTGAGTTAGCTGCCGACCGTTTGAACCTCTATGGCAAGACCATTCTGAAAGCAGGATCATCCTGGTTAGGGTATAGATTTCGCACTCCAATTATTTGGCACCCTGCACCCGGATACCAGGCCCTGTATGATATGCCTGAGGGGCAAACAGGTTAGTTCTTTGACTATCTAATCACTCAACATGGTTGTAGGCCTCCGCATGAGACTCCTTCTCCAGCATATTCTCTTACTGCATTACATGTCAACTACAATGTTTTCATGAGGACATGAAACAAGGTAAGCAGGGGGGTGTGTGGAGTACTAAAAAGGTATGTTTTTGATCATTATTTCAGTGGCTTTTTAATAGAATTTGTGAACCTTTTTGTGTCATGAATTTGGGAATTAATAAGGAACTATAACAAAACATGTGAGAATTGATATGCAAGACTTAGCCACTGATAATGGTTATTTTCTATACAGGAAAAGGAGAAAACGAGGAATTGTCGTTCAAAAGGGAAAGACAAAGTCGAGATAACTGTTGTCCCTCTGGACGAGAACCGAACGCAAACAAAGGTAAACAGATCAAAGCAAATCGGCTCGGAAAAGAAGGAGAGGACACCAGCTCAGTGCAAAAGAAAAGACAGGATGAAGAGTTAACAGTTTGGCGAATCCCTCAGGATCTTCGAAACTGAGGGATCGCTGCTTTATTTACCTTGTCACTTGGACATCTCCGCCGTCGTCTTTATATAAAGAGACAACACTGTTAGCTTAATAGATAGGGAGATATAGAGATGAAGAATACGCTTTTATGTAATTTCTGTAAAACATCAGCTTTGATTATTAAGTTTCGTTGAAGATTGGTTCAATGTATTTTTGACCGATGCATTAATGAAAGTTTGGTGATCATTTCATCTCTGCGACTGGATTAAATTCAAGCGGTGTATCCTTGGAGGCTAAGGGCCCGGCCCCGAAGGACACTTGCTTCTGTACCATTACGACTTTATTTCTGTGTGGTTTGTTTATCATTGTTATTTGTTAATTTGGTATGTTTTACAAGTTCATATTACATGCTCTGTTAAAGATTGAATCATTGAAGTTTTTGCAGATAGAATCGTGTGTTGACTCCGCATTAAGTTATTAATCCTTTCAAGATTTCATTACATGTTCTTACTGTTATGTTACAGAGCTGTCATATTAACGTTTGTGTTGTGTGCGTTTCTAATGAATCAGCATTGTTCCATAATTCATTAATCGTTGTTGCTGTTCCATTAATATGATTTGTGTGAATTGCCTTTAGAAGTAAAAGACTGTTATTCGATTGCAAAGAGAGTATTTGAATAGATTAAGTTTGGTTACAACCCGCGGGACTTAGTTATTCAATTGCTGTTCCATTTTAGAGTTGTTGTTCCATTCTAGAATTGCTGTTCAATCCTTTATTCGCTTTGCTGTTCCATTTCCTTATAGTTGTTGGTTTTGTGTGAGAGATGATCTAAGGCTGTAGTGAGCAGTGGCAGTTACTGTCTAGCTCCCAGGCTCATGGTCCATGCTCTAGTTTCCTTTCCATCAGTTTCCGAAGGGATGGGTTATCACTGCCGCACCCTTGACTGATAAACTGTTGAGTTTTTTGAGTGTGTGATTTATTCTTTGAAGTAATTTAGTTATAGACAAGCATCCGTTTACTCTTGTATTTCTTAAGCACTGTACTACTAGCATTACTCTGACAAATGATAGCTTCGGATTGAGTCACTCTTTGTAATAACAAAACGTTCCCGGATTGACATATTAATGTGAGGTAATTAGAGGTGAAAGAGACCCTTTTTATAGCTCTACACTCTCTAGCCTAGAGCAGAAAGAGAATCTCCTTCTAGGACAAATAACCACTCCGATTTCCTGCACTATCTTTTGAGATCATTGTGCCTAGGGCAAGAGGTCCATTCATCTTTGTAAGAATAGAAACTGCTAGCACATTGGACATTAATTTCTTGTGCAACGATGTTGGAGGTAAAGTTAGTGGAAAAAGAGTAGTAATTTCATGAGAATATTCTTGACATTTAACACTAGAATAAGTTTCCTCATCTAATAATTCTTGGGCTGAGATCTTGCTTGAGAAATTAATTCCCTTTATAAGGTTGGAATATGTATTAGACCCTTGACAGTGGTGCAACATGGGTTCAAGCCTAGGTAGAGATTATATTTTGTTGTCATGTTGGTATCATTGGGGAGTTTAGGTATAAAGAATTTTTTTTGTTTACATGGTACAACACTTAGACGGAGCACACCCCCTCATTAGCATTAACTAAATTTCCTTAGTAATCCTACTTAGGGATAGCCTCCTTATCTCAGAGAAGAGCTAGCCAAATGTAAGAGGAAGAGCTATTGAGGTGATAGTGGGTAGCCTTGCTACGTTACACAAGAATATGCTTGGGACTTTACACTTTGTGGATGATAGAATTTGTTGTAGTGGACACCAAAAAAAAATTGTCACTAAAAAAAGGGAAACCTATTGATAAATAATATGGCCAATATAAGCACCAGATAAAAGACTGTTAATGAAAATAATTGATAAATCAAAGAGAAAATCTGTCAAAAACAATATGGAAAAATAATAGTTGTAACATGGCATATCATGGTCAAACAAAATCTAATCTATAGATCTGAAACACAATTACATAAATCATTTCATAACAAGGTTGTCAAACTGTAGGAAGGTTCAGATGTTGAACATTTATAACAGATGTTAACTCTAAAGGAGGTCGTGACATCCATCAGAATAGAGCTCTCATTCTCTCCTAATACCTTACGCATCAAGATGGCTAGTGTTTATGATCTGTATCAAGTATTGTGCTATAATCATAACTCTATTAAAGTTATATGATAGGCCCAAAGCCCCTGTATCTACTAGAATAAGTTTCCTCATCTAATAATCACATGTAACACAAGAAGAGAACAATAAATTGTAAGTTATACCTATCCTTAGTCACATCGAACATTTTTTCCAATATGGGATTTGCAAAGAAGTTGGCAATGATTGAGGTATATTCTAGCATACTCATGAGATCTTGGAAGAAAATTTTACTTATGACAAGTTAAATTCTCCAAATGATATATAATGATTATATTATCTTATGTTTATGTTTTAACTTCATTCAAATCAGAAATAGTTCAACTATGACCATTCATCTTTGTAAGAATAGAAACTGCTAGCACATTGGACATTAATTTCTTGTGAAACGATGTTGGAGGTAAATTTAGTGCCAAAAGAGTAGTAATTTCATGAGATTATTCTTGACATTTAACACTAGAATAAATTTCCTCATCTAATAATTCTTGGGCTGAGATCTTTCTTGAGAAAGTAATTCTCTTTATAAGGTTGGATGATGTATTAGACCCTTGAAAGTGGTGAAACATAGGTTCAAGCCTAGGTAGAACTTATATTTTGTTGTCATGTTGGTATCATTGGGGAGTTTAGCTACAATGAACATTTTTTGTTTACATGGTACAACACTTAGATAGAGCACACCCCCTCATTAGAATTCACTCAATTTCCTTAGAAATCCTACTTATGGATACCCCCCTTATCTCAGGGAAGAGCCAACCAAATGTAAGAGGACGAGCTACTGAGGTGACAGTGGGTAGCCTTGCTACGTTACACAAGAATATGCTTCGGACTTCACACTTTGTGGATGCTAGAATTTGTTGTAGCAGACACCAAAAAAATATTATCACTGAAAAAGGGGAAACCTTTTGATAAATAATATGACCACTATAAGCACCAGATTAAAGACTGTTAATAAAAATAACTGATGAATTAAAGAGCAACTCTGTCAAAAAAAATATGGAAAAATAATAGTTGTAACATGGCATATCATGGTCAAACAAAATCTAATCTATAGATCTGAAACAAAATTACATAAATCATTTCATAACAAGGTTGTCAAACTGTAGGAAGTTTCATATGTTGAAAATTTATAACATATGTTAACTCTAAAGGAGGCCGTGACATCCATCAGAATATAGCTCTCATTCTCTCTTAATAGCTTATGTATCAAGATAGCTAGTGTTTAGTGATCTGTATCATGTCTTGTGCCATAATCATAACTCCATTAAAGTTATATGACAGGCCCAAAGCCCCTGTATCTACTAGAATAAGTTTCCTCATCTAATAATCAAATTTAACACTAGAAGAGAACAATAAATTGTAAGTTATACCTATCCTTAGTCACATCGAACATTTTTTCCAATATGGGATTTGTAAAGAAGTTGGAAATGATTGAGGTATATTCTAGCATACTCATGAGATCTTGGAAGAAAATTTTACTTATGAAAAGTTCAATTCTCCAAATGATATATAATGATTATATTATCTTATGTTTATGTTTTAATTTCATTCAAATCAGAAATAGTTCAACTATGACCATTCATCTTTGTAAGAATAGAAACTAATAGCACATTGGACATTAATTTCTTGTGCAATGATGTTGCAGGTAAAGTTAGTGGCAGAAGAGCAGTAATTTCATGAGAATATTCTTGACATTTAACACTAGAATAAGTTTCCTCATCTAATAATTCTTGAGCTGAGATCTTTCTTCAGAAAGTAATTCTATTTATAAGGTTAGATGATGTATTAGACCCTTGATAGTGGTGCAACATGGGTTCAAGCCTAGGTAAAGCTTATATTTTGTTGTCATGTCGGTATCATTGGGGATTTTAGCTACAATGAATATCTTTTGTTTACATGGTACAACACTTAGATGGAGCACACCCCCTCATTAGCATTTACTCAATTGCCTTAGAAATCCTACTTAGGGATACCCCCCTTATCTCGGAGAAGAGCCATCGAAATGTAAGAGGAAGAGCTACTGAGGTGACAGTGGGTAGCCTTGCTATGTTACAAAAGAATATGCTTGGGACTTTACACTTTTTGGATGCTAGAATTTGTTGTAGCTTTCACCAAAAAAAAATTGTCACTGAAAAAATGGGAAATATTTTTATAAATATTATGACCACTATAAGCACCAGATAAAATACCGTTAATGAAAATAATTGATAAATCAAAGAGCAACTCTATCAAAAACAATATTGAAAAATAATAGTTATAACATGGAATATCATGATCAAACAAACTCTAATCTATAGATCTGAAACACAATTACATAAATCATTTCATAACAAGGTTGTCAAACTATAGGAAGGTTCAGATGCTAAACATTTATAACAGTTGTTAACTCTAAAGGAGGCCGTGACATCCAGCAGAATAGAGCTCTCATTCTCTCCTAATACCTTACGCATCAAGATGGCTAGTGTTTAGTGATCTGTATCAAGTCTTGTGCTATAATCATAACTCCATTAAAGTTATATGACAGGCCCAAAGCCCTTGTATCTACTAGAATAAGTTTACTCATCAAATAATCACATTTAACACTAGAAGAGAACAATAAATTGTAATTTATACCTATCCTTAGTCACATCGAACATTTTTTCCAATATGGGATTTGCAAAGAAGTTGGAAATGATTGAGGTATATTCTAGCATACTCATGAGATCTTGGAAGAAAATTTTACTTATGACAAGTTCAATTCTTCAAATGATATATAATGATTATATTATCTTATATTTATGTTTTAATTTCATTCAAATCAGAAATAGTTCAACTCTGACCATTCATCTTTGTAAGAATAGAAATTTCTAGCACATTGGACATTAATTTCTTGTGTAATGATGTTGGAGGTAAAGTTAGTGGTAGAAGAGCAGTAATTTCATGAGAATATTCTTGACATTTAACAGTAGAATAAGTTTCCCCATCTAATAATTCTTGGGCTGAGATCTTGCTTGAGAAAGTAATTCTCTTTATAAGGTTGGATGATGTATTAGACCCTTGACAGTGGTGCAACATGGGTTCAAGCCCTGGTAGAGCTTATATTTTGTTGTCATGTTGGTATCATTGGGGAGTTTAGCTACAATGAACATTTTTTGTTTACATGGTACAACACTTAGATGGAGAACACCCCCTCGTTAGCATTCACTCAATTGCCTTAGAAATCCTACTTAGGGATACCCCTCTTTTCACAGATAAGAGCCAACCAAATTTAAGACGAAGATCTATTGAGGTGACAGTGGGTAGCCTTGCTACGTTACACAAGAATATTCTTGGGACTTTACACTTTGTGGATGCTAGAATTTGTTGTAGCAGACACCAAAAAAAATTATCATTGAAAAAAATGGAAACCTTTTGATAAATAATATGACCACTATAAGTACCAGATAAAAGACTGTTAATGAAAATAATTGATAAATCAAAGAGAAACTCTGTCAAAAACAATATGGAAAAATAATAGTTTTAACATGGAATATCATGGTCAAACATAATCTAATCTATAGATCTAAAACACAATTACATAAATCATCTCATAACAAGGTTTTCAAACTGTAGGAAGGTTTAGATGTTGAACATTTATAACATATGTTAACTCTAAAGGAGGCCGTGACATCCAGCAGAATAGAGCTCTCATTCTCTCCTAATAGCTTATGCATCAAGATGAATAGTGTTTAGTGATCTGTATCAAGTCTTATGCTATAATCATAACTCCATTAAAGTTATATGATAGGCCCAAAGCCCCTATATTTACTTGTATGACAAGAAAAAAATGTCCATGTACATCATCACATTTTCCAACACCAAATGAAGCATCCAACACCATCGAGACAACGAGGCCCTGAGATGTATTCCACACTGGATGAACTTCGTTATTAAACGTCTTATGTTTTGGTGTGTGATTGTTGACCTGTTTCCCTATCTTCACATGTGTCGTTAAAGTTTTGATAAAATGAAATTCTAATACATCACATAAGTAAAATATCATAGGTAAATCCGGTAGTTGACGGACCCAGATCAGAAAGTCACCTCATTTGTTATAAATAAATATTCATAGCTCAAAAGAAGGGACTATGGAATTTTCACCTTGGATTCTCTATCTTGGCATTGGAGAGAAAATATTTCTTTGGAGGAGCAAGTTGTGACTTAATATTCCACTATTAGGTTTATTGTGGCAGCATTGTAATTATGCATCTTAGGACTTTCACTTAATATATGAATATCTCATAGCCATCACACTTTCATGCATATGTTGTGAATGACTGTAAGACTATTATTTCATTATTTGTGGTGTATATTTATGTTAACATATACTAATGAAACTGAACTATTTCATTGGATTTGGTATGCATATCGTTGAATGTGCTTTGTTATTTTATCTTTTCATCGTTGTTATCTTATGAACTAATTTGCAGGTTAATCAATGATTCTTTCCATGCTCTTGTGTATTTTTTAGGATAATAATTTTACTTTTATCCTAGAGGCTCACTCTCTCTTTCTTTACCATGAAATTACCTTATATACATTATAGTTGTATGCCTCACAATGTCCACTTACTTTCTTGTTTCAAAGATTGTTTGTATAATCTCTTATGTCGATAATTGCAACCAAGAAAAATTCCTAAGATCTCTGTAACCAACCTTATTATTCAATTTGGTCTCCTACTTCAAATGGTGTGAGGGCTAATTGGGACTTCATACTGGGGAGACCCCTTTGTTGGCAACTTGTCTCAATTAAATTTTGGTGGCGAGGGTGGAACATCCATATCCGAGCATACATCTCAATTCCTTAAGTTTTTTTATTTTCATGAAGTAGATGGTGAACATGTTTCTTGTAAATTATTCACCCTTAATCTAGAAGGTCGAGTTGAGCTTTGGTGTCATACCTTACCAAATAATTCTATTCATTCTTTTGAACAACCCTTCAAGGAGCTTCATCAATCTTTGACAAGTATGATTACCAATATTTTTATGAAAGGATTAGTCATCTTAGAATGAAACTTGATGAATAAATAAAATATTTTAGTGATAGATTTCTTCACTTATGTTAAGAGTTTCTAGAAGAAGATGAGGATTAGGATTTATTCAATGAAAATTTTTAGTATTTAGTTCATATTTCTTTGGAACCATTTGAATATTAATATTTTACAAGCCTCCCAGTTTATTTCGGTCTAGGGGCACTTAAAATATCAAAGGATGAGCCTACCACTTCTTTTTCCTCTTCTCCTCCCCATTTCTCATTACTAAATAAAGTGGTCCCTTATATTGATGATGAAGTTGGAAAACCTAAAAATAAAATTCCTGGTCCAATTATCCCACCTTATTTTTCACCCCATGGAAAATATATTATCCAAGAAAAATTTGAATGTTCTAATAATTCCATGGATCTTGAAGTGGATATTCATCCCTTGATTCCTTGAGATGACATTGATATGCATAATATAAATATTTAATCAGATTTGGTTGAAAGTAGTTTTTCTTCAAGGGATACATATTATCCTCTATAGTCTACATTTCATGGTCCTTTTTTTCGTAATTTTCTTGACCATTCCACTCCACCAACTAGTTCTTTATATATCCTTGATTCTCAATTTTTTGGGCCACATGGTGATTATGTACAAAGTGGTCATATTCCATAGGAAGGGGGACAAGAGTGTGGATATTATTTTAATATTTATTCTCTCTTTCAAAATCCTCCATGTCAAGATGATTTTCCCTCATTCTTGGTTGATTTTGAATCTAGTGATCTCGATAATCAATCAAATTAAATAAAGATATTTATCAATCTAAAGCCTTGAGAAATTGTCATCTTGATAACAATTGTCTCGCTAATGTACATGGAGAGAGATTATCAGGTACATCGACCTATTTCTTGATTTCTCAATAATGTTTCAATTTGAAAGGTTTAAATCAAGAATCTGATATGGTCAAAGAATATTCTCTTATGGACACTTCTTCAACTCACTATTCCTTGTGTCCTACTACTTGTAATGAATTAACTTGTGATGAAAATATACCATGATCTTTGAATTAAAAATACAATGAGTTGAATTTTTAATTGACACAAGAAAGTAAGGTCATCCATGATGAATAATAAAGTAATCAAATCATAAAGCATCCATCCCATGCCTTGCAAATTCCAGTATTGCATAAGGTAATTTGTTGGTTAAGGTTTCTCATGGAATTTATTCGATCTAGAAATCCTTAGATTCATAATCTAAATAATCTTATGAATTTAGTAATATAGTTTTTGTAGTTGAAAAATATGGTCAAACTAGTGATGTATATGACTACCATCTCAATAATAATGATCCTCTAGAAATAACTGATAGTAGCTATCCACATGCAGCTTATGATTTGAATCAACACTCAAAATGTAATTTTTTAACATTTGATGGTTTTTTGACTTATCAGGGAGTTTAGGAAATTCAACTCTTATTGATGGTTATGAAAAGTTATCGAAACCATGATGAGTTTCCTGAACTAGGTCAGATATGGATTTCATTGCAAAACTATTTTATCTGTATTATTTCAATGGATGCAAACTTACTCTTGAAGGATTTCGAGTATTTCCAAGACATTTTTCTTAACTTTCAAGATTTAGTTTCTTTTCAAACAAAGAATTATCCTCTAGTTAATTCATCTTCATGAAAATCTATTGCATCAAACCCGGGATTTGAATATATACCTTTCATCGATGTTCAAAATATGAAGCTTATCATTTTAATTTTTATGACACATATTATCATCAACCAAAAGTGTCGCATATATCAAATTCTTTTGAAAATAATCAACTCCTATTCCTTCTTGTGAATATTATGATGCTAATAATTTTCATTATGTTTCAAGCTATCCTCTTAAGTATTGATGAATGCTTAATTTATTTGGTAAATCAAATTCCTTATTTTGATAAGTTGATTTCCCAAGCTGATATTGATGCATTGTATCCTAACTAGTTTCTTCAATTCTCTATACTAGCATTCATTTTAATTCTTTAAATTCCTTTGTTCTTGGTCTACTGTGTAATCAGACACAATCAATCAAGAATTGATAATATTATTCTGTAATTGATACATATGATCAGAACATTGGGTCAAGAATATTTCATGCAACTAATCATTTTCCCACTGGTATGTCTGATGATATTTGTTTTACATCAATTGATCTAGTTGAACCAATTGATTTTTATGGTTTATCATCTCACTGTTCAAATACTTGTCATGTAGTTGATGCAATTTAGCTTTTAGTGATGGTTATGTTAGGTTCTCACGATATTGAAAAGTCTTATGAACATTATCATATCAATTTATCTTGCAATATTATCTGTTTAGTATGATTGGGTCGCTAGAAAGTCAATATTCTCAAGAATTTCAAAACTCTCGAAAGGATTGTTTTGAATCCCATGATAAAATTTATGATTGGCTTGAAACATCTTACTTAGAAAGCTATCACATTAACAATAAGTTTCAATATTTCTTTATTTTTTATAAGAATGAGAACATAGATGAATGTACATTCATAAGAATATTTCAAGGTTTGTATGAAGGTTGTTCTAATAAAAAATGTATGATTACATGCTGGTTAAAGTTAATTATTATGGAACATCTTGATGCTGGTAGGAAATACCTTCAATTTCTTGTGCAAGATATTCAAGTTGTTATTTTACTTTTGCACATCGTTTTATGTTGGTTTTAATCACTCACATATTTGTACTTGCAGGTCAGGAGAAACTTCTGTGACTACATTGGAATTTTGACTTTACTTAGGCCCGACCTTCTAGCTAGTTAGGTTATGAATAGGTTTAGTTGCATTATACTTTATACTTACTTCCACCCTAATTTTTATCTCCATTTAGTATTTTATTGTTTTCTTGGTTTTGTATCACATGCTAATTTTTAGTTCAATTTTTCATTTTCTTTGTTCTTTTGACCTTGCTTTCATGTTTTCATGTCTTTTCCTTCACATTTTTTTGATAAGACCATGCATGAAAGCTTCTCTTATTTGGCTTGAAATAAAATGTGCCAAATATTTGAAAGGGTAATTGTAATGATGAAAAATGGTTGGATAATAAGTGATCCCCTTATTTTTTTGGGTTTATGTAGATTTAAGTTCAATAAATTTTGAATGGAAAATACAATTCATTCAAATGGAAAGCTATAGGAAAAACCGTTTTGCTTGTATCTATTTTAGGATATTCATTCCTTGACTCAATATGATAATTGAATGGTGTTTTTCTTATGAATCTAATCAAGTATATAAGGGAAAGGAGATAACCAAGAGCGAGGATATTAATTTGAGAGGTATATAATAGTCTATATAGGAATAACCTCTCTTTCTCTCAATATGTCGACGTGATCCCTATGCCACCCTAATGCAATAAATTATAATAAATAACTAATCATATTAAAAACAAATGAGGGGTGAAAGAAGATAAATAATTCCTGTAGAGATACGTGAATCAAACAACTTTGCTTGGGTACTTAACAGGCCTGCTAGCAGTGGAGAAACACTAGAGATGGAACTAAAAATATGATCATATTAAACTCACAAACATATACTATCCTCTTCTCGGACTGAAACAATTGATATATGGTAATCCTTGTAAATGTGTTTAGCTGAGAGAGGGGATACTATGAAGAATATACTTATAATAGGGATAAATGGGAAAGCTAAGATGGTCCAAATGGTGACTCAATATTTTAAATACTAAGACTTTGTTCATAAAGGTAGACCCAAGCAAATAAGTGAGAGTTCATTTAGTGTGTCACCAAGTGTTGTTGTTGCAAAAAACAACCACCAAACTTTTGCCTCTACTTGAATCTTGGAGCCTTCTTGCGATCTTACGATCTATCGTTTTAAGTTGATCATATTCACTTCATGATTGGTTGATGTTTTAAGCCTTCTTCTGATATTCTAATTGTCCAAAAAAATATCTTTCACATGATTTGATATCAATTCATTCACAATCACAACTATTTCTTGCAAGACTTAGTAGTAATTGTTTACCTTTGTTGAGAATAATTCCACATTCCTTGAGCACAATTCTTGTGAAACCTCTAGAAATAAATCACGCACAATAACTATTAAGAGTGATTGTGCAGTCCTTGGTAATAATAATTGTGCACCTCCTAAACCTTACACAACCCCTACCAATAGTGCTTGCACAGTGGATAGGGGAAATGCACTGCACAATCCATGCTGACAGTTAGTGTACAACATTATTTTATAGTCTCTCTCACCTAGTGGAAATTGTATCATCATTCTAGTAAATTTTCTCAACTGTCGCTTTTGTGTGCTTTTGCTTTCACAGGTGTCACTTTCACTTTCCTGAATGTTGTTTTTTCTTGCTTTCACTTTAGAAAGTTTCACTTTTGTTTTCTATTCGCTTTGGCATGTGTTTCTTTCACTATTTTTTATCTTTTTCAAGTATTATTTTCACTTTTTCTCACTATCACAAGTGTCGCTTTTAGCTATAACAAAGTTACCGATCAATCAAGAATTATTACCTCAAAATGACAACTCTAGCAAAAAAAAAAACACCCAAAAAATGAAAAGTGTGTATGTTAGAATGATGTTTTTTTAGGGTAAGTTTTCAACATTTTTAAAAAATGGTAGTACAAACCAATTTTTTATGAAAAAAGACGAAAAAAACACCTTGAAAAAAAAAGTGTTGATGCTACAACAACAAATTTATTTATTTATTTATTTTTCTGGTTACAATTTCAACACTTTTTAGCAATGTCATTAAATATAAAATATCAGGGTTTTGAAAAACCTTAAAATTCCAACAATTTTTGGGCATGACGTTAAATGTAAAATATCATGCCTCTAAAAAGCCTCAAAATTCCAACAATCTCCATCCATGCCGTTAAAGATAAATATCATGAATCTAAAAAAACATAAAATTCTAATTGTTTTCAACCATAAAATTAAAGATAAAATATCATAACTTAGAAAAACCTTAAAATTTTGACTATTTTTCAACCATGGAATTAAAAACCTTAAGTTTTTAACAGATTTCAACCATGGAATTATGGAAAAATTATATGACTAAAGGAATTATTAAAAGTGAACACCTAAATGAAACAATCATTATTCCAAGATTAATTTTTATTTTAAAGGATAAAAGTATAGCTCTTTTCCAATATTAGCTTAAGACAACTTATCCCATTAAAAAAAACCTAAAAATCAACCATCAAAATAAAATAGGGGAGAGATGTCTAATGTTGTACAGGGCACAGTAATTTTTATAGTACTGGTCCCACCAATCCACCAAAAATTGGCATATATGCAACCAATAATAAAAAAAAAGATAAATAACTTTAAGTCCAAATATATTTTAAATTATGTCCAAAATTTCCCAAGTCATTGATTGGGCCCACAATTTTCCATAAATAGTTTAATAAGTATTGGAGTATAAATCCTATTGTCTCAACTAGAAAACTCCTAAAACCATTTATCTTTCCAAAATGTTTTATTCCAGAAGTAAAAACTAGCAGTTACTTCAACCCCACTGATCATAATTAATTTTGTCTATCCCAAATAAATATCCATACCTATGAATAATAAAAGTTAATGTATGTCAGTCATAATTGCTGTGTTATTCAACATTTAAACCCATTGTGTTCAATAAATTATGCCCACCCACTAAAAACATTCAAACCCAATGTGTACAATAAATGGCACCCACCCAATAATTTCAATAAATGACATTCAACCTATTATATTTCCCATTAAAATAGATCAAAGAACATGGATCAACAAAAACAAATTCTCAGCCATTGTATCACATCAAATTAAATCCTGATCACACATGCAAAATGAAGCCATTGCAATCCATGTCCATCATTGTAACCAATTAAATTAAACTACAAAAAACTATAAAATAAGTTCAACCACTGCTGAAGTTGCATGTTTCACATTCAAAATATTCACCAGTACTGGAGACAAAACAACACATAACACACCCCAAGAAATTTCACAGTATATTTAGGTTAGTTTTCTTAATTTTCTATGAAAGTGAACTTTACTTTTACATAAATGATAGCCACAAATGTTTTTTAACATTAGCAATGTTTCGAGAGTTTAAATCGAGTGACTTGGGAGACATGATTTTTGTGTGAAAAGTAAAATACTAAAATGATATTTTTTGAAATTATATAGTCATCTGCAATGACATTGAAATTTTATGCTTTTTCAATAGATTTATAGTGCAATGTACCTAAAAATGTTATTTAACAGGGAACACACAATGTCTTGTATTTCGAAGGAAATAAAATTTTTAGTTATTTAACTAGGAACACACAATGTCTTGTATTATGAAGAAAATAACAAATTTAGTATGAATATAATTATTAGGTCATAAATCGTTCACATTACAGTGATTGCAGAAGCTCGAAAACTGAGGGGGCTGCTTTAAAAAATAAATTTTTCATCTCATTCTAGTACCTAGGCTTCAACATTAGAATACCAGCATATGGGTACAAATATTCATTCTTTCAAAAGATTAAGGAAGATATTCACCTTGATTAAAAGTGACAGATTTATTTCATCCATAAAATATTGCAGTTGAATGTAGAGCTAAAGAAAACAAGGACCCAAAAGATATCCAGTTATATCATAGATTAGAAACTAAAGAGGCATCTGTAGGTGCAATGGAAAATAGTAGATTGACTACATGTGAAAAGGATTCAAGAGAACAATGTCATAGATTATAAATTAAAGAGTCATCTATGGGTGCAACGGAAAATATTAGATTAAATGCATGTGAAAAGGATTCAAGAGAAAAATGTAATGAAATATTGCATGTGTCAAACTATGGTGATGTGTCACCATCTTATTTTAAGGAACTTTCTCATCATGGTGACCATCTAGCAAATTCTAGTTTGGTAAATCACACTGATTTACCCCATACTCTAGTGAAACAAAATATTATAGGATCAGTGCAACACTCTGTAGAGAATATAAAATTTCAAATAAGGGTTGACCAATTTGGTAAGCGTGCTTCTTCTAATTCACAAAAGAAGATAGATACGACTTTTTTGCTATCCCTACCTTGGATCCATCATATAAGATTAAATCCTCTATATTTGAGATACATTGCAGTTCAACAAATACAAGGGGAATTAATTCTAGAATTATTTAAGTGAAAACATTGCCTAGTTTTGTTGCAATGTCCATCATTGGGATTTCTTCCCAATAGGTGCATCCTTATAAGACGAAAAATAAGTGATCCTCCAGAGTCTAGAATGCAGTGGTTTTTATGGTGAATGGAACTACATAGTAGAAATATGCAAAGAGGTTTGGACACATCTCAGAGAAAATTAGATTTCTAAATGCTTGTCTGCATGTGATCCATATTCTTTTCACTTCAATTTTTTTACTGTGCACTGTCAATTGGCCGTCTTGACATTTTTTCCCAGAATGTGTTGAAATATTTTTAATATTTGTTCATTATAGAACTAAAAAAACTTAAAGGACCATGACTATTGCTTCAGGTAAGACGTTCCAAGAGCTAAAAAAAAATATAGGGCATTCACTATAGCTTCAGGTTAGACCTCCCAAGACCTAAGACCTTATTTGTTCCTAAGTAAGACCTCTCAAGACCTTCAACTATGTTTGGACGTAAGACCTTTTATTGGTCCATAAATTCCTATCTTCCGAAAGCACTATGAATCATGAGACTGCTTTGTAAGAGACATTGGATATTAGTGGTGTAATATTTCTCTTACCAACCATTCTATGGATGTTAATTCAGACAGTATAAAACCAGAAGACACAATAGTAACTATTACAGATTTACTGATAAGCTCAACCCTATGTGTCTCAAAGAAGTTCAATAGTGCTCCTTTGGCTTCCTGTAAAGAATAGGCTGTAAATAAAATCATGCTCTGTATTATTATTATGATAGGCTTTTGTATATGGAAATAGATGAAGAGATGATGAGATTCATACACTGTAAACTGTTATAAATGGGAAGAGATGATGTTCCCAGATTGAACATTATTTTCAATCTTAGAAAGTTGCAAAGAAATAATTCTGAATTAGAGAAACTACTCAAATAATCAAAAGGTGTTGCGAGGATATCATAAATTGCACTATATACCCCATAACATCATCAGAAAACATATATTGCACTAATTTATCTTTCTGAATACGTAGGAACTTTTTAAGATCGATGCACTTAGGAAATATTTTTGTTTTGGAAATTATTCTTGAAGCTCTCAGATGGCATTTATATATTTCTATCTAGTCCCAAAGTGTTTGATGAAAGCTAGTGAAGGTTCAAATTGGGACTGTAATAGTGCCTGTAGCAGGTCATGGGGTATTGACAAGTATTCCTCCGTCATCAATACAATATTGGATAAATGGGCTCACTCATACAAAACGTAGAGGGCCTCTTACAGTTATGACTGAAGAGGAGGAGGCCTAGGTGGTTGAGTGGTGTAAAGAAATGGCCCAATTGGGACATGGGCTAGAGTTGATACAACTCAAATCCATAGTTGTTGAAATCTGTCAAGGGAGGCCAAACCCATTCAAAGATGGGTTTCCTAGTAAATCATGGTGGTTTGGGTTTAAAAAAAGGCATCTAGACCTTGTATTATGTAGAAGATAAATGTTGTTGTAGATGCACTCTCAAGAAAGGATGAAGAGGTGGAAGCATTGCTTTGTGCCATTTCTATTATCCAACCTGATTGGATAACTGAAGCAAGGGATGAATGGAAGAATGAAAAAGAAGTGTGGACAGTCATTCAAAAGTTGCAGCAATATTCCCATCTCATTGTGCCACATTTTAATACAACCTTTCAGGTTTTTGATCCATGCCCCTTTCGAAAATATCTGCTTGCCCAAAGGTTAAGGTCGAAGTTTTGATCATATCACATTTACAGATATACCAAGGGATCAAAATCACACAACTGATTTCATAGTTAATCAAGTCCCAGATTGGAATGCATCACATATATACCATAAACCATAAACCATAAGCATAATATTCTTCACATATATAAAAACATACATCACATACATAATATATATAAGAATGTACACCAAACACATCATGAGAGACAACACATATCTCATCTCGTATATACTTATCAAAAAATATATATATGAGTACAAAATAATAGTACATACACTAGCTCAAGGCCAGGAAAAAGAAGTCATAAAAAATAGGGGAGCATCCTCATAATGGGTGCTTTCCCTGGCACATATATCAAACAATCTATATCTAGGCCTAGGGTCCTCCCCCCCTTGCCTAAGATCCAACCTCTGCATCGGGTGAAAAAATGGGAATGATAGTGGCCACTGCCATCACAATACGTTGAATAACCAATTGGAAGGTCCCCACCACCATATATCCTAGTCTTACCCATCCATCCACATACATCCCCCTCGTAAGTCATAGAATCTACCCCAAAAATCCTCATAGTATCAAAGCTACACCGCCAAAGCTACCGACTAGGCATCTGCCACCTTAGCACACTCTTTCAATCTCTGCATCTTCATGGTAGCGAAAGAGCTAGACCCCTCCCCAAAAGAACCACTGAGATTGAGTTGTCAGCATTGTACAGGCCTTTCAAGTCCCTCATCCTCCCGAGAATCACATTGTCGTTGTGGTACAAGAGGACCACCAACTATTCCCATATGTTGTGGATCATTTCCTGCTAAGTATTCCAATGGTAATCTGCGTAGCCCCGCATTTGCAAGTGCAATGACATGATATTCGAATCATATACAAAATGCATCATTAAACATATATGTCAAAAAAATTAAATGAAAAAATAACAAGTAACATACTTGTTGTCCCCCAAGCGTTACGAGGAGGGATCCCCTGTTGTGTAACCAGCTCCAAAGAGAGAAGAAAAGAGATATTCACGCCTTAGAAATGAGCCACTTCGAGGGGGAAACCTCCAATACATTACATGAATGAACAATTCTTGGATGATACAATTTACAAAACCTCCTTTCTATATATAGGAGTCCATGGGGCCATAATGTAATCCTAGCCGACCTAACAATAATAATTTAAAGGCCCAAGAATAATAAAATGGGGGTTACAGGGGTACAATAATAACAATAATGGGGGCTACACTAACATAATAAGGGACTATACTAGTAATATAGGGACCTAACATGCCCCTCTCCTTCAAAAAAGTGTTGTCCTCGACGCTTGAGTAGCTCTGGGTGCTTCTGTATAAAATTCTCATCCTCCCATGTAGAATCTTCAGTGGGTAAGTTCTTCCACTTGATGAGATACTCTGAAATTGATCGATTCCGTAGTTGTCGAGTTCTTGTTTCCGTGACCGCTTTCGGTTCCAATATGATTTTTCCTTCCTCATCAAGTTCTGGCAATATTGTTTGAACTGGAAGATTTTCACCTATAACCTTCTTTAAGCATGAAACATGGAAAATCGGATGCACTCGTGAAGAAGCAGGAAGCTCCAATTTGTATGCCATAGTACCAATCTTTTGCAACACCTTGTAAGGACCATAGTACTTTGGCGATAATTTATTATCCTTCTTAGCTTGCTTGAGGGACATTTGTTTATATGGTTGTAGCCGTAAATATACCCAATCTCCTATATCAAAACTTCTCTTCGTTTGCGATGTTGATCCGCTTTGTTGTTTCATTCGATTTTGTGCCAAATTCAGGGTTATCCTTTAAGAGTTGGAGAACTTCTTGCTGATGCTCGACGTGATCTTCCACTTTGCTTGAACCTTCGAATTTTCCCTTAAAGATGATGTGATCGATGGTGGATGATATCCATAAAGTGCCATAAATGGGGTCATTTTTGCTGCGAGTATGGAAGGAAGTGTTATACCACCATTCGGCGAGAGGTAACCACTTGACCCATTGTGTTTGTTTATCGGATACAAAACAACGAAGATATCCTTCCAAACATTTATTTACTATCTCGAGTTTGACCATCGGATTGAGGATGATAAGATGAGCTATGAGCTAATTTAGTACCCAAACAAGAAAATAACTCTGTCCAAAAAATTTTCCGTAAAAAATGGGATCTCTGTCGCTCACAATAACCCTTGGGCTTCCATGTAGCTTTTGAATTACGTCCACAAATGTAGTAGCAATCGTACTTGCTTTAAATGGATGAGATAATGCACAAAAGTGTGCATACTTGGTAAGTCTATCAACTACCACCATGATGACATTCTTTCCTTTAGACTTAGGTAAACTCTGTGATAAAATCCATTGAAATCTCCTCCCAACGCCGACTTGGAATGGATAAAGGTTGTAGAAGTGCCCGGGGTCTTAATTGTCTCCACTTTATTACTCGCGGCAAACCAAACATTCCGCCACAAACTTTTGAATATCAGATTTAAGGCCATCCCAAAAAAAATTCTTTCTTCACCCCCTGTGGTAAGTTTTTAAAAATCTCGAGTGTCCTCCTAAAGGAGAAGTGTGCAATTCCGGAAGAATCTTTTGTTTTAGTTGGGAATTCTTACAAAGATATAAGCGATCTTTGTACCATAAGGAATCATTTTTCCAACTAAATGTATCGGATGTACTAGGATCTTGCTCGCAACTTTTGAATGAGTGTCCATACATCTTTGTCCTTCTTCCATTCATCTCTTGCTTCGGTTATCCAATCCGGGTTGGATAATAGAAATGGCACAAAGCAATGCTTCCACCTCTTCATTCTTTCTTGAGAGTGCATACGCAACAACATTAAGCTTTCCTTTTTTGTAGATTATTTCAAAGTCATAACCCAACATCTTTGTGACCCATTTTCTGTTGCTCTTCGAAGATAGTCTTTGTTCCAAAAAGTGTTTCGGACTATCATGATCAGTTTTTACCTTGAAGTGTCTTCCCATTAGGTAAGTTCTCCATTTCTTTAGTGCATGCGATATTGCTAACATTTCCTTCTCATAAATAGGTTTTACGTAAATACTTTCCTTTGATTGGACGACTTTCAAAAGCAATGGGTCTTCCTTCCCTGCATTAAAAGCGCACCAATTCCATTTCCCGAGGCATCACATTCCACAATAAAGGTTTTTGTGAAGTACGGCGTAGCTAAGACCGGTGCTAGGCACATTGCCTCTTTAAGATGTTCAAAGGCCTTAGTTGCTTCAGGAGTCCATGAAAATGCATCTTTCTTCAATAATGTTGTTAGAGGTCTCTGCTATTCTTCCATAATTCTTAACAAACTTACGATAATAGCTCTGTTAACCCGAGAAATCCTCGCAAATCGCTTTATTGTCTTAGGGACTTTCCATTCCTTAATGGCTTTAATTTTGTTAGGGTCTACTTTAACACCCTCGTGGGATATAATATGACCCGGATATTCCACCTCTTGTACTCCAAAGAAACATTTGGATGCTTTTGCATATAATTGTTTTCTCCTGCAATAGTTTGAGCACCACTGTCAACATGTTCAACATGATCCTTCCAAGACTTGCTATAGATTAGTATATCATCAAAAAATACTAGCACAAATTTTTCTAAGGAAGGGTTTGAAAATGGAATTCATCAACCCTTGAAATGTAGAAGGTGCATTGGTAAGGCCAAAAGGCATGACCAAAAATTCATAATGACCCTCATGAGTTCGAAATCTTGTTTTTGGAATATCTTCGAGTCTTCATTCTAATTTGATGATATCTCGAACGAAGATCCAACTTGGTAAAATAAATTGCTCCATGTAATTCATCCAATAATTCATCAATCACGGGGAATGGGAAATTTATCTTTAATGGTGAGTTTATTGAGCTCCCTATAATCCGGACACATTCGCCATGATCCATCCTTCTTGTGTACCAATACTACGGGGAGCGAGAGAAAGAACTTTGACTAGGTTGAATTATACCCGCCTCTAACATTTCTGCAATCATGCGTTCAATTTCGCTCTTTTGGAAGTAAGGATATCTATAAGGCCGGATGTTTGGAGGAACACTTCCTGGAATCAAATGAATAGCATGATCATGATCACGAATAGGTGGGAGTCCTTTGGGAGTTTCAAACACCTTGGAATGATTGTCCAAGACTTGTTGGAGATCTGCAGAAATAGATGATTTTGATGTTGGAACTTCTAGTGAGCATAATTGTGCAATTATGCCTCGTTGTTCTTTCTTTAGAAGCTTTGTCATGCCATTAGAGCTTATTATCCTTCCTGGCTTCCCTTCAATACCCCGTAATTCGACTTCCTTTCCTTCTGAAAAGAATTTCAAGAAAAGTTCTTGAAAATTAAAAGCTACAGTCCCCAAAGATTGTAACCATTGTACTCCTAGTACAACATCAGCACCTCCCATAGGAATGGAAAGCATTGGACTAGTCAACACATATTCCCCCCATGGTTAGCTTGATGTTATGGCATTTTCCCGAGCAATTTATAGTTCCTCCATTTGCAACCATCACTTGACATTACAGTGCTTGGGTATAGGAAACAATTTAATTCCTTGGCTACCTTACAATGAATAAAATTATGGGTGCTACCCTGAATCAATCAACCACTATTACCTTTCTCTTCTTGATTTGTCCTTTTATCTTGAGAGTTTGAGGAGTGGTAATTCCTGCCAGTGAATTACACGATATGGTTGGATTCATTTCTTCCTCTTCTGGGGCTGGTTCCTGGTGTATATCCTCTTCTTGTTCATTTTCTTCTTCCTCTTCACAATCTATGTAAAAGAATTTCTTCTCAACACACTTATGACCTTTAGTGTATTTTCTATCACAACTGTAGCAAAGCCCTTTTGCTCTTTTTTCTTCCAATTGTTGTGGTGTCAACCTTGTAGGTTGTGGAAATCTAGATGTAGCCACACTTCCTTCTATATAGAATTGAGTAGTAGACTTCCTTGTTGCCATAATTTTACATTCAACTTTTCTTGCCAACCTGAATGCCTTCTCTAATGAATCAGGTTCCAGAACACGAACTTCATGTTGAATATTATCCTTTAAACTGCCTAAGAAGAGATCAATCCTGTGGTCCTCTGAAATATCAGTTACCCTTATACTCAATTTTTGGAAGTCCTCAATGTGCTGCCCCACTAAACCCTTTTGTTTGAGATTTATCAATTGGGTAAAGAAGGTGTTGCTCTTTGTATCCTCATACTGTGCTATCATTTCCTCCGTAAAAATTGACCAAGTGACAATTTTTTTACGGGAGCAAAGCCATTGATACCATACAAATGTATTTTGTTCTAAATGTAAAGTTGCAATGCGTACCTTTTGTGTGTTTTGCACGTTATGGAGATCGAAATATTGCTCCATCTGTAGTATCCATGTTACAGGATCCTTTCCATCAAACTTCCTCATATCCATTTTTGGAATATGGTGGTTCTTCCCACCAACATTCGAGTTTATGAAATCACGATTAACATTTATTTTGTTCTCATCATGAGGTTCTTCTCCTACATTTCCGCCATTAGGAATCATTTCTGGTTTTAAGCTTGTCATCAAGCCTTCCATGTATGCTTTTAGATCATTCTTCATGTTTTCTATGTTGTCTTTCATGTCATCCATCTTAGCTTCCATGCCCACTTCCATGCCATCCATCTTAGCTTGCACACCATCCATTTTAGCTTCCACGCCTTTCTTCAAACCTTCCATATTTACTTCCACGCCATCCATCTTAGCTTCCATGCCTTTCTTCAAACCATCCATCTTCACTTCCACACCTTTCTTCAAAACTTCCATTTCATTTTTTGCTGCTCTTTGCTAGAGTGAAATTTGTTGCACTTGTTCTTGTAATTTTGATAGATCATGTTGCAATTCTTCATCTTCATGAGTCATGGTAGAGCCTTCTGAAGGCTTGATGGGTGTTGAATTCTTTTTAGGGGCCATTTTAGAATCTAATATTGATATCTATTCTACAAGATTCCCTTGGAATCAATTCAACTTGATTCTTCAAACAAGACTTATGCAATTCGGAAAAAAAAATACACACCTTTTACTAGCTTTTAGGAGCTCGATATTGAAATTGAATTATCTCTGTAGTTGAAAATCTTAGATATCTGAAATTCAGCCCTGTAGTAGATCTCTGAAGCTTCTTTCAAATGCCACAGGTCTGACCTGATTTGGATTCTCCAAGACAAAGTTGTGTCCAATCTCCCACAATGACCTAATTCTGGACTGGTTTAGTAGAGCGAACTTGTACGACCTGCCACGTGTCACTGTTTTGTCCTTTGTCTCTGAAATTGACATGAAGAAACTACAGGCCGTGTACTTGCGACCAATTTTGATGGCACTCCAATCCAATCTTCAGAGAGAGAGTTATTGAACTTTTCCCACGATCACCTCTTTGAGATGCAATTCAGGAGCCTGAAAAAGCACTACCTTCCACAGATCATATCTCCAAAAATATTGCGAACCAAGCTCTGAAATTTTTTGACGAATTTCCTCCAGATTTCAGATTCACACCATATGAATTTCAGACTCTGAAACTTCGTACAAAAAAATTTATAGCGCAAATGCCACGATGACCTGTTTATGAGCCTGAAAAAATACCTAACTTCCACAGATGATATCTCCTCAAATATTGCGAACCGAGCTCTGAAATTTTTATACAAGATTCCTCAGAATTTCGGCTTCGCACCCTAAAAATTTCAGCTTCTGAAACTTCGTAGAAAAAAAGTTATAGCACAAATGCCACGATGACCTGTTTGGAGCAGCGAAACCCTAGAATCCAAAGTCTCTGATACCAAATGTTGTGTAACCAGCTCCAAAGAGAGAAGAAAAGAGATATTCACGCCTTAGAAATGAGCCACTTCGAGGGGGAAACCTCCAATACATTACATGAATGAACAATTCTTGGATGATACAATTTACAAGGCCTCCTTTTCTACAGGTATAGGAGTCCATGGGGCCATAATGTAATCCTAGCCGACCTAACAATAATAATTTAAAGGCCCAAGAATAATAAAATGGGGGTTACAGGGGTACAATAATAACAATAAGGGGGGCTACACTAACATAATAAGGGACTATACTAGTAATATAGGGACCTAACATCCCCATATCTAGATCACCCATAAAGTTAACTCTAAAATATAGGCACTCAAGAATCATATGAGGGTTGAAATGAAATGAACCCTCCACCTCGGCGTTGCAATAACACCCCATTGCACCACCACCAGCCCGTAGCATAAAAAATTCCCACTGTCTAATCTTGGTGTCCCTAGAAATACCTATAGGCACTTCTATAAGCTGTTGGCATAATAGAATCCTTGATCTCCTCCCTCTTGAACCTACATCAACTAGGAGACCATACCCCTATACACAAAATCAGCCCAGTCGAAAAAGTGTCATGCATGTAGCCTCTACAAAATGAAATTCTGGGGTCCCAATACCTAGTGTGGGGACATCAAACCATACAAATTCTTTCTCTGCACGATCTAAAATCGAAGGCACTCTGATGCACCCCTCCTCAAAGCGGTTAGGCCCATAGTGCACCTATACTCACCTATAAATATCTAACTGCTGAGATGGTAGGGGATGCAGAAACACCTCTCCATGAGGTAACATCCCTGTCTACCGTTGCAGTAATTGATAGATATTCCCTCTTAACAACGAAAACCTATCAATCTATGTCCCACATATTGATCTCAAAATGGAGGAACCCATCCTGCAAATGGAAATTGAGTTTCTGAAGTAGCTTTAGTAACCCCCACTAAGCTAGTGTCCTGCTAGCCCCATAGTCTGTTGCAATAGCCTCCCACAAGGTATCCCAATATTGCTTACACAATAACATCCCCATTGTGCCATTAAGGATGAAAACAGGAAAATAACCAACATCATAGGCTGCCACATAAAAAATACTCTATTGCACGTATTTTCCAATTACCGAGACGGTATCACGCGTCTCTTATTTGAACAGACACATGGTGCACACATCTGTGAGGTTGACAATTAGTAGCGGTGCCCATCTAGGTGACCGTGCATCTACTCATAAAACATACGTGCTATTTTCGTGTTTTTTCTAGTTACTTATGCATGGAAAATGAGGGGTCAGAAGGACATGTCGCAATGTCGCCATTCCAGGAACGTTGAGACTTTCAAGCTTTTATCCGCATTGACCGT
The DNA here is from genome assembly GCA_034641835.2 of Pinus albicaulis. Classification (NCBI taxonomy): domain Eukaryota; kingdom Viridiplantae; phylum Streptophyta; class Pinopsida; order Pinales; family Pinaceae; genus Pinus; species Pinus albicaulis. The sequence continues at coordinate 557,920,068 of CM076576.1, read as the reverse complement.
GCAACTATTAGCCTTATTTCTGTGGTGACCACATGACTGAGTGAAGATGACTTTCACTGTCGAGGTTATTTCACCCTAAAATGTCTATATAGGGTACCCATGTATGACCTATCTAAAATAACACTACCAAATTCACAAATTTTAGGTTTAAAGCTCTCACCTATATCTCCTTGTGTGCTTCCCCGGTACACAGGCTAACTGCTACAATAAGAAACAGGTCTTGTCTCAACTCTGGTCTCCCAAAATAATAAGTTAAAATGTGGTGGCATAGGGCCCCCTCTTCTGTATATATTTCCCTTTTCAACGTCTTCTAGAGCTCGAAACAGGATCATAGGACCTTTGTCTCCAAAACCATGAGAGGCACAAGGATCAGTACCACATCATCTTCATCATGGTACCCTCCATTCCATTTGTTTCCAAAACTCATTTTTGGACCCATCGCATGCCTAAAATATCACTTCAGCTGCGTCGCCTATTTCTTTTTTATTCATCTTGTTCATACTATTTTAGGTTATTCATATGTTCAAAAAATATGTTTTCACTTGGGGTATTAGGCATTGCTATTGCAGGTACACCATGATCACCCTACAATGATCAACACCTCAGTGGACAAGTGAGAAATCAGGTATCATTCACCACTAAACATGATAGGCTTCCTACAAATATTTGCATATCCTGGCATTATTTCTCCGAAATGCACCATAGGGTCCATCATATTGACCATGTTTACCACCACCTAGCCTTGCATATGGTAAACACCCGCATTGGTCTATAGAGCCTTCCCACTCATGGATCACCTAATGTTATAGACGCCCATATACTATTGGGATCCATGACCATCTACTTGAGCCCGATAACCACTTCACTTTCATGCCTTGAAGGCCAGACTCACTCTGCTTCAATCATTACTTACCAACCCCATTCTTGGGCCACCCCTTGTATTTTGCAATGGATCAATAAAGACACACTACCACATTCCACATTTGGCCTATCATCCTTCCATTCACATAACCCATTTGTGTCACTTAATCAACGTCATCAAATCCACACCGAGACGAGCTAATGGGGTCCCCACCCTCAACAAAAACACCATCCCTACATCATTATGCAGGCCAAGATGTTTTTGGGGCTCTCATCTCTATTTTTTTACATCCAAACCTCCTTTACATTATTTTGGAAAGTCTACAAATATTTTTTAGGAAAAATGTCCCCACTCACATTTTCATGTCTTATACCTGGAGATAGTTTCTAGTCACCCTTGGTCGAGGCTTGGAATTATCCACTTAATCACTTCACTCTAGTAATCACATACTTACACCTACCCTAGACATCCTATTGACTACAAGGATGTCATTTCGAGGACAATTGTTTTGACTTCCGCCACTTGCATTACAACTCTGACCTTGGGCTAGTTTTTCATATCCATTAATATTTCCAACTTTCGTTATCATGCCTTGCTGACCCATCATATTACAATATGCTTTCATCTAATATCTTTATTCCACGTATCAACACTTTACGGGTGGTTGATGCTTCTTTCTGGTCGACTTCAACACTCATATTCCAAGATTGAGGTTGTACCTTGGATTCATCCCCCCTTTAAGGGACATCCTCGGTTGCCACAATGGGAATCACCATCGCCCATTGATATCATTAGCCCCCCTGACATTCAACACCAACACCAATTTTCATGTTAGGGTGCTAACGTGCTTAATAGTGTTGCAACTCTATCATTTAGTCAAAGACCCACGTATCACTAAGGACCTCATTTAGCACTACTTACATCATGATGCGAGGGAGGTAACCAAATTCGAAGATCCATGCATACATAAGAATATCTCTCAAGTAGTGCTTCACCTTTTTTATGCATGGGGGCACCATATTTAGTCTATTTTTTAAGAAACACCCTTGAGGGCATCAACAATTATCATCAACATCCATCAACATGTCAAATACTAGAATTTGACTAGACAAAACCATTATTTGTCTGATTGTAATAATCCATCACTAGTCATCATAACGAGCATGGGAAATGCCTTCCTCATATAAGCACTATTACTTTTCAATATGGTTTTCTTTAGAGCATGGTTATCCTTTCTTGTTAATCAAGGGGTTTCTCAAATCATTTCTGCGACAAGTAATTATTTCTTTCTCTCAAAGCAGTTACTCACACTCTCAGTCAGAATAGAAAAACATAAAGTATTTCAGTTATACGCTTTTTCCTAACCTCATACACCAGGGGGAAATTGTTAACACTAGAAAATAACACCCTCTAAAAGACACCTAAGGTTTTCCAATTGAATGTAGGAAAATGTACAGATAAATATTTTCTAGCTTAAGAAATTATGGAAGTTCTAAAAAATTAATTTCTCTTAAGGCTTCCTATGAAAAATTCAGATCGTGTAGCATAAAGAAAGGAAAAAAACACGACCACATGGATTTTCCTTTGAAAGACACACAGTCAAGGAAACATGTGACTCAGAAAATTTGGGACTACTTCCCACATTTGGAGGATGATTCCCTAACATGTTCTAGTCAAGGAAATCCAAATTTGAGTTGCCCTGAAGATACGAAACCCTTAGTGGAATCATCTTGTCCTTCTCTTGAGTCAATATCATTAATGAACCAAGAGAGGGAATATGGATTGAAAATATTCTACATAAACAAGCCATGGGAGAGCCAAAACATGGGACAATGGTATGCTAGAAAAATTGCTATCAGAGCAACACCACATTTCATTGTTGAAGCATAAGAAGTAAGAAGACTGACATGTTGGTCATATTTCTTCTAAGAAATCCATCATCTTAGTGAGAGTAGGAGTGTCCGCCATTGAGAGAGTCCTCATACTTCTTTTGAGAGAGAGGAGGAGCATGCAAAGATATTGAGGAAAGGGCCTTCTTACTGAGGATTTTCAAACACCATAGCTTAAAAAATTCTCTTGAAGTGTTTAGTATTCATCTTCTACCACAAGTAGTCAATAAAGGGATACTTTTTCCATTATTTTGTTGACTTGTTTTCTTCATTAATCATTAGTATGTTTGTTTATCTCTTTGCTTACTTTATGTTTGTAGATGCATTGTTTCCACCATTTTCAATGTGTGTTTATCTAAGATTGTCCATTAACAACAACAACTCTATATGTGATCTTTTGCAGGGACCTACCAACTGCTAAGGAGGTGTTATGTGGTACTCCATTACCACAAAAACACTAACTCAGGGCTTTATGAATGCTTTGGCATGTATATATATGTATTGTAACATTGAAAGTAATATAATGAAAAATCAATATAGTAGCCCCAGTATTGGGATATAGGGGAAGCTATTTGTGTATATTTGTTTTATGTTCTTGCATTTCATATTTTTATGTTTTAAGAATTTGTTTGTAGGTAATTTATGTACAGGGTTAAAAGCTACATGTACGAGGAATCATATGAACTAGACCATTAGAGGAAATTTTAGCCTAAATGTGCCCATCAAATTTTCACGTACGTAATATGTAATCCAATCCAAATCATTTAAATTTAAAAATACGTACATGTAAATATTTTGGAGGAAAAAAAAAAAAAACTTTTTTAATTGTATTTTTGGCTCATCAGGTTTGCTCAAATTTCAATTGTAGACGCTTATTGGATGTGGAATTAAATTCCACATCCAATGAGTACCCATTATGAACACTTTTGAGAATACCCACATTGCTAAAAATTGAAGATACATTAAGAAAATGTGTTCAACATGCTTTATTAATGTATCTTCATTTTTTATCAATGTGAATCTTCTCAGAAGTATGCATAATGGGTACTCATTGGATGTGTAATTTAATTCTGCATCAAACAAGTGTCTACACTTTGAAATTTGAGTAAACGTATAAGGAGATAAGCCAAAAATACAATTAATAAAAGTAGTTTTCTTCTTTTCCCACCAAACTTTATAAGTCTTATTTTATTATTTTCCTATTATTTTATTATTTTTCCTTAGGAGGCCACTTCAAAGGCTAAAATTTCCTCTAATTTCAAACCATTTTTCTCTACATTCATATTATTCTGCTGTCCTACAAACATACCATGTTAGATAAAACAAATAGACGACATGATCAAAATCATACCTCAATGTATCTCAGGGGAGGCTATTACATTTGCTCAATTCTGTCGATATTAGCATGATACAGAATAATATCAAGAACTTAACCATCATGCAAACAACCACAATGAAAATATTGATCATGCATATAACAATAATTAAATTTCATGCATGAATAACCTATGCATGTGCATATGGATGCACTAATTAACTAGCATCTGTCATGGATGTAACCAGAACAAAAATAAAAATACTAGCATGCATATGATTGCAATACATATAACATTAATTAACCATCATTCCTTCATTCCAAACCTATAAAATTGCATGACAATCTACTTTTACCTCGAGGTCCAATGCTGCAACCTCATTCAAATATGCAACTCTGCAACACCCCACCCCACATTTACCCGCTTTTACAAGCTCAATAAGGTAAATATGAGCTCATAGTTACTATGCATGACCCAAATTCCAAGGTTCAATTATGGAAATGGAGCCTAAATTTCCAACTTATCCAAATCTTCTTGCAACAATCAGGGAAAATACGTCATATTTTTTACCTCTTGACTTAAATGGTGAACTCTTCCTTGAGTCTAAGCCAATCCTTGGCCTAGCTCACATCCAAACTATATAAAAAAAGGTAGTTAGTGTAGCTACAGGTTCCATCCACAAGGATGACCCATTCTCCTAGTGGATGCAAGTGCATGGATAACCCAAATTCAGTGCAAATGGGGCAGATGATTCCTAGTTTCAAAGTTTGGCTCCAGAAACTTAAGCCAGCAATCATCCAACTACAAATATCCTTTCGTAACTCCATCATTAATCTGTAAAAGTCTTCATGCACTATTCTTGGCTATGTTTTTTCTTAAGCTTGTCAAATACACAATGATCATTTACAAAAACACTTTGTACACAAAGTATTTATAGCTCGTGAATGCATATCTCTTCACTGATTCATCAAGTCATCTTAGGATTATAAGGAAGGCTCACTACCATCTATTACTAGTTGTACAAACACATGTCATATCATGCATTCAAATATATAACCAAGAGTCTGTCAAACCATGGAGTAGGAGCATAACAAGAGCACATCACATAATGATAAATATACCATGCTTATAACCAACATTTAACCAGAAAGAAACCATGAAAAACTGGTCATATAATCGAATACTAAATCCTATATTGTGTTCATTTATCTCATTAAATAGTAACACATATTACCATATACAAATTCCAACCAAGTTAGGTGCTTCCACGTAGCTCCAAACCATAGATTGGGACTTAACCAAATATTTCCTTTAGCCCAATCACCCTCATGTCATATTCCAAGCATAAATGTGGGATCACATGGGATAAACCAAAATATAACCAACTATGGATTTTAGAGGGTAAACCACCTCAACTCTCAACCAGAATGATTCATCTAAACCAGTCCAGAAATCACCAAAACCAAACAAGCTTGTATGCTTCAGACATTCTTCATCATACATAGAGAAATTTCCTCTCTCCACCAACCCCTCAAGAGTTTCATGATGAAGTCCATATCCACCCTCAAACCTTGGGAATTTTCCTAATACCACCTCAACCAAGATCCAAAATTTATCGGCCATCCAAAGATTAACCAAAACAAGGAACCCATTACATCATGGCTATCTAGAAAATGGCAAGGCAAGGCTAAAACCATTGTTAATCAAGGAAAATCCCATGCCAATGAAAATAAAGTAACCAAATAACAAAATTCATATACCATTCATTCAAATCCGAACATGTTAAATCACACATGCACTTTGTTACCTTAAAATCCACAACTATTTTCCTGCTCCTACCTGCTATTGTCCAAACTTCCTCTTGAATGCCCTTGCTTTCCTTGCTTTCTCACTCCCTTTCTTGTTTTCTCTCCTGGAGTTCGATTTATTCCTTAGCACCATTAAAGTTGTCAAACCTACAAATTGATAAAATGTTAAGTAAAATTTGTTAATTGTTTCTCAGGTGCCTTTCTTTATCATTGATGCCTAGTGTATCTTCCTCTCCTTTCCTATTTTCTTTTCTTTTCCTTTATTTTCTCTTTAATTTGCCTCACATGCATATTCTTGTCCCTTCATCTTCCTTTTCTTCTATTTTCATTTATTTCTTATATCAATTTCCATTTATTTCCTTCTTCCTCTTCCCAAGGCCAACAACAGTTTCCATAGTCATTAATTAACAACAAGTTACCCAAAATGTGATTTTTTCCCCATCATTCAACTTGGAATATGTGTCTCATGACTTTGGTCTTATTTTATCCCTTTTACATGGAAATATAACCTAGGGATGTTACATAGGGAAGCAAAGATGTTGAAATATTCTACTTGTTTATCTTTGAGAACTATGCCCAACAATGTACTAATTTTCCAATGAAGGGATATTGAGTTCAAGAATTGTTTCTTCATGCCTCTTGAGTGTGTAGGATCTCAAACCAACCCACCCAAATCCTCAAGAAATTTTTAATTAGATAGCTACTTCGTCTCTTCTCCCATTTTTTTCTCCAACTCTCTTATCTTCATACACACTTTAGGCGGAATTGTGTTGAAATAGGATTCCACTGACTCATGGGAAAATAACCTTGTACCCTTTTGACAAGGCCGAGAACCAACCCCTTCACCTCTTCTGCTTCTCTAGAAAACCTTGTGGGCTCGTACGATGCTGCTCCATTATAACCATATGTTTGTTTTAAATTAAAAGTGATGTGTATATGGTTATATGGGTAACCATATAAATATTAATATATAACCAACCAATTGTAGCCAACTTGATCGAGACCCTTTCCTAGTTGTCACAATCACCAATTTTGGAACTCCGCCATATGCTTGTAGGTTGGTGGGGCCTATTTTTCTGCCAGCAGAGTGTCATGTGGCACCATTCAATTGGGTCATGTGGCTCCATCCCATTGAACCACATATGTTCCCAATCACCCTTTTCTTGTCACATCATCTACCCAACATCGTCATGCCACATGGAGTGTCTAAGGGTTGACATTTGGTTCTCTTAAGGGGTGTGATGTCATACCTCCTCGGTATGCCATATGGCCAACCATAGTATTTTTTTTTTAACTTTTACACAAAAATTTAGATGAGCATAAATTTTTCATATAAACTCAAATTGAGGTGTTGTTCACACCATTGGAATTGTCTCGACGAGATCTACAACTTGGTGCCATTTTTGATGAGATTTGAGGAATTAAAATTTGAGCATTTTCAGATCCTTTTGGATCAATGAAATATTTGAAATATTATCCAAAGTTGGACCAATAGCCTCCAAGATGACATTACTAGCATACATAAAAGTGTATAATGTGTTTCATGTATCTCTTTTGAAGAATTATATTTATCATCCAACTCACACCATTGATTCAAATGTGATATAGGTTGAGTTTCAAGTTAATACCATATGAATTTTAGGCAGGAGGGAAATTATACTATGAAATCAATCCATCATCTAGGTTAAAGTGAAGCGGAAGAACTCCGACCCGCAGGAGACCACCTGTGATATGGAAGTGAAAATGTGAAAAACATTTCCTTCACTCTTCTAGAAGTGATGAATGCAAATAGAACACCAAGGATGATGTTTAAATTAAGGGCAAGGGAAATGAAATACCTTGATTGACTGTGTATAATGGCATAATTGTGAAACCTTGTTCTGACTTGTAATGATTAAACTATTGAGATAGAGGTGAGGAGGGCCAAGAGTATAATTGTATGTTTGGATAATGTATATTTAAATATGTATTAATAAATAAAAAAATTACTCTTTGAAGCTTCGTAATGTTATATAAGTAGAATATGAGTGATCAAGTGGTTATGATGTCAATAATTGTGGTGGCTATGTATTAAACAAGTGTCACAAATTGAAGGTGGCACTTAATTCTTCTAGTGTCTATCATTAAAAAATATGAAAAATGGAAGTAGCCACATTAGTACATCTCTTCTTCAATGTTCACCATAAGAGACAAACACAATCTTAAAAAAAAGGACCATATGGGAGAGAAAGGCATGGTCAATTAATTAAAGGGACTAAATATTAGTGATCGAACATAAGCGGTGTAGGAAATTTCCATGTGTGTATGGAATTAGGAAAAAATGGGTGTTGATGAAGGAGATAAGGGTAAGAAAAAATAAAGAGAGGGGTTATTGACATCATAATGACAAGAGGCATGAGGGGATTAAAATATAACGAAGGAAGTAATAATTGAATTGGTTGGGAGGGGTTTGCAATTTACATAATATTTCCAAGCTTCATTGATATACATATATGATTTTTTGTACCTTGGATAATACAAGAAAGTAATATGTTTTATAATTAATCAGTAAAATGCATGTATTATGTGGAAATAATGCTTGATTAGGGATACTAAGTCTAACAAGTTCTTTATAATTCCTCGTATTATAGGGAGAATATGAATGTATTAATAGTAATAGTAAATTATACTAAGGAATATAGAAAGGATTCAGAAACCCCTCATACTTAGATACAAAGATTAAAGGGAGCTCTACTTGAATGGTTCATGAGGCACAATACTTGCTAAGGTTTTTCAAATGGAGTATCAAGATAAGTGGGCTTGATTGTGGGGCAAAATCCATAGTTAAGCGCGGTTGAGCCAGAGGCGGTCTGGGATGGGTGACCTCTTTGGAAGTCTATGTTACCGGGTGCAAGCCCCAGAAGTGATGATTGACGCTATGTGATTCATTTCACTAGTTTAAATCCCACTTCTTCACCCCTATGAGCATCACTTGATGCAATGAGTGCTAAGTGGACTATTCAAAAATCATGAGAAATTAGTCAGTTACGACTTCCTCTCATGGAAATGGACATATATGAATGACTTACTTAACAAGGTTGAATCCCAAAAATGATATTTAATATTGATATACATTTGTAAACAATTAAGAAAAATTCTTATGCAATTGTCTAATGGATTTGATGCTTGAAGAGAAGTGAGATAGATTAATGTGAAATATCTATTTTCTATTTTAATAGGAATAAAATGATATCAAAATATAATTTGAAACATGTATAGTAGTAAACATAATATTTATTCATTTTTAAACCTGTAAAAATGTTACATTCGAAAAATTGTTAAATAAGATGTAATTGTAGAACATATAGAATTGAAAATATATGTATGTAACACATGGAAGAAGAAAATTCTATCAATTTTCATGTGATGGATATAAAATATTATATGAGAATGAAAAATTATATCTATGTATTAGTCCATAGAAGGACCATTACTTCATTAATTTTATAAATACCTAGATAACGTAACATCACATAAAGATATATTATGAGTAACATAGTATTACTCTGGGCTAAAAACCCTCGTTAAAAGTAGTTTTAAAGCTGAAAATCCATATGGATTTCTATAGTCGAATATTAATATAATTTTTTTATGCCAAATTTTCATAGTAAAATTAGTTTTGGACTTTTCAAATGCACAAGAGGTCTCAAGTTTTAATACCTAGATCCTAATTTTATAGTAGTAAATAACATGAAAAACAAATCTCATAAACATATAATATAGAAATCACTATCGTACAAAATGGTAATAAAAGGGAATAAGATAAAGACACATGAGTAGATATTCTTGCAATGAGATAAATTACAACATAAAAATAAATGCTTACAAACCATAAGATATTTTTCATAACAAACAAATCATGGAAACCAATAAATTTTTAAATATTGTATAACTAACCATAACAAGAAATGTTGGATAGAGTACAACTTAGACATATAAATAGAAACCGATCCCAACAAGAGATAGCCATATGAATAGATTTTGTTCCTAGCAAAGCTAGTGAGAGCAGACTCAAAGACCAATTGAATAAATAAATGATGAAAAAACATGAAAGAAAAGAACTTTGTTTCTAAGCTAAAGCTAGTATTCATGGAATTATGACATCACACTATTAAAAAACCCTATCAAACCAAGAAAAAATAGATATCGTTCATTCGTGGGTGATATGCAAGAAAAAATTCTATGATTCTTAGTTGTGAGGAGATTTTTATTTCTTAACAGTTAGAGAAGGGTTATAGTGGCACCCATAAAAATTAAATGAATACCTCATTAGTAATCAAAATACTTAAAAATAATTCGAAAGTATATAATAGTATAATTTTAAAACTTGAGGATTTGATAAAAATATTACCCAGAAGAAAAGTTATGATTAAACTCCATCAAGTGTGCATGATAGAATGACAAAATTTAGTAAATCGTAATGAAATTCATAACAATAAAAAATGAACCCATGAAAACGTAAACCAGAGAAAGAAATACATAAAAACCCCATTCAATAGTACCAACCCATGCCTTTTTCATTGGGAAACGAAACTACAAGGTTTTTGAAAGTAGAATCATAAGGGAATACAAATAAATAAGCACACTTGAAATCATAAGGGAGGAGAAGAAAGAAAAACTGTAGCAAATATTTTACCAATAAGGGTCAACGAGTTACAATCTTCATATAAAATAGGTATCAAGGTTTATAAAGGTTAAATAATCAACTAAAGCCTTAATTTCAAGCCATAATGTTGAAATTACAGAGCAAGGAGAAGAGTTAGATGGCTTTCTCTTACCCATTTAAGGATACCCAAGCCTGTGAATACTTTAAACACTTAAACAAGTGTACAAGCTCCTTTATCAAACTCACGCTAAGAAATAAACGGTAACTCATTTCCTTGCCATTCCATTATGCGAGAGAGCCTTGACTGATATTGTGAAGAACTTGGGAGTTTACAACCAGAGCAAGGGTTTATCTTTTACATAATATGGGGGGTTTTAGAGCTAAACCTTGATGATAGATATAGAGATGTGAAAATGAATAATGAAATTAAAAGCAAGACTAAGGAGGTGGTCAAATGAAAACTTAGGGCATAAAAAAGTGAGGCCTGATCTAAACCATTCCTGTGGTCAGAACAAATCTCAAGCCCATCTTGATCGTCTACCTTACATACCTTGAATGGAGCTAAAAAAGGTGTATCAATGGTATACATGTATAGTGGGCCTTTATTTTGGAGTAGTATTCTAATGAAACAACCCAAGTGAGATGATGAGTATAGTTGGTGATGGATATATTTCACAAGAAATAGGGAACCTCAAGGTCGAGTGACCAAGTCTCTTTGAAAATCATCAAAATCTTTGTTTAATTAAGTGTATGGAAAGAAATGCATTAATTCATGCTTTAGTGTTGTTACACAAACTATATTTGAATGTTATTTACAGTTGAATTATAAACCATATGGATGTTACATACAAATGGTGGTACAATCACCCAATATTTTTATAATCAAAGTTTTAAGTGTAGACTTGAATGAATAAGGGATTGTAGAGTTATGAATAAAAAAACAAAATAGATAAGTTCAACTATTTTTGAGTTTGATATTCAACATATCTAAATATTATATCTTTGGCATAGTTAGAAAATAAGGAAAAATAGTAAATTAATGAAAGGTACATTACATGTAACATGTTTACATAATTTTTTTGAAAGTGGGTATTTAATTATATAACAATTATTACTTTCTAATAATATGAATTTATTTCAAAGTTATATCTAATACGGTGATGAAGGTTAATAATATTTATTAAAATAAAATTTACTATATTAAATTTTTATTCAAAATTTTTGAAAAAAATACTTTCTTTGAATTTTAATAAATTAAAATGTTAAGAAATTTAATATTACAAAAAATATTTTGAAATTGATCTTCAATGTATAGATAATATTTTAAGAAAGAAAGCATTTTCATTTTAGTTTTCTTAATGTTAATTCATTTTTTTTAATTTTACAATATCTTTGTTCACTTTAAGAGATCATAAGAATTCATACTTATTTTTATAGTTCATTCTTGTTTTAGTAATGTTGATGTTCTTCTTTACCGTCTTTAAAATAAATAGAAATAAAAAATATTCTAAATTAAAGAATCATTTTTATCACACCACAATTTCTCTTGAAATTTAAATGTAATAACAATTTTACTATCATTTAAAATTTGATGACAATTTTAATATTATTGATATTCAATAAAGTGATCTATTCCTAAATTTCCCAATGATTTAGCCAAGATTGGACATCTTTATGCAATCGTCACTTAGCTATGTCTAGTTTCAATTGCAGTGCAAGGAAAAATTATAAGTTATGAAATGGATATGGATTTTATCAATATTTCTTCATGATTCTTTAGGGATGTTGTGATTCAAAACTTCATAATCATGTTAGATAATACGAGTATCAATAATTCAAAAGAGGATCTTAGTTTTATCCATAACCAAATATCCACTAATTTATGCTTTCTTTCAAGGCCAAAATAATATTCCCACTATAATAATCATTCTTTGATTATTATAGTTATAGTTAAGCTTTTGATGTAGAGTAACCAAATTATTGTTGTCATAAACAAAATTGTAATAAGCTATTTTTGGGATTTTATTATCACATCATTTTCCTAAAATAAGGTTATAAAAATAGTTTGTGTATTATGGTAAATGGGTGCTAGGCCAAGTTAGATCACCCAACTATAAACCTTGTGTAGTGTTGCATGGTGTATATCTCATGGATATTTTTTATTCCTTGTTGGAACAATTGATTAAGCAAGTAAATGACAAAGACAACACTTGTAATAATGTAAAGTGTAGAATGGAGAGGTGTAGTCTAGGATTAATATGATTGGTTTGGTCTACCCATTGGGTTGAAATTATTGTGGTGACATACATCATTGAATGAAAAATAATTGTGATCAATGTCACAATGGTAAGACAATGAGAAACACTTTTCCATAAAACAAATACAAACCATATAAAGAAATTAAAAGTAATAATTATCTATATATTTTTTCTGAATTTTTTTATAAAATTCCATATCGAATTTGGAATTCATTTAAAAATAAGTAAATAAATAATTTATTTAAAATATTCCTAAGGATTATATGTTCAGATCCTAACATAGATAGTGAAGGTATATTTAGATACTAACGTAAATATGGAGGTGCTCTCAGATGCTTTTATTTTTACTCTCGCGAGAGTGCATTTTTTTGGGATGCATAGGTATATAGTTAGATATTGTGTATATATATTAATAATTTTTTCTTAATCATTCAGGTTTATTTTTTCTTAATAGTTTAGGTATGGTAAATAAATAAAACCTCCTTTTATATTTACTCCATAATCCTCTTTATATTTACGAACACTAAAAAAAAGAGGTTTTATTGAGGTGAAGCCTATGAGCCTTATACCACGGGTCAAATTATTATTAATACCATGGAAAAACACATTATTAATCCTAATATGAATATTTAAATATTATTATTAATATTATTATTAAATCTAATATTGATAGTAATATATTATAATATTAACATTATTAAATTTAATAAATTTGTATTAATAAAATATTAAATTTGTTATATTATAATATATATTAATATATCAAGATATATATTAACTCTAAATATATATGGGATGGAGTAACAAAGACACAAAATGATAGAGGTGGAGAGATACAGGGAGTCACAAGTGAGAGATGGAGATAAACTGAAGGAGAGGGTAGAGAAGGAATGAAGAGAGAGAGGGAGAGGAGTAATAGAGGAAGAGGGAGAAAAAAATATGGAAGGGGGAGAGAGATAAGGAGAGAGGGAGGGATATATTGAGAGGATTGGAGAGAGAGAGAGAGAAAGAGAGAGAGAATGGGGGAGATAGAGGGAGGTAGGAGAGGAAGGGACAGAGAGGAAGGATGAGAGAGAGGAATTGAGAGAGAGAGTAAGGTAGAGGTAGGGATAGAGATATGGATTTTGGAGTGGAAAGAGGGAGGGAAGAAGAAAGACATAGAGAGTGAGAAGTGGAGAGAGAGAGGGAGTGACAAGCGAGAGATGGAGAGAGAGTTTGTATGTTTAGGGGTGAGATAGAGAGACACATAAGGAGATATCGAGAGAAGGGGGGAGAGAATGAGAGAGAATGAGATAGGGAGGGATATATTAACATAGTTGTGGGGAGAGAGAGAGAGAGAGAGATATGGGGGAAGATAGCGGGAGGTAGGAGAGAAATTGATAGGGAGGAAGGATTAGAGAGAGGAATTGAGAGAGATGAGAAGAGTGGTGGGGAAAGAGAGAGAATTGGTAGGGAGAGAGAGAGAGAGAGAGAGAGAGAGAGAGAGAGAGGTAGGAGATAAATGGAGAGAGAGGAAGGATGAGAGAGAGGAGGAGAGTAATGGGGGAGGACAAAGGAGGTAGGAGAGAAAGGGAGAGAGAGGAAGGACGAGAGAGAGGAATTTAGAGAGAGGAGGAGAGAGGGAGGGAGAGAGGAGGAGAGAGGGAGGGTGATGCAGGGGCATCCGAGCAAACTTTCATTAAAATTCGAATCCGAAGCTGTGAAAAGGAAAACGTGGACAGTCAATGTAAACCGGGGCAAAATTAGTTAAAACAGAGCTAAATTGCTAGAACTAATTAAATGTAATTATCTACCATGTATGGATAACGAGAAATTAGGGGTTTGTTTGAGAAATTGAAGGAGTGAAATTGTGGATCTTGGATGATTCACACTCCTGAAAAATTCTATAAAAGAGTCTATGTGTGCTTGATGGAATATGTGTGTGAGTGGAGAATACGATGTAATCGGAAGTGGATTTGTTGACTAAGGCTGAAATGCCTTAGAGTTTGTATATAATTAAAATACATACTATGTCGATTTTCTGTGTGTCGGGTTTTGGTTATTTATAGCTTAAATTTATGAGTTAAATGCTGTGTTATGATATTTATTGATCGACCATCGATCATTGTAAGGATCGATGGCAATCCAGTGATAATACGATCTCATTGAATGAGTTGTTGTATGGAGGAATACGATTGGTTGTAGTTTATGGTGGAATTAAATCTACGTTGGAGCCATGTGATTTGGAACCACACTCATGTCGAACCATGAGTTGAAAACACAGTCGAAGCGTGGTGAAATACGCGCTTATTAAGTGGAATTGTTTTGAGTTCCGGGGTTTAATCGCGTCAAAGTGGGACCATTTTCTGTAATTCCAGGTTTATGGAATTCGTTGTTTTTGTTTTATTGCTTTCGATATATATATATATATATATATATATATATATATATATATATATATATATATATATACATATACGTGGCCATAACCCACAGGTCCTAGGATCAAAGGATCAGACTTATGAATCATGCAACTTTGGCATGGATTTTGAAGGTTGCAGGTTCATGCTGATAAAATGAAAGTTAAACTACCCTATAGTAGTTTAGCTTTTCATCAGAGGGATAGATATATGGAGTTGGAGGGGGAGAGAGGGAGGAAAGAAGAAATACATAGAGAGTGGGAGTGGAGAGAGAGAGGGAGTGACAAGGGAGAGATAGAGAGAGAGTGTGTATGTTTGGGGGTGAGATAAAGAGACAAACAAGGAGAGAGATTGAGATAGTGAGGGATATAGTAACTGAGTTGGAGGGTGAAGAGAGAGAGAGAGAGAGGTGGGAAAGAAAGGGAGAGAGAGGAAGGAAGAGAGAGGATGTGAGAGATAGAAAGATGGAGAGAGAGTGAGGTAGTGATAAGGAATATGGAGAGAGAGGGAAACATGACAACAGGAGGCAAGAGGGAGAAGCAGGGGAGTGGGAGAGAAGGGGGAGAGAGATAGAGAGAGAGGGAGAGGAGGAGGGAGGGATAGATAGATATATTCGAGAAATATATTCTATGTTTTGGGGTGATATAGAGAGATAGAGTGAGATATAGATATTGATGGAAGGTGAAGCGATGGAATAAGAGAGAGATGGAGGGAGGGAGATATTGATGTATATGGAGTGAGAGAGTGTGTGTTTGGAGGGGTGAGATAGAGGTATAAATAAGAAGAGATGGATTGAGATATAAATATAGATGGAAGGGGGAAAGAGGGAAGAATATTTCTTGCACTAAATGCATTGATGTTAGTGTAGATGGTGATTTCTAATCCAATACGATTTCTTTCAGTAGATGCATTGATTTTAGTGTAGATCTCGATTTCTAATGATATTTGATTTCTTGCACTAGATGCATTTATTTCAATGTAGATAATTTATAATCCTATTTGATTTCTTTCACTAGATACATTGACATTAGTCTAGATGTTGATTTCTAATTATATTTGTTTTCTTGCACTAGATGCATTGATTTCATTGTAGATTATTTCTAATCCTATTTGATTTCTTACACTAAATGCATTCATTTCAGTTTAGATGGTGATTTCTAATTATATTTTATTTCTTGCACTAAATGCATTGATTTTAGTGTAGATGTTGGTTTCTAATCCTATTTGATTTCTTGCACTAAATGTATTGATTTCATTGTAGATGGTGATTTCTAACCCTATTTGATTGCTTGCACTAGATGCATTGATTTAAATGTAGGTGTTGATTTCAAATTGTATTTGATTTCTTGCACTAGATGCATTGATTTAAATGTAGATGATTTGTAATCCTATTTGATTTACTGCAATAAATGCATTGATTTCAGTGTACATGGAAATTTCAAATCTATTTGATTGTTTGCACTAAATGCATTTATTTCAGTGTATATTTTGGTTTATAATCCCATTTTCTTACTTGCACTAAATGCATTGATTTGAGTGTAGATATTTAGTTGTAATACTATTGATTGTTTGCATTAGATACATTGATTTCAGTGTATAAGTTGTTTTCTAATATTATTTAATTTCTTGCATTAGATGCATTGATTTAAGTGTAGATGTTGATTTCCAATTTGATGTAATTGGATTTATGATGGTACATTAATTTTAAAGTGATTGGATTAGCAATGCACATTGATTTCAATGTAAGCACAACAAATTATTGACAATGTAAATTTATTTTGGTGTTATAGCAATTAAACCTATTAATACTGGAGAGTAAGAGGGACAAGGTATGATGTTTAATACAACAACTCAAGCTAAAAATTTAAATGGCTTACATTTCAACTGTCCTTTTCATATAATCGATATGATAAGATGACATAACTAACAAGGGTGACAATAAGAATAGTAGAAGAAAATAGTTTGAGAATGATCACAATGAAGATTATTTTTAATTGACTACATTCTTATTATTCACATTTTCTATCAGTCAACACTATTACATTGTCAATTTGCATTCAAAAATTTTATTTCATCATTTTTCATCATTAATGTTATTAACAATATTATCATTTCAACAAACCGACGTAAATAAGAAATTAAAATAACAAAATTAATCTCAAACATATTTAGCATATTTAAAATGATTATATTAATATTAGATTTGTTTAAATATTATTGATAAAATAAATCATATTTTTGATAGATTTTCCTTTGGCGCACATGAATGAAACCAACATAGATTCATCTTAACTCTGGATCTATCAACCGCTGAGAGAGATCAAATCTCTGGAGGTGCAAACCTTTCCTCAAGTTTTGCACTCAAAAAAGAGGTTTGAACCTCAAGATATTTGATCCCTCTGGGCACTTGATAGATCCAAAGTTAAGATGGATCTAGGCTGGCTTAATAAAATTTATATTATTAATAGTAATAACAAAGTTTACTCATTATTGTAATTTAGTTCACACTTAGTTTTTTGTTATTTTAAGTAAAAAAATATTTAATGCAAATATCTATATTGAAAAATAAAATATTTACATTACATGGGATTTCAAATTTCCTTTGAATGCTTAAAATTAAATTAGATCTAAGAGTTTGAATGGTATATGATATCGAAATAAGAACACAATCTTTCCCAACACTTATCTTGATTACAGAAAAGGGCTTCATAGCTATTGTCAAAATAGTTGTTAGAACATGTGAAGCATGGGGTTGAGACAACTCAAGATTGCCTTACTATCTAAAAAATATGTTACAACAAATAATTTCCAGTTTACCCTACTGAGTCCCCTCTCTTCACACTCAAGGTTGATCCCATGGAGATGAGGAACAAGAATTAGCAAGTAGCCACTAACTCTGGGTATCCATATAACTTCACTAAAAGAGCCTGTGTTGCTCTTTACCACATATAACTCTAAAATAACAACATTTTGGTGTGACCACAAATCACAGAGATTCCAACCTAAGAAAAAAAACCACGAGGCTATAGACCCCACCTCTAGATACTCTCGTTGTTCTTTAACAAGAAAAATTACCATAAAACACCCATGCAATTCACTGAGCCACCCAAACCACATACCAAACCAACAAAAGAAACAAATAGGTACTAAGAGACCTTCCAGAGCAACAATATTTTCCATAGTCATGATGTTTGGAGAGGTTGCAAATACTTCTCATCTAACATCCTTCCATTTCCATTGCCAAAATAGTTGGGAAAATGCATCATCCTAGTTTGGAGACATATGATTTATTAAGCTCGAATCCTAGACTTTCACCCACTAAATTTCACCTTCAACATCCACAATCACAGTAATTCTGGGTTTTTCTTCTCTGTATCTCTTCACGACTTGGTTTGTATGGGATGACATTGCTAGAGTGGCACCCTACTGGAAAAAGAAACCAAATTCCTTCATAATCAACAATCCCATAACCACCCAGAGACCATGATAACCAACTTCGAGTGCTTTCACATATGTAACCTTCATTCTTTCCAAAGTGTTCAATGTCCACTTTCCCTTGGGGCAGTTTGTGGCATGCCCCATTAAAACTGGCGTTGTGTGGGAAAGGGTGATGAGGCCCTCACCATATCATCTTCGCATCCATATGTCACCCCATTAGGGAGACATGTATTATAAAATTGAAAATATACACTTGATATTATTTATTAAGCTGGATTGATAAGTGTACGATTAATAGAGTTGCCTCGAGTTGGTGGATCTTTCCATAAGATAGTTGACTCAATGCATTCCACGCACTAATCTATGATATCATATAGCATATGTAATTCCTCCATGCGGGCACTGGGTTGGTCTCACATTTTCATGACACAGGGTCAATTCCAACTACTACCACTATAACCTCGAGAACTGGGCTAGTCTGTGCATGACACAGGGTCGATTCCAACCACTACCACTATAACCTCTATGTGCTTATGTATGCCCCTTTCGCAGACACACGTGATTTGAACATAAAACCTCCTCACACATAACACTACATTTTGATGACTATTTCCACTTGAGATGCCCTAACACTAAATAAAAATAAATTTATTAGAAAAACACTTATTTGATTGCTCCAAAAACTAAATAGAAATAAATTTATTAAAAAAACACTTATTTAAGATTTAGTCATAATTATAATTACATAAATAGTAATTACAAAAGTCTAAAAAATAAAAATAATAATAATTAAGTCTAAAATAAAAATAATAAAAATTTATTATTATTTTTTAAGTATGCTTCCAAAAAGTCTCACTAAAAACAACTCACTAATAATAATAATATGAATGAGCTTTCTAGTTGAAAAATGGAATATTATGCACCAACGGAATCAGAATACATATATGTTTAAATGTAAAGTTCAGCAATCAATTATACTTAAAAACATGTTTTTTAGATTGTTCCTTAATTCGAATTAACTCGTAGTTAAATGGGTACATTGGATTATATTCTTAATGCATTTCCCTATGGAGATTCCTTTAAATATTTACAGATTGCACACACAAAGTGGACCCCGCAATCCCCACCTGGTCCCCTGCTTTGAACTCTGCCCTCTTTCCCTTTTTACTGAATTAATTTCAAAATAACTTCATTTTGCTGCCTCCTTGATCCTCGTAGAGACACCGTAGTGCTACTAACAACTGGAAATTACCCAAAGTTGTCATTGTATATTAGTCTATATTTGAATCCGATCGTAGAAAGATAGTGCATGTTATTTGCATTCAAAATTGTTCTGCTATCCACAGCCTTTAAGTTAACTGAACTATAAATAATACTGAGAGAGAAATTGTACAAATATGCAGCTAAATTAAGATGCTTTAAGATAGGATTAATTCGAGATTTTGTGTTCTGCATAAATCAATTTCGACCCATTGAACTATTTGAATATATGTGAAATTTTTTTATGAGGGCTCCCATTTGCACATACAAACAACGGATAGAAAATTGGAAAAGAAAACAACGAATAGATAATTTCTTAATGGAGAGCGGGCGAAGAAATTGGAAAGTAACAGATTCATTTTTGTCGGCATGCATTTAGAAATTTTCTTTTGGCGCAAAACGTGGGCTCTTTTGTTTTGTTGTTTCTAATTTTTGGTATTCATTTCTTCTCTTTGAAATTTTTTAACGCTTTGGTTTGCATTACTTCCTCTAGAACGACTATAAAAATACCCTCAACACATAACACAACGATCAATTAATGAAGAGATTTTAAAGCCCTCTGAAATCGCACAACCCTGTATGTATTTCTCTTTGACCAGCTACAGTAAAAATCCATTCAATTTAGGGTTTGCAATACAATCATTTCATTGTTCGAGGAAAATTTCAGGGAGATTTTCAGCCTGGTAAGTGCTCATAACAATTGGATTGTTAGCATGGAGAATTCTAGGAAGAGGAATAGAGATGTGATAGGTGACAGTTGCGATGCAAAATCGTTAGGGTATGGATTCCGGTTTCGTAATAGGTGAGAAGTGCAGGGGGCGCCTTGAAATCGTAGGCATCCGAACTAGTTTTGCTAGATTTTTGTTGAATCAGGAAAAATCAGGAACAACCCAATTGAGCAACGCATAAAATAGAAGGTTGCAGGAAAAATTAATATCAACGAATGTAAGAGGAAGCGGGTGAAAGTGGTAGATCAAAACGAGCAGTATGATGATTCTAGGCTTTATAAACCATCTCCACTGCAGGATTCGTTTGGCGTGGGTGATATTGTTTAAGTAAGGCCTGACAGCAGAACGGATATACCTGCTTGGCCTGTCTTCGGGGTTATCGACCCGGTGCAAGATGTGCTCCACACCTGTGCAGAGCATTTGGGTTAGTCGGAGACTTTAGCAGGTTTCTTCGGCAGAAAAGGTGCGTTGGACTAAGAATATGCATGGGTGAAAGAAGAAATGATGTTGCTCTTTGGGAAAGCTTGGGACATTATCATATGAGGTCAGAAATTGTTGGAAAGATGGCCTAAGCACATTAAGGGTGAGTTTCTTGAGGCAATTAGGAAGTTTATGTGTTGGCAGAATTCCTTTCCAAAGTACATCAATGAGAAAACAATATCAAGATAGAAATCAAGGAGAAGAAACTATTATGCGGCAGCTGTAGCCAGAAGTTTCCAGCTGCAAACTATTGGAGTCCGTTAAGGTGAAACAGCTGGGTAATTCATTTAACAAGGGCGCGTTGATCTGTCCACGCTGCTACAATTTATATGAGTGCAATCAATACTGTGGCATTTGCAGGAATGTGTGGAATCCCACATTGAAAAGAAATTGGGTTCCAATGTGAAAAGTGTGACATTTGGGTTCATGCGGATTGTGATAATACAAGCAATGAACAACTACAAGAGCTTATTGAATATTCATGTCCTCATTGTACGCTGAAGCAATCAGCCCTGAGAACAGCTCCAGCGAGGAAGACAATAGGCTTTTACTGTTCCAGAGTTGCCCACGGGTGTTTGTGATGGGCGCGATAATAAAAGCATTAAGCCTTCCACTGTTCCAGAGCGCATTACTGTTGTTTGTGATGACAAGGAAGAGAAAAAAATAGTGCTGTTCCAGAGCCCAATACAGATGGCAAGGGAAAGAAACAATAGGCCTTTCAGTTGTTCCAGAGCGCATTGCTGTTTGTAGCAGAGAAGGGCATTATATGACTAATAGTCACTTAATTCTCTGTGAATGTCGTGAATGTGGAAATGGTAGTTTGATGAGTCTGTCACGATGGGAAAGGCACGTGGGCTGTAAGGGGAAGAAATGGCCAAAGTGTTAAAGTAGGTTTCAATCAGCGTTCATTGATTGGTTCAACAACGCCCATGGCTGGGGTTTTGGCCTTGATCTTTGCCAGAAGGCAAATGGTATGCCAGCTAGGAGTACTCAATATGATGGCTGATAGAACTAATAGAACGATGGCCGAGCAACCTCCAAAGAAACGTGGACAGCTGAAAGGTGTGCAATATCTGGTTGAGTTGAGAATGCGAATGATGTTGAGAGGTAATGTTCATCAAAGGAAGAGACAAGAGACGGAGATTAGAATTTAGGTCCGGCATAAGTACCATAATTTGGAACAAGGTAGTACCATAATTCACTGATCTTTACCATAAGACAGAAGCCATAACACAGAAGCCATATACAACAGGTCAAGGAAGAAGAAATGAATCCAGTGAGGTTTTCTTTAGTTCATATCGAGGGTTGTTTTTTTCCGACCAGGAAAATTAAAAGAATCAATTTCTCTTTCGAAAACGATACCGCTCCTTTTTTATCAAAAGTTTTCCCAAGAGGGTATATGGTCTTGGGGTTCAAAATTGAATTCAAATGAACCACACTGGAAGTTTTAATACTTATACCACTCCCATAGTAGTAATAAAGAACATGCAAAATAATATAATAAAAAATATTAATGAAATAATTAATTATAATCAATCATTGCAGAACAAAATGGTAATGAAAGAGAATAAAATAAAACACGTGAATAGATGTTTTTGCAAATTACAGTGAAATTAGCATACGAATAAATGCTTAGACACCCTAAGATTGTTTTCAAAAATAATGGTAAAAAAAATTTAAAATTTCCATAATTAAAATGATTTACTTAGGAGTAATAATTTAAATATCTAAATAGAAATCATCCAGCCAGAGTTATACATCTAAATAGATTGGTTCGAGAGCAGACTCAAATATAAACCTAATAAATAAATGTTGAAAACATGTAAGCAAAGAACTTTTGTTTCAAAGCTGAACTTCGTATTTATTGAATTTGGCATCAAACTATGACAAACCCTGTCAAATTGGTTAAAAGATAGAGATAATCATACTAGGAATAAAAAAGATAGAGATAATTCATGTTTGGGTGATAAAAAAATGGAGATAATTCATACTTGGGTGATATGTAAAAAAAATTCCATGATTTTTGGTTTTGGGAGCTTGTTATTTATTAATAGTCAGAAAGTTCTAACGGTATCTATAACAATTCTAATGAATTTTCACAGTAATCAAAACAATTAAAAAAAAAACATAATAATTTAATCAATTTCTTATTAATAATCAAAAATATTTAAAAAAAAACAAAAACAAAAACATATAATAGTATAATATATTTAAGGGTATGATAAAGAGATTAAGTGGAAGGAAAAAGAAATATATATAAAACCCTTATTCACTAGGCTTTTTTCATTGGAAAATAAAATTGTAAAGGTTTTTGAAAGTCAAACTAAGGAAAACAAGTAAATAAGCACATTTGAAATCACAAAGAAAAGTGAAGAAAGAAAAATTGTAGTAAATATTTTACCAATAAAAGTCACCGAGTTACAACCTTGAGATAAAATAGGTATCAGGATTTCTGAACGGTAACTAATGATCTAAAGCTTTAATTTCCAGCCATAACTTCAACGTTAGAACAGAAGAGTTAAATGTTTTTTTCTTACCACGAAGACACACAAGTCCACGAATACTGTAAACACTGAAACAAGTTTTCGGGCTCCTTCAAACTCACGCTAAGAAATAAACTATAACTCATTTCCGCTAATCTTGTCAGAGAGCTTTGACTCAGATTTTAAGAACTTGGGAGTTTCAAATAGGAGCAGGGATTTCTCTTTTTTACATAATATGAGGTTTCCGGAGCTGAGGATAGATAATGAGAGGTGAAATTAACGATGAAATTGAAAGGAGGACAGAGGAGGTAGTCAAATGAGTAATGTTAATACTAGTAGTTGCTTCTAAAGGCTCAAAGGTACACTAAAGGTAGTTCATTTCGCCAAGATTTGGGAAGATTTGTTTTTCATTGTTGTGCTTGAAGTAACAATTTTGTCTTGTGGTTATGCATACAACATCCTAAATGAATTATCACCAAAATATACCACTGATGCATCTCAAATTTAAGAACGAGAGTAAAGACCCCAAAATCTGTTAACGCAAATTTTAATCACACAATCATGTGCTAATTCGCATTGCCAATCCAGTTAATGTAATATTAAAAGGCTAAAAAGCTACAAAATTAACTGTTATAAATGAGATTTGATGAAGTGGAAAATAATTAATGTTTTGAGAATTTTAACTTTGTAATTATTCATAACTTTATTTGAGATTTTTGGATGTAAATTGCATGAAAGATTTTGAAATTGATGAAGTCATTGAGATTTTTGAAAGAAATCCCAAGGGAGAAATTGAAATTTTTTATAAGATTTTGAAAACTCCTAAATGTTGCACGTATTGATACAATTTATTTTCAGAAATTCAAATAACCTAAATTCAGAAATTATTCACACAAAATACCAGTGTTTTTAAAGAAAATTC
Organism: Pinus albicaulis; assembly: GCA_034641835.2. NCBI lineage: Eukaryota > Viridiplantae > Streptophyta > Pinopsida > Pinales > Pinaceae > Pinus > Pinus albicaulis. The sequence goes on along the minus strand of CM076576.1, from coordinate 557,895,580 downwards.
TCCACAGAAAATAATTTATTTTAACTGGTGGGTCTGAATACTTTCACTTCAAATTAGCAATGAAACTATATTGAAAAGAGATTATATATTTAGCAAGAAGAATGAAAGAATTATCGAAAATTAAATTCAGAATTTCTTTTCTAAACTTTTAAAGGAATTGAAAAAATTACATAAAGAATTCAGCATCTGTCTAAATTTAAATTAATGATGCCTAAAGTTTAAATTTTTAGTAAATAATTTATTAAACTAGTTAAATTGGACAACCATATTGAAACAGATTATACAGTTGTATTAAAGAATTGAAAGCATCATTCAAAATTCTAAACTAGAATTCCTTTTCTAAAATTTGCTGAATTGAAAATTATTAAAGAACTGAAGTATCATCAAATCAAACTTAACTACTAAAACTTTAGTAGAATTGAAAAATATTTACATTTAGTATCAACAAGAGTGGTAAAGTTTGTGAGGTCCTCACTCGATATGTTGACTTGAGGAAGTAATGAACGCTGAGGGTTTAAGTCTACAGTCATTGTTGATTTCGTCTGGACACAGTAAGAAGATCAACGCTAATGAACATATCTAGACACAATGCTGAGGGTTTAAGCTCACAGTCATTAAGGATTTGCCTGGACACGTAGGTACAGCCAGATCAACGCTAAAATGAACATATCTTTGACACAAGACAAGCTTTAGCACCATAAGTTAGCAACAGTCTCATATGGTATTATTATGGTGTAAATGTTATGTATCATATTAGAAATGAGTATATCACCTGCTGTTGCACCACCAAGCGGTAAGAAATATGTAAATGTTATGCATTATATTAAAAACAACATATCACCATGTTAGCACCACTTAAATTGGGGAAGTAATGTCATAACAATATATATTAATAAAGTTAACGATATCACTGATAGCTAGAACACTTATGTTATGTGTGGTGTTAATGTGGTGTAAATGTTTATGTATCATATTAAAAATGAAGTATATGATCACTATATTTGAAGGACAAATTAAAATTACCTACTGTGTGGTGTTAAAGTGAAATAAATTTTATTGACCTATTAAGTGGAGGAGATTATATTTAGTATGCTGTATGTTATATTGTCAAGTTCTATAAAGTAGGGTAGTTAACTTGAAGCAATGTTAAATGCACAAGTGATTTATGAGAATTGTCACCATAACTATAAAAAATTACAAATTATTTATATTTATGAATATATAATGAGAACTAAACCAAATAAATATTTATTTATTAATATGCTATACGTTGTAAAATAAAATCCAAAGTAATTGTTTTCTAAATATTTTATTTCAAATATTTTACTTTTTATACTATTCTATTTGGGTAACTTATAAATAAGAACAAATTCAAAACTATTTTTTCTAAATATTTATTCTATCTATTTATATTTTATATTATTCTTATTTTGCACCATAAATACAAAAAATTCAAAGTAATTGTTTTCAACATTTTATTTTCCAATTATTTGATTTTTTATATTATTCCTCACATATACAAATACACAAAAAAGTCATATTGTATAATTATTTATTTGCGAATAAGTCAATTATTAAGATAAATATTTTATTAATAATAAAATAAAATACAAGAATTATATTGGGTTACTATTTTTTAAAGAACTGTCTAGTACAGCAAATATATCTAGTAGGTTTTTTAGTCTCTCCATCAAAGATTTTAAAAATTAACAGAATTAAATAAACTTGGAATTAAATTGCAATCAAATTGGTCATAACTTGATCTTTTCAACTCTTTTTCAAACTTTTCCTCAAATTTCTGAACTTGATCTTATCTTCAACCCTCTGTAGTCCGAAGTCTTGCCACTCTCACTGTGTCTATAGGAGATCTACTCCAAGGCTTCTTTGTTTGCTGATGTCTCTATAGACCCATTGGGGACATGTACCATTCACTTAATTGTAGCTATTATGTCTCCTCTTTTGTCCCAACCTGGGATGAACCTCCATTCTTTTAGTAATTCATCTATCTCTACATGTCTATTTATGCCGCCTTCCCATTTTTCAATGAGCTTTTGAATTTCCCCGATGTGTTCTCGTGGTATGCTTTCTCACCTCTTGATCACATAGATTGTAGGCCTCCTTCCTCTCTAGCTTGCTCCTGTAAGAGTCAAGCTGGGCTTCTACCACCTCTCCTTTATCTTTCCAAAATTGGCTGAACCTCAAACCGTGTGGCTCTTGTAGCTGGTAACAAGTTGTAGGACTCAGAGCATGCCATCCCACAATCTTTGACTAGGTTTCCTAGTAGTGATCAAACACACAATCAAACAAAGGCATTATTCCAGTTATAATAAAACTGACTGTGTTCCATGCATCCAAGTTATCAAAATAAAGGTGACCGAGGCTCTCTTCCTAGACTTCTCCCCCTGCCCATCCCTCCGTAGACCCACGCCCCCACACTCCCGCGTTTAATTCCCCGCTTAACTCGTTCCCTGACGGGCTGCAGACGCACCTGGCAACCCAAAGAGCTCATGCCTCTTAATCTTCCGACCTCCTTCGGCTCCTCTCTCATCATACCTCCCACCTCTGCACCAAGAGTGCGTTACTGCCATTTGCTCGGGCTCCGGTGGAATTCCCTCTCCGATTCCCCATGCACACCGAGCCCAAGTAGCTCAAGGTGGTATAAATATCAAATACTTTGAACTAAACACAACCCATGATCAAGCCCAGAATTTGCACTCCTCGGGCAGATTGCCCAACCCCTCACCATTCCATCTTGTGTATCCCTTCATCAACAAACCTACACTGCAAGCTGAGGCTATGCCCATTTCCTACTCCGACACATAGTCGAGACCGAAAGAACCCCCAACCTCTTCCCCCAACCAAGTCACATGTTCCACTCTCCTACCTTAAATAGAATATCTATACTCAGCTTTAGCTTAATCACCTTATACCGACAGACCGGCACAAATCATAAACATAAACATGGCATGAACAAGGGAGAGGAAACCAAGCACATACATGAGTTTCATCGTGGGTAAGTGCAATGGAGGTTTGTAACTCAGTGAAAATTTTAAGGATGGACATTTATCATAAAGTTTGTAACTTACAACGAGAGTCCCCAATATGTGAATTATAAAATGTGTTATTTTTAAAAATATTTAGTTTGTAATCATTTTATATTAGCATATATAATTTTTACATTTTGGGTAAAATATTTTATACTATAAACTTTGGGCGAATCAATTTAAAAAAAAAATGGAATCGTTAATCGTTTTTTTTGGAAAAAAAGCATGGAAAATTAGGCCCACCTACTAATATTAGCCCCTAAAATGCCATGGCTACATCCACCCACGCGCATGCACCAAAGTCTTCGTGGATAAAAACCTCCACGCCTTCCTCCACCCTCGTTTTAGCTCCATGTGAGGGCTCATTCCGCTACCTCACCTCGGCCGATGTGCGATAGCATTGTCCCTGCTGCCCTTGCCACTCAAAGGGGAAGGTGGATGGCTTCAACTCCTGTGACACTAAAATTAACACTAATGGGAGGGCCGATCTTCTTCGTAACAATTCCCGATCGAGAAGCCGAGTCCGAGAACTATAAGAGCCTTACTTTCCGACCTATCATGCTCTTTGATGCTCAGAAGCTTGATCCATCGTTTCTTCCCCAAGATTAGGAGTACATGCTTAATTCAATAGGTTCATTCCAGGTGGAGCATAACCATTATTCTTTCCGTATACGCTCAGCTTCCTTCTCCACATGGGAGATAATGATGTAACCAAATTTATTGTGGTGTATCCTCCAATCCCATGGAAGAAGTACGCCATTTGGCTTAGTTTGCCCCACTTCTTTCCTTTTGATTGGTTTTGTGAGTGTTCTTAACCAATCGAGAGTCTCCTTCGATTACTAGTTTCTCTCGTATCCCATCATACGGGAGGAGATCTTGGTGCACTCCTATGAATTATGCTCATATCGTTGTCGGTGCCATAAGAGCCGATCATATAAGAATCTTGTTGTGCCAAGATGATCTCGAAAATCCCTCCAACCCCCGCTTGCCCCGGATTACCTTTTCGAGGCTCCATCAAAGATGAGTTTGATGAATCCTCTTCTAGGAGGAGGTTTGAAGATGTCACAAAGTCCCTATGTTAGATAGCTTTCCAAGAAGTTTGGGAGATCATGCTAGATGTTCGGGTGGAGGTCTCCGGAGAATTTTTCTCCCGAGGAGCCATTTGCCAATTATCCGATACATTTCTCCGAGAGGAGATGCACTAGTAGAAAATGATGAAATTAGTGACTAGGTGACTAAAAGTTAGTCACCACAATTATTTCATGAATTACTAATAAATTTAACGAATTTTAATCGACCGAACTAAAACAGAGCTAATTTAAATGACTAATTTAGTATAGTTAAAATATACAATTAATATTTTATTAAAGCTAGCTAGCATGCTTCGAATGTGTCGAGAGCGATCTGACTCCACTGCGACTCCTCCCAAATGTGGCCATGGCATCAAGAGGGGACCCAAGGCTCCCCTTCCTCCTCCTCTAAGTCCTTGCATTCAGAAATCATAACATCACAACAAGCGCCTCTCGATCGATCTTAGCAATGTTCATGAAGGTTTGATAGCATCCCTTTGGTGGCCCTCAAATTGAAGAAACTTGTCATCCGCATTGAACTTGTACGAAGAGGTCTATCGATGAATTTACTAGCTCTCCTCGCCCTCTCCTGCTCGGAAGATCGTGTATAGAGGAACCGATTCCTTTGCCTCAAAAACATCAAAACTAATTTCAGAGGTGCCGATACTTTGTTTTTGCTTCTGAGAATGTGTGGAAGACAGAGCTCATATTCAGTGAATGCCCCACATTTTATGGGTCCTATGGACTATACTTAAATAAATGGTCCCCTAACTTAGATCACGCCAATATGTGCCTTCAATCAAGCTTCTAGACAGGGGTAAGCCTCATATCTCCCACTGTGATTGTTGAACCATAAGTCTTCCAAACCATTGGCAATACCCCAAAACGACAATTAACTGAAGGAAGTGAGAAAGATTAATACTCAAGCACGTATATGTGTCGAGGTGGATTTGGAAGTAATACCAGCTATCAAATTAATGGTTGTCATTGGACCCATATCCGTGGAGTCGATTATAGAGCGCTTCCATTAAATGCAGACCGCTACTTACCACTCACTTTGGTAAGGCACACTAGTACATTTGGTCAAAATTCCAACAATTGTGCCTACACTTTGACGATACCGAAATTTCAATTTTTATCAATTTTTCAAATCCCCGCCAACAACCGCTCTAGAGACGTTTTTGGAGTATCGTCAACAACGAATGACAATTACCGAATACCGATGCTTACATGACAAACCATCGCATCAAACCATCTATTCTATGTATACATTTAGAGACTGCTGCTATCTTATGGACAAGCATGAAACCATTCGTCTTATGGTTGTTGAGGGAAACTGCCGTATCACCGACATTTGAAGGTTTGTGATAAAGTTTATATTACAACTCAAGCCAATAATTTGATTTGTACTTTTTGTTTGGGGTAGCATTTAATTTACTATATATCTAAAAACACATGACATTCAATGATGTACTAAAGTGTACAAAAATTAAAAATTATAGACATTGTGACTATGCTTTTCAAAAGCTCTATAGAGAATGTAGGTTTTAATACTAGAATGAATTTTAAATTAATGCATCACTCAACAACTTTTTGTTTTATCTTGAAATCGTTTTACCATGTATAGGGGTCAGCTTTGATCTCATAGTTCACCATTATATGGTAGGATACATTATATTGACATGAAGTGTTGTAGGTCAGAAAGCTCTTAGTGTTGAGGAATATTGGTGATGTTAAAAAGTGTACATTTCAGTTTAGTTTTTTTTTTTTTTTTTAAATATCTTCAATAATTTTTTTTTTAAATTTGTTGAGAAAGGCTTTCAGATTAAATTTTCTATGTATGGACCCAGTATCTCCGTGCCTTTGCATGTTCATATGGTGTGTTTGGCCTATTTTATTCCTTGTGCTCGTTCGGCTAGCGCTGCCGTGCGGCCACCTGCTGCTGGTCGTCGTTTTGTTTTGAGGGCACCAAGACACTGCCTGGGTTGAGTCGTCGTTTATTTGAGGGCGCCCACCAAATGCATTCAAAGCCGGGTCGCTTTGTTTGAGGGCGCCCACCCAAACGCTGCTCAGCAGTCGTCAAGAGCCTGCTGAGGGCACCCACCAAACACGCCTCAAAGGTTGGGTCGTTTTCATGAGGTCATCACTAAACGCATTCGGTCGTGGGTCTGGCCATTTCACAGGGTGCCCACCCAAACGTGTTCTGCCTGGGCCGCTTTGTTTGAGGGCTTATCAAGGTACCTATATGCCAGGACTACATGGGTGCCTTATGCACATTCATGTGGCCCATTTTTCTTATTTTCTCTTATGCCTCTGCTCGGTTGCGCGCTATGCGAGGGCTACTGACCAACGCGGTTTGGGCCGCCTGATCGCTTTGTTTGAGGGAGGTCGACTGGAATTTTCTAAGCGTATCGACGGGTGTGCCTTTGGTACATTCGTATGCACGCTTGCTGCTTTCTCCCTTTGTACCTTCTGCTTGGCCGTACGCACTATGTCGCACAAGCAGTGAGGGCGCCGCACAAATGCGTCTAGCCGCCTGCTGAGGGCTACTGTATCAATTTTGCTATGCCAGACTACACGAGTGACTTGTGCACGCTCTCATGCACCCGTTTACCGCTTGCTCCCTTTGTTTGGGGCGGGTCGGGTCTGGCCATTTTCATGGAGGGTACCAGATAAAATTTGCTAAGTTTCTCCTTGTGCCTTCGTCACGCGCACTGCAGGAGGGCGCCCGCCCAAACGTGTTCCGGTGGAGTGTCGAGTCATTTTGTTTGAGGGCTGTCAGACAACTTTACAATTGCATCAGACGGTGTCTTTTTTTTGCAAGTTTGTGGTCCGTTTCATTTGCCTCCTTAGTTCTCTGCTCAGCTGCAGGACGCAAAGGTCGCACTCCAGGAGGGCACCCCGCCAAATGCCTCGGTGCTCCAAGTTGTTTCGTTTGAAGGCGTGGTTCCGACATTTTTGACATATTGTCGGAATTTTCCCCAATTTTTATCAATTTTTCAATCCCACCAACAACCATCGCTCTATTTATTATTTTTGGAGTATCGCCGGAACAACGAAGTTTAGGAAAATTGTCGGAATATCGATGTTATAGGACAAACCGTCGAATACTGACAGCCATGTGACAAACCGTTGGTATTGCAACGTTTAGGAGACCACCGTCAGTCTTGCAACATTTATATGAAAACTAATAGTCTGTATACATTGAGGAAAACCGTTGGAATACCGATGATTTGAAGGCCTATGATAAAGTTTATATTACAAATCTCAAGCTAAATAATTTGATTTGTACTTTTTCTTGGGGTAGCATTTAATTTACTATATATCAAAACACATGACATTCAATGATGTACTTAAGTAAAAAAGAAATTATAGACATTGTGACTCAGGCTTCAAAATTTATAGAGAATGTAGGTTTTAATACTCTAGAATGAATTTAAATTAATGCATCACTGATGCCTTTTGTTTTATCTTGAAATTTTATTTACCATAGATAGGGTTGTTTGATTCATAGTTCACTCATTACATGGTGGGATAGATTTAAGGCTGACATGAAATGTTAGAAAATGAGTCTTTAGTGTTGGAGGAATATTGTGATTGTGTTAAAAAGTAAAATTTATGGCTTCATTTTTTTTTTAAATATCTCTGTAATAATTTCTTTTTTTTAAATCTCGCTTGAGAAAGGTCATATCAAATTTGCTAAGTTGTGACCGCACGGGTGCGTTTTCACATTTTCTTTTGCGGTCCGTTTGCCATTTTCTCCTGTCTTCGTTCGATTTCTCAGTGCCATGTCGTGGCACCCGCCCAAACGTGTCTCGGCCGGGTCGTTTCATTTGAGGGCGCCAAGACGGTTTGGGTTGGGTTGTTTCATTTGAGGGAACCTAACGTATTACGTTTGCTTGGGTCAGTCATTTTGTTTAGAGCGCCTACTTCAACGCGTTTCCGTCATTTGCCGTTATATTTCCCACCAAACGCTGCTCGCCGCCGTTACCGAGGGCCATCAGACAAATTCACTAAGTTGTGATCGATATGCCTGAAAAGATTCATGCTTAATTCCATTTGTCATTTTCCCTTGTGTCTGCTCGCTAGCACGCGAGGAGGGCTTCAGACAAACGCTGTCGCCAGTTAGTCGTTTCGCTTGAGGGCGAAACAGACAAATTTTTCTGGCTGTGATCAGACGGGTGCCTTGTGCATCGCTTGTGCAAATTGCTGGCGATTTGATCCCTTGTTTGGGGCAAAATGGGTCAAGTCGCTTTGGTTGAGGGCACTCGCCTAAACGCGTTTGGGATGTAATGCTTGGGTTGAGGGGCGCCACACTCAAATTTGTTGTTTGACGACGGGGTGTTCTGTGCATGTTCATGCAAATGGGCTTGTCGGGTTGCTCCCTTGTGCCTTCGTTTTGCCAAGACGTTGCAGGAGCGCCAGCTCAAAGGTATTCGTCAATTGCCGCGCCGTTGGAGGGGGTGGCTGACAAATTTATATAGATAAAGATGTTTTTGTATGTTCGTGTTCATTTTCCATTTTATCCTCAGGTTTGGTTAAATGTGCACGAGCGTCGACCGCAGAGGGCGCCAATTCAAACGCAGTGTTCGATCGGGTCATTTCGCTGAGGGTGGCCGTCTTACACTTTTGACATATTGCTTGCATTTCAATTTTTATCAATTTTTCAAATCCCGCCAACAATCGTTGCCTAGATATGTTTTTGTAGTATCGTTAGAACAACCATCGATCTTGTGACGTTTAAGGAAACCATTGGTCTCGTGACGTTGAGGGAAAACTTAATGGAATACCGACATTTGAAGGCCTATGATAAATTTTATATTACAACTCAAGCTAACAATTTGATTTGTACTTTTTTTGGGGGTAGCATTTAATTTACTAAATATCGAAAAAACACATGACATTCAATGATGTACTTAAGTAAAAAAAAAATTATAGACATTGTGATCATGCATTTCAAAGCCTATAGGGAATGTAGGTTTTAATACCTAGAATGAATTTAAAAATTTCACTGCATCACCAAAAAAAATTTGTTTTATCTTGAAATTTTGTTTTACCATAGATAGGGTTGTTTGATCTCATAGTTCACCATTATCCGGTAGGATACATTAGAGTTGATACATGAAATGTTGTAGGTCGAGCTCTTAGTGCTGGAGGATATTAGATGTTAAAAAGTAAAATATTTATTTATTTTTATTTTTTTTAAAATATTTCAATTTTTTTTTTATTTTTTTTAATTTTGTTTGAGCAGTTGTTGTATCAAATTTTCTGAAGCAGTAATCGCATCGGTGCCTTTGCACGTTCGTGTACCATTTTCGTGTGCTCTCGTTCGGTCAAAAGACCATGTCAGGCACCCGCCCAAACGGTCCAAGTCGGGGTCGTTTTCTGCTTGAGGGTGCTGCCAGACACATCTGCCTGGCCGCCGGTTTATTTGAGGGCGCCGCCCAAACGCGTTCGAGTTGGCTGTTTCATTTGAGGGCGCCACCCAAATGCGTTCGGGCCGGGCTGGGTTGTTTCATTTGAGGGCACCTCGCCAAATGTGTTCGGCTTCTGGCCGTTACTAGTTGAGGGTACCTACCCAAACGCCATGATTAAGTTGGGTTGTTTCATTTGAGGGCGCCGCCCAAATGTGTTCGGCCGGTCGGGTTGCTCGTTTGAGGGCACCCGCCTAAAATGTGTCTTCGTGCTAGGTCGTGTCATTTTGTTGAGGGCACCCACCAAACGCGTTTGAGTCAAAGTTGGGTCGTTTACTTGAGGGCGCCTCTACAAACACATCTGCCTTCCGGGGTCGCTTCGGGGCTTGAGGGCGATCAGACAAATTCTTTGAGTTGTGACCGCATGGGTGCCTTGTGCACATTCATGTGCTCCGTTTTGCATTTTTCTCCTCAGGCTTTCATTTGGTTAGGCGCGTTTCATGAGGGTTTCGCCTCAAACTTGCTAATGGGTCGGCCATTTCATTTGAGGGCTTGCCAGTATCAAATTTGCTAAGTTTTGATCATGACGGTGCTCTTGCACGTTCAGGCGGCACATTTTCCGTTTCTCCATTATAACTTTGTTTTATTTAATTGGGCGTCGTACATAGAGGGCACTGCAGACAAATGTGTTCAAAGTCAAGTTTATTTCATTTGAGGGCGTCGTATCAAATTTGCTGTTGTGACCGTATTGGTGCCTGCGGTACGTTCGTGCGGTACCGCTTCTACGTTATTCTTGTCTGGGGCGGAAGGTCGGTTCGCTGGGTCCGGTCATTTCTGGGTTGAGGATACCGCCAAACGCGGCTAGTCGGGTCAAGCTGGCTGAGAGCACCAGACAATTCTAAGTTTTGACCGCACGGTGCCTTGGCGTGTACTGCGCGTCCGTTTTTCTAGTTGCTCCCTTGTGCCTGTCAGTCAAGCTGATCATGTGAGGCGCTCAGCCCAAACATGTTTAGGTCGGTTGGGTTGTTTCGTTTGAGGGTGGTCATATCAAATTTTCTAAGTTAGATTAGACGAGTGCTTTCGCACATTTCCAGGTGGCCCGTTTGTCTATTTGTCTTTGTGCCTTCATTCGGTCATGCACGCAGTCGCACCGTGTGGGGGTGCCTCGCCCAACCGGCTCTCAGGTCGGGATTGGCTTCGCTTGAGGGCGGCCGTATCAAATTTGCTAAGTTGTGACCGCACAGCCTGTGCATGTTCGTGTGGCCCGATTTCCATTTGCTCCCTGTGCTCTTCTGCTCGATCGATAAAGGCCGTGTTGTTTCCTGGCTTGAGGGTGCCCCGCCAAAACTCCATTCAAAGGTCGTTTTGTTGAGGGCGCCCCGCCCAAACACATTCGGGTCGAGTCGTTTCTTTAGCTGAGGGCCCCCCTCGCCTAAACGCATTTGGGCCTGGCCATTTTGCTGAGGTCAGATAAAATTTTCTAGGGTTGGGGACTCATTTGTGTCCTCACAGGCACGTTTGTGTGGACTGCTTTTCCGTTGCTCCTTTGTGCTTTCGCTCGGGCTTTGTGCGCCTTGCGTCGGTGTGGTGTGAGGATGCCTCGCCCAAACGTGTTCAGTCAAAGTCAGCTGCTTGCGATGCATCAGCATCAAATTTGCTAAGTTGTGACCGCACGGTGGCTCAGGCACGTTCTATGTGGCCCATTTTCCGTTTTCTCCTTGTAGGCTCTGTCTGCCGGGCTCGCCATGTAGTTTCATTTATGTGTTTCACCCAAACACATCTGGCCGGTCTTTCGGCCGGAGGGCACCCGCCCAAACGCGTTTGGGCCGGGGTTGTTTCTGCTAGGCGCCGGGCCTAAATGCTGGGGTCGTCATTTCATTGAGGGCGCCCATATCAAATTTGGTTGTTGTTCAAAAGTATTGGTCCTTCCGTACCGTGCGAATAATGCTATAGGGTGGGCGCGTTCGTGTCGAGTCAGTTCGTGGCAAATATTGCCTATGTTCAGGATGTATAACAATGGCTCAAGGCGCGAAAGCTGCGCATCGTGCTCTGCCGGGTCAGCCACACCCGAACACGTTCAAACTTTTTTCCAACATATCGTAGCCAAGGTGCAAGAAAGAGACTAAAGATCACATCCTAGTTGGCATTATATAAAGGGTTATAAACAAGGGTTTCAAGTTTTTGGGAATCTCACTACATTCATCAAGGTTTCATTTTGAAGATCATTTGCCAGGAAGTAATGGATGGAAGTTTTCATTTTCCACTTTGTCCTGGGACTTTCAAGAATGAGGTCGTATGGGTTATTGATAATGGTGCTTCTAGACATATGATGGGAGAATGCATCCAACTTCAGATTTTTCGAAGGAACCCTCCATCTCTACCAATTTGAAATTCCATGTCCTTTCATTTAGGTAGCCGAAATACTTCTTGTCTATGGTCATGTGGAAGGATGCCCACACCACTCCAGTCTATCTTGAAATCCGAGGAACTTTGATAGATATGTGATGATGGGCCTATCTTTGCTCATCTCGCTACTTTAGCTTGAGAGCAAGTCAGACATCACCGGGAAGCCCGAAACAAATTGAAGGAGAAGGAATTTAAAACATATCATACACGTTCTCTTCTCATTGAGATGAGGAATAATATGACTCGATCTCTAGAATAATCCTTCTGCCTTGGTGTCATTCTTAAGGCTGGGCCAACCGTTGGGGATCTTGAGGTGGCACTATTTCCTACTTCGACATACTCTACTACCCCATTATCTTCCAACATCATCAGAATTGCTTCTTCCATGCATGTAAATTTGAGGTCTTCTTCTGGGAACCGTGATTTGACCCTAGCCCCAGGACCTATATTGCTATCCAAGGAAATGCTCTCGCTTCGTCTCTTCAAACTATCATCCTAAAAAACAATCTTTTCCTCATGTTGTCCTAGCCGGATCGACCTGCAAACACACGACCCTGCTCCTACTTTCTTCTCGTATAACCTTCCATTTCTGTGTATAGGTTTCTCTAGTTCCTAGTAGAGGAATCCCCATTCTTAGGGCTGGACTCCTGCCTCTACAATGCACTCTATTTCCTGCACAATTCCTCGCCATGAGAAAGCTCTTTCAATGTCAAAGGTAAACATTGTTTCCTCCAAGATACGCAGACCGACAAATAAATATCTCTCACACAATTTGTGCTCTTCTCTCACAATCTCGTGAGCTGTGTGGTCTTTGTCACGTTCTTCGTGCACAAAACAACTATGAAACTTTGTGCTCTTGTCCTCCTTTATTGATTCGATCCATGCTAAAATTGGCAAGTTACAAATTTAGAACATGTGTTTTGATTGAATAGTTAACAGAGTCTAATCAAGTTTTCACTGGCCTGCTTAAACCAAGGATTTAAGCTCCTAACTTGTCCTCTTAAATTTATAACTGCCTTTGAACTTTTAGTAAAACCGAAGAAGGTCCATGTAATCTAATCCTCCAACACTACGCATGAATTCACCCACTCTGCGAACTCGCTCCTTGAAGCAAGGAAGACAAATCATGTCTTTTGGCTAAGGCACGCCATTCGCAGAAGACCTTCTCTCGCTACACTTTTCAACAATCCCATTGTCCATCGTGATTACATATGATATCATTAAGTTCATGGTATTCATATCACGCTGGACTTAATCGTGGTTTTCCTAACAGCCTATCGATTAAGATGATCTATCGCATCATAGGTTGATAGATCACAGCCTATGCCATCTCCATGAGATCAGTTTAACGATCACTTTTTTGAGGGAGGTCTCCGTTGTTTGTTTTGGGACTCAAGAGGTTCTCTAGACTTTCTCTCATTAAGTAATGATTAGAGAGGCATTGATTTATCTATTCAAGAGTCGATTCTCTCTATACAAGAGATTTTGGATGGCCTCTCCTGGGGTAATCGCATACCACTAAGAGCATTGCTCTGCTATTCAAAATTCTATTTGGGTTCTTGGTGGTGTGAATCCTAGGTGGAATCCTTTTCCTTGGAGTTAGATGGCATAGATTCATGAGACAATGAAGTTTTCCCACATGGTTAGTAGTCAAGTATCACCTTTGTTATTTGTTTGATTTTCCTAGTTCAAAATTGTCTTCAAAGTTACTTGAGGTTGGAATCTCCATTGTGAAATTCTTCTCATCAACCTCTATAAAGAAGAGAGGAATTACCACCCTCTATAAATAAGGAAGTATTTCTTGGTTCCATCCTTTTCTTGTTCCTGGTTTTCTTTCATTGCTTCAGCGTGGTTCAAAAATCCAACTAGTATCCCACAACAAACAAATTCAAGTGAACACTATTGAAATGGATCCCTTGCAACAAAGATGGTAAATGTATGTATATTTGTAATGCAATGGTGATGATTATGATTATGTTCCTGATACCAAATAAATATTAGGCATGGGATGAGTGGGGTATGTTAGGTGGATGGGATAAAAGTGAGTCCAATATATATATATATATATATATATATATATATATATATATATATATATATATATATTAAAATTTGGCCTTTAATTTTCTTAAGTTCCTTTTGATTATGCATCTCGTCTCTAATGTAACCTGGCTTTATTCCAATGTATTTACACACTAGATTCGTGTATTTGTTCCCCATGAGACCTTGCTTTGAAGGGGCATGTTAAAAGTAACCTATGAGAGGTATGCTTTCATTTTCCTTGGGATTTGAGATCATGATATCAATAGAAGAGTATGTTGTTGGTTAGAGCTTGTTAGGTGTAGGGTTATGTTTGTTTGATCTTTTCATATTAGAGAGTTAGGGAAATGTTGCTAACATTGGTTAATTGTTCTTGAGATATGATAATATATAGATAATTTAATCTTAATAAATGTCCATACAAATAACTAGAAAAAGAGAATAATGGGATTAAAATATCTATATTTTATTGAATTGATTAAAATATTAATTATCAATATTTATATTTTATTTTTTTTAAATTATATTAGTATAAAATTAAATTTTAAATATATTGTGATTTTATATTTAATTAAAAATTGAAATAATAAATATTAATATTTTAATTAGTTAAAAAAAAAATTGTTTCAAGATTTTGTAAAAATGGATACATGCCACATAAGATTTTGTAAAATTTGATGGCATGGGTTGATTTCTATTAAAACAAATAAAAACCCAAAGTGTTCGAAGCCTTATTCGAAGCCCCCGTTCATTTCATTAAAAATAAAATCCCAAAGGGTTCAAAGCCCCCGTTCAAAGCCCCTATTCGATTTCATTAAAAACAAATAAAAGCCCAAAGTTTCGAAGGTCTCCCTGCTCGACTTTTCGCAGAAGACGAAGATGAGTATGGAGGTACTTGTTTTTCAATTGTTCAAAGAAGACGAGGTTGAGGCCCCGCGCTCGACCGTTCAAAGAAGACGAGGTTGAGGGGGTACGCCGTTCGACCGTTCGGTGAAGATGGGTTGAGGGTTGTAGGCATGCCGAAGTCCCCAAACCCAAACTTGACACCGTATGAAAGCAGAAGTCGAACTTGACATCATAAGGAAGCCTTCCAAGAAACTTGTTCGATCGTTTTGGAAGATAAGGTTGAGGGTTTGAGGGCAGCCGAAGTCCCTCTGAAGTCAATTACATCAGATAAAGCCTGAATAGAGGAAAATGGTTGTTCTACCTAAACTCTGATGTGTCAGTTACTTGGCTTACCAATTGTTTGCTCTCGAGGCCGGGAATTTTTTCTATATATCATCGCTTTTATCATGGAATATGCTTATATTGTATTGCAGAGCTAGTGAAGACCTTGTGGTATACTTTGCCTAGATATCCAAGGATATATTCTTCTTTGCATTTGCTTTCCATTTTGCATTGTGCCCCTCAAGTCATATTATTCATTTCTCTAAGCCATTTTTCCGTATAGATCTTGAAATGCGTCCTGGCCGAGAAGAAAACAGACATCCAAAAGATTTGATTTCCAAACATTGGTATGATTTAGTTAAAACTTCTGCAACAAGCCTGGCTGGGGAATATGACCAGCACTCACACTAAAGGGAAGGGGTTCCCCCACAAGAACCCTGTGTGAACCCCTGACGGAGCTAGCAAGAACGGTGCAAAGCTAAGGACATCTCAAGGAAGAAAAGACGTGTACATCACGACACCTTAAACTTTTAGTCAAGCTTTTAAAGCAAGAGATGCTCAGGAAATTACCCGCACTCCCGAACTCCTTATCGCATGGCGTCGACAAAGTATGAAAAAGGCACAAGACGTAGAGTCAATCGGCAGAATATCACCATGGGTTGATACGATTAGTTGTTAGTTATGGTCTCAACTGGAAGAAGCAGAGCACTGAAGAGCCTGGACAGACAAATTGAGGGGGATTGATGTGAACTATCCCCAAAACGCAGACATTCTATAAGCACACCGGAGTGTCCTAAGAAAACGCGAAGAACACGCTAGTACATCGAACAACCAGAGTTACATCAAGAATCGGCAAAGCGTAAGCATGCCATTGATTCACCCGAGCAACCGTAGAACCCGTAAAATCAGCTTGGTTAGCTCAGATGAGAGGAAGCATAAATAAGCCCGTAAAATCAAAATTTCATGGTTTCCGTGATATAGCAATGAAAAGCTTCAGTGGAAGCACTACCAACCAAAGGATAATGAAGATGAGCAACCCGAAGAAGAAACAAATGAGCCTTCGGAACAAGTAATAGAAGCAGAAACCGAACAGAGGAAGAAATGGTCACAGAGGATAGCCCATTACAAGACCTAATTTGGAGATGATGACTTGGCCAGTACCTAGCCACGAGGAAAAGGTCAACCTCTAGTTCATAGGGCCCCTCACCGACAACCCCAGGAAGAGAACATGCCCGTTCGTTATGAAGAGGAGGAAATGACCAACGGGAACAACTTGCTCCCATGCTCAAGAGGAAATTCTAGAGGGAGAGAGCAAGAACAAGATTTGCTCAAAGAAGAGACAGAACTGGCCGAGGTTCCTACCCTGCAATGTACTGTATGGGGCAGAGCAAGAAGAAGAACCTAAGAGGAAGATCTAGAAAAACTACTTATGATCCAAATTCAGCCAGGATAGACTGGCCGTTCCTTCGAAGGAAATAATTGAAATTAAAAAGTTAAGTATGAACTAATAAATTGTTGAATACGATAACCCAAATTGCATAACAAATTAGATTCTCCAAAGAACTTAAGATAAGAAAGCATCCTGAGGGAGTACAACAAGCGTGTCCGTTCAAAACCCTAATGTAGGAATCCACGCCGTTCCAATTGATGCCGAGAAGCAGACAGGTGTTCGCGTTAAAAACGTAAAAAGGATGATACAAGGTCGTGACAAACAAATCTCGGACAGAGGCACCACCTCTGGGGTAATAAGGGTTCTAACTCCAAACAAAGATAATAAGAAAGTCTGGTAAAACTCTCGGCCTCCACCGACTCCATGGCGTAAAGATCCGAAACGGCAAACTCGTATAAGATGGTGAAGGTTAAAGCCCAAGAAGACAGCTTTAAATGAGAGAGTAACCTGCCTCCCAAGAAAAAATATGAAGAGTTACGTTACAACTAGACGCTACCAATCCAAAGCCAGCTCTTGAAGGCCGGGAAAAGGAAATAAGAGGAAGTTGCACAAAAATCAGAGACTAGATACCGTTATCAAACATATGAATGACTTGTGTTCTTTATACAATGATGTTTTATACAAACTTCGCTAAAAAATATACTCATGGCGTGAACTGGTGACTTACACCAAAAATAAAACAGTAAAGGTGCACTTAACACAAATTAACACCGTCAATGACTTTATAGATCGGTCAGAACATTATGGGAGGAAAGTCCGCAGGTTGTTGTGTGAACTTTATTTGCACGACTCTGTGCTAAGTCAGAGATCGAATTAAACCCCCGGGCCCTTTCATTGGAGACATCCACTCCAAGCATTCATTTCATTCGGGCTAATCGTATTGGTGGCTCAAAGCCTATGATACTTTCCAGTATCGAAATGGTCTAGATTTATCAGTTAGAGCCGAGCTCTTAGAACCTGGGCAGATGGGCTTGTGAAAGTCTATAGAAATCTTATAATGTACTCCCGGTGCCATTGAAACATTAGGACCTATGCATGAGGCACTCATTCAAGAGAGTTTAGAGTATTTTCTTCTATCAAAGATCAGCTATTAATGTACCAAATTTCATATCTAATCTCCGATTCCACACATCCAAAATTTCAGAGAACCATTTAAGCATGAGAACCTTTGAGTTAGCCGTCAATCGCTTGAACCTCTGGCGGTGTTAATTATCTGAAAGGTGGATCATCCCGTTAGGGTATAGATTTCACACTCCAATTATTTGCACCCCTGCATCTTGACATCACAAAATTCCGTATGATATGCCCAGGTAAATTTCAGGCCAGTTCTTTGACTATCTAATCACCCAACATGGCTAGCCCGCATGAGACCCTTCTCCAAGATATTCCCTCTCACCGCATTACATGTCAATCATAATGTTTTCAAGTGAGGATATGAAATAAGGTGGTTGTGGGGCGTGTGAGTACTAAAAGGTATGTTTTTGATCATTATTTCAAAGGATTTTACAGAATTTGTGGAACCTTTTGTGTCATGAATTTGGAATTAATAAGGAACTATAACAAAACATGTGAGAATTGATACGCAAGACTTAAATTTCCACTGATAATGGTTATTTTCTATACGCCAGGAAAGGAGAAACGAGGAATTGCCGTTCAAAAGTGGAAAGACAAAGTCGAGATAACTCCATGTCCCTTCCGGACGAACCGAACGCAAACAAAGGGTAAAATGATCAAAGCAAATCGGCTCGGAAAGGAAGGAGAGGACACTACCAAAGGCAAAAGAAAAGGATGATGAAGAGTTAACAAGCATATGACCCCTCAGATCTTCGATCCAGGATCGTCGCTTATTTACCTTGTCACTTGGATATCTCCGCTCGTCGTTCTCTTATATAAAGAGACAAGATCGTTAGTTTAATAGAGATAGGAGATATAGAGATGAAGAATACGTTTATGTAATTTCGTAAACATCGCCTTGATTATTAAGTTTCGTTGAAGACCGGTCTACTCATTTTTGACCGATGCATTAATGAAAGTTTGTGATCATTTCATTCGCGATCGATTAACTTTCCGCCGGTGTATCCTGAGGCTAAGGGCCCGCCCATGACACTTGCTTCGCGGACGACACGGATTTACTGGGTGGTTTGTTTATCATTGTTATTTGTTAATTTGTATGTTTTACAAGTTCATATTACATGCTCATAAAGATTGAATCATTGAAGTTTTTATAGTATAGAATCGTGGTGGCGAATTCGCATTGCTTATTAACTTTTTCAAGAGTTCATTACATGTTTCCATCGTTATGTTACAGAGTCATTGTATTAACGCTCATGTTGTGTATGCTTCTAATAACCGCATATTCTACAATTCATCAGTTGTTACATACGTCGCATTAATATGATTTGTGTGAATTGCCTTTAGAAGTAAAAGAATGTTATTCGAGCTGCAAGAGAGTATTTGAATAGATTAAGTTTGGTTACAAATCCTCGCTGACTTAGTTATTCAATTGTCGTCTATCAGAGTTGTCGTCTATCCTGCACTGTCGTCAACTTTATTCGCCTTGTCGTTCCATTTCTGCGCTGGTTTTGGTGTGAGAGATGATCTAAGCGCTGCAGCAAAGTGGGCGCTTACCGCCTAGCTCCTGTGCTCATGGTCCATGCTCTAGTTTCCTTTCCCATCAGCTCAAGGGATGGGTTATCATCATTGCGACCTCGATCGATAAATCAAGTGAGTTTTCCAGTGTGTGATTTATTTCGAAGTAATTTAGCTATAGACAAGCATCCGTTTACTCTTGTATTTCTTACACCTGTACTACTAGCATTACTCGACAAATGATAGCTTTCGATTGAGTCACTCTTTGCAATAACAAACGTTCCCGTGATTGACATATTAATGTGAGGTAATTAGAGGTGAAAGAGACCTTTTATAGCTCTACACTCTCTAGCCTGTGAGCAGTAAAGAGAATCTCCTTTCAGGACAAATAACTACCCGATTTCGTACTCATCTTTTTTGAGATCATTGTGCTCTAGGGCAAGAGGTCCATTCATCTGTAAGAATAAACCCTAGCACATTGGACATTAATTTTGTATCATGCTTGAGGTAAAGTAGTAGTGAGTAGTACTTCTGTTGAGAATATTCTTGACATTTAACACTTCAGGAATAAGTTTCATCCACAATTTTAATGTAGATTCATGGAGAAATTAATCTCTTTATAAGGTTGGAATATGTATTAGACCCGACAGTTGGTGCAACATGGGTCTGCCTAGGTAGGATTATATTTGTTGTCATGTTGGTATCATTAGAGGCTTAGGTATAAAGAATTTTTTTGTTTACATGGTACAACACTTAGACGGAGTACACCCCTCATTAGCATTAACTAAATTTCTAGTAATCCTACTTTGGGATAGCCTCCTTATCTCGTAGAAGAGCTAGCCAAATGTAAGAGGAAGAGCTATTGAGGTGATAGTGGGTAGCCTTGCTACGTTACACAAGAATATGCTTGGGACTTTACACTTTGTGGATGATAGAATTGAGCAATAGTAGTGACACCAAAAAATTGGTCACTAAAAAGGGAAACCTATTGATAAATAATACATTAACATAGCACCAGATAAAGACCTAATGAAAATAATTGATAAATCAAAGAGAAAATCAATAAAAACAATATGGGAAAAATAATAGTTGTAACATGGCATATCGTCAAACAAAATCTAATCTATAGATCCAACACAATTACATAAATCATTTCATAACAAGGTTGTCAAATCAGAGGAAGGTTCAGATGTTGAACATTTATACGATGTTAACTCTAAAGGCAAATGACATCCATCGAATAGAGCTCTACTTTCTCCTAATACCTTACGCATCAAGATGGCTAGTGTTTATGATCCGTATCAAGTATTGTTAGGTTCCATAACTCCATTAAAGTTATATGATAGGCCCAAAGTTCTATCTACTAGAATAAGTTTCCTCATCTAATAATCACATGTAACACAAGAAGAGAACAATAAATTGCAAGTTATACCCCCATCCTTAGTCACATCGAACATTTTTTTCCAATATGGGATTTGAAGAAGTTGGCAATGATTGAGGTATATTCTAGCATACTCATGAGATCTTGGAAGAAAATTTACTTATGACAAGTTAAATTCTCCAAAATGATATATAATGATTATATTATCTTTTATGTTTATGTTTTAACTTCATTCAAATCGAAATAGTTCAACTATACTATTCATCTTTGTAAGAATAGAAACCGTTTAGCACATTGGACATTAATTTCTGTGAAACGATGTTGGAGGTAAATTTAGTGCCAAAAGAGTAGTACTTCATGAGATTATTCTTGACATTTAAATACTCAGAATAAATTCTCATCTAATAATTTTAACAGATCTTTTGAGAAAGTAATTTCTTATAAGGTTGGATGATGGATAGGTCTGAAAGTGGTGAAACATAGGTTCAAGCCTAGGTAGAACTTATATTTTGTTGTCATGTTGGTATCATTGGGGAGTTTAGAAGCAATGAACATTTTTGTTTACATGGTACAACACTTAGATAGAGCACACTTCTACATTAGAATCTACCTAATTTTTGCATCCTACTTATGGATACCCCCCTTATCTCGTGCAGAGCCAACCAAATGTAAGAGGATCTAGCCACCGAGGTGACAAAGTGGGTAGCTCTGCGCTTACACAAGAATATGTTTTGACTTCACACTTTGTGGATGCTAGAATTTGTTGTAGCAGACACCAAAAATATTATCACCGAAAAAAGGGAAACCTTTTGATAAATATGACCACTATAAGCACTGCATTAAAAGACCGTTAATAAAAATAAATGATGGAAATTAAAGAGCAACTCGACAAAAAATAGGAAAATACAGTTGTAACATGGCATATCATGGTCAAACAAAATCTAATCTATAGATCCTAAAACAAAATTACACAAATCATTTCATAACAAGGCTGGTTACCAAATCAGAGAAGTTTCATATGCTGAAAATTATGTAACATATGTTAACTCTAAAGGAGGTCGTGACATCCATCGTAATATAGCTCTCATTCTCTCTTAATAGCTTATGTATCAAGATAGCTAGTGTTTAGTGATTCGTATCATGCTCCTATGCCATAATCATAACTCCATTAAAGTAGTATGACAGCCCAAAGCCCTCATTCACTAGAAGGAAGCTTCATCTAATAATCAAATTTAACACTAGAAGAGAACAATAAATTGTAAGTTATACCTATCCTTAAATACATCAACATTTTTCCAATATGGGATTTAAAGAAGTTGGAAATGATTGAGGTATATTCTAAGACAATTATGAGATCTTGGAAGAAAATTTTACTTATGAAAAGTTCAATTCTCCAAATGATATATAATGATTATATTATCTTATGTTTATGTTTTAATTTCATTCAAATCAGAAATAGTTCAACTATGACCATTCATCTTTGTAAGAATAGAAACTAATATAATATTGACACACTTTTGCAAATGATGTTACAGTTAGCAGGCGTAATATTAGTACTCATGAGAATATTCTTGACATTTAACACTAGAATAAGTTTCCCATCTAATAATTCTGAGCCGATCTTCTTCCGAAAGTAACTTTCTATTTATAAGGTTAGATGATGCATTAGACCCTTGATAGTGGTGCAACATGGGTTCAAGCCTAGGTAAAGCTTTATATTTCCATAAGTCATGTCGGTATCATTGGGGATTTTAGCTTTACAATGAATATCTTTTGTTTACATGGTACAACACTTGATAAGCACACCCCCTCATTAGCATTTACTCAATTGGCTCTTAGAAATCCTACTTAGGATACCCCCTTATCTCGGAGAAGAGCCTAATAAATGTAAGAGGAAGAGCTACCGGGAGGAGCTGTGCTAAAAGGCCTTGCTATGTTACAAAAGAATATGCTTGGGACTTCATTAATTTTTGGATGCTAGAATTTACAGCTTTCACTGCAAATTGTCACTCTAAAAATGGGAAATATTTTATAAATATTATGACCACTATAAGCACCAAACATAAAATACCGTTAATGAAAATAATTGATAACCGAAAGAGCAACTCTATCAAAAACAATATTGAAAAATAATAGTTATAACATGGAATATCATGATCAAACAAACTCTAATCTATAGATCCGAAACACAATTACATAAATCATTTCATAACAAGGTTGTCAAACTATAGGAAGGTTCGTATACAACATTTATAACAACAGTTAACTCTAAAGGAGGCCGTGACATTCAAAGCCAGGACAGAGCTCTCATTCTCTCCTAATACCTTACGCATCAAGATGGCTAGCGTTTATGATCCGTATCAAGTCTTGTGCTATAATCATAACTCCATTAAAGAGTATGACAAAGCCCAAAGCCCTTGTATCTACTAGAATAAGTTTACTCATCAAATAATCACATTTAACACTAGAAGAGAACAATAAATTGTGTAATTTATACTCCACCTAGTCACATCAGAATATTTTTTCCAATATGGGATTTGCAAAGAAGTTGGAAATGATTTGGGTATATTCTAGCATACCATGAGACTTTGGAAGAAAATTTTACTTATGACAAGTCTAATTCTTCAAATGATATATAATGATTATATTATCTTTAGTATTTATGTTTTAATTTTATTCAAATCAAATAGTCTGAACTTCCGACCATTCATCTTTGTAAGAATAGAAATTTCTAAGATATTGGACATTAATTTCTCGTGTAATGATGTTGGAGGTAAAGTTAGTGTAAGGTATTATTAAAGAATTTAAGTGAGAATATTCTTGACATTTAGCCGCAGAATAAGTTTCCCATCTAATAATTCTGGCCTAGATCTGCTTGAGAGTTAATTTCTTATAAGGTTGGATGATGTATTAGACCCTTTGATAGCAGCAACATGGGTCTAAGCCCCGGTAGAGCTTATATTTTGTTGTCATGTTGGTGATTACTGGGGGAGTTTAGCGCTAATGAAATACTTTTTGTTTACATGGTACAACACTTAGATGGAGAACACCTCCTCAAGTAGCACCACTCAATTGAGAAATCCTACTAGGATACCCCTTCTACGATAAGAGCCAACCAAATTTAAGACGAAGATCTATTGAGGTGACATGGGGTGTTTCTCCTTTATATTGCTATACAAGAATATTCTTGACTTTACACTTTGTGGATGCTAGAATTTGTTGTAGTTAAAAGACACCAAAAAAATTATCAATAGAAAAAAATGGAAACCTTTGATAAATAATATGAATGTACTACATAAGTGAATTTCGTATAAAAGATCTAATGAAAAATAATTGATAAATCAAAAAGAGAAACTCACAAAAACAATATGGAAAAATAATAGCTCTTAACATGGAATATCATGGTCAAACATAATCTAATCTATAGATCTAAAACACAATTACATAAATCATCTCATAACAAGGTTTTCAAATCCGTAGGAAGGTTTAGATGTTGAACATTTATAACATATGTTAACTCTAAAGGAGGCCGTGACATCCAGACAGAGCTCATTCTCTCCTAATAGCCATGCATCAAGATGAATAGTGTTTAGTGATCTGATCAAGTCTTATGCTATAATCATAACTCCATTAAAGTTATATGACAAAGCCCAAAGCCCCTATATTTACTTGTATGACAAGAAAAAAATGTCCATGTACATCATCACATTTTCCAACACCAAATGAAGCATCCAACACCATCGGTGACAACGAGGCCCCGAGATGTATTCCACATTGGATGAATCCTGCGATAAAACGCCTTATGTTTTGGTGTGTGATTGTTGACCAAGCTCTATCTTCACATGTGTTTAAAGTTTTGATAAAATGAAATTTCTAATACATCACATAAGTAAAGATCATAGGTAAATCCGGTAGTTGACTAATCAGCATCGTAAAGTCACCTCATTTGTTATAAATAAATATTCATAGCTCAAAAGAAGGGACTATGAATTTTCACCTTGGATTCTTCTATCTGGCATCGAGAAAATATTTCTTTGGAGGAGCAAGTTGTGACTTAATATTCCACTATTAGGTTTATTGTGGCAAAGATTGTAATTATGCACTTTAGGACTTTCTTACTTAATATATGAATATTCATAGCCATCACACTTTCATGCATATGTTGTGAATGACTCCGTAAGATCATTATTTCATTATTTGTGGTATATTTATGTTAACATATACTAATGAAACTGAACTATTTCATTGATTTGGTATGCATATCGTTGAATGTGCTTTGTTATTTTATTTTTCATCGTTGTTGTTATCTTATGAACTAATTTTATGTGTTAATCAATGATTCTTTCCATGCTCTGTGTATTTTTTTAGGATAATACTTTACTTTTATCCTAGAGGCTCACTTCTCTTTCTTTTACCATGAAAATAATTTTATATACATTATAGTTGTATGCCTCACAATGTCCACTACTTTCTTGTTTCAAAGATTGTTTGTATACCCTATAGTCGATAATTGCAACTAAATAGTGCAAATTCCTAAGATTCCGTAACCAACCTTATTATCCACACCCCAATCTCCTACTTCAAATGGTGGAGTGGGCTACTGGGACTTCATACCGGGGAGACCTCCTTTGTTGGCAACTTGTCTCAATTAAATTTTGTATGCAGGGTGAACATCTATATCCGAGCATACATCCCACCCCTTAAGTTTTTTTATTTTCATGGAAGTAGATGGTGAACATGTTTTTGTAAATTATTCACCTAATCTAGAAGGTCGAGTTGAGCTTTGCAAAATAAGTACCTACTGTAATAATTCTATTCATTCTTTTGAACAACCCTTCAAGGAGCTTTATCAATCTTTGACAAGTATGATTACCAATATTTTTATGAAAGGAGCTATCATCTTAATGAAACTTGATGAATAAATAAAATATTTTAGTGATAGGATTTCACTTATGTTAAGAGTTTTGTAGAAGATGAGGATTAGATTTATTCAATGAAAATTTTTTAGTATTTAGTCTATATTTCTTGGAACTATTTGGAATATTAATATTTTACAAGCCTCCTCAGCTTTATTTCTATTTGTGGGCACTTAAAATATCAAAGGATGAGCCTACCACTTCTTTTTCCTCTTCCTCTCTCCCCATTTCTCATTACTAAATAAAGTGGTCCCTTATATTGATGATGAAGTTGGAAAACTCTGCGTCAAAATTCCTGTCCAATTATCCCACCTTATTTTTCACCCCATGGAAAATATATTATCCAAGAAAAATTTGAATGTTCTAATAATTCCATGATCCTGGGCGGATATTCATCCCTTGATTCCTTGAGATGACATTGATATGCATAATATAAATATTTAATCAGATTTGGTTGAAAGTAGTTTTTCTTCAAGGGATATATATTATCCTCTATAGTCTACATTTCATGGTCCTTTTTTTTCAATTTTCTCGACCACCCAATTCCACCAACTAGTTCTTTTATATATCCCTTGATTCTCAATTTTGGGCCACATGGTGATTGCGTGTGTGGTCATATTCCAGGTGTAGTGTGGACAACATGGATATATTTCATTATTTATTCCCTTTCAAATCCTCCATGTCAAGATGATTTTCCCTCATTCTTGGTTGATTTGAATCAGGCTATTCCCCCGATAATCAACAAATTAAATAAAGATATTTTATCATCTAGAAAAGCCTTGAGAAATTGTCATCTTGATAACAATTGTCTGCTTAATGTAATATGAGAGAGATTATCAAAAGAGCATCTAATCTATTTTGATTTCTCAATAATGTTTCAATTGAAAGAAGTGAACGAATCAATATGTCAAAGGAATATTCTCATGGACACTTCTTCAACTACTATTCTCAGGTCCCATTAATGGTAATGAATTAACTCAGATGAAATACAATATGATCTTTAAATCAAAATACAATGAGTTGAATTTTTAATCGACACAAGAAAGTAAGGTCATCCATGAAGGAATAATAAAGTAATCAAATCATAAAGCATCCATCCTGTGCTCCTAAAATCTGCAGTGATTGCATAAGGTAATCTTAAGTTGGTTATGTCATGAACTTATTCTATCGAAACTTAGATTCATAATCAATAATCTAGAATTAGTAAATACAGTTTTTGTAGTTTAAAAGAATATACTGGAACTAGTGATGTATATGACTACCATCTCAATAATAATGATCTCAGGGAAGAACTGAGATAGTAGCTATCCACATGCAAAATTTTATGATTTGAATCAACACTCAAAATGTACTTTAACATTTATGGTTTTTTGACTTATCGTATTTAGGAAATTCAACTCTTATTGATGGTTATGAAAGTTATCGAAACCATGATGAGTTTCCAACTAGGCCGATATGGATTTCATTGCAAAACTATTTTATCCGTATTATTTCAATGGGATGCAAACTTACTCTTGAAGGATTTACATTTCCAAGACATTTTTCTTAACTTTCAAGATTTAGTTTTTTTCTAAACAAAGAATTATCCTCTGGGGCTAATTCATCTTCATGAAAATCATTGCATCAAACCTTAGATTTGAATATATACCTTTTCATCGATACCAAAATATGAAGCTACTATTTTAATTTTTATGACACATATTATCATCAACCAAAAGTGTCGCATATATCAAATTCTTTGAAAATAATCAACTCCATTCCTTCTGTGAATATTATGATGCTAATAATTTTCATTATGTTTCGTTATCCTTCTGTTAATACAATGCTAATTTATTTGTAAATCAAATTCCTTATTTTGATAAGTTGATTTCTAAGCTGAGCATTGGCGGCATTGTATCCTAACTAGTTTCTTCAATTCTCTATACTAGCATTCATTTTAATTCTTTAAATTCTTTATGGTCTATCGTGTAATCGTACACAATCAATCAAGAATTGATAATATTATTCTGTAGAATTTGACACATATGATCGAACATTTGGGTCAAGAATATTTCATGCAACTAATCATTTTCCCACCGGTATGTCCGATGATATTTGTTTTACATCAATTTGATCTAGTTGAACCAATTGATTTTTATGGTTTATCATCTCTAGACTGTCAGCATTTCTGTCATGTAGTTGATGCAATTTAGCTTTTAGTGATGGTTATAATAGGTTCTCAAATTTATATTGAAAAGCCTATGAATATTATCATATCAATTTTATTCTGCAATATTATCTCGCTAGTATGATTGGGTCGCTAGGAAAGTCAATATTTAAGAATTTCAAAACTCTCTAAAGGATTATTGAATCCCATGATAAAATTTATGATTGGCTTGAAACATCTTACTTTGTAAGGTTGTCACATTAACATCAATAAAAGTTTCAATATTTTTATTTTTTATAAGAATGAGAATATAGATGAATGTACATTCATAAGAATATTTCAAGGTTTGTATGAAGGTTGTTCTAATAAAAATGTATGATTACACAGTCACAGTTAATTATTATGGAATATCTTGATGCCGTAGAAATAATTCTCTTTAATTTCTGTGCAATAGATATTCTGTTGTTATTTTACTTTTGCACATCGTTTTTATGTTGGTTTTAATTCACTTACATATTTGTACTTGCGTAAAAATGAGAAAACTTGATTACATTGGAATTTTGACTTACTTAGGCCCGACCTTCTAGCCAGTTAGTTAAGTGAATAGGTTTATTGCATTTATACTTTATACTTACTCCACCCTAATTTTGTATCTCCATTTAGTATTTTATTGTTTTTCTTGGTTTTGTATCATATACACTTAGTTCAATTTTTCATTTTCTTTGTTCTTTTGACCTTGCTTTCATGTTTTCATGTCTTTTCCTTCTTCACATTTTTGATGTGACCATGCATGAAAGCTTCTCATTTCAGTTTAAAATAAAATGTGCCAAATATTTGAAAGGGTAATTGTAATGATGAAAAATGGTTGGATAATGGGTGATCCCCTATTTTTTGGGCTTATGTAGATTTTAAGTTCAATAAATTTTGAATGGAAAAATACAATTCATTCAAATGAAAGCTATAGGAAAAACCGCTGCTTTGTACTATTTTAGGATATTCATTCCTTGATCTAACATGATAATTGAATGTTTTTCTTATGAATCTAATCAAGTATATAAGGGAAAGGAGATAACCAAGAGCGAGGATATTACCTGAGAGGATATAGTCTATATAGAATAACTCTCTTTCTCTCAATATGTCGTACGTGATCCTTATGCCACCCTAATGCAATAAATTATAATAAACAACAATCATATTAAAAACAAATGAGGGGTGAAAGAAGATAACAATTTCGTAGAGATACGTGAATCAAACAACTTTGCTTGGGTACTTAACAAAGTTCGCTAGGCATGGAGAAACACTAGAGATGGAACTAAAATATGATCATATTAAACTCACAAACATATACCATCCTCTTCTCGGATCGAAACACTTGATATATGGTAATCTCCTTGTAAATGTGCTTAGTCAGAGAGAGGGGATACTATGAAGAATATACTTATAATAGGGATAAATGGGAAAGCTAAGATGGTCCTAAATGGTGACTCAATATTTTAAATATTAAGACTTTGTTCATAAAGGTAGACCCAAGCAAATAAGTGAGAGTTCATTTTAGTGTGTCACTGGGCAGAAAGTTGTTGCAAAAAACAATCACCAAACTTTTGCCTCTACTTGAATCTTGAGCCTTTCTGCGATCTTACGATCTATCGTTTTAAGTTGATCATATTCACTTCACATTTGGTTGATGTTTTAAGCCTTCTTTCCGATATTCTAATTGTCCAAAAAATATCTTTCACATGATTTGATATCAATTCATTCACAATCACAACTATTTCTTTGCAAGACTGCAGTAATTGTTTACCTTTGTTGAGTAATGGGCCTCCACATTCCTTGAGCACAATTCTTGTGAAACCTTCAATAAATCACGCACAATAACTATTAAGAGGATTAGCAAATTCTTGGTAATAATAATTAGCACCTCCTAAACCTACACAACCCCTACCAATAGTGCTTGCACAGTAGATAGGAAATGCACTTCCACAATCCATCTTCACGCTTAGTGTACAACATTATTTTATAGTCTCTCTCACCTAGTGGAAAAATTGTATCATCATTCTAGTAAATTTTCTCAACCACGCTAGGTGTATTTTTGTTATTGTGTGTCACTTTCACTTTCCCCGAATGCTGTTTTTTCTTGCTTTTCACTTTAGGTGCCTTCAGTACTTTTGTTTATTCGCTTTGGCATGTGTTTCTTTCACTATTTTTTATCTTTTTCAAGTATTATTTTCACTTTTTCACTATCACAAGTGTCGCTTTAGCTATAACAAAGTTACCGATCAATCAAGAATTATTACCTCAAAAAATGACAACTTGTGCTAAAAAAAAACACCCAAAAATGAAAGTGTATGTTAGAATGATGTTTTTTTAGGTAAGTTTTCAACATTTTTAAAAATGGTAGTACAAACCAATTTTTTGCGAAAAAAAGACTAAAAAAAACACCTTGAAAAAAAAGTTGATGCTAAGAAATAACAAATTTATTTATTTATTTATTTTTCTTCAAGTAATTTAAATACTTTTAGCAAATAGCTATTAAATATAAAATATCAGGGTTTTGAAAAACCTTAAAATTCCAACAATTTTTTGGGCATGAATGCTAACAAAATATCATGCCTCTAAAAGCCTAAAATTCCAACAATTCCATCCACGCTCGTTAAAGATAAATATCATGAATCTAAAAACATAAAAATTCTAATTGTTTTCAACCATAAAATTAAAGATAAAATATCATAACTTTAGAAAAACCTTAAAATTTTGACTATTTTTTCATCCGCAATTCAAAAACTCAAGCTTTTTAATGATTTCAACCATGGAATTATGGAAAAATTATATGACTAAAGGAATTATTAAAGTGAACACCTAAATGAAACAATCATTATTCCAAGATTAATTTTTATCTTAGCGATGTTATTAGGCTTTTCCAATATTAGCTAAGACAACTTTATCCCATTAAAAAAACTCAAAAATCAACCATCAAAATAAAATAGGGGAGAGATGTCTAATGTTGTACAAAAGTACGCATCTTTATAAGATCGTCCCACCAATCCACTAAAAAATTGGCATATATGCAACCAATAATAATAAAAAAAAAAGACAAATAACTTGTCCAAATATATTTTAAATTATGTCCAAAATTTCCCAAGTCATTGATTGGGCCCACAATTTTCCATAAATAGTTTAATAAGTATTGAGTATAAATCCCATTGTCTCAACTAGAAACTCCTAAAACCATTTATCTTTCCAAAATGTTTTATTCCGTATAAAACCAGCGCTTACTTCAACCCCACTGATCATAATTAATGTTGTCTATCCCAAATAAATATCCATACCTATGAATAATAAAAGTTAATGTATGTCACTAATTGCCGCAGTTATCTAACATTTAAACCCATCGCGGTTCAATAAATTATGCCCACCCACTCAAAACATCTCAAACCCAATGTGTACAATAATGGCACCCACCCAATAATTTCAATAAATGACATTCAACCTATTATATTTCCTATTAAAATAGATCAAAGAACATGGATCAACAAAAAAACAAATTCTCACCATTGGATCACATCAAATTAAATCCTGATCACACATGCAAAAATGAAGCCATTGCATCCATGTCCATCATTGTAACCAATTAACAAACTACAAAAACTATAAAATAGTTCAACCATCGTCAAGTTGCATGTTTCACATTCAAAATATTCACCAAAAGATCGAGACAAAACAACACATAACACACTCCAAGAAATTTCATGCAAGATATTTATAGGTTAGTTTTCTTAATTTTCATGAAAGTGAACTTACTTTACATAAATGATAGCCACAAATGTTTTTAACATTAGCAATGTTTCGAGAGTTTAAATCGAAAGGACTTGGAGACATGATTTTTGTGTGAAAAGTAAAATACTAAAATGATATTTTTTGAAATTATATAGTCATCTCAGTCACGACATTGAAATTTTATGCTTTTTCAATAGATTTATAGTAATGTACCTAAAAAAATGTTATTTAACAAAGAACACACAATGTCTTGTATTTCTAAGAAATAAAATTTTTAGTTATTTAACTAGGAACACACAATGTCTTGTATTATGAAGAAAATAACAAATTTAGTATGAATATAATTATTAGGTCATAAATCGTTCACATTACAAAGGATTGCAATTAAACCAGGGCCGGCTAAAAAATAATTTTTCATCTCATTCTAGTACCTAGGCTTCAACATTAGAATACCAAAGATATGGGTACAAATATTCATTCTTTCAAAAGATTAAGGAAGATATTCACCTTGATTAAAAGTGATGATTTATTTCATCCATAAAATATTGCGCTTGAATGTAGAGCTAAAGAAACAAGGACCCAAAAGATATCCGTGTTTATATCATAGATTAGAAACTAAAGAGGCATCAGGAGGTGCAATGAAAATAGTAGATTGACTACATGAAAAGTGATTCAAGAGAACAATGTCATAGATTATAAAATTAAAGAGTCATCTATGGGTGCAACGGAAAATATTAGATTAAATGCATGGAAAGGATTCAAGAGAAAAATGTAATGAAATATTGTATAGTGTCAAACTATGGTGATAAAATACCATCTTATTTTAAGGAACTTTCTCATCATGGTGACCATCTAGCAAATTCTAGTTATAAATCACACCGATTTACCCCATACTCTAGTGAAACAAAATATTATAGATCAAAGGCACACTCAGTAGAGAATATGTACCAAATAAGGGTTGACCAATTTGCAAGCGTGCTTCTTCTAATTCACAAAGAAGATAGATACGATTCTTTGCTATCCCTACCTTGGATCCATCATATAAGATTAAATCCTATATTTGAGATACACGGCAGTCAACAAATATAAGGGGAATTAATTTAGAATTATTTAAGTGAAAACATTGCCTAGTTTTTGTTGCAATGTCCATCATTGGGATTTCTTCCAATAGGTGCATCCTTATAAGACGAAAAATAAGTGATCCTCCGTAGTCTAGAATGGTTTTTATGGTGAATGGAACTACAGGTAGAAATATGCAAAGAGGTTTGGACACATCTCGGTAGAAAATTAGATTTCTAAATGCTTGTCCGCATGTGATCCATATTCTTCACTAATTTTTTTATCAGTAATCGTCAATTGGCCGTCTTTGACATTTTTTCCCAGAATGTTGAAATATTTTTAATATTTGTTCATTATAGAACTAAAAAAACTTAAAGGACCATGACTATTGCTTCAGTAAGACGTTCCAAGAGCTAAAAATATAGGGCATTCACTATAGCTTCAAATAGACCCTCCCAAGACCTAAGACCTTATTTTGTTCCTAAGTAAGACCTCTCAAGACCTTCAACTATGTTTGGACGTATGACCTTTTATTGGTCCATAAATCTCTATCTTCCGAAAGCACTATGAATCATGAGATCGCTTGTAAGAGACATTGATATTAGTGGTGTAATATTTCTTCTTACCAACCATTCTATGGATGTTAATTCGACAAGATAAAAACCAGAAGACACAATAGTAACTATTACGCATTTACCGATAAGCTCAACCCTATGTCTCAAAGAAGTCTAATAGTGCTCCTTTTCGCTTCCTCAGAAAGAATTGTGGCCGTAAATAAAATCATGCTCGTATTATTATGATAGGCTTTTGTATATGGAAATAGATGAAGAGATGATGAGATCTACACCGTAAACGTTATAAATGGGGAAGAGATGATGTTCCCTGGGATTGAACATTATTTTCAATCTTAGAAAGTTGCAAAGAAATAATTCGAATTAGAGAAACTACTCAAATAATCAAAGGTGTTGCGAGATATCATAAATTGCACTATATACCCCATAACATCGTAAAACATATATTGCACTAATTTATCTCTTTTCCGAATACGTGAGAACTTTTTAAGATCGATGTGACCTTAGGAAATATTTTGTTTTGGAAATTATTCTGAAGCTCTCGCATGGCATTTATATATTTCTATCTAGGTCCCAAAGTGTTTGATGAAAGCTATGAAGGTCCAAATTGGGATCGGTAATAGTGCCCGTAGCAAAAAGCTATGGGCATTGACAAGTATTCCTCCGTCATCAATACATTATTGGATAAATGGGCTCACTCCATACAACGAGGGCCTTCACAGCTTATGATCGAAGAGTGAGTGAGGCCTAGGTGGCCGAGTGGTGTAAAAGAAATGGCCCAATTGGGACATGTAGTTAGAGTTGATACACAACCAACCATAGTTGTTGAAATCATTAAGGAGGCCAAACCCATTCAAAGATGGGTTTCCTAGTAAATCATGGTGGTTTGGTTTAAAAAAAGGCATCTAGACCTTGTATTATGTAGAAGATAAATGTTGTTGTAGATGCACTCTCAAGAAAGGATGAAGAGGTGGAAGCATTGCTTTGTGCCATTTCTATTATCCAACCTGGATTGGATAACCGATGCCATGTGGATGAATGGAAGAATGAAAAGAAGTGTGGACACATTCAAAAGTTGCAGCAACATTCCCATCTCATTGTGCCACATTTTAATACAACCTTCAAAGCTTTTGATCCATGCCCTTCAAAATATCTGCTTTGCCCAAAGTTAAGGTCGGTTTTGATCATATCACATTTACAGATATACCAAGGGATCAAAATCACACAACTCGATTTCATAGTTAATCAAGTCCCAGATTGGAATGCATCACATATATACCATAAACCATAAAACTCATAAGCATAATATTCTTCAATATATATAAAAACATACATCACATACATAATATATATAAGAATGTACACCAAACACATCATGAGAGACAAATACATATCTCATCTCGTATATACTATCAAAAATATAGTATATGGAGTACAAAATAATAGTACATACACTAGCTCAAGGCCGGAAAGAAGTCATAAAAATAGGGGAGCATCCTCATAATGGGTGTCAGCACATATATCAAACAATCTTATATCTAGGCCTAGGTCCTCCCCCCTGCCCAAGATCCAACCTCTCGCATCAAGAAATGGAATGATAGTGGGCCATCACACTAACATGCTGAATAACCAATTGAAGGTCCCCACCACCATATATCCTAGCTCTACCCCATCCATCCACATACATCCCCTCGTAGGTCATAGAATCTACCCCAAAAATCCTCATAGAGTCAAAGCTACACCGCCAAAGCTACCGACTGTGCATCTCACCTTGTGCACACTCTTTCAATCTCGCATCTTCATGGTAGAAGAGCTAGGACTCTCTCCCCAAAAGAACTAATCGAGATTGAGCTGTCGCATTGTGCAGCCTTCAAGTCTTCATCCTCCCGAGAATCACATTGTCGTTGTGGTACAAGAGGACCACCAACTATTCCCATATGTTGTGATACTTAAGTATTCCAATGGTAATCAAGGCCCCAAGATTTTCAAGTGCAATGACATGATATTCGAATCATATA
The DNA here is from genome assembly GCA_034641835.2 of Pinus albicaulis. Taxonomy (NCBI): domain Eukaryota; kingdom Viridiplantae; phylum Streptophyta; class Pinopsida; order Pinales; family Pinaceae; genus Pinus; species Pinus albicaulis. The sequence continues at coordinate 557,860,534 of CM076576.1, read as the reverse complement.
CAAAATGCATCATTAAACATATATGCCAAAAATTAAATGAAAAATAAATACACATACTTGTTGTCCCCTGCCGTTACGAGGAGGGATCCCCCAGGGGTGAACTACCCAAAGAGAGAAGAAGTAGATATTCACGCCTTTAGAAATGAGCCACTCGAGGGGGAAACTCAATACATTACAAGGAATGAACAATTTTGATGATACAATTTACAAAACCTCCTATATATATAGAGTCCATGGGCCAGCAATGTAACTTCTTAGCCGACCTAACACACACTCTCTAGCCTAAGAATAATAAAATGGGGGTTACAGGGTACAATAATAACAATAAGGGGGGCTACACTCAATATAATAAGGGACTATACTAGTAATATAGGGACTCCACATGCCCTCTCCCTTCAAAAGTGTTGTCCTCGACGCTGAGTAGCTCTGTGCTTCTCCTAGATAAAATTCTCATCCTCCCATGTAGAATCTTCAAGTGGGTAGTTCTTTCCACTTGATGAGATATCCGAAATTCTGATCGATTCCGTAGTTGTCGAGTTCTTGTTTCCATGACCGCTTCTCGGGTTCCAATATGATTTTTCCTTCCTCATCAAGTTCCTGCAATATTGTTTGAACTCGGAAGATTTTCTCCTATAACCTTCTTTAAGCATGAAACATGAAATCGATGTACCACAAGAAGGTAGAAGCTCCAATTTGTATGCCATAGTACCACCTTTGCAACACCTTGTAAGGACCATAAAAGATTTACATAATTTATTATCCTTCTTAGCTTGCTTGAGGGACATTTGTTTATATGGTTGTAGCCAGAAAATACCCAATCTCCCATATCAAAACTTCTCCGCGATGTTGATCCGTCTTCGTTGTTTCATTCGATTTTGTGCCAAATTCAGTTATCCTTTAAGAGTTGGAGAACTTTACGATGTCGACGTGATCTTCCACTCGCTTGAACTCTTCAATTTTCCCTTAAAGATGATGTGATCGATGGTGCATATTATCCATGCCATAATGGGGTCATTTTTGCCGCAAGATGGAAGGAAGTGTTATACCACCATTCAAATGAGTGTAACCACTTGACTCCATTGTGTTTGTTTATCGTATACAAAACAACGAAGATATCCTTCCAAACATTTATTTACTATCTCAAGCTTTGACCATCGCATTGAGGATGATAAGATGAGTTATGAGCTAATTTAGTACTCCAAACAAGAAAATAATTTTTATTCAAAAATTTTCCGTAAAAATGGACTGTCACCACAATAACCTTTGGCTTCCATGTTTTTGAATTTCATTCACAAATGTAGTAAAGAATCGTAATTTGCTTTAAATGGATGATAATGCACAAAAGTAAAAGTATACTTGGTAAGTCAACTACCACCATGATGACATTCTTCCTTTAGACTTAGGTAAACTCCGTGATAAAATCCATTGAAATCTCCTCCCAACGCCGACTTGGAATGGATAAAGGCTAGAAGTGCCGGGTCTAATTGTTCTTACTTTATTCTCACACAAAACTAAAACATTCCGCCACAAACTTTTGAATATCGTATTTAAGGCCATCCTAAAAAATTCTTTCTTCACCCCTCGGTAAGTTTTTAAAAATCCCGAAAGTGTCCTCCAAAGGAGAAGGTAATCTTAAGAATCTTTTGTTTTAGGTTAGAATTCTTACAAGATATGTTTATCTTTAAAACATAAGGAATCATTTTTCCAACTAAATGTATCAGAGGTAATAGATCTTGGCCGCAACTTTTGAATGAGTGTCCATACATCTTTGTCCTTCTTCCATTCATCTCTGTTTCTCGTTATCCAACTGCTGATAATAGAAATGGCACAAAGCAATGCTTCCACCTCTTCATTCTTCTTGAGAAGTATCCGCACAACATTAAGCTTTTCCTTTTTGTAGATTATTTCAAAGTCATAACCCAACATCTTTGTGACCCATTCGCCGTTTCTCTCAAGATAGTCTTTGTTCCAAAAGTGTTTCGTAATTATCATGATCAGTTTTACCTTGAAGTGTCTTCCCCATTAGGTAAGTTCTCCATTTCTTTAGTGCATGCAGATGCTAACATTTCCTTTCATAAATAGGTTTCGTAAATACTTTCCTTTGATTTGACAATTTCAAAAGCAATGGGTCTTCCTTCCGCATTAAAACCGCACCAATTCCATTTCCCGAGGCATCACATTCCACAATAAAGGTTTTTGTGAAGTTCCGGCGTAGCTAAGACTCAGCATAGCACATTGCCTCTTTAAGATGTTCAGCAAGGTTTGGGCTGTTTGGGGAGTCCATGAAATGCATCTTTCTTCAATAATGTAGTTGTTAGAGGTGTCAGCTATTCTTCCATAATTCTTAACAAACTTACGTCGATAATAGCCTCAAGTAACCCGAGAAATCCTCGCAATCGCTTTATTGCCTTAGGACATCTTCCATCTTTTAATGGCTTTAATTTTGCTAGGGTCTACTTTGGGTACCCTCGTGGGATATAATATGACCCAGATATTCCACCTCTTTGCATCTAAAGAAACATTTGGATGCTTTGCATATAATTGTTTTCCCGCAATAGTTTGAGCACTCGTCAACATGTTCAACATGATCCTTCCAAGACTTGCTATAGGATTAGTATATCATCAAAAAATACTAGCACAAATTTTCTAAGGAAGGGTTTGAAAATGGGAATTCATCAACCCCTGGAATGTAGAAGGTGTATCAAGGGTACAAAAGCATATCCACTAAAATTCATAATGACCTCATGAGTTCGAAATGTCGTTTGGAATATCTTCAAGCCTTCATTCTAATTTGATGATATCTCGAACGAAGATCCAACTTGGTAAAATAACTTGCTCCATGTAATTCATCCACAATTCATCAATCATGAATGGGAAATTTATCTTTAATGGTGAGTTTATTGAGCTCCCCATATAACTGACAGCTGAGCTTTCGCCATGATCCATCCTTCTTGTAAAAATTACCACTACAGACAGAGAAAGAACTTTGACTAGGTTGAATTATACCCGCCTCTAACATTTTCGCAATCATGCGTTCAATTTCATTCTTTTGGAAGTAAGGATATCTATAAGGCCGGGATGTTTGGAGGAACACCTTCCGGAATCAAATGAATAGCATGATCATGATCACGACAGGTGGAGTCCTTGAGTTTCAACACCTTGGAATGATTGTCCAAGACTTGCTGGAGATCTCATATAGTCAGATGATTTTGATGTTGAATTTTCAGTGAGCATAATTGTGCAATTATGCCTCAAGGTTCTTCTTAGAAGCTTTGTCATGCCATTAGAGTTTATTATCCTCTCCTGGCTTCCCTTCAATACTCGTAATTCACTTTTCCTTCGAAAAAGAATTTCAAGAAAAGTTCTGAAATTAAAAGCTACCGTCCCCAAAGATTGTAACCATTGTACTTAGTACAACACGCATCTCCCATAGGAATGGAAAGCATTGGACTAGTCAACACATATTCTCATGGTTAGCTTGATGTTAAGTGGCATTTTCCAGAGTAATTCTTATAGTTCCTCCATTTGCAACCATCACTTGACATCAAAGCTGGTATAGAAATAATTGGCTACCTACAATGAATAAAATTATAAAAGTACCTCGAATCAATCAACACTATTACCTTTCTCTTCTTGATTTGTCCTTTTATCTTGAGAGTTTGAGGAGTGGTAATTCCCCGCCAAGGTATCAAATACATGGCTGGATTCATTTCTTTCCTTCAAATGGGTTCCCGGTGTATATCCTCTTCTTGTTCATTTTTCTTCTTCCTCTTCACAATCTATGCAAAATAATTTCTTCAAGACAGCCTATGACCTTTAGTGTTTGCTATCACAACTCGTGAAAGGTGCCCTTTTGCTCTTTTTTCTTCCATGTTGTGGTGTCAACCTTGTAGGTTGTGTGGAAATCTAGATGTAGCCACACCTCCTTCTTTATAGAATTGAGTAGCAGACTTCCTTGTTATTACACTTTACATTCAACTTTTCTTTGCCAACTTAATGCCTTTCTCTAATGAATCGTGTCCTTGTAACACGAACTTCATGTTGAATGTTATCCTTTAAAACTGCCTTAAGAAGAGATCAACTCGTGGTCCTCCAAATATCAGCTTTACCCTTATACTCAATTTTTGGAAGTCCTCAATGTGCTGCCCCACTAAACCCTTTTGTTTGAGATTTATCAATTGGGTAAAGAAGGTGTTGCTCTTTGTATCCTCATAATGTGCTATCATTTCCTCCGTAAAAAATGACCAAGTGACAATTTTTTTACGGGAACAAAGCCATCGATACCATACAAATGTATTTTGTTCTAAATGTAAAGTTGCAATGCGTACCTTTTGTGTGTTTTGCACGTTATGGAGATCAAAATATTGCTCCATCTGTAGTATCCATGTTACAGGATCCTTTCCATCAAACTTCCTCATATCCATTTTTGGAATTTGGTGGTTCTTCCCACCAACATTCGAGTTTATGAAATCACGATTAACATTTATTTTGTTCTCATCATGAGGTTCTTCTCCTATATTTCCGCCATTAGGAATCATTTCTGGTTTTAAGCTTGTCATCAAGCCTTCCATGTATGCTTTTAGATCATTCTTCATGTTTTCTATGTTGTCGTTCATGTCATCCATCTTAGCTTCCATGCCCACTTCCATGCCATCCATCTTATCTTCCACGCCTTTCTTCAAACCTTCCATCTTCACTTCCACGCCATCCAACTTAGCTTCCATGCCTTTCTTCAAACCATCCATCTTCACTTCCACACCTTTCTTCAAAACTTCCATTTCATTTTTTGCTGCTCTTTGCGAGAGTGAAATTTGTTGAACTTGTTCTTGTAATTTTGATAGATCATGTTGCAATTCTTCATCTTCATGAGTCATGGTAGAGCCTTCTGAAGGCTTGATGGGTGTTGAATTCTTTTTAGGGGCCATTTTATAATCCAATATTGATATCTATTCTACAAGATGCCCTTGGAATCAATTCAACTTGATTCTTCAAACAAGACTTATGCAATTCGGAAAAAAATACACACCTTTTACTAGCTTTGAGGAGCTCGATATTGAAATTGTATTATCTCTGTTATTTCAGATTTTCAATATCTGAAATTCAGCACTGAAGTAGCCCTCTGAATTATCTTTTGAATGCCACAGGTCTAACCTGATTTGGATTCTCCAAGACAAATTTGTGTCCAATCTCCCACAATGACCTAATTCTGGACTGGTTCAGTAGAGCGAACTTGTACGACTTGCCACGTGTCACTGTTTTGTCCTTTGTCTCTGAAATTGATAGCCCAGAAACTTTAGTCTGTGTACTTGCGACCACTTTTTACGGCACTTCAATATGAGGCCCAGAGAGAGAGTTATTGAAGTTTTCCCACGATCACCTCTTTGAGATGCAATTCAGGAGCCTGAAAAAGCACTACCTTCCACAGATCATATCTCCAAAAATATTGCGAACCAAGTTCTGAAATTTTTTGACGAATTTCCTCAGGATTTCAGCTTCGCACCATATGAATTTCAGACTCTGACCCTTCGTAAAAAAAAAATTTATAGCGCAAATGCCACGATGACCTGTTTATGAGCCTGAAAAAATACCTAACTTCCACAGATGATATCTCCTCAAATATTGCGAACCAAGATCTGAATTTTTTAGACAACCTTCCTCAAGATTTCAGCTTCGCACCCTAGAAATTTCAGCTTCTGAAGCTTCGTAGAAAAAAAGTTATAGCGAAAATGCCACGATGACCTGTTTGGAGCAGCGAAACCCTAGAATCCCAAAGCTCCGATACCAAATGTTGTGTAACCAGCTCTAAAGAGAGAAGAAAAGAGATATTCACACCTTAGAAATGAGCCACTTCGAGGGGGCAACCTCCAATACATTACATGAATGAACAATTCTTGGATGATACAATTTACAAAACCTCCTTTCTATATATAGGAGTCCATGGGGCCATAATGTAATCCTAGTGGGCCTAATGTAATCCTAGCCGACCTAAAAATAATAATTTAAGGGCACAATAATAACAAAATGGGGGTTACAAGGGTACAATAATAACAATAAGGGGGTTACACTAACAAAAATAAGGGACAATACTAGTAATATAGACCTAACATCA